>CAUDMG010000523.1:1027500-2246163 GCA_958450375.1 Homarus gammarus
ATTCTAATGAAAATTGGCAAATTACCTCTCGGACCCAAGGCGTGGAGCTTCATCATGAGGCCAGTCCGCCATGTCATGTCGAAAGCTTTTTCTATATCTAAGAATACTGCAATTAGTGTTTCTTTACTGCAAAGAGCTTTTGAGATGTCAGTTTCAAGACTTATTAAATGATCTAGTGTGTTTCTACCTTGGCGGAAACCACACTGTCGATCACTCAATAAGTTGTTACTTTCCAAAAAATACATTAGCCTACGCTTTATCATACGTTCCATGACCTTACACAGACAGTTTGTGAGCGAAATCGGACGGAATGAGTTGGTGTTAGTAGGGCATTTGTCCCTCTTTGGGATCGGTACGACATGGGCAAAGTGCCATGAGTTTGGGAACGTTCTGGACGTCCAGATCTCATTGAACACTTCTAGCAATTTGTCCAGGTTTCCCTGATCAAGGTGCTTAATCATCTCGTATCGTATACCGTCAGGTCCAGGAGTAGAGCCCTTGCCCTTTTTTAAAGCAAAAGAAAGTTCCTCTTGGGAAAATGCTCGGTTGTAGACTTGTTCGTCCCCGTTCTCGAAGTCGAGATGCGCGAGCTCGGCACGATCACGGAACACGCCGAAGTGTGGATCATGATTGGTGGAGCTACTGACATCTGCGAACTTCTGGCCTAGGGCGTTGGCAATGGCCTGGGGTTCGTCGAGAAGCCGCCCTCCACTCCTCACCTGTGGGATAAAAGTCCTTCCTCTGTTTGATCTGACCCGGTTTATAGCCGACCATACCTCAGAGGAAGGAGTATCCTTGTTAATAGTGGGGACGAATGCCCGCCAAGACTCTCTTGCACTCCCTGATAACCTTCCTAGCCTTAGCTCTAGCTATTTTATATTCAATGAGGTTTTCAATAGATGGAACTCTGTTGAATAAACGGCATCGCCTATTTCGCTCACAAACCACTCGTCGGCAGTCTGGTGTCCACCATGGAACTCCAGGCCTGTGGGTAGTTGCAGAAGTCTTAGGAATTGTTAAATCTGCTGCGTGTATTATGGCTTGTTCTATGTGTGACATTTTGGTGTTGATATCTTCTCCAATGGTGTCTATATGAACGGCTCCTGAGTATGCCCCCCAGTCTTCTTTCCTAAGGTTGTAGCGCACCTCGGGAGTAGCCGTTGGGGCGCCACACTCATAAGAAATGCAGATCGGAAAATGGTCGCTACCCAGGGAGTCGTCGTATGTAGAAAATTTACAGTCTAATAGCAAGGAAGCTTCAACTATAGAGAGATCTATAGCTGTCGCTGAGCCAATTCGTTCGTCCACTCGAGTCGCACTACCGTCATTCAGAAGAGACAAGTTGGAGTTGAGTATAGCTGCAGCCACCTGCTCTCCCCTCCCGTCACTCCGGACACTGCCCCACCGCAAATGGTGAGCATTGAGGTCTCCGAGGATCATTTTTTTTCCTGGTAGTTGGTTAAATAGCTCCTCAAGCTCACCCTCGGCAATGAGCCCGCCCGGAGGACAGTAAAGTGAGCAGACGGCCACATAGTCAGACCGAAACTTGACTCTGCACGCCACAGCCTGCAGATTCACACTCAGGTTGACTCTTTGTTGAGCGAATTCACTCCTAATATATAGGGCTACCCCTCTTAGATTGTCTCCCCTGTAGGACGTGTAGTTGTCAAATACAGGTGGGTCGTCCTGACCCGCAAGTAGCGTCTCTTGTAGGCAAAAAACGTCTGGCCGGAATAATGGCTTTAGTAAATGAAATTGAGCATTTTTATTCCTAGCACCTCTGCAATTCCACTGGATGATATTGAATTCTAAGTCTGAGAGTTGATATGGTCAGCGTTTTGGGTTTTCTTTTTCTTTGTTCTTGTTTCGGGGGGGGGGGGGGGGGGGAATTGTGTGCCGGGTATGTTCCCTCGTATTTCGTGAGCAATCCCCTGGCTCCAAAAAGCCAGTTCTCTGCTCGGCAGGGGCTCCCAGCCCCCGGTGTGTTTCAACAATGCGAAACAATGGTTGTGGTGAGGAGTCTCTTGTCATGCTTTCGACAGATTGCGACCTTCTCCTTACCAGGGGGTAGACAAGGTCGACAGTCTGGTTAAGTTTTGTGGTCTCGTTTAACTTGTTTTTAGTTTAGTCTCGTTAGTAGTCATAGTTGTCTTTGAGTTTTCGTCGTTGGCGTCTGTGGTTGGATAGCCGGTGAGTGTGGAGTCAGTTTGTGTTGCAATTGACCTGGTCTCAGTCTGTGTTCCAGTGGTGCACATTTTGGGGGGTGAGGTGTTTTTGGATACAGCGGATGCGAAGGACATTCCAGGTGTTGGCGTCTGCAAGGACATCTCCACCTGCTTCCCAGCCTCCCTGTAGTCCAAATTAGTCTCTGCTCTCACCCTACTGATCTCATACTCCCTCAGGTAGGAAGGGCACTTCCTGTCTGAGGCAGCATGATGACCCGAACAGTGGTAGCATTTTTCCTCAATTTGTGTGCATTCATCTTCCCTGTGTTCGCTTTGAGCACATTTACAGCATACCTGGGTGTTATGGCAGGCCTTACCAGTGTGTCCAAACCTTTGGCAGTTGAAGCATCGCATGGAAAATGGAATGTATGTTTTTGTTTGGACTCTCTCAAATCCTACTAATACATGGGTGGGCCTAACAAGTCTATCAAAAGTCAGTACAGCTGTGGTTGATCGTTTTCTTTCTCCCTCTGCGGTCCTCCTATTAAAGACGAAGGCATCGACGACTCCTTGATCTTGCATGTGGAACTTGATATCGTCATTACTCATTCCCTGGAATTCGTAGCTGTTAACTACAGCCTTACAGGTATTGAGAAATGCTGGGATATACGGTTCCACTGTAGTTGAATGAAAGGTTTTCAGATTCAAGGCGTCCCTCATTTGCTTTGCGTCTTCAACAGTAACTTGGAGTTCGCCATTTCTTGTCTTTCGGATTTTCTCCACGTCCCCTATTTGATCTTTAATGGCCTTCTGGATAATGAACCCATTAATTTTGTCAAACGAGGTGGACGTGTCAACAGTCCGAAAGTGGATTACTCTGGCCTTCTCTGGTGATACTTCAATGGTACGTCTTTGTTGAATGTTTTGATCGGTGGTCGATTCATTGTCTTTGTCTGTCAGTGGTCTTGGCAGTCTTGGGTCATTTTGATTGGTCTCCCGCCACTGCTTGTCCCTGCCTGGACGAGTAGAGGGGGGCTTGTTGTTTCCCCTCCCAGGGGGCATGTTTGGGGTGGCTGGGAACCACCCCTTGGGTACAGTTTTAATTGGTTTTTTACATGTACTGTGAATTAGTTGGTGCACTAAGGTTATTGAAGGCCCTTAGTGCAGAAAAAAACCTCTTTCCTAAGGGCGACCCCCGCACAGTGGTGTGTCTGCACTATCACGGACGTCACTGCTGGATTGGCCCAGGTTTTCCCCGACTCCCACTGGAAACACAATCCCACTCTGTGAGGTGTGCACCACTGGGGGGGGGGGGGGGGGGGGCTTTAGCACGAATACTGAAGTATTAAAAATCAGCAGGTGCCTCGGCCAGGGTAAGTAATAGAAAAATAATGTGAAGAGAGAAAGCCCTCCTACCACGTCAGGAAGGACAACAGCTAGCGCTTCCTCCGCAGTTGTGTGGGTCACTCACACTCACTGTGGTGAGGGAAGGCTAACGTCGTCAGTCCTGTACGTTCGTGAGGTGTCAAAAATTTTAGAAAAATTAGCTGTGTCACTTTTATATATATGTAATTGCTGTTTAACAGCGAGAATCAGTGCATGTGCACAGGGATCCGGGAAGATGTGGTGTTTTGGAACAGTGGAGTATATAACGGTCAACTGTTACGGGTCAGTTGCTGTTCCCGTGGTTGGTCTATCTCCTCCGGTGTCCAGTCAGCGTCTGTAATTTTGGTTGTTGTTGTTGAGATTGTCGGACCGTAGTCCGACACGGGCCTTTGCCTATAGGCGGCCGGTTGGTGGTTCCGGCTGGAGCTCCTGGAGCAGCCAGACCGGATTGGGATTGGAGGTGGTCCCACCTGCAGATTGGAAGGATACTGCAGGTTGCAAGTGTGAGTGGACCCCCGATCAGTGGACGCTTACCACCAACCCCCACTCTTGGACGTGGTCAGTTTCGGAGTGGCGCGCCCCCCGAACTGGGGTCCGCACTTGCTGGGAGAGGATACTTTCTAAGCTATCTGGGTGGTGGGTATCGTGTGATGACCCGGAGTAGGTGGTGAATGTGGTCTGTTTGGGCCTTTCGGGTTAGAGTGGCCGCTGGTGTTGTGTGTGTTTCTTGGGAGATTTGAGTTCTGTTTCGGAGGCTTTGTGTGACTTCGCAGTCGAGGAGATAGTGTTCAAGTGGGTTGGCTGCTGGCTCCTGACAGTAGGTGTATTCCATGACGTCATTTCCGATCATCTGCCAGGAGCACTTGTACCCTAGTCGTAGTCGATGAAGGCTGACTTGGGTTTGTCTTGGTGTTTTCTTGTCAGCGAAAGGTGGTTCCCCTTTTGTAGCCGCCAGGTACCATTTGGCTGATTGGGAACCAGTGTTGAATGCGTGAAGGAAGCTCTTTTTGATGTGGAGCTTGCTAGTCTTTCTGAGGTGATTCTTGATCTGTTGCACGCTTGCTGGAACTTGGATGTGTACGCTACTAGAACGTGTAGCTGCCTTGGCTGCTTCGTCTGCCACGTCGTTTCCTCCGATCCCTACATGACTGGGAATCCAGTGTAAGACGACTGGGCGGTTTTGGCTTTGGAATTCCTGTAGCTGTGCGAGGATCGAGGTAATGATGTGGACGTTGTCTCTTGGTTGACTGTGTTGCAGCGCCTGCATGGCCGATTTCGAGTCCGTGTGAATTATGATGGACTTGTTGTGTTGTGTTGCAGCGTGTTGTAGGGCCTTTGAGATTGCTACCAGCTCTGTTTGTAGGGTGGAGCAGTCATTGGAAAGTCTCCATCGGAGGGTCTGACCTTGGGTGTAGAAGGCCGCTCCGGATCTATGATGTTTTGGGTCCACCGAGCCGTCTGTGAAGTATGATGCTGCATCAGCCGGTGTCTCGGTGGCTATGGCTTCGAGAGTTATTTTTTTGAGGTCCTCCTTCTGGAGGTTGGCTTTACTATCGCCTAAGTCGGTAATTTTGAATGTGGCTGGTGGAGGGCTCCATGGTGGAGGAACAACGTAACCATTGTCTCGTTTGTCTTGGTTGTTCTTGACGAGTGTTTCTGCTTGCAGGTGTCGGATGACCTCGCTTGCCTCGTGCGACCAGGTGGCCCCTCGCACTCTGGATCCACCCCAGCATTCTTCCTTTGACGCCTTTTTCAGCGAGCGTCGTTGTAATGGCCAGTGGATTTGCTAGTTCGAAGGCCTTCTCCAGGTCGAGGAAGACCACCAGAGCTGGTTTGTAGTCCACTGTGCTGAGTATCTCGGCGATGTTGTTGCCTGTGCCGGTGTTCTCGGTGTAAGCAAAGATGTGAGGGTGTGGGCTGCCTACTTTCCACTTGAGTCGGTTGAGAGCCATTCTTTCTCCCGTCTTCGCTATGCAGCTGAGAAGGGAGATGGGCCTCGGTTTGTCTGGTTCTCTGGGCTTCGGAATGGGCTGTATATCTGCCTTCTTCCATTCCGGTGGGAGTCTTTGTGCTGTCCACGAAGCATTGATGGCTTGTAGCAGAGCCTCGTGTCCGGCTGTACCGGCATGGGAAAGCATGGAGTAGGTTATCCTGTCGGCCCCTGGTGCTGTGTCCTTGCTTCGTTTTAGCGACTTCTAGGGTTCTTGCTGGTTGAAAGGTCTGTCGGTGTCATCTTCACTGTTGCAGGCCTCTTCGATCATCTGGAGTCTGACCTGTCGCAGACGCCGTTGTGTCTCCTCCGCCTGTCTCGGGAGGTTTTTCGTTGCTGCTCGGTCAGAAAACAGTTTTGCAAGTCTCTCGGCTTCCTCTTCTGGGTTGGGATGGGTTGTTGGTGGTGGTGTTGCCTTCCCAGATGCTCTTCGGATCTGGGCCCACATCTTGCCAAGGGAGGTGTGCTCGTTCAGTTTGGAGCACCACTTGAGCCAGCTTACGTTTTTTATTTCTTCCTTCTCTTCCCTGGTATCCTTAACTATGACTTGCAGGAGATGTCTGTTTGTTTCCGTGGGATGTCTCCTGTAGTTTCTTCGGGCCATGTTCACTCTGTGGTTGAGTTCTTTCACCCTGGGACAGTAGTACCAGTAATCATTGTACTGTCTTGATGTGGGTTTTGTTTTTGGGATGGCCTCTTCTGCCGCTTGGTGAAACGCCTCGACCAATTGTTGGTGGAGGGTTGTCTCATCCACGGGTGCTGCGCCGGCCGGCTGTGATTTTTCGCGCCACTTAGCCAGTTGTTTCTTAAAGAGTCCCCAGTCTGCCTTTTGGGTATTGTATCGCCATCTCGAGGCGGGGGGGGGGGGGGGGGTGGAGTGGGGAGTTTGTTCACCTTCAGCGTTGTTAGGGTGGCGAAGTGGTCGCTGGTCAGCGTGGGGTGTAGCTGCCAGGAGGCCGAAGGCTGTAGTGCACTGGAGACGAAGGTTAGATCTAGCCTTCCTCCCCTAGTGTGGGTGGGCTCTCCGGTGTTCAGGAGGCAGGTCTCGGGTGTATCTTGAAAGGTGGTTTTTAGGTGTAGGCCGTCTTCATTTGTGGGGCTTACCGAGCTTAGGAAGGGATGATGTGTGTTGAAATCCCCTCCTATGAGTGTGGCGTGGTCAGCTGCCGAAGCAAATAATTGAGTCACCTCCAGTGAGCCCCTGGGGTTCTTGTAGATGTTGTGAACAGTTAATTCCCGTTCTTGGAGGGTTACTTTGACGGCCTGTGTCTCGATGTTTTCCCCACATGGAAATTGCTGCGTGACCTCGGAGGAGGGTATGCTTGACTTGACCAGGATCATACATCCTCTTGTTGACGCCTGCGTGAAATGCCTCCTGTATGTCTTGTAACCACTGAATTTGAAACAGTGGTGTTCTTGTAGAAGTGTTTCTTGTAGCAGTATGATGTCAAGCTTGTCCTTGGCTGCTGCTTCTTGTAGGAGGTGTTTCTTGTTTTTGATGCCCTGAGCATTCCATGTTAGGATGTTCAGGGTGCTGATGTTTTCCACCACTGTTTCATCGGGGACTTCTGGTGGTCCTCGATGGAGATGTCCAAGTTCGATTCCAACTGGATCAGATTCATATCTTCGTGTTCTGTGGTTTTTGCCTTCTGGGCCGTGGTTCGGTTCAGGGGAGTTGAAACGTCCAATTTCTTTCTGGGAGCTGTCGGTATCTTGGGTTCTCTGGTGGCCTTCTTCGGTGTAGAGTGTACCTCGGCTGTCACTCGTGTGAGGACCGGCGTGGCTTCCTCCACTGAGGTGGCTGGAGCTGTGGCGACTTGCCCGAGGACGCTCCCCATGAGTATTTGGAGCTGTGTGGGTTGGATCTTGTGGCCCAGTAGTCCGGCTAGGCCCTCCGCGAAGGTTGTCAGTACCTTGGCTAGGTCTGATACGTGTATCATTCCTTCTGGTGCCTTGGTGTGTGCTTCTTTTGGCTTTTTCGTGGTTGTCGTTGTCTGCTGCTTGGGTGGCTGAGGTGTGGCCGTAGTGAGGCCAGGAAATTGGGCTGCACTTTGGGTGTTGACCGGCTGAGGAGGTTGGCTTTGTTGTTTTGGCCTTTGGGTTCCCCACACGAAGGTACTTGGTGGGGCTGGTGTGCAGGCGGTGGGGGCCGGTCTTGCAGCTGGCCGGTTAGCCTGGACCCTCCTTGTCCTCTCGGAGCATCCAGGGTTCCAGGCGTGGTGTTTGCCCCTGCAGTTGGCACACTTGGGGGCAATTTTTTCTCCATTTTTCAGCTTGGTGAGGCAGGAGTGTGTGCCGTGCTTCTGTGCGCAGACTGCGCAGATTTCCTTGTGCGTGCACCTCGTCTGATGGTGCCCGTATTTCTGGCATCTGAAGCACCGCAGGGGCTCTGGGACGAAGGGCCTCACTTCGTAGATCCCCCAGGTTTTGAGGTCTATGATGCTGGGGGGTGAACCGTAGTGCGTTATGAGCACTTATTTTGTGGTGGCCGTCTTGTCGGACAGGGGAGAGCATCTCTCGGCTTTTAGGATCTTCGGGTGGTTCTCCAGGGGTTCGAGGGGTAGTTCCTTTGGGTACCGGAGGACTACCGACTTCATCAGTTTCTGGGCGGGGTCCAGCTTGGTTGATGCAACGGTGGTGGTGTTTTGCAGGTAAGTGTCGAGGGTGGTGGCGGAGTCCTTGTCTTTGGGGTGAATAATCATCTCCCCCTTTAGGTTGGGCCGCACTGAGAACTTGGCCAGTGGATTTTGCTTTTCTATCTCTGTGATGGCGGCATATGTTGTTTTTGCGTCCGTTTTCGTGATCCGGAATTTTGGCAGTGTCGTTGGAGGTGAGCTGGTGGTGGTGATGGGTGCCTTTTGGGCTGCTTGACGGCATTCGTTTCCCGAAGAAGCACGTCGGCGTTTTTTAATTTCTACCTTCGTCCAGTTGTTGTCCTCAGTGGCGGTAGCAGTGGTGGTGGAGTTGTTGGAAGTGGTGGCAGTGTTCCTGCTTTTCAGGGCTTCATTGAAGGCACGTAACTGGTCCGCTTTCTCTGTGCGGAGCCTGTCGTAGTTCGGGTCGTCAGGTTGGCGGTTCAGGCGGGGGTCGCGATTAGGAGGGTGTACGCACTCCATAACCAGGTTTTTTTTTTTTTTATTTTTTCTTTTTTAAATCCTACCTATTCTGGTTGAGTAAGTAGCAGAGGAATTTCAGCACTCCCCACTGGCTGGTGGTCGTAGAGTGGTTCCTGAGCTTCTCTCCCAGAGCCCCGTTGGGGAAGCCTACTTCCTAGTGTATGTGACTGCTCACTTATAGGCGTGAGCTAAGTGTGCCTATTGGGGAAGGATAAGGATTGCTACCCTCTTTCCAGGTGGACCCGCACGATCACGGTTTTCCTGGAAAGACTCGGCTGGGATGGGTTTTGCTCCGACCCCCTTTCGTGTTCACAATCTCCTGGGAGGGAGGTGAACAGTTACAGGGGGGGACCGCAGGACGAATACACTTTTTGAGGGTGCAGGTCCCTAGGCCAGAGCGAAAAAGGAAAAATAGCAGTAGAAGGAAAAGAGCTCAAACCACGTCGGGAATATCGCGCTATAGCTGCTCTCCAGCTGGAGTGTGGGTCACTCACACCACCAGTGGGAAGGGCAAGCTAATGCTCGATAAACCGAAAACGCTCGTGAGTTGTTGTTGACGATGTTAGTCGTGGATGGTCTGGGCCGGGAAGATGGCCAAACAATAGCACAAGAGAGAGGGCGGTCTTCACAGTTTCGGGTTCTGCAGGAGGTTTTGTTGAGAGGTCTTCTTAGTTCAGGAGCGATGTGTGAAGTGTGTGTAATTTTGGTTGTGATTGGCCGTATTTATACAATTTAGAAACACCAGGATTTTGGGTGTGCGTAGCGTGAGAGCCAATTACTGAGGAGGAGGCCAGGAATCCCTGGCACTCTGGTTCTAGCGTTGCTACATGTGGGTCCGCACTGGAGAGTATGTCTACCAGCCTCGCTGGCTGTACGCAGAACGGAAACAGGTCACTTTTTTTGAAACTGGCAATTGATGGTTTGAAGGCGAACGGCCTCCCTACCATACACATTCCTGATTCCTTCAGAACCGGTCCCGACCTCATCTTCCCCACTGCCCCCATCTCCGACCGGACCATCAGCCACCCCACCCCCAGCCACCCCCCAGAGAAACTACTGCAATCTCCCTCCGCCCCTCCACTTCTGCCATGCCCACACCTGACTTATCTCACCAATCTACCATTACCTCACCCCCCAGAGTAATCAGTCCAAAACCTCCCGGCCCCTCCACCTCGACCTTGCCTACACCTGACTTCTCCCACACGACTACGATGAACTCCCGGACCACAAACACCCAAACCAAACCCAATCCTCCCCTAACACCCCAGACTCCCAAGAATAAAATGGCAGCCCATCCCCCCACAGAAGTAGTGGTCAAGACCCCTAGACCAAAGAGGAAGAACACCTCCCCCCTTTCTCCCTACACACCTGACAGCAAAAGAATTATACAATACACACACCCAACTAAATCTATAATCAAAGTAAATCTATTCGGCACTACCCCAAAGGAAACAGAAAACAACTCCGACACGAACCTAGCACACTCCCCCCCACACAGTCACGTAACCGCCCATCCCTCACCTGCATACACCACACTCAGACCACGCTCACAGTCACTCGACAATTTTGACCTCATCCCTGCACCCCAGAATTTCAATCTCATATAAGTAACCAAGAACAAATTATACAACATGATCACCATTATGCAATACAACTGTAGAGCATATCATTCAAACAGACACGCCATCTCTCTCCTCCTACAAGAACACAACCCAGACATCCTCCTCCTCAACTCAACATGCACAAACACCAAAATCAAGCACTTCGGCTACACAAGCAGACAATCACCCCACGAACTATTCGAGGGCGTTGCAATCCTCATCAGATCCTCCATGAAACACGAATTCATCACCAACTTTGCCTTCAAACACTTCATGGCCGCCAAGATCGACACTCAACACGGACAGATAATCATCTGCACAACATACTCAAGACCTAACTCGCTTATCCTCTTCACAGACCTAAACTCCATCTTTAACAACTCACACCTACCTGTAATACTAATGGCCGACCTCAATGCACACCACACCGCATTCCAACACAACCGCATCAACCCCCATGGCCAACAACTACACGCTTTGGTCACTCACAAAAACCTTCACCACATTGGCCCTTTCTTCCCCACATTCTACGCTGCTCACGGCAAAGGCACACCAGACATCGTCATCACCAACACCCCTGCCCTCCAATTCCAACACTACATCACTCCCGGCCCCCTATCAGGCTCAGACCACATTCCCATCACTCTTCACCTCTCCAACAATCCCATCCTCCTCCCAACAACCACACCTCAATACCAGTTTCAACACGCAGATTGGAATGCCTTCCAAACCACACTCTCTGAACAACAATACACACTCAACCTCGAACACCAACCCACAAGGAAGATTGAGGAAACCTGGACACACCTTTTCAACACTATCACCGCCATAGCAGATACCCACATTCCTAAACACCGGTTCAAGAGAAAATACTCCTTCACACCCTCCATAAGAACTCGACGCCTACTTCACTGCTACAGGTCACGATTCGAACTAAACAAACTTAACCTAGCACCAGTTTACGCAGACATCTCCACACTAAAAACACACATCATCCACAGCCTCCGTCAAGACCATGAGGTTCACTGGGCAAAACTCGTAGAGGCTGCCCAGGAACACAGAACACATAACCCCCGAGAATTTTGGCAAAGGATCGCCAAGCTGAAAGGAACAGCAAAACCCCCCTTTGATCACCTACTAGTAAATGGTAGGAAAATCAATGAGCCAGCCGACGTAGCACAAACACTAAAACAACACTGGGAACACATTTTCCACCCACACCACCCTTCCCCACACAACAAAGGCACATCTTAAACCACATAAACAACATCACCACACACATGCAAACACTTCACGACAGAACAACTCCTGACAACACAATAGATACCTCCACTCTCACACAGAACCACACCCTCACTGCTCCTTTCACCCCAACAGAAGTCAAACAAGCACTAGACAAAATCAAAAAGAAAACACCAGGTGACAGCAATATTGGTCAAGCAATCCTGAAGCACCTGCCCCCAGAAACAGTCACAGCCATTACATACCTCTACAACACCCAACTGGCTACAGGATACTTCCCAAAACTCTTTAAGACAGCCACAGCCATCATGATACCTAAACCAAACAAAAACCCAACAGATCCACAAAACTACAGACCGATCAGCATACTAGAAGTCTTAGGTAAAACTTTTGAAAGACTATACAACACCCGCCTCAGATACCACCTTGAAGATGAACAACTACTGTCCTACAAGCAGTTCGGCTTCAGATCACACCACTCAACTCAAGACGCACTCAATATAATGACAAACTACCTCCACATGAACAAAGGTGCATACAAGACAGCACTCATTACAAAAGACGTACAAAAAGCCTTCGACACAGTTTGGCACGATGGATTAAAGTATAAGATATGCACCAATTTTAACCTCCCTCAAAAATCACAACAATTACTATGTAACTTCCTAACAGACAGAAAAATGAGGATAAAATTCACACCTGCCTACTCTGACCACTTCACACTGCAAGCAGGAGTCCCACAAGGATCAGTCCTGTCCCCAACACTATACATTCTTTACACAAACGACTTACCCGACCCCTTACACATCGACTCTCTGACAATACAGTACGCCGACGATGTAACCCAACTAGTCAGACACGTCACTAGCCTTGATCACCTAACAGACAAAGCACACAGGGAACTCGAACAAGTTACACAATGGGAACTCCGATGGCGAATACAAACCAACCCGAACAAAGCACAAATCACCTACTTCGGCACCAAAAGACGCCAACCACGTCACATTTACCTAAACCCCTACATCGCCTACCCTTCACCTATAACTGTCAAACGAACAAACACAATCCTAGGAGTCACATTCAACGACACCCTCACCATGACACTACACACCAATACGAAGGCTTCGATCGCAAACAAAACACTCGGGAATATATACAGATTCAGAACCGCATCAATCAAAACCAAAACACACCTATTCAAAGCCCTCATACGCCCACTATTGACTTATGCACCCAACACACTCCAGCTAGCACCACCATCACACGCCAAGAAACTTCAAGTCATACAAAACAAAGCACTAAGATTCATCCATAACACACACTGGTCATCCTACACCCGAAATAGTCATCTACATGAACTCAGCTCCCTCCCCCCACTTAACATCTACTGGAGACATTAGGTGACAAACAAATAGAATCACTCCTCACTACTTACCCTCAATGGCAGGATTATTTCGACAACATCATACTCCCACGTAGATTCAGTGACAGAAATCCCTCCATACTAAACAGACCAAACACTCCCCTCCCACCTCCCTTATATTAATAACTTCCCTATAACCAC
Organism: Homarus gammarus; assembly: GCA_958450375.1. Classification (NCBI taxonomy): domain Eukaryota; kingdom Metazoa; phylum Arthropoda; class Malacostraca; order Decapoda; family Nephropidae; genus Homarus; species Homarus gammarus. The sequence continues at coordinate 1,040,565 of CAUDMG010000523.1, forward strand.
ACCCAACAACTCCCCCCAAATTAAACCTAACCTCTCCTCAACCCTCACCCAACGATTCCCACCCAACCTAACCCAATCAACCGAACCTAACCTAACTTAACCCTACCTACCTCTCACCCACTCCAACGTTCCACCCAACCTAACCCAATCAGCCTAACCTAACCTTACCTGACTTACCCAACCTCCCTCCTCCCCACCCTCACTCTAAACCCCACGCCCCCAAACTCACACTCAAAGACCACTCCCACGTAAAAAAACAAAACAAAAACAAAAAACACTAACCCACTCAACCTGCACTAACACTCCCCCCCCTCTAAAAAGAAAGAAAAACCCTAACAATCCCCCAAAATAAAAAACCTAACACACCCAGCCGTTACTAGCAATCCCACACAAAATAAAAAATAACCATTCTACCATTCACTAACCACACCCTATCACTCCTCCCAAAACAAATACCTAACTTACCCATTCCATACTAACACAGATGACGTGTACGTCTCCCTTAGCCAATAAGGTCGGGGAGAGGTGCACAGTACCTGTACGCAAGCCCTCTCCCTCAAGAATGTTACCAACACTGTTTTATGGGCACCTCCCTTAACCAATAAGGTCGGAGAGGTGTACCAAACAAAGAATGGTACCAACATACAGATGACATGAACGCCTCCCTTAGCCAATAAGGTCGGGGAGGGGTGCATTGTACCTGTACACAAACCCTCTCCCTCAAGAATGGGACCAGGAACTCACAATACCTGCAAAAGTCCACCACGCAAATTGCAGAAGTCCTTTACAAGCCAAAGGAAAGAAAGAAAGCAATAATAACCCAACTCTGCCAACTACTAATTAACCTACAATCCTCCCAAAAGAAAAACTTAACCCACCCAATCTTACTCACAATCCCTCCTTAATAAAAAAAAAAAAAAAAAAATACAAACTCAACTTATCCAACCACTAATCAACACCTACAATCCTCCCAAAACAAAAACTTAATACACCCGACCTTTCTACCAATCCCCTTCGACCCCCACCTTAAAAAAAAAAAAACAAAAAAAAAAAAACATACGACTCAATACAACTATTCATTAGCCACACAAATCATATCACCCCTAAGAAATCCATCCACACTATAAATTAATCCAACAACCTCCAAAGCCCCCCTCTCCTCTCCTCGCCTCCCCTCTCCTCTCCTCTCCTCCCCCCTCCTCCCCCCTCCTCCCAACAACTGAACCATACCTGACCTTACTAACAATTATCCTAACCCTCCCCCTCTCCCCTTACTATATTGACACACAAACACATACACACTCACACAACAACCCGCCTTAAGCAATTCGAATTCAGCTCAAATCAACATACAACCGCCACCCCCGCCAATCTCCAAATAAACCCCCCCCCCCCACAGCCAATCTCCAAACACAACCCCCCCCACAGCCAATCTCCAAACACAACCCCCCCCCCCCACAGCCAATCTCCAAACACAACCCCCCCCGCCAGACAAAGCCTCTCATAATACTACAACTCTCCAGAACCAAATCAAACATACCCAACCTCTATGACAGCCACTGTCAACAAAATCGACCTAACTCAAGACTGAAACCAATCAACCTATATCTCACTCTCATCTCCGTTCACAATTTGACAAAGCTCAAATCTGTCTCCTGCTATTACTAAAAACTCTCCTACGATACGCTCATCCTTCCTTACTGCGAATACTTTGACATTTCAAGCTCAAAGATTCAAAACCCTTCCTCCAACTCACTCCGTTCCTCTTTGACATAGCTCAAAGACTTTACTTTCATCTTTCTCCAAACAACCCTACGACTAGCTACATTTCCATTTTTTCACCTTCTCTGTTACTTTGATCATGTGTTGCCTGTGCGTCCGTCCACCTGCGCTTCTCGGCTTGCGCCGCCGCCGTGGCGGGGCGGTTCTTCCTCCGCTTTGCCAACACTGCCTAAGCTAAGACGACAACCAGAGCACCCGCGTTGGCCCTTTGCTTGCCCGGTCCTGCTCCCGCCTTCCCTCTGCCTCGTCCTGATTATGATTGTTACACCTACCGGGCACATTGCCTACCCCCTCACGCAAGCGGTGTTTAGCCACTGCACCTGTTCTCTCCTTCTAAAATTCACTTCTATCCTCCCTTTATCCTTCTCCTGAACTCTTTCCCCCCTGTCATTAGCCTTTATTCATTCATTCATTCTGTACGCTGATTGGCTGGTAGGCGCGCGGGAGCTCAGTCGCCACTTGTTGGGGATGGGGTCCACTACAGGCTAAAGAGCCGATCAGTGGTGAAGAGGATAAAAGCAAAAAAATTATGTCATTCACATAATCCACCCGGTCTGCTGTTGTCGTTAGTTCCATTTTGAGCTTGGAATTCTCCTCACTCAGCTGTTGAACTTGGGTCTTGAGTGTTCGGTTCTCCTTAGCTTTAACACTGAATTTTGCCTGTAAATCACTTATTTCCCCTTGTGAGAATTCCAAGCTTCTTTTAATCTCACTTAGCTGGTCAGTGAGACGCCGGTCAGCCTCTTCTAGCTTCCTTTTTTTTTATCCTCTCTGCCACTGATCGGCCTGTTAGCCGCTTGGGCGATCGGTCACGTCTCTGATTACTTTTCCTTTTCATTTAACTTCTTCACCAAAAGATCGGCTCGCTAGCCGCCCGGGCGATCGGTCACGTCTGTCATGCACTGTTGGCAAATACTGGGCATGCACCAGCTCCTGAATGTACCTGAACCCGCTAGAGTGTTGGTAAAGACTTGTCTTGGAAGAGCTCACACTCGGTGCCGTCACAACACTCTCTGGTAGATTGTTCCAAGAGTTTACAACCCTCACTCCGAAAAAGTTTGCCCTCACGGTTTTCTGGACTTGCGGCTTCTTCAATCTTGAGCTGTGACCCCTTGTGGGGCGAGCGTCCTCCAGCTCCAAGTAAGGACACTCAACTGAGTAGTGCCCCCTGAGATGCTTATACACCTCAACTAGGTCCCCCCTTGCCCGTCTGTAGTATAAGCTAGGCAAGTTCAGGCGCTCCAATCTCTCAGGGTAGCTGAGGTGCCGAAGTGCAGGCAACAGTCTGGTGGCCCTCCTTTGAACATTTTCAACCAACTGACAGTCCCTAGCATATCTCGGGGACCAGATGGGGTGACAGTACTCCAGATGGGGAAGCACTTCACTCCTGAAGATCGTTACATAAGAACATAAGAACATAAGAAAATAAGGAGTCTGCAATAGGCCGGTTGGCCTGTGCACGGCAGCTCCTGTCAAGAGTTACTACCACTCTCTATCATCCATGAATCTATCTAGCCTCCTTTTGAAACTTTCCAGAGTTCCAGCACTTACTACAAAGTTGCTAAGCTTGTTCAACTCGTCGACCACCCTATTTGTGTACCAGTTTCTTCCTATCTCCTTCCTAAACCTAAACTTATCCAACTTAAATCCGTTGTTCCGAATCCTATCCTGCTCGGATATTATAAGAACTTTATCTATATCCCCTTTATTGATTCCTTTCACCCACTTAAATACTTCTATCATATCTCCCCGCACTCTTCGTCTTTCTAGGGAATGCAAGTTATGCTTCTTTAACCTATCCTGATATGGAAGGGTTCTAAGTTCCGGAATCATTTTCGTCATTCTTCGCTGCACCGACTCTAGTGAATTGATATCCATTCTATAACACTGCCCTGCATAGTTTTTGAGGTTTGTGTATTATTAAGCTTTTCTGGGTGTATTTTGCATGCTGATCTCAAAAATGTTATCCATTTTGCTCAATCAGGTCAGAATTTTGTGCTATAGCATTTTAAGCGGAGATTCAGGTAAAATATTGGCATTTTTCGCTCAAAATGGGGTCCTCATATTCGTTCATTAAAAAAATCATCCGAGACATTGGCAAGCCTCACAGAAAAGATTTCGGTCAGTTTTAATGCCCTTACGATGCATTTAAATACACCCACGTGCTCGCCGGCTATTTAAATGTCCGCCGTGACGCAAAGGAAAAGAGTATATGTCGGTGTTTTTTTACATATATTTTTTCACAATTAAATTTCTTTTTCATCTGGTGGTACATGGCATGTACTAGCAACCACCCCCATGTGCCTCTAAAGTCTAGACCCTCAGTCAGTGTCTCTCGAGACTTCAAGAAAGTGGGAGTGTGTGCGTCTCTCTCTCTCTCTCTCTCTCTTACACACATGCACACGCATATTTCTAATCATATACACACCTGTTTTTTCTTCTTACAGAGTTGTACATTTAATCATGAATCGGAAGTGTAAGAACGACCCGAACAGGTTTTGCTATATGTGCGGTTGTGTAACAATGACAGACCGACAGTGCACCATTACTCCCCTAGTGAAAAAATTATATCATGCATACTTTGGAATGAAACTTGGAGACCAAGATAAAGCTTTTGCCCCTCACATGTGCTGCAAAACATGTGTTGAAAATCTGCGGCACTGGAGCAACAAGAAGATTCAACGTCTACCATTTGGCATTCCTATGGTATGGAGGGAAGGCAGAGATCATACCACGGACTGTTACTTCTGCATGACAAACCTTCAGGGTGAGTTATACTAATACATCAATACTAATATATCAAATGCAGTATGTTCATGCATTCTTAAATATACCTGTAAGTTAATATGTTATGCTATCTTGATACTAAATCTTTCGTTCACATTTCAGGTATAAACAGGAAGAACAAACATCATGTTAAGTATCCAGATGTACCCTCAGCCATCAAACCAGTTCCTCACGGACCAGGAATACCAATTCCAACTCCACCAGAAAACTATAGGGACATGATACTCGATGACGATCATGATATCGATAAAGACATAGAAGAGACTGACGCTTCTAGTACATACTTGCCCACAGCTTCTGCAAAAGAACCCATACCCTTCAGTCAAGCTGAGTTGAATGATTTAACAAGAGACTTGTGCTTGTCTAAGGAGTCAGCTCAACTACTAGGATCACGGCTTTGCGAACACGTCTTAGCACCAGGAACAACATTTGCCTTGTACCGTAACCGTGACAAGGAATTTCGCAAGTTCTTCAGTTTTGACAAGGAAACTTCATTGGTGTATTGCAACAATATCAGTGGACTCATTGCAGCTATGGGAATATCATACAATATATCAGAGTGGCGGCTCTTCATTGACTCATCAAAAAGAAGCTTGAAAGCTGTGTTGTTGTTCAATGGAAACCAGGTCGCGTCTGTTCCGGTGGGGCATTCAGTGCAGATGGATGAGAACTACAACAACATGGAGTATCTGTTAACTGCTCTGAAGTATAAAGACCACAATTGGAAGATCTGTGGAGACTTGAAGGTAATTTAATACACCAAAAGCAGTTGCTTTCAAAAATTTATATTTTGTTGACAGTTTTTCTAATAGGTAATTATGTCTGCCGACATACTGTCATATTATGAAGTGTTAATATTTTTTAATAATAAAACTATTCAGCTAAACATATTTTTAATCTGTTTTTTCCACAGGTTGTGTCCATGGTGCTGGGCCTACAAGGTGGTTACACCAAGTTTCCATGTTTCCTCTGTCTGTGGGATAGTCGAGCAGACAAGCAGCACAACATGCAATGTAACTGGCCTGCAAGAAGTGGACTTACTCCAGGTTCTCACAATGTTGTTGCCCATGCTCTGGTGAATCCGCAGAACATTCTTCTTCTTCCACTGCACATCAAGCTCGGTCTGTTAAAAAACTTTGTAAAGGCACTGGACAAAAAAAGCCAGGCTTTCAATTTTCTGAAAGAAAAATTTCCAAAAGTCAGTGAGGCAAAGCTGAATGCAGGAATTTTTGATGGCCCTCAGATCAGAGAGCTTTTCAAAGATCCCAAGTTTGATTGCAGCATGGATGTAAATGAGAAGAAAGCCTGGCATGCCTTTAAGTCTATTGTCTCCAATTTTCTTGGCAACTACAGAAGTCCAGAGTATGAACGAGTTGTTGAGGACCTACTTCTGAGCTACAAAGTTCTTGGTGCATGCATGTCCATCAAGATGCACTTCCTCAGCTCCCACTTGGACTACTTTCCAGAGAACTGTGGTGATGTGAGTGAGGAACAAGGAGAACGCTTCCATCAAGATATCCGTGTAATGGAGGAGCGGTACCAGGGTCGCTGGGATATCAACATGCTCGCCGACTACTGTTGGTGTCTGAAACGGGACGCCCCAAACACCAACCACCAAAGAAATTCTCTGCGACAGCCATTTATGCATGTCTAACTGTAAAGGCATCTATGTAGTTGACATATTTTGGTCCTATGTGTTGTGGTTACATTTCTTATGATATATTTTGCATAAAAATTTTGACATCATATTTAAGAATTTCGATTTTTTTCCTAATTCCCATAGCATAAAAATCTGACCTGATTGGGCAAAATGAATGGCATTTTTGGAATCAGCACGCAAAATACATAAAGAATCAGCTAAGAAACCCCGCACCTCATGATTTTTTTTTTTCAAATGTAGCCCAGTGTAATAAGGGCACCAGAACTGAACCGCATAATCGAGGTGCGGTCTGACTAGCGCAAGATATAGTTGCACTAAGACCTCTGCACTCTTATTACTTACACTTCTAGATATATAACCCAATACTCTGTTTGCCTTATTTCGAACATTAACGCACTGTTTTCTAGGCCGTAGGCCCGGGCTTACAAGTACACCTAGGTCTCTTTCACAAGTCGACTTCTCTAGGTTGATGTTGTTAAGGCTGTATACATTGCCAGTATTTGTTCTTCCAATATTAAGTACGCTGCATTTGCTGGTGTTGAATTTCATTTGCCATTATTCAGACCACCCCTGCAGTTTATTTAGATCCTCCTGTAATGCATTTGCATGCTGCCCTGAATTAATCTGCCGCCCTATTTTGGTGTCATCCGCAAACTGACCCCTGGGGAACCCCACTGGTTACACGGCCCCACTCAGATTTAACACCATCTACGCTGACCCTCTGCGTTCTATCGGTGAGCCATGATTTTATCCAATTTAAAACTTTCCCCTCGATACCATGAGCCTTAATTTTTTTCAGAAGCCTCTGATGCGGTACTCTGTCAAATGCTTTGCTAAAGTCTAAGTAAATGACATCGTAATTTTCGTCATTATCTACTACCTCGAAGACTTTCCTAAAAAACGTCAGCAGATTTGTTAGACAAGATTTTCCCTTTGTAAACCCATGTTGCGAGTCGTGGATTAATTTGCTTTTCTCTAGATGCGATCGGATGCTATCTGCTATAATTGATTCAAGAAATTTCCCCACAACTGACGTCAAACTGATCGGCCAGTAATTTGACGCTGATGCTCTGTCTCCGTTTTTGAATATGGGTACTACAATTGCCTGTTTCCACAAGTCTGGCAATGACCGTCTAGATATCTGAACGACCTTCTTATAAGAACCCAATAATTTATTTGCCTGATTTACCTTCTTCTCCCAATGGCCCGAGAACTTCAGCTCATTGTCAACATACACACCTAGGTCCTTCTCACACACAGTCTCAACTAATGCAGTTTCTTCATCCCTTTGGGACATATGATACGCCTCCTTACCGTTGGCACGCCCCAGGTGCATCCTCTTACACTTCGTGACATTGAATCTCAGCAGCCATTTCTTCAGCCATATCGGAGCTGGTGAGGGCCGAGTAGCTGGCAGTAGGGAGCCTGTCCCAGATTAGCTGACATGACATCCAGATACAACCAATACACAATCATTTCAATAAAAAAAGACGTACAAATACTTTTGTTGTGTACAACGTGAAAAAAAAAAATGCTTAATATCCCCCCAAGGCCCACGTGATATGGTGTGGGATGGCAGTCATCGTGCGCAATATAAATAATTATAAGATAGTGCTGAAACTTGGCACACGTATTGGTTTTGGCCGCAGCTGCCTGTGCTGAAAAAATTTCATATATATTCGATGTTTTTTAAAAAAAAATGTAATCAACCCTAAGGCTTTGGAGGAACACTTGCATTCAAATTTTGAAACTTTAATAATGTATAAAATAAATCATCTTAGCTATTCTTTCATTTACAATGTCGCGGATTTGTGCTAAATTCATTATTGTAACACACCCAAATGTAACCCTCCTCTCACATCAACTTGTCAACAGCTGAGAGAGATAAACTCACAGGATAATTATTCAATGAATTTAGCCTTACAAATAAACAATTAATCATAAAATTACTATAAATGAGCTCAGATTACTGTATTAATCGTATTGCATACTGATCGATATAAAATGTAAGCCCACGCGACATTTCCCCTGCTTTATGCCCCATCACGTTCTTGTATAATGTACCTTGCCACATTCTTATAATTTAATTATTTATTTGTTGGAAGTCAACTGGAAATTTCTTATTGCTACTGAATTTGAAAGGAAATCAATATTTACAAGAGATGCATACTTTGATAAAAAGAGCCAGTGAAAGAGGATAATTATAAATTTCAGCGTTTTAATCGTATAGTTAGTTGGCAACTCTGTGTGTAATAAGTCCTGTGTACAGGCCTTATTTCGTGCACAGACTGTACAGTGACCAGTCATCTGCTGCCACGCGAGTTTGGTGAGTGTAAACGTTAACCTGCGTCGTTTTTCTTGTCCTTAAAAAGTGACGGTAAACTAGTTTTGGTTTATATAATATTATCAAGGCACAAAATAACCTTGCAGTGCCTATATAGTACAGTATTTTACTTTCTATGGTTATACTTGGTCGAAATGAGTTACTGTTTACAATCGTGTATACCTGCACTGATTATATATGAATAGTTCTTGCTGAACCATTGTGAACTTGTATAACAATTTCACTGTATAGCATCTATCTATGTATTTGCGACAGAAAACTTTAGTGCGACTCAACTACCAACGGGCAAAGGGTGACCTAATTGAGGTGGAATCTGAGAGGGCACTTTTTCGGAGTGAGAATTGTGAACTATTGGAACAATCTGCCAGAGAGTATTGCGAGTCGTGACAGTCTTTGGTTGTGACGACACCGAGTGTGAGCTCTTTCAAGACCAGACTTAACCACACTGGAGGTTCAGATACAATCAGGACATTAGTCACATTAGGAGATAGTGCATGCCCAGTACTTTCCAACAGTGCTTAACAAAGCTGTGGCCGACTGCCCAAGCGACTAACGAGCCGATCAGTGGCGAAGAGGATAAAAGCAAAATGTAAAAGTAAATGTTAATAACATGTTAATCCGTTTTGGGTAGCATATTTATTATTATTATTATTTTTTTTTTTTCGGGGGGGGGTGTAGATATTTGGACCAAGACTGTTGCAAGTTTGGCGCCCAATTTTGGTCTCATTTTGCTCAATACAGGGTATTTGATACTTAATGCAATGGGGGTAGTCTATTTTCGTGGAAACAATAATATTTTTTTTTTCAACTTCCGAGTTGAGAATCACGTAGTAACGTTGTAGCGTACTGTTGTGGCAGGTTGTCAGGGTCTCTTATTTGGCCTCACAACGTACGTACATGTGATATATCCAACACTCAGGATTGAGGTAGAATAGAAAGTCACAATGTGTTTCCCATATATATATTGTTGCACACCGCACAGCACAGTGTTAAAGAGATACTAGGTCGGGCGAAGCTTGCTTAGAGTTCCTGTAGGGCGAGGAGCTTTCTGAGGAAGCGTGTGGTGTGGAGCTGTTGAGAGATGTTGCTTGCTGGTGGCGGTAAGTAGAAAGAGGTCGATGATGATGATGATGATGATAATGGAGATAAAATGGCAATGGTTTGCCATGGGAAGGGAGAGAAGAGTTAAGGTAGAAATAAAGTTATGAAAAGGGAAGTAAAGTAGTAGAGAACAAAAACAGGTGGGCTATCCACCTAGCAGAGACGATTTGATTGGCTGTGGTGAAGGCCGCACTAAGAGGTCGCCCGGGCTCGAGGGAACGTGAAACTGGCGCAGGATAGTGTCAGAAGCCTGTCTGTGTGGCGGGAGTTCAGTCTACGCATCTCATCTCAGAGACGTGCAGGCGTGGAGTTGCCGAGGGAGAGACAGGATAGGTCTTGTAAGAGAGTGGTGTGGGGCTGCTGGTATCGCCTCTTGAGAGCATCCCGTAGAGCAGCGAATTTGTTGTCAGCTGGAGGGTTGGTAATGGTCTCTGAGACTTGCGTGACGACTTCTGTAGGCAGGGAACAGACCAGGGCGACGTACTTTTGTTCGTCTGAAGCTGTAGAGCCGATGACAGCTGCCTCCATGTGGATAAGCCAGTCTTCAATGTTGTGATTGAAGACTGGGAGAGTGATCCGTTTCTCCTCCATCCTGTGTGAGTGCGTTTCTCCTGGGGTCACCATTTGTGGGGTTTCGTGATGTTTTCTCACACTCAGGATGGGATGGAGAAAGGAAACTCACAATGCGTTTTCTGTATATATTTTGTATTGGATGTACAGTGCAGTTTGGTGTTGGGAAGTTGTTGCGTGGTTAGAAGCGTGGAGTAGAGAGAGCTGGTTGGTGAGGAGCTTGCTCAGAGGAGCTCTTGCGGGGATCAGGTAGATGAAGAAGGGAATTCACGGCGAGGTGAGGGCTTATATAGCGGAGGTAGGCGTGGCTTGATAGCCGACCTCCTCTTTGTCAGACCACGAGGCATTGGCTGGGGAACTCGACAAGGGATCGGCTAGTCAGCGACAAACGGCAGTTGTAGTTGTAGGGGAAATATCCACTACAGTATCTCCGTTATTATACATTTCCGCCGGTAATGTAATAGATGAAAATTATCTTATGATTAGACGTCTTATTCGAATATGATAATAGATTAGTGGTAGGAATGAACGGTGTGTAAACGCAATAATACCCCAGTTTATTTGTTGCAATGACAACTTGGTGCCATAGCCTGGAGTACTGTCACCCTTCCTGTTCCCCAAGATATGAGAGGAACTGTCAGTTGATTGAAAATGACCAAAGGAGGGCCACCAGACTGGTGCCTGCACTTCGGCACCTCAGCTACCCAGAGATATTAAAGCGCTTGCAATTGCCTAGTTTATGTTACAGGCGGGCAAGGGGGGACCTAATTGAGGTGTATAAACATCTCAAAGGGCACTACTCAGTCGAGTGTTCATACCTGGAGCTGGCGGACCCTCGCCCCACAAGGAATCGCAGCTCAAGGTTGAAGAAGCCGCAAGTCCAGAAAACTGTGAGGGCAAATTTTTTTGGAGTGATAGTTATGAACTCTTGGAACAACCTGCCAAAGAATTTTGTGACGGCACCGAGTGTGAGCTGTTTCAAGACCAGACTTGACCAGCACTGGAACAGGTTCAGATACATGCAGGAGCCAGCATGCCCAGTACTTGCCAACAGTGCGTAACAGAGACGTGACTGACCGCCCAAGTGGCTAATGAGCCGATTAGTGATGAAGGGGATAGAAGTGGAGAAAAGGTAAAAGAGACTCACTCATTCATTATTTACATACATATAGATCCAGTGCAGATATAAAACTGCCAGTTGACCTTGACATCTAAGGGCCACGAAAAGTATTCCATCAAAAATTTCATCATCAAATCTCTGGTCTTAAATTAAAAAATCATGTTGATAGCCTGTTTGATTACTGAATTGTGATACTTATCGATTTTCATAGATTTTGTCTTTTGTCACTACTTTGGTTGCTATAACAACCTCAAAATAGCATAAAGCTGGATTTCCCAGTGATGATACAAATTTTCATCCTGCCCCAAGGAGTTTAAGTAGTCGTTCACGACTCTGTTATGCACTGTTGGCAAGTAATAGACATTTACTAGCAGAGTGTTCCAAAAGTTCACAACTCTTACTCCAAAAAAGTTTTCTGAACTTTTGACTTCGTCAACTTTAAGCTGTGACCCCTTGTGGGGCGGACATCCGTCAGCTCCAGGTATGAACACTCCTTGGAGGTATTTATTGATTTCTATTAAGTCACCTCTTGCCTGGCTATAGGATAAGATAGGCAATTGCTGACACTTTAATCTCTCTGGGTAACTAGCATGCCATCGTGTGGTGTGGCCCTCTTTTGGACACTTTCAATCAACTAAGAGTCTCTAGCATATCTCTGGGATCAGGTATGGTAACAGTACTCCAAATGAAGAAGCACCTTACTTTTAAGGAGCCTTACGAGGCTTATCACATATCCCAAAAGGGACAAAGCATTAACGGAAACTGATTGAGAAAAGGATATGGGTGTGTAAGTTGACAACAAACTGAAGTTCTCGGACCATTGCGAGTAGGTGAATTAAGCATCTAAGCTAGTTGGTCTTATAAGATTGTTCAGCTATCTAGACGGTCCATTCCTCCTAATGCTCTTCAAGAGTGAGGCGCTTGCCCATTTGGAGTACAGTACTATCACCCTGTCTGGTCCCTGAGATATGCTAGAAACTGTCAGTTGATTGAAAATGTCCAAAAGAGGGCCACCAGACTGGTGCCTGCACTAAGGCACCTCAGGTACCCAGAGAGATTAGAATGTCACTATAGGTGGGCAAAGGTGACTTTAATGGAGTTTATAAACATCTGAGCGGGTACTACTCAGTCGAGTGTTCATACCGGCCCCCATAGGGATCACATCTTATGGCTGAAGAAGCCATAGGTTCAAAGATTGTCAGTCGTCAGGGCAAACTTTTCACATTTTTTCAATGTTAATGGTGTTCCCTCGTCACACTTCGACATGTGATACTCCTCCTTACTGTTGATACGACCTTGGTACATTCTTTTGCATTTTGTGACGTTGAATCTTAACCATTACTTTGAACACTCCTAAAGCTGAGAGAGATCTTCCTGTAGCATGTCAGAGTCAATTTGGTTCTTAATTTCCCTGAACAACTTAGCATCATCTGCAAACATTTGTAAGGAGGAGTGTACAGGCTCTGAATATCATTTATGAAACAAATAGCAACAATGGTTCCAGTATACTCCCTGTGGTACCCTGCTTGTCACTGGTGTTGGTGTGTCAGAAAGATGAGCAACAATACAGCTCCTTTGTAACGGAACAATGTGAAATGTTTTTCCACAGGTGTAACAGCTGTGTTGGTAAGGCAGGATAATGAACAAAAAGCATCTGTGTAGTGGGCATGAGGTGGTGGCCATGAGCGAGGAGTGGCTGGCCAGGATTGAGAAGGATCAGAAGCTCTACACACACGGTATGGTCCGTCTCATGCCTGACGGCTGGCTCTACCCCACAACCTTTACCAACTTCGCTGACAAAATCTACAACTTCAAGGTACGGTTCTGTATGGATCTTTATATATCCCACCCACCCAAATAAATACTATATATCCTGGGCGGATCCAGCGTGTTTTCTCCTTTTCTGTTCTTTTTTAATTTGTACCTTGGTGGTTAACTTTTAAGCTCTTCAACCTGTTTTTCTCTTAATTTCTTATTTTATTTATTTTCTCCATTAGTTCTGTCTAGTTATTTCATTTCATATAGTTACTTCATAACCTCTGACCTTTGGTAGCGTGGCTTGAGGGTTATGACACATGGGTACATTGTAATTCTGGTAGCAAGCAATGGGAAAGAATGACGGCAAAGTACTGCAGGTAAATGATACTCCTAACATACAAATAAAATGGTTTATTAAAATTATAAAATGGTTTATTAAAATTAAGTTATATTTTATGAATAATTTCAGTAACACTCAACTATAGGGGTCAACTCCCTGGCTTTACTTATTTTGTACTGTTAAATTCAGGTACATTCTCGACTTACGCCATAACTGGGTGTACATGTACAAGAACCCACACAATACTCTTACATAGCACCTTTGAGCACTATTAGATCAAGTGGCAATGATGCCAGTTACATCACCAACACTAATACTTTAACACCACCAGCATTAGTAGCTTCTCTCCACTACTGTGGTACCTTTGCCCACAAGCAAACTGGTGGTCAACCTACTCTTGCTGACTCCAAACACTCAGACAATTCAGGTGAATACATACAGATGTACTCGGAGGAATAACACAGCCACAACATAGCCCTACTGAGTAGTGGATTCATCCATAACAATGATGGGGGCTGACAGTGTTTGCTCGGCCTGTGAGATCAACAAGCTGGACAGTGAATGTGTCAGGTGAACGGCTGGCCAATTGACTGGGCCCCAAAGGAGGTGGTTAGTTCCTGACGTTCGTGATTTACCCGGGTGTACTGGCCTTCATCCATCTCCCAAACTAATGTGGAGGTCGTTCTAATCTACAAGGCTCTTGGCCGAGAGGAACCTGTGGGTGGAGGAGTTTCAGACGCTGGACTGACGCCCGGGAGCGTCAGTGTCCCGCACTCCTCCTCCTTCACTCAGCTCCAAGTTCCACTCACCAACTATTTCAATGAACTCCATTACTGTACACTTTGACGTATGAAACTGAGACTTCGGACTCATTTCCATTTCCTGAGATTCCCTTCTCCAACTACGCTCTGACTGAGCTGTCGAATACAAGAATTACATTGATTTCAAGTTTCAGGACGGCAGTCCCTGGTGGGCGGAGCCTAAGACAAGTAATATCAGATTACACCTGATAGATTCTCAAAGATACCTGGTCTGACAGTTCCGTTCAGGTTAATTAATTACTTTCATAAGTAACAAACATCCCTACAACAATTTTACCATGAACATCAGACTCTCTGATGTTCATATGTAAAAAAGAGGTGACTTCAGCCTCGGTCAACAATTACTAGCATTTCTAGGGCCGACGTCAAAGATACCTCATTCTCACTGCCGAATCTACCCTGACTTCTATTCTATTCTTTCTTTTATCCTCTTCATCAAAAGATTGGCTCGTTAGCCGCATGGGCGATCGGTCACGTCTCTGTTACGCACTGTTGGCAAGTACTGGGCATACACCGGCTCCTGATTGTACCTGAACCCGCTCCAGTGTTGGTCAAAGTCTTGTCTTGAAAGAGCGCACACTCAGTGCTGTCACAACACTTTCTGGTAGATTGTTCCAAGAGTTCACAACTCTCACTCCGAAAAAGTTTGCCCTCACAGATTTCTGAACTTGCAGCTTCTTCAACCTTGAGCTGTGACCCCTTGTGGGGCGAGTGTCCGCCAGCTCCAAGTAAGGACACTCGACTGAGTAGTACCCCTTGAGATGCTTATACACCTCAATTTGGTCACCACTTGCCCATCTGTAGTATAAGCTAGGCAAGTTCAGGCGCTCCAATCTCTCAGGGTAGCTGAGGTGCCGAAGTGCAGGCAGCAGTCTGGTGGCCCTCCTTTAAACATTTTCAACCAACTGACAGTCCCTAGCATATCTCGGGGACCAGACGGGGTGACAGAACTCCAGATGGGGAAGCACTTCACTCTTGAAGATCGTTACGAGGGACGGACCGTCTAGATATCCGAACGACCTTATTATAAGACCCAAATAATTTATTTGCCTGATTTACCTTCTTCTCGCAATGGCCCGAGTACTTCAGCTCATTGTCAACATACACACCTAGGTCCTTCTCACATTCAGTCTTAAATAGTGCAGTTTCTTTATCCCGTTGGGACATATGATACGTTCCAGGTGCATCCTCTTACACTTCGTGACATTGAATCTCAGCAGCCATTTCTTAGACCATTCTTGGAGCCCGCAGAGGTCCTTCTGCAGCTCTTCATAGTCCGCTTGGTTCTTGATTTCCCGAAATAACTTGGCGCCATCGGCAAACATTTGTATGGAGGGGTGTACAACGTCAGGCATGTCATTTATGAAGCAAACAAACAACAGTGGGCCCAATACACTGCCCTGTGGTACCCCGCTTGTGACGGGTACGGATGATGATTTCGTGCCATTAATCACCACACACTGCTTGCGGTCATGTAGAAAGTCTTCTATCCACGCAAGGACATTTCCCCGAATTCCGTACCCTTCCAGTTTGATTTTTAGCCTTTCGTGGGGTACACTGTCGAAAGCTTTGGCAAAATCTAGGTAAATATTGTCGATATTACCACCCCGTTCCAAAATATGGGTCCAAATATTCAATACCTTGAGCAATTGTGTTAAGCAGGAGCGCCCCGGCATAAAACCGTGTTGGCAATCCTTTACAAGGTTGTTTCGTAGTAAATGTTCCATTGCGGCATCTCTGATAATACTCTCAAGTGCTTTACATATTATGCTGGTCAGGCTCACCGGTCTATAGTTGTTCGTGGAGTGACTATCGCCCTTCTTAAAGATAGGACTCACATAACCCACTTTCCATTCACTGTGGACCTTTTGTTCATCCAGGCATTTACAAAACAGGATCTTAAGGGGCTCGGCAAACTCGTTGCTCAACTCTCTTAGCACTCTAGGATGCACCATGTCAGGACCGGGACTCTTATGGACCTTTAGCTTTGACAGTTTATTTCTAATACCCTCTTCTGTGAACACAATGTGGGTCAGTGCTGTGTCGAACCGTCTTTCCTCAAACGCAGGAAGGTTAATCGCATCCTCTCTTGTCAACCCCGAGGAAAAGAAGCTGTTCAATACCTCAGCTTTATCCTGGTCAGAATCTACATAACTACCATCTTCAAGCCTCAGGTTTGACACTTCTACTCGCGTTTTTAATTTTTACTTTGCATAGCAGTAAAACGCCTTTGGATTTGACCTGACCTTGCTTGCAACCAGCCTCTGGAACTCCTTTTCAGCCCTTCTACATTCTATCTTTGCTTGGTTTCTTGCTCTTGCATATATCCTCCTGTCGTGCTCATCATTTGACCCAAACCACGTCTTGAATTTCTGGGTTTTCTTCCTAACACTCTCGACCGCCACATGGTTCATGTGTAGGGATCCCCTCTTATTCCTAGAGGCACTGGGTTTGGTCTTGGGTATGTATTTAGCGATTAAATGGGTCACTTTACTAGTTATGATATTCAGCGTAGTGTCTGCATCCTTGTGCTTTAATGAGTCAGGCCAGTGGATACCCCTTATGTCTTCCCTCATCCCATTGTAATTTCCCCTGTAATATTTGCACCTTGGCCTGGCCTTATCTTGAACTAGGTAAGAGTTAAATCTGAATGACAACACTATTTGGTGACTGGTGCCAGTTTGGCCACCATACCCTCCTCGTTTGTTATGATGGGGTCAAGTGGCTTGGGTGTTTGCTCCCCTCTGTAGTGTGTCGGGTCTCTAACATGTTGGAACAGAAAATTATCTCTCAGAGTTTCTACATAAAGAGTAGCAGGGCTATTCAAGTCACTTGGTCTGAAGTAGTTTCTCCAGTCGATGTCTCCATAGTTAAAGGCCCCCCATGATAAGGAGGTGGCTAGGGTTAACCATCGCCGCGTTGTCTATTAAGGTTCTTAAGTTTCTTTGATTTAGTGGGCCACAGTTTGGGGATCTGTGGATACACCCGACAATAAGTAAGTCCCCTCCCTTTAGTTTAATTTTACACCACTTGGACTCTTCAAAAACATCCTGTCCCTGTACCCTCGCCTGGCTGGCTCCAAGGTCTTGCCTAGCATAGATAACCACACCCCTCTTGCAAGTTTCTTGAGAAAGGTTCGTAAATGAGTCATATCCAGCAATACTTTACTCTGACTCCTACAATATCTGGTTGGTGCATACCTTCAGTAGTGTTTCAAACTCCTCTCTCTTATCAAGGAACGTGTCAGTATTAGAGTACATGACATTCACGCCCGAATTTTTTCTCAGTAACGTCTCTGCTGCAAAAGCTGCAGCATTTGCTAAGTACACTGTATTTTGCAGAGTGTGGTTTGCAGGATGTCATTGTTTACAAGACGCTCGCCTCCTCCTGGCTGATAGGGGGAGCTGGTGCCACCTTCCGGGCGGGGGATAGAGTGGGTGGAGGGTGCGCTGCTTTCCCCCGGCCCTGTGTCGGCACACTTGCTTCCACCACTCTCTCCCTGAATGCAACCCATGTGTACCAGTCCCCGCTCCTCCTCGACTCCTCCCTCTTCTGCTTCAAGTCTTGCAGGAGCTTCTTGTGCTGTTCCCTCTGCATTACCGTGCGATTTGGGCGTAAGGGCGCGTGTTTTCCAACACCTACACCACCCTTATCTTACTTATTTCTGTTGTCTTAGTTCTTTTCTTACTCTTACTTAGTTCGGTCACATATTCTTTTGTTAACATGGTCATTCTTTTGGTAGCATGGTCATTCTTTTGGTAGCCTGGTCATTCTTTTGGTAACATGGACATTCTTTTGGTAGCATGGACATTCTTTTGGTAGCATGGTCATTATTTTGGTAGCATGGTCGTTCTTTTGGTAGCATGGTCGTTCTTTTGGTAGCATGGTCGAGGGTCTAGGCACATGGGTATGGTAATTTTGGTATCAAGTCACTTGGATGGAAATAAAGGTAAAATATTGTGGGAGAAATTAATACACCTAAAATACTCTAAGAACAAGTTTATTAATATGAAATCAAAGGGAAAAAGAGGTATTACTAATTTATAACTACCAGGTTCAACTCCTGGGCTTATTGCAGACTCAGTACTTTCTTCTTTAATTTTTTCTTATTTACTTATTTTCTTATTTCTTTACTCAACAGTAATTACTTAGATCTTACACTCTTGCTGCACACAACCTTACTGGTGTTACATTACAGACATAGCAGGACCAGTTCCTTAGCCCTCCTCACAATACATAGTACATGGCACTCCTTGCACATTACTTTACTTCTCACACGTACTGGTGGTACGTGGTGTAGGGGTATCGAGATATTAATGTCGTCTAGCTTCTCAGGATGGAAGGAAACTCTAATGTGGTTTTCTTGTATAATATATAAGTTATATGATAGACAGTCTGGTTCTGGAGATGCCGTGCGGTGGGGAGCTGCTCAGTAGAAGACGTTCGGTGAGTAGCGTGTTGAAGGAGGTAGATGTGCAGGAGCTTTGTTAGTGAAGATGTTGCCTGTTGCTGGCCTCCTGGTTGAATGAAATGTTAACAGCGTGGAGCTTGCTGGAGGAGATGTTGCTTGTTCAGGAAAATGGGCAGAGTGAATCTCAATGGAGAGACAGAGCTTATATACACCCAGCAGCAGCCGCCAGTCCTCTATGAGTCATGTTGGGAAAACCCAAGAAGTCGCCGGTGAATAGTTTCGTTGCTAAGATACGGTAACATCTGGGGACAGCTCTCGCTTGGTTGCTAGGCAATGGCACGTTGGAATGTGATATCAGGTGGTGCCTGCTACGCAGTTTGTAGGGGAGACGTCCACTACAATACTCCCCCTCCCCTCCCGGCGCGGCGGGAGGCTGGATGTTGTCCGGGTTGTGTCCCACACATAACACATACCGGGCAGGTGTATGTACGACTCGTCCGCTACGTGCAACAACTCCGTCCAGTGACACAAAACCTGTGGGAGAATTAGGAGGAGAAAGAGGGTTTGGGATTAGAGGAGGTTGTACAAGCAATGGTTGTTGTGCTCCTGCTGCTGCAGGGGCTGCGTCAGGAGGAGGGTCTATGACAGGAGCAGGTTCTATGATAGAAGGGAGGTTTATTACAGGTGCAGGTTCTATGACAGGAGCAGGTTGTACATGAGGGTGAAAAGAGGGTGCCCAGAAATGTCGTGGGCGTGGTGTTGCTGCCGGTGGTAACTGCGGGTGGACTGGTGCAGGCGTAGTTTGTTGATGGTGCTGCTGGGCTGGGGGCCCGACGGGTAAGGCGGCCGGTTTGACTCGGTCTATGCTGACGGTGTCATGTCTGCCATTCCGGAGAATTGTCAGGAACTTTGCTGAACGGGTAACCACCTGGAAGGGTCCATCGTAGGGGCGTTGTAATGGGTTGCGGTGAGCATCATGCCTGACGAAAACATACTCGGCTGTGAGTAGTGCAGGAGGGATGTGTTCAGGGCGCCGAGTAGGCTGGCGTGGAGCAGTAGCTCTGAATGCAGAAACTGCTTGTCGTAGCTTTTGGAGTAAGTCGTGACGAACGGCTGGAGTGGTTTGGTTGGGATCAGGAGGGAGTGAGAAATCCCCGGGTAGCCGAAGGGGCTCGCCTAGTGTCAGATCTGCTGGGCTACAGTCCATATCCTCCTTGTGTGATGCACGGATGACGAGAAGCACTAAGGGAAGCGCATCAGTCCAGCTGTTAGGGTCGTGCTGTGCCTTGAGTGCGTCCTTCAGCTGCCGGTGAAAACGTTCTACCATGCCGTTGGCTTGAGGGTGGTATGCTGTAGTGCGTTGTCTAGACGTGCCGAGGAACTGTAGGAGGTGCTGCCAGAGTTGTGACTCAAACTGTACTCCTCTGTCAGTGATTACGGTTGCGGGGGGGGGGGGGGGACCAAAACGGGAAACCCAACCGGACATGAAGGCGCGGACAGTAGTCTCTGCTGTAGCGTTGGGCATGGGAATTGCTTCTGTCCACCTGGTGAAACGGTCGATGCAGGTGAAGATGTAGGTGCTACCGTAGGATGATGGTAGAGGTCCCACGATGTCGAGGTGTACTACTTGAAAACGTCCTTTGGGAATAGGAAAGGCTTGTAAGGGGGCCCGTATGTGACGATGTATTTTGGACGACTGGCAGGCCAGGCACTGGGCAGCCCATTTCTTAGTATCAGACTTGATGCCGGGCCAGACGACACGTTGCGTGAGGAGGCGCTGGGAGGCCCGCACACCCGGGTGGCTGAGACCATGGATGCGGTCGAAAACAGCGCGGCGGTGGACGTGAGGCATGGACAGTCTAGGCTGTCCACAGGATATGTCGCACCACAATTTTATCTTTGTGCCAGGAACAGGGAGTTCTTGGAGTATGAGGCCTGAGGGGGATGTCTTGTATGCTGCCAGGTCTTCGTCTTTCTCTTGAGCCGCTGCTAGCTGCCCATAATCAATGGGTGGAGATGAGGGAAGAATGGTGGATATACAACGAGAGAGGGCGTCGGCGATCTCGTTGTGGCTGCCTTTAATGTGTTGGATGTCGCTGGAGAACTCCGAGATGTAAGCCAAGTGGCGCAGGACACGAGGTGTATGTGACTGGGAAGCTGAAGCGAAGGCGTGGACCAGGGGCTTGTGATCAGTGAAGATGGTGAACTGACGGGCCTCGAGGAAGTGTTGGAAATGTCTGACAGCCATGTATATGGCCAGGAGTTCTTGATCAAAAGCCCTGTACTTGAGGTGTGGTGGTTGAAGCCGTTGTGAGAAGAAAGCAACGGGCATGAAAATTCCGTTGATCTCCTGCTGTAAGACGGCGCCCACTGCAGTAGAAGAAGCGTCTGTTGTGAGAGTGGTCCGGGCGTTAGGTGCGGGGTGGGCCAGGAGGGTGAGGCGTGTGGTGTGCTGTTTGATAGTGGTGAATGCCGTAGTAGCCTCTTGAGTCCACATGAGAGACTTGTGAGACTTCTTTGGGCGTCCCTTGAGAAGGTCGTGTAGGGGGCTAGGACGGTGGCAGCTTTGTCAATGAGGCGGTGGTAGTAGTTGACTAAACCCAGGAACTCTCGGAGTTTCTTCGCCGTTTCAGGTTTGGGGAACTCCCTAATTGCGGTTATCTTCTGTGGTAGGGGTTGTATGCCACTGGGCGAGACTCTGTGACCGAGGAAATCGATGGCCGAGGTTCCAAAGACGCACTTAGCAGGATGAACTTTCATGTTGTTGTTCTGCAGGCGTTGGAGAAGGAGTTGTAGGTGGTGGCGGAGCTCGGCAGGCGTCGAAGATGCGACGAGGATGTCGTCAATGTAGACGGTGACAAAATCGAGGTCGCGAAGCATATGGTCCATGAACCTCTGGAAAGTCTGTGCTGCATTGCGTAAGCCAAAACTCATGAAAGTGTACTCGAAGAGTCCGAACGGAGTGGTGATGGCTGTCTTCTGGGTATCTGCCGGTGCTACTGGGATCTGGTGGAAGGCACGCTCCAAGTCGATCTTCGAGAAGATAGTCTTGCCATGAAGTTTGTGGTGAAAATCCTGGACATGCGGAATAGGATACCTGTCAGGTTTGGTGACGAGATTCAGGGCTCTGTAGTCACCACACACCCTCCACTCGCCGGGTGTTCGCTTAGGAGCCATGTGAAGAGGCGATGCCCAGGGACTCCTTGAAGGGCGAATGATGCCGTCTTGCAGTAGTTTGTTGAATTCTACTTTGGCTGTGTTCAGGAGCTCAGGGCGCAGGCGGCGAGGGCGTGAAAAGACTGGTGGTCCTTTGGTTTCGATGTGGTGGAAAATTCCCGACGTAGGTGGTGGGGGTAGGGAGACTCGGGGTGAGAAAAGCTCCTTGAATTCGTCGAGCAGGGAGGAGAACTCGTTGGAAGGCGCAAGACAGGTGATAGCGTCCGTGTGTCTGGCACGAGAACCCTGGATCTTGCGTGCTGTAGGCTCATGGATGAGGCATAGATGACTTGGTTTGACACCGAGCTTGTGGAAGGTGAGGAAGTCGAAACCAAGGATGGGTTGAGACACGTCTGCTATCACGAATAACCAACGCAGAGTCTTGGGCAGACCGAGGTCTAAGGCGAGGGTGCGTACGCAGTAGGAGGCGATGGAGGTACCGTTGGCAGCGAACAGGTCATAAGAGGGTTGCTTTGACTTGTCTCGTAGTGAGGTAGGGATGAGGCTGACCGATGAACCGGTGTCGATGAGGAACTTCTTGCCGGAGGTGCGGTCGGTGACGTGCAGTAATGAGACGCCTGGAGGGACGGAGGCTGAGGCGTCTACCAGCCTCCGGTGTTGCCGTTTCCCGAATAGGTGCAATAGGGCTCACAGTTTCGAGCATAGCGGCCGAAAGTCTGGTGATACCAGCAGAGGGTAAATTTGTTGTGCTGGGGGTTGGCTGCTGTGTGTCGGAACTTGTAGGGCGTAGTGTGTGAGTCAGGAACCGGCGCAGCAGCGGGTATGGAGGAGCAGAACTGCTCAATGGTGTCCATCCTGCAGTTCAAAATTTGCAACAGGTCCTTGATGTCTTGTGAGGTATTGCTCGGCTGAGGGGTGTTGACCCGGCTTACAAGTTCGATGGGAGGTACTGGTGTGACCGTGGCGGCAAGGGGTGCAGCAGCGCACTCGTTAAAAATTCTATCTGCCGCGGTGTCTGTGTGACGGGAGTTCAGCCGACACATCTCCTCCCAGAGACGTCCCGGGGTTGAGTTCCCGAGGGAGGTAGAGGATAGATCTTGCAGGAGATTGGGGCTGGTCTGTTGATAACACGTCTTCAAGGCAGCCCGCAGGGTAGCGAATTTGTTTTGATCTGGAGGGTTGGAAATGGTTTGTGAGACCCGCGTGGCCACTTCCGTGGGTAAGGCACAGAGCAGGGCGCAATACTTTTGCCCGTCGGTCGCTCGTGAACCGGCGAGGGCTGCTTCCACATGGTCAAGCTAGTCCTCGACGTTGTGGTTGAAAATCGGCAGAGAGATCCGTCTGTCCTCCATCCTGTGTGAGTGCTTATCTCCGGGAGTCACCATTGTAGGGGTATCGAGATATTAATGTAGTCTAGCACTCAGGATGGAAGGAAACTCTAATGTGTTTTTTTTGTATAATATATAAGTTATATGATAGACAGTCTGGTGCTGGAGATGCCGTGTGGTGGGGAGCTGCTCAGTAGAAGACGTTCGGTGAGTAGCGTGTTGAAGGAGGTAGATGTGCAGGAGCTTCGTTAGTGAAGATGTTGCCTGTTGCTGGCCTCCTGGTTGAATGAAATGTTAACAGCATGGAGCTTGCTGGAGGAGATGTTGCTTGTTCAGGAAAATGGGCAGAATGAATCTCAATGGAGAGACAGAGCTTATATACACCCAGCAGCAGCCGCCAGTCCTCTATGAGTCATGTTGGGAAAACCCGTGAAGTCGCCGGTGAATAGTTTCGTTGCTAAGATACGGTAACATCTGGGGACAGCTCTCGCTTGGTTGCTAGGCAACGGCACGTTGGAATGTGATAGCAGGTGGTGCCTGCTACGCAGTTTGTAGGGAGGACGTCCACTACAGTGGCATTACAGTACAGATACAAGACTTTACTCAACATACACGTTAATACTGAAACCAGCCGATACATGGGTCCACTACCCAACATGGGATAATTATTTCCAACTAATTATCCCTAACATACATATTACAACACTCTCTGTTGACACATACTTCCAAGGAGTAACCCAGAGTAGGACACTGGCTCACGACCGTTGTTGTGGTCGATGGTAGCCAGACACATGGCGAGTCTGGGGTCTGGCACCACGAGACAGTGGAGCATATTAATCAGGCCGCATCGGTGCCATCGTTTCCTATATGATCTCTGCTGGGTTTCTACCACATCCTGGGCAGTTGTTGAGTGATGCAAGAATCACAAGGGGATCTGGAGAAACATGTTGGAGAGCGTCAGGGTGAAGGTTCCAAGTGTTCCCTGAAGAATGCAGTGATGGGTAGGGAAACACCGGGTAACACTGAAGTCCATTTATTCGGATAGGAGAAATACAGGTGGTGACTAGCGTGTGCCATGCACGGCCCACAGAGTCAGACTGTGACTGCCTTGCCATATGGCAGCCTCGGGGTAATGTTGCCACATAACACTTGCAGTGTTGCCACGTAATTATATACATAGATGCTACTCGGCACAGTAGCTTATATACAAGGTTGCTACTCGGCACAGTAGCATAGATACATAACCTACACAGGGGACGGAAGCATGACAACACAAACAAATCTCTTGTCTGGAGAAACGACAGACATATTTACGTTATATTACTTCTTACACTGGGTGAATGACAATTCAACTGTTGAAGCATGAACACTGATGAACACTGATATTTACTACAATTGACTGAATCAAACTGAATGGCTACACACAAACATACCTGGAGAAACATGTTGGAGAGCGTCAGGGGACGCTTGCCCTGCGTAATGCGCGGGTATATATATCCCTGAGTTGCCAGCGATCGCTACTCACGCAATGACAATAATTACAAACAATCCTAACTGTTACTCATTCAAAGATGACCCTCAGTTGACAAAGGTCTGGCAAATTACTTGAGATGATTTACACAGAATAATTCAAGATTGAGCTTCCCAGGAGAAAGTGGAATAAACAACGCATTGATAACTGTCTTCACAAAGGGAGGGAACACAAGTGTAGCGTTTATGGGGAAAAACACGTCTTCGTCTCGGGGGTTGCTAACCCACTCATGTTTTGCGGTCGTGGAGTTTAATAAGGATCATTAGTTAAATAGACTAGCAGTCAACGTGACCATGACATGGGTGAATGAATACACTCCGAGATGCTTCGCTCTTTGCTAAGTTTTTTGCCTGCTTAATAACCTGCCATTTCTCCTCCTCATTCACTAGTGTTATCCTGAGGGGGCGAGGCTTGTCCCCCTGCTTTTGTCCCAGCCTCCTCACATCCTGAGGGGTTGATGGCATCTAAGAACCTCTGTACAAATATTCTTAAACTGGATCTTATTGTGTGTTATCATACTCTCGGTTCACTCGGCCTGGCTCTCTGGGACTCCAAAAACTATTACATTGTTCCTGCGCTGGAGACGTTCCCGTTGTTCCTCCTCTCCCCTAACAGTAGGTCCTTTAATTTTCATTTCTTCGACACATTTCTTCAGAGTCCCTAGCTGCTGTAGAACCTGTTCTGATCCTGTATTACTCTCCGCCACCCCCCCCCCCCCGTGGCCCTGCTAATACGTCAGCATAACTCCTCTTAGCAACCACCTCCATTCTGCTGGCTACTTCCTCAGTCTTAGCAAAGATCTCTTTCCCAACTTGCTCTAGTTTGTCAACCTGCAAGGCTCCAGCTTCATCTATTTTCGTCCCTAGGAAACTCGTCCCCTATGGCTTGCAATCGTCTCATTAACCTTGACTACACAGTCAGGGCAATACCAGCAACAGCCTTCATGCTTTACGGCAGTTTGCAACATAATAAACGCTGTAAGGGTCAGGCCTGTACCCTCCATATCCGACGTCTCCCTGCAGTAATCACATATCATACTCATGGTTATTGTTGTTGTTGGGGGGGGGGGGGGGGGGGGGCGGGGGGGGGGTGCAGACTGTGTATAGATCTACCTATTTGAAAATAAACAGGAACAAAAAAAGAACAGTACTTAGCTGTCCTCTGCTCTGGCTTTAAACCTGCCCTGTTGCCTTTAGAGTTGTCTTTCGTTTCCTTTCAGTTCACTTCGGCGTTTCTCGGTATTTATGTGCTATCTCTGTGTACACTGCATTTTGCTATCAATAACGGATTATGTACACCCACTCAGTCCTTTAAAAACAGAAAAATAAAATAAACCTTTCTTTGGGGCGGTAATAATTGCTTTTAAGGTTAGCCAAGCTTGTTGATTTCATTATATTTTTTTGTTATTTCAACTAGTATTTCCTTATACTTTCCTGTTCTCATCGACGATGTAATGGGGGGGGGGGGGTTAAAGGTAGAAAGTATAGAGAGTGGTATGAATATTTAGTTGTAGGATGTAAAGAGAGGAAGTTAGGTAGCGTGGCTGGTTAGACATTTACACTTATATTATCTTATACGTTCTTAAGGGACATCTTGTGAAACACCACTTGAATACAACTATTTATTAATTCACTCAATGATACATTAATATCAATATTATATCGAAGTTACTAGAACATCATATTTACATAACTGGATACTGACTCTCGGACACAAACATGAATGAATACACTTCCTACAGTAGGTAACTCACCCTATGGATAGCTCTGACAAAGACTCACGTGTGACCTGACAGAGGCCCAGCCGGTGCTGCTGGACTGTCTCCTATGGGAGACTCTGCTTAGTTGGTGACGCCGGGGTCTGGTCGGGAGGTCTCCTTCCCGACCTGAGGGGTCGGGCGTGACTCTGGGTGAATGAACAGAATGACAACCCGAATGAGAGAGGCTAGACTGCTAGAGTCTGAATGAGACGAATGAGAGTAATGAGGCCTATGGACGGGACTGCAGGGCCTTTATAAGGGGGAAAAACCGCCGGCGATTGACCTCCACCAAGGTATGGTTGTAGGTCATGTCTCTCAGTCAAGTACTTAGTGGACGGGGTCAGGTCTCTTGGGTCCTGACCCAGGGTGTGTCAACCTGGTATGTTGGGGTACCACGTGGCATGTACAGTACTCACCGTTATATGTGTTGTAAATTTCTGCTTTGTAAGCTGTGGTCTGATAAACAATCATTACAACGACTATATCTCTTTGTGCTATCACTTTGTACACTGTATCTCCCTGTGAATGGTGTATTATAGGCAGTTTCAGTCCATGAGAAAGCACACAAACAAAATACAATTTAAAGTCTCTGTGGCACCTGTAACGCAACTTGGTTTCAGCTGGCAGTGGTGCCCTTCCAGCTTGCTTGCCAGTTTGTATT
Organism: Homarus gammarus; assembly: GCA_958450375.1. Classification (NCBI taxonomy): domain Eukaryota; kingdom Metazoa; phylum Arthropoda; class Malacostraca; order Decapoda; family Nephropidae; genus Homarus; species Homarus gammarus. The sequence continues at coordinate 1,067,715 of CAUDMG010000523.1, forward strand.
CACTTTAAGTTATTTACAGCCTCTTCTGTGGGCACTGATGACACTATGAACTAACCCTGCTTACACTATCTCCCTGTGAATGGTGTATTATAGACACAGTTTCAGTCCTTGAGAAAGCACACAAACGAAATAAAATTTAAAGTCTCTGTGGCACCTATGACATGACTTGGTCTCTACTGGCAGTGGTGCCTTAGCATCTTGCTTGCTAGTTTGTATTCACTTTAAGTTATTTACAACCTCTTCTGCGGTCACTGATTACGCTATGAACTGATTTACCTAATATCACAGAACTACACTCCATGGTTGGCCTTTATCAAAGCTGTGACCATAATTCTGAAAAAATATAAATTAAAAGCTTTGTCATATGGCAGTGATTTTGTAGTTATAGGCCTCTTGACCTTGGCTGTACCTCCAACTCCGTGGAAATTTAATTTTCAAAAATACAATCGCGTCTAGCATTAAAAATCCTACATCGATTTACACTTTCACATCACTAAGACGATCTTGATGATCTTATGTAATCACTGTCCAAATCCTGCCGCTCAACAATGAAGGCCCGGGTGCCGAACAGCTTTGTTACAGAGACGCAACACGACCCGACCCGCTCGCCTACCGTCCACCTACTTGTTGTTTCTTTTGATATGTTGACAAGTTGAAACCGGCTGACTAGTGGAGGATTGACGACTTAATGTAAGAGGTAAATTACCTGCACCTGACAGTCACATAGGTCACTAATTCTAGTACAGTGATGACCTCCCTGGTTAAACATGTACTGTACAGTGTACAGGGAGGTGGGGTCACACAGTGCCTGACACAGTGCCATATATATGTATATATATATATATATATATATACACACACACAGTATTACCCCGCCTAACGCGGTGCCTCGCTAGAGCTGAACTTTCACTTAACGCCGGTTTTTTCCACGTATACGCGGCGAGTGTCCGGCTCGAGAGCTATTTTTAGATTTGCCCCACCCGCCACCCTGCCTAACTGCCTGTTTTAGCTCATAAAATTCATACAAATTACCCGGCCAGAATATAATTTACATTGCTGGAATTCTTACAATATGATGATCATTTTGAATATAAACATCATAGATTTTGCATTAGACATACAAATTTTAGATATAATGTTCACTCTGAGTAAATATGTTATTTTTTGTGCAAAATATATGACATTTGTATTCAAAATATTCCTGGTCTTACAAGGAATCCAGCAATGTCAATTATATTATCCTAACTTTAGTTTGAGGTATTATTTATTACTAAAAAGTTAAATATTCTGATTTTCCCACACATCTCCTTGGGACGGTTGGTGGGGGGTGGGGGTGGGGGGAGGGAGGGACCGACCGACCATCTGTTACCGTGTGAAGAATATTTTTTTTTTATTAACTGAAGATATTTGTGTTAGCTCATAAAATTCATACAAATTACCCGGTCAGAATATAATTTACATTGCTGGAATTCTTATAATTTGATGATCATTTTGAATATAAACATCATAGATTTTGCATTAGACATACAAATTTTAGATAAAATGTTCACTCTGAGTAAATATGTTCTCTTTTGTGCAAAGTATATGACATTTATATTCAAAATATTCCTGGTCTTACAAGGAATCCAGCAATGTCAATTGTATTATCCTAACTTTAGTTTGAGGTATTATTTATTAAAATTTAGTGGTTTTCCCCCAAAGATTTCTCAGAGAGGGAAGAGCCAGCAGTGTAGTATGAGAGGAGGGGGAGGGAGTTGAGTCCATTATTTGAATGGACATTAACTTGGCGACTGTATTTCTCTATTTCTCTTAAGTATTAATTGAGTGCATGTACCATCATAAAATTAAGATGTTATTTTTACTACAACATAGTTATGTGTCGTCAAAAAGTGGAGTTTGGGGGTCGGGCCAGTTTCTATTGGAATTAATCCCATATGTTCTGTTCTTCACTTAACGCGGTTTTCACTTAACACGGTACCCTCTGAGTTTTATTGACCGCGTTAAGTGGGGTACAACTACTATATATATATATATATATATATATATATATATATATATATATATATATATATATATATATATATATATATATATATATATATATATATTTGTAACCGGTCGGAATTTACTGGACTTTAATTTCTCACTTGACTTGGGGTTTATTAAAGATTGTTAGATGGTAATTGCAGTGGAAGCGCCCCTTTGAGAAAAATCCCAAACCAGCACAAGAACACTTAAATCTACTAAACAAAATGACTTGTCCGTGACCCATGGAAGGATAGCGTCTGTGACTGGGATGAATGATACACACTGTAAAATTTAGACACTTTTATTCCCTCCAACACTACAAACACAATCAAATAATGGTACACCAATATGCGGACCTCTTAACTTGAACTTAAAACACTACTCTGGGGAATAAAAGTTATACATGATATTGAAATTATTAGAAACTCAGGCAACAATAAATTTAAAGTATTAAGAAATGTTGCTTGCACACATGAAACAGGCCTTAAGGGCTTTGAACAAAATTATATCACCCCAACAGATGCACAATTCCTAACCTAACTTAAACACTACTCTGGGGAACAAAGGTTATACCTGAGATCTGAATTATAAAGAAAAATTAGATGCATTAAAGGAATTAAATCACAGTATCACTCTGGTTCCACTTAGTGACACAAACATTAAAAAAACAATACTATCAAAATCATTTAGGAACTATTACTACACACGTCAAGATAATATAAGGAACTGAGAAATGGTACTAACTACACACAAAAATATTGTCACTATTATTGCGAAGTTACTGGGTCCACCAATACCCGTGAACCATGCTCCACCCAACTCAATATACACCCGTAATAAGGGAGATAAAATGTTTCTCTAGGTATCCCCTAGACTCCTGGTCTCAGTGTGTGACCATTAATTTACTCAGATAGCCTCAGTGTACTCTCAGTGCATCCATGGGCGGGAAGAGAGAACGCCAACAGGTGACTATGGCCAGTAGGTAATACTTCTATCTGACCGAGGACACATGGTGTGGTGTTGTGCACCCACATGGTAAGAACTGATCACCCACTGCTGATGCTGGTCCCGTATCGTTTTAGTTGTCGGGAACACTCGTTCACTCAAGAGATCCTTTGCTCCCCGCTAACCAGTGACACGCCTGCACTGATCATTCCAACGGCGACAATCGCCAATCATCAATCCTCAACAGCAGTCTCAAACGGCAGTCAATCTCTCGCAGTCAATTTCTCGCAGTCAATTGGGTTCTGACAGAAACCTTGTTATACTGCAATAGTGCAACACAGGTGACTAGGCCACGTGACTATTTCTGTGAAGGACGCGCAGGGACGTCTTGCTGGACCGAATGCCTCCACGTGACTGACTTAGCCAGCGTCACGTCTCTCCAAGGAACTAGCTTAGGCCTACGTGACATATTTTCTGCCTAACTAATAACTCCTTGGGACACCCGTAACACTATTCAGACTGATAAACGATCTATAATAATTTCAAATTCAATAATAGTCCCTTACTTCATGAATCGCATCATTATTAATTCGGCAAATTACATTTAATCTCACAAAGGCCTAGTTCCACAACCTCTCGCTATGTGCGGGGAGCGCTCTCTTCCCTCAGACGACCTTGAAAACTCAGTATCGCCAATGGCGCGGCGTTTGAAATTACACTGAAATTTCTGAATATCACACACACACACATATATATATATATATATATATATATATATATATATATATATATATATATATATTATATATATTATATATATATATATATATATATATATATAGTATATATATATAATATATATATATATATATATATATATATATATATAATATATATATATATATATATATATATATATATATATATAAATATATATATATATATAAATATATATATATATATATATATGTATATATATATTCAGAAACTTCGGTGTGATATTTAGAGACGTTAAAACGAAAATAACCGATCAGCTGAAACACCCACGCCTCATGGCAAATCAAATAAGCTCAAGCAATGCCCCCCAAGAGAGCTGGAAGCATTTTGAGCTAGGCCTATATTAAATTAAACGTACTTTATCGAATTAATGTAGACAAGATTCATGAAGTTAAGGGTATTATTAAATTTAAAGTAATTGTAAATCGTTTCTCAGTCTAAATATGTTATGTGTGTCCCAAAGAAACTATTAGTTATGCGAAAGATGACGTCACTAGGCTGGGCGGCCGCTTGGGGGAGACGCAGGAGGGCGGCTGTCAGTAAAGCGCTGGCGTGTGGGCCGAACAGACGTCCGTCCGCACGTCTCTGCTAAGGAAAACGACCACGTGGCCTCGTCCCTTTGCGAGCACGCCTCCATCAGTGTTGCAAGAAAGTTTTATTCGATCTCAGACATGGTTTAGATAGGGCGGAGAAGAAGTTAACAATAGCTAACAGAGTGTTCTCTTATACTGCCAGTTTCTGGGGTCACTAATTCTAGGGGGAATAACTTAACTATAGTCTTAATTTTAAAGGTTGCTGCCACCAGACCCCCTCTGGGCAGTATGTAGCTCGTTAGGTAGCGGGCAGAGTGAACTAGGCATTGGGTTGGTTTTTCATTGACCAAATCGATAAGGGAAAGAAGGATGAAACAATAACATGTCTTAACTAATTTATTCCTTCTAAACATATTGCATTCCATCCAAAATACAAGAAGCGTTGGCCTTCCTCAGAAGAACAACTGTGATTCTAGTTACACTGCTCACCAATAGACGTCTTACATTAATTGCATGTCATCCACATACTTATTGCTCATAACAATCAGTGACCACCTTACCTCGGTCATCCCTTCCTACCATAATACCCAACACATCAGACTGCTCCACCTGTTTGGAATATAGCACCTTAGGTTATCATACATTATAGCACCATCTCACCACCTTGTAACATCACCTCACCACACCCCGGTTATACTCCACACCTGCAAGTATGGGACTCCTTGTGATTTCTAGGTACACATATCAGGCACCTCGTTCGCACACCGCCCTCGGTGGGTAGAGACGAGGGCTTCAGCAAGAGACATACCAGTACTGTTTCTACGCCTGGTATTATAGGTCGTTCCAAGTGACGACTGCGGAGTTTCTCAAGCATTCCATTATGTATTCCTACTCAAGTGTGGTGGTATGCTGGGAATCCACAGGTTCACAGTGGAGTTGCATAGCTGGGAGTAGTCATCTCACATGGTGGGACGCTCACGGAGGTAATGGCCACCGTTCTGGTGAGTTCAGAGCGCGCGGGGGACCTGTGTTGGTGAAGGAGCAGGCACGACTGTGAAATAATGCCTGATGGGCCGTTATCACACACCCTAACACATTACTATTTCACTTTATACATCAGGCAAGGTTTTAATCTGTAATAACTGCAATATAAGTCTTGTTTTAGGGCTGAATACAGCCCGATGAAGTTCACTGACCTGTGTTGGTGAAGGAGCAGGCACGACTGAAGGCCGATGCCCCACGCTCTTCTCACCGATTAGGCCTACAGTTTCCAATCCTTAATTTTCAATTTGATTTCTTATGGTTCTTACATGAACACTTTCCTGTAAATACATATTTTAATCCTAACTTACATACTAGAATACGGCTCATGTTTGACAGTTCCTGGGGTAATTAATTGGGCTATATCATCAACTCAAACCTGTAGTCCGGGTACAAAGGACGCTACCCTGAAACAAAAGACGAATGTTCACAGCGTGGGTATATCCACTTCACTTAAAACTGTAATTAGGGATCCTCCTCTCACACATTGCACTACTTGAACACAGACATAAGATTCTCTGATCACTGTACATGTCGTGGGTATACGTCACCCGAGGAGACGAGGTGTATTAAGTTCACACCGATGCATACAAGATGTTTCCTTTCAAGTATAGTTTCTGGATCACTTCCAACACCCCACATAGTTATGATACATTTATTTTTTTTCCAGATCATTGTTCTCATGGGGAAGGTGGGGTAAGACGGACCCCTTAAGAAATAAATGGGTCTAGAAGCCACATTTTGATATTTTTTTCATGTTTTAGGGGTTGTGGTGGTACTTTGGGGTCTTATGATTCCAATACACAACCTAGGCACGGTTATTTGAGGGAAAAATTGAAACTATGATTAAAATAAAAAAGTAACTTTTATTGTACCCGAAAAAAAATGACGTGGTAAGACGGACCCCCTGGGTAAGACGGGTCCGTCTTACCCCGTCATTTTTTCGGGTACTTCCTAAGGGTTCATCATAACCCTCGACCAAAAAATAATGAAAACAGATCCTTCCTGGAACAAATTACAAAGAAAACCCTTGTTTCAGCATCCTTTACCCACATACATTTGCTTCTGTGCCCATTTTACACCTGCAGGGATACTTTATAAATATTATGCCAAATTGCCTGATCATTCCTTGCATAGATCACAAACAAAACACTCAATATCATCCTCATCATCCAGTATCACTGCACATTGCTCGTGTGCCCATTTTTTACAATTGGCACAACAAACCCACCCTTCATCTCTTGCAGAATTTCCAAAGGTGTCACTGCAATACAGGCAGACAGTTCCATCTCCCTCTTCACTCTCGCTGTTGCTTTCATGAAGCCAGGATGGTCCTGCTTTTGCTTGTTGTGTTTTTGGGTTTATCTTCCTTTTTTCACGTCGTAGTTGCTTTGATATGATTGCTGTTTTATTTTTGGCTTCTCTTTCTTTTTGCTTCTTTGCTAGACTGACCTCTTTTTCTTTTTCCTTCTGAATTTCTGTCTCGAGCTCATTCTTGTATGGGGATCCTGTCATGTTGAGGGGTCTCCCTTGAGCCCTAGGTCTTTTCTTTCGTGTCGTTATGGCCACCTTTGGCAAGGGAACAATTTCCTTGGGTGAACTACCTGGCCTGAACAGACTTGGTTTTTCAGGAACAGGAACAGCACATGAGTTTTCAGATATGTCAGCTACTTCCAATTCAGGTTCATTCTCAGTGACCATGATAGGAGGGGCGACATGGTCGTTCAGATCTTCCTCTTCCTGATCAGCATTTACTGGAAAGTCTGTTGGGTGGGCAGGTAAAAATGCAGCTTCTCCGAAAACATGCTTATTCAATGGGCAGATACCGGTTTTCTTAAACCCATTAATGGCTGTGTTTGGAACAGCAGCATGTAGATAGGCCTCACCAAACAAAGCACTTATTTTGTAGATTGTCACAAGCCTGCCAGGATTGTTTCTGAGGAATGTTTCAATAGCCCTCACATAGTAGGCATTCAGTGGTTTCATAAATGAAACATCCAGTGGCTGCATTCGGTGACTGCAATGTGGTGGTAAAACAACAAGCGTGACTTAATTATCCCTGGCAAGATTGATAACATCAAGATTCTTAATATGGGTCATATGTCCATCCATAATCAACAATACTGGATCATTCACTGATGGCTTGGTGTGGGCAATAAAGTGCTGAAACCATTCTGTAAAAATGGGGAGCTGCATCCACCCAGATGGATGACAGGCAAATCCGGTTCCTGGTGGAGCACCATCCTTTAGTTCTTGCTTCATACGAACCCGTGGAAAGATGAGGAAAGGTGGAACAAACTGCCCTCCAGCTGACATGCAGCAAACTGCTGTAGCTAGAACTCCTCTTTCAGCAGAAGTCAGACTGCCAATCTGTTTTTTCCCACGCTGACCAAGGATTTTTGTAGGTTTTGTCTGCACCGTTGTAATACCTGTCTCATCCACATTGAAAATCCTGTGTGGAGGAAAGAAGTGGCCTTCCTGAACTAAGGATAAGATGTCGAAGAACTTGTCCACATTTGTCTGATTGAAGCATCTTGCTCGAGCAGCAGAAGTTGGTTCTGGGGTCCGAATTGAAAGTTGTGGGTGGCGTTGCTTCTGTATTCCATCCCCCTCTATTACTTATTCTCACGTATTTCCGGTGCATCTACAAGGAAAAAGGAAAGAAAATGCTAAGTGTTTGTAAAATATTTAGAGTAAGGGGTGAGATGGAACCCTCGGGGTCCATCTCACCCCATACGTAAATATTCGCATTATTTAAAAAAAAAAAAAAAAAATATGTTATATATATCATGTTATGGCACATACCTATAATACACACACGATTGGCTATATGCAGCATAAATACCAAATCATTACAGCCAGTATATCAATGCAAAAAAATAATTATCTTACCTTCTCCAAATAACATCAGCACTGTCAAAAAACACAAACCTCCACCTCGAGCGCCAATGCTGTACTGGACCTGGCTTCCGGTTGCACCCGCGTGAGTTACAGTTGATGTGAAGGACATCTAGTGGCAACAATCTTAACCATGCCCTTTCTAATTCAAATTTGAGGGGGGGGTCCATCTCACCCCCAGGGGTCCGTCTTACCCCACCTTCCCCTATTTTCATATGATATCCTCGTAAGTTATGTTCGCTAAACGTTAACAGATGTAAATAGTTTGACCTTCAAACCACAATCTACACTTAGCCCGGATCAATTGGACTTTCCCAGTTTCCCAACCATCTTATAGATACCCTTATCGCTATGAGTACATACACTTAATATTATATAACCGTACCTGGGTACAATTCAACAAATGATTCAGTATATATATATGGCACTGTGTCAGGCACTGTGTGACCCCACCTCCCTGTACAGTACATGTTTAACCAGGGAGGTCATCACTGCACTAGAATTAGTGATCTATGTGACTGTCAGGTGCAGGTAATTTACATCTTACATTAAGTCGTCAATCCTCCACTAGTCAGCCGGTTTCAACTTGTCAACATATCAAAAGAAGCAACAAGAAGGTGGACGTTAGGCGAGCGTGTTCGGCACCCGGGCCTTCGTTGTTGAGCGGCAGGATTTGGACAGTGATTACATAAGATCATCAAGATCGTCTTAGTGATGTGAAAGTGTAAATCGATGTAGGATTTTTAATGCTAGACGCGATTGTATTTTTAAAAACTCAATTTCCACCGAGTTGGAGGTACAGCCAAGGTCAAGAGGCCTATAACTACAAAATCACTGCCATATGACAGAGCTTTTAATATATTTTTTTACTGAGTTATGGTCACAGCTTTGATAAAGGCCAACCATGGAGTGTAGTTCTGTCAAATTTGGTAAGTCAGTTCATAGTGTCATCAGTGACCGCAGAAGAGGTTGTAAATAACTTAAAGTGAATACCTACAAACTAGCAAGCAAGCTGGTAAGGCACCACTGCCAGCAGAGACCAAGTCGTGTTATAGGCGCCACAGAGACTCACTCGTGTCATAGGTGCCACAGAGACTTTAAATTTTATTTCGTTTGTGTGCTTTCTCAAGGACTGAAACTGTGCCTACAATACACCATTCACAGGGAGATAGTGTAAGCAGTGATAGTTCATAGTGTCATCAGTGCCCACAGAAGAGGTTGTAAATAACTTAAAGTGAATACAAACTGGCAAGCAAGCTGGAAAGGCACCACTGCCTTCTGAAACCAAGTTGTGCCACAGAGACTTTAAATTTTATTTTGTTTGTGTGCTTTCTCGTGGACTGAAACTGTGCCTACAATACACCATTCACAGGGAGATACAGTGTACTGTACACAGTGATAGCACAAAGAGATATAGTCGTCGATGAGAACAGGAAAAGAAAGTATAAGGAAATACTAGTTGAAAAAAAAATCAACTAAAATCAATAATCTTGGCTCTCCTTAAAAGCATTCTATTACCGCCCCAAAGAAAGTTTTATTTTATTTTTCTGTGTTTCTAAAGGACTGAGTGGGTGTATATAATCCGTTATTGATAGCAAAATGCAGTGTACACAGAGATAGCATAAAAATACCGACAAACGCTGAAGTGAACTGAAAGGAAACAAAAGACAACTCTAAAGGCAACAGGGCAGGTTTAAAGCCAGAGTAGAGGGCAGCTAATTACTGTTCTTTTTTTTCCTCTTTATTTTTAAATAGGTAGATCTATACACAGTCTGCACCCCCCCCCTCCCCCCCCCCCCCAACAACAACAACCATGAGTATGATATGTGATTACTGCAGGGAGACGTCGGATATGGAGGGTACAGGCCTGACCCTTACAGCGTTTATTATGTTGCAAACTGCCGTAAAGCATGAAGGCTGTTGCTGGTATTGCCCTGACTGTGTAGTCAAGGTTAATGAGACGATTGCAAGCCATAGGGGAACGAGTTTCCTAGGGACGAAAATAGATGAAGCTGGAGCCTTGCTCGTTGCCAAACTAGAACAAGTTGGGAAAGAGATCCTTGCTCAGACTGAGGAAGTAGCCAACAGAATGGAGGTGGTTGCTAAGAGGAGTTATGCTGACATATGAGCAGGGCAACAGGAGGGGGCGGAGAGTAATGGAGGATCAGAACAGGTTCTACAGCAGCTAGGGACTCTAAAGATGTGTGTCGAAGAAATGAAAATTAACTGTCCTACTGTTAGGGGAGAGGAGGAACAACGGGAACGTCTCCAGCGCAGGAACAATGTAATAGTTTTTGGAGTCCCTGAGAGCCAGGCGGAGTGAACCGAGAGTATGATAACACACAATAAGATGCAGTTTAAAAATATTTGTACAGAGGTTCTGAAGATGCCATCAACCCCTTAGGATGTGAGGAGGCTGGGACAAAAGCAGGGAGACAACCCTTGCCCCCTCAGGATCACACTAGTGAATTAGGAGGAGAAATGGGAGGTTATTAAGCAGGCAAAAAACTTGGCAAGCAGCAAGGCATCTCGGAGTGTATTCATTCATCCAGATCGCACGGTAATGTACAGGGAACAGCACAAGAAGCTCCTGCAGGACTTGAAGCAGAAGAGGGAGGAGGAGCGGGGACGGGTGCACATGGGTTGTACCCAGGGAGAGAGTTGTGGTGTGCGGTTTTCGGGATGTTTGGCTCACACTCAGGATGGGTTGGAGAAAGGAAACTCACAATGTGCTCTCCATATACATGTTGTATTGGATGTACAATGCAGCTTGGTGCTGGGAAGGCAGCATGGTTACAAGCGTGATGTAGAGAGAGCTGGTTGGTGAGGGTGCTCAGAGGAGGACAGCTTGTGGGTCGCCATGCTCGCCGGCGGGAGCGAGGACCGCCAGGCAGGCGCAGGAGGAGGACGTGTTGCTGGCTGGTTGGTGGAGGTAGAAAGAGGCAGGTCACCACGAGGTCAGGTCTTAAATATCGGGGGTTGGCGTGGCTTAGTAGTTGACCCCCGCTCCGTGGGCGGCGTTGGTTGACCTAGACCACGAGGCACACACTGTGGAATTCGCGGGGTCGGCTATGCAGCGACAAACAGCGTTTGTAGTGGAGAAATCCACTACAGTGGAAACAAGTGTGCCGACACAGGGCCGGGGGACAGCAGCGCACCCTCCACCCACTCTATCTCCCGCCCGGAAGGTGGCACCAGCTCCGCGTATCACCCGGGAGGAGGCGAGCGCCTTGCAAACAATGACATCCTGCAAACCACACTCTGCAAAATACAGTGTCCTTAGCAAATGCTGCAGCCTCTGAGAATGCGGGGGGGGGGGGGGGGGTTACTACTAAGAGCAGAGACGTTACCGAGGACAAATTCTGGCTTGAATGTTATGTACACTAATACTGACACGTTCCATGGTAAGAGAGCGGAGTTTGAAACACTACTGAAGGTACACCAACCACATATTGTAGGAGCCGGAGTTCAATATTGCTGGATATGACTCATTTACGAACCTTTCTCAAGAAACTTGCAAGAGGAGTGTGGTTATCTATGCTAGGCAAGACCTTGGAGCCAGCCAGGCGAGGGTACAGGGACAGGATGTTTTTGAAGAGTCCAAGTGGTGTAAAATTAAACTAAAGGGAAGGGACTTACTTATTGTCGGGTGTATCTACAGATACACCAGACTAAATCAAACGAACTTAAGAGCTTTAATAGACAATGTGGCCATGCTCAACCCTAGCCACCTCCTTATCATGGGGGACTTTAACTATGGCGACATCGACTGGAGAAACGAGTTCACCCCAAGTGACTTGAATAACCCTGCTACTCTTTTTGTAGAGACTCTGAGAGATAATTTTCTGTTCCAACATGTTAGAGACCCGACACACTACAGAGGGGAGCAAACACCCAAGCCACTAGCCCTCATCATAACAAACGAGGAGGGTATGGTGACCAAACTGGAACACGTTGCCCCAGTTGGCATCAGTCACCAAATAGTGTTGTCATTCAGATTTAACTGTTACCTAGTTCAAGATAAGGCCAGGCCAAAGTGCAAATATTACAGGGGAAATTACAACGGGATGAGGGAAGAGACGAGGGGTATCCATTGGCCTGACTTATTAAGGCACAAGAACGCAGACACTACGCTGAATATCATAACTAGTAAAGTGACCCATTTGATCGAAAAATACATACCGAAAGACCAAACCCAGTGCCTCTAGGAATACGAGGGGATCTCTACACATAAACCATGTGGCGGTAGACAAAGTTAAAAAGAAAACCCAGAAATTTAAGACGTGGGTTGGGTCAAATGATGAGCAGGACAGGAGGATGTATGCAAGAGCCAGAAACCAAGCAAAGATAGAATGTATAAGGGCTGAAAAGGAGTTTCAGAGGCTGATTGCAAGCGAGGTCAAGTCAAACCCAAAGGCGTTTTACCTCTATGCAAAGTCGAAATTAAAAACGTGAGTAGAAGTATCAGACCTAAAGCTTGAAGATGTTAGTTACGCAGATTCTGACCAGGATAAAGCTGAGGTATTGAACAGCTTCTTTTCCTCGGTGTTCACAAGAGAGGATGTGATTAACCTTCCTGCGTTTGAGGACAGGCAGTTCGACACAGCACTGACCCACATTGTGCTCGCAGAAGAGGGTATTAGAAATAAACTGTCAAAGCTAAAGGTCCATAAGAGTCCCGGTCCTGACATGGTGCATCCTAGAGTGCTAGAGATTATTCAACGAGCTTGCCGAGCCCCTGAAGATCCTGTTTTGTAAATGCCTGGATGAACAAAAGGTCCACAGTGAATGGAAAGTGGCTTATGTGAGTCCTATCTTCAAGAAGGGCGATCGTCACTGCACGAACAACTATAGAACGATGAGCCTGACCAGCATAATATGTAAAGTACTTGAGAGTATTATCAGAGATACCGCGATGGAACATCTACTACAAAACACCCTTGTAAAGGATTGCCAACACGGTTTTATGCCGGGGCGCTCCTGCTTAACACAATTGCTCAAGGTATTGGATATTTGGACCCATATTCTGGAACGGGGTGGTAATATTGACAATATTTACCTAGATTTTGCCAAGGCTTTGGACAGTGTACCCAACGAAAGGCTGAAAATCAAACTGGAAGGGTACGGAATTGGGGGAAATGTCCTAGTGTGGATAGAAGACTTTCTACATGACCGCAAGCAGTGTGTGGTGATTAATGGCACGAAATCATCATCCGTACCTGTCACAAGCGGGGTGCCACTGGGCAGTGTATTGGAACGTTGTTGTTTGTTTGTTTCATAAATGACATGCCTGACATTGTACACTCCTCCATACAAATGTTTGCTGATGACGGTAAGTTATTTCGGGAAATCAAGAACCAAGCGGATTGTGAAGAGCTGCAGAAGGACCTCTGTGAGCTCCAGAAATGGTCGAAGAAATGGCTGCTGAGATTCAATGTCACGAAGTGTAAGAGGATGCACCTGGTGCGTACCAAGGGTAAGGAGGCGTATCATATGTCCCAACGGGATGAAGAAACTGCACTATTTGAGACTGAATGTGAGAAGGACCTAGTTGTGTATGTTGACAATGAGCTGAAGTTCTCGGGCTATTGCGAGAAGAAGGTAAATCAGGCAAATAAATTATTGGGTCGTATTAGGTTGTTCAGATATCAGGACAGTCCGTCCCTCTTAACGATCTTCATGAGTGAAGTGCTTCCCCGTCTGGAGTACTGTCACCCCGTCTGGTCCCCGAGATATGTTAGGGACTGTCAGTTGGTTGAAAATGTTCAAAGAAAGGCCACCAGACTGGTGCCTGCACTTCGGCACCTCAGCTACCCTGACAGATCGGAGCACCTGAACTTGCCTAGCTTATGCTACAGACGGACAAGGGGTGATCTAATTGAGGTGTATAAGCATCTCAAGGGGCACTATTCAGTCGAGTGTCCTTACTTGGAGCTGACTGACGCTCGCCCCTCAAGGGGTCACAGCTCAAGATTGAAGAAGCTGCAAGTCCAGAAAACTGTGAGGGCAAACTTTTTCGGAGTGTGAGTTGTGAACTCTTGGAACAATTTACCTGAAAGTGTTGTGACGGCACCGAGTGTGAGCTCTTTCAAGAGAAGACTTGACCAACACTGGAGCAGGTTCAGGTACATTCAGAAGCCGGTGCATGCCCAGTACTTGCCAACAGTGCGTAACAGAGACGTGACCGATCGCCCAAGCGGCTAACGAGCCGATATTTTGGTGAAGAGGATAAAAGAAAAGGAAAAGTAATCAGAGACGTGACCGATCGCCCATGTGGCTAACGATCCGGTCAGTAGTGAAGAGGATAAAAATTAAAAGTTGAGAGGAGGCTGTAAAAGTGAGGTGACAGGAGTTATGATTTAAATGACACAAAGAGTATAGGAGGGGAAGAGTGGTAGTGAAGGTAGGTATTCACAGGTGCTGCCTCCACCTCCCTACACTTACCTCCACTGACATCATTTAGAGCAGTGGGTTCCAACTTTTTCACATTATGCCTCCCTTTTGCTTTTTACCAAACCTTCATGCCTCCCCTGTTTTTTAATTAAATTTAATCAAGTATTCATAATACTTTCAGGATCAACTAACTCGTAATTATTTATCTATGTATCTCGTGCATGTGGGGAAGGTTGAAATATACAGTACTAAGAAAAACAATTATTGTTGCACAATTTTATTGAAAATTTCTTGATAAAGAAAAAAATGTCAATACTGTACATGTTTTTCAAATGGCTAATCTCCCCTCCCATACCAACCTCGCACCAACCAGTTTGTGAACCGCAGATTTAGACAGATACAAGTGAGCTATGAGTGCATACATACCGTACAATAAATTTGAATGTTTTAATATGTTAATTTAACTGTTCCCATAATATATTTAGTACTGCACTTTTACAATACTTTATTGTATAATTGAATATTTGAGGATAGTACAGTAACTCATCATGTGTCCTCAGCTTAAGTCCAGCGACGTGGTGTTAATGACAACACCCAAGTCCGGTACGACGTGGATGCAAGAAATCCTCTGGACGATGTTGCATAACCCAGACTTGATCCACCCTGACGCTCACAAGAATTTGTTGATTCGATCACCACAAATTGAGTAAGGCTGCTACTGTTTCTTTAGTTTTAATACTACCTGAGTCATTAGGTACTTTACTGTTTGTTAGGAATTTTTTCAAGCAATGAGGAGAATATGTTGGACAATTTGAAACATATATTTCCTATGGAACACAAGCTATTACGTAACATTTTCCTTCAGATTTAACTGCTACTTAGTAAATCCTCTAACAAGAGTAGGGCAAGGTTAATATATTACAATAGTGATTACCATGAAATAAAAGAGGAAATATAGAACATCGACTGGTCTGACTTGTTGGGTATAAAGAATGTGAACAGAGTTCCATCTCTCATACAGTAATTTCTTAATTATTGATAGCCTATTGTAATTACTAACCTTCAAGCGAGGTCAAGTCAAACCCAAAGGCGTTTTACCGCTAAGCAAAGTCGAAATTGAAAACGCGAGTAGGAATATTAGTCCTGAGGCTTGAAGATGGCAGTGACGCATATTCTGACCAGGATAAAGCTGAGGCATTGAACAGCTTCTTTTCTTCGGTGTTCACAAGAGAGGATGCGATTAACCTTCCTGCGTTTGAGGACAGACAGTTCGACACAGCACTGACCCACATTGTGCTCACAGAAGAGGGTATTAGAAATAAACTGTCAAAGCTAAAGGTCCATAAGAGTCCCGGGCCTGACATGGTGCATCCTAGAGTGCTAAAAGAGTTGAGCAACGAGTTTGCTGAGCCCCTTAAGATCCTGTTTTGTAAATGCCTGGGTGAACGAAAAGTCCCCAGTGAATGGAAAGTGGCTTATGTGAGTCCTATCTTTAAGAAGGGCGATCGTCACTCCACGAACAACTATAGACCGTTGAGCCTGACCAGCATAATATGTAAAGTACTTGAGAGTATTATCAGAGATACCGTGATGGAACATCTACTACAAAACAACCTTGTAAAGGATTGACTACACGGTTTTATGCCGAGACGCTCCTGCTTAACACAATTGCTCAAGGTATTGGATATTTGGACCCATATTCTGGAACGGGGTGGTAATATCGACAATATTTACCTAGATTTTGCCAAAGCTTTCGACAGTGTACCCCACGAAAGGCTGAAAATCAAACTGGAAGGGTACGGAATTCGGGTAAATGTCCTACGTGGATAGAAGACTTTCTACATGACCGCAAGGAGTGTATGGTGATTAATGGCACGAAATCGTCATCTGCACCTGTCACAAGTGGGCTGCCACAGGGCAGTGTATTAGGCCCGCAGTTGTTTGTTTGTTTCATAAATGACGTGCCTGAAGTTGTACACTGCTCCATGCAAATGTTTGCCGATGACGCCAAGTTATTTCGGGAAATTAAGAACCAAGCGGACTGTGAAGAGATGCAGAAGGACCTCTGTGGGCTCCAGGAATGGTCGAAGAAATGGCTGCTGAGATTCATTGTCACGAAGTGTAAGAGGATGCACCTGGTGCGTACCAAGGGTAAGGAGGCGTATCATATGTCCCAACGGGATGAAGAAACTGCACTAGTTGAGACTGAATGTGAGAAGGACCGAGATGTGTATGTTGACAAAGAGTTGAAGATCTCGGGCCATTGCGAGAAGGTAAACCAGGCAAATAAATTATCGGGTCTTAGAAGAAGGTCCAGATATCTAGACGGTCCATCCCTCGTAACGATCTTCAAGAGTGAAGTGCTTCCCCATCTGGAGTACTGTCACCCCATCTGGTCCCTGAGATATGCTAGGGACTGTCAGTTGGTTCAAAATGTACAAAGGAGGGCCACCAGACTGGTGCCTGCGCTTCGGCACCTCAGCTACCCTAAGAGATTGGAGCGCCTGAACTTGCCTAGCTTATACAACAGACGGGCAAGGGGGGACCTAGTTGAGGTGTACAAGCATCTCAGGGGGCACTACTCAGTCGAGTGTCCTTACTTGGAGCTGGCTGACGCTCGCCCCTCAAGAGGTCACAGCTCAAGATTGTAAAAGCTGCAAGTCCAGAAAACTGTGAGGGTAAACTTTTTCGGAGTGTGGGTTGTAAACTCTTGGAACAATCTACCAGAGAGTGTTGTGACCGCACCAAGTGTGAGCTCTTTCAAGACAAGACTTGACCAACACTGGAGCGGGTTCAGGTACATTCAGGAGTCGGTTCATGCCCAGTATTTCCCGACAGAGACGTGACCGATCGCCCGGGCGGCTAGTGAGCCGATCTTTTTGTGAAGAAGATAAATGAAAAGGAAAAGTAATCAGAGACGTGACTGATCGCCCAAGCGGCTAACGTGCCGATCAGTGGTGAAGAGGATAAAAGTAAAATTAAGCCACTAATAATGCTTTAAGTGGTAGTGCTTATTTATTGCTACATTCTTCCCCTCTTTCTCCTGTTTTGTTTGATGAACAAACATTATTTAAGTATAGATCAGCTGTTGAGCAAGCTATTAATATTACTGTTCCAAGGAGTCCTCAGACCTTTTGGAAATTTAAAAGAGGAAGGTCTAACAGGGGAACAGGATCAGCTGCTAGGTTCAGTATCAATTATGAAGAAACTTTCGAGGAGGAAACAATTCAAAACGTAGTAGGGGTGGCTGTTCCTTTAGAAGTGGAAGGAGACCTTATTCTACTACTTCAGCGACCACTCCTTTCCAATGAAGCCAGACAGCTGGGTCGTCTCGGGGGTTGGGAAAACAGGTGGACTTCTTCCATATGGGCGTACAAGACAATCAAACAGGGCCTCACATGGACTTGGTTGAGGTGCCCTCCACTAGTGTTACCAAAAGGGGGTCATAATCAAACCCCCTTACTCACAGAATTTGTAATTCAACTGTTAAACAGAGGTGTGTTAGAACTGTTGCAGTCAGAGAAGTGCTTCATGTCTTGCCTGTTCCCAGTCCCCAAAAAGGCAGCGACAAATTGAGGTGGATTTTACATCTTTCCATCCTGAACAAGTTCATTACCAAAAGAAGTTTCAAGATGCTCACTTACGATCATCTGAAGCATCTACTTCTGCCCAATGCTTTTATCTCAAAAGTGGATCTCGGAGATGCCTATTATCACGTTCCTGTTGCTCCCAGGTACAGAAAGTTTCTTATGTTCGCAGTGGGGGATGTAAGTTATCAATTCACAGTGATGTCATTCGGCCTGACACTTGCACCATAAGTGTTTACAAAACTGGCGAACATCCCCAGGGAGATCCTTGCGAAGGAGGGCATAAGAACTTTTGCTTATCTAGACGATTGGCTGATAGTGGGAAACTCTTTCGAAGACTGTCAAAGGGCGACCCAACGTACACTCGTACTATTTCAAAACCTTGGATTGAAGATAAACCAGGTCAAATCAAATCTTGTACCATGTCAGAAATTGGATTGGTTAGGTCTCCATTGGGACACCAATCAGCAGTCAGTCAGTCTACCAGAAGCAAAAGTAATTGATGTGATAAACCAAGTAGAAGCCAAGTTGCCAAGAGGCTTCTTGGCATGATTGGGAAAAACTACTGGGTCTGTTGAATTTTACAACCATAGTGGTTCCTTTGAGCAAGTTAAGGAAGAAGCAACTAACTCATCTGGGGGTCGAAGTTGCTTCATAGAAACAAAAATATTGCTTCTTCTCTCCCTATTCAGATCAAGAATCATCTGTCATGGTGGACAAATTTGGATAATCTAATCGGTTCATCTCCCTGGGTTCTCCCTCAAACAGACTTGGTCGTTTGTACGGACGCATTTGAGATTGAATGGGGATACCGTTCCTGAAAAGCAGAGTTCCATCAAGAGAAGTAGAGCAACTCCCTCTGGGACAAACACATAAACATAAAAGAATTAGCAGTAGTCCTATTCTTTTTGTTGGCAAACCCAAATTTCAAAAACATGACATTTCTTTTGCCTTGGACAACAGAGCGGCAGTGTTTTGTCTTGATCATCAAGGCTCAACCAGATCTTGGCCCCTTCTCACACTGTCCAAAAAAAAATACAAAAATAAAAGTTTGTATAACACCGACACTTTACCTCAAAGCAACTCACAACCGGAAGTATAAAACAATTGGGCAGATGCGTTGTCCCGTCTCAGGCCAGTATCGACGGAAACAGAGTGGTCCCTAAAGATATCGAAGTTCAAGAGTCTCGTGAGGAGGTTTGGGACTCCACAAATAGATCTCTTTGCCTCATAAAACAATCATAAGATGCCAACTTATGCATCTCTGGAACGATCGAATCTTTTAGGAAATGCTCTACTCATAGATTGGAACCGTTGGAATTCAATCTGTCTGTTCCCACCTGTGAAAATGTTGCCCAAAGTGGTTCACAAACTCAGATCCTTCCAGGGAAAGGTCCTCTTAACTGCACCATATGGGATCCTACAACCGTGGTGTCTGGATTCTGTTGGAATGGTGCCCGCTTCCAATTCAATTGCAACAAGGATATCTAGACCAGGTACTGTACCCTCAGTTCGAGATATCCTTGGCAATTCATGCTTGGAGTTTCTCAAATGATGTTTAAATAGATTGTTGGGTAATTCCAATATAGTTAACCAAGTGATAGCAGGTCATAGACCCCAAACTTCTATGCAATATGAGAAAGCTTGGAAACTTTTTCAACACTTTATCAGGTTAACGACTCCAGACACATTGTCGGAAACAGTGGTGTTAGAATTTATAGATTTTCTCTTCAGAGTTAAAGGCCTTCAAGAATTGACAATTGCATCTTATAAATCAGCATTGGTTGACCCTCTGGCGTGGGGTTTTAATATTAATGTACCTTGAACCCAAGAATTTATCAAATGCTCAGATCGTCTTTCTTTTATTCAGATTCCCCCTCAGCCTAAGAGAATCCCACCTTGGTCTCTAGATAAAGTTACTAAATTTTTTATGAGGCCTAATTACAATATAAATCTGAATCGGTGCAAATTGCTCCAGAAGACAGTCTTCCTTCCAGCAATAGCAACAGGTATGAGAATCAGTGAGCTGATTTCAATTTTCAATAATCAATCATTATTGGTATTTTCTGAGAAAGATGTCCCCTTTTTCCTATGGAGATCCGAAGAAAAAATGAAATTAAGGTTTTTCAAGCTCAACCTATTAGGGTAAGACGACTAATGGACGAGACAATGGTTCCTCATATATTGTGCCCGTTAGGAATCTTCAAGAATGGTTAACCAGATTCCCTAATCGAGGCCCCTATGTATTCTCATCACAGGATGGTAAGAAATTGTCTCCAAGTCAAATGACAAAATATTTATCTCAGTTAATGAGTCAAGCAGACCCTGGCAAGAAATTTTTGGCACATGACACCAGGAAATATGCAGGGTCTGTGGCCTTTCTGTGGCATATGAGCCTCAGTCAGATCAAAGAAGTGGACTTTTGGAAATCTTCAAAAACCTTTCAAAACAGCTATCTTCATCTATCTCTGAAAGATGCTTCACATGTGGTGGTGCTGGGGTCCTCTCCCCCACCTAGTTAATCTTCACAACCAGGACCTTCTTCTTCCTCATCAGAATAAAGTGAGTATCCTCATTGGGATATGTAAATTAACATTTTACCTTCCGGTAAATGTTCCTAATAGAGTGTACGCATTTGAAAATATTCCAAAAAGTTTATAATTACAATCTGGACCTAAGCTAGCGGAGCTTTATGCGCAATGTCACCTCCCTCTCCACCTCCTGCTCGGGTAATCAAATCTAGACGTCGCATTCTGGATTGAACAAAAAGCCGTTTTTTTTTCTAAAAACCAGTTTTTGTGATATACCGTACTTACCGTAGTCCAGAATGAGACGTCGACATCCCACCCATCTCCACCCCTCGAGAGTTGACATTTGTTTACTGCTCTCTATAGGGCAAGAGATGACTGTAGCAATGGGTGTGATGGAGGGTGCGGGAGGGGGTTTTGAGAATTGCAATTAAATGCGAGGCAGCGACGTGTCCTCCTAATATTACGTATACAGGTATAAGTAATTATTAGAAGTTTTAATTGCCTGTATGTTGGCCTGGCGAGTTAATGCTAGATGTCGCATTCTGGACTACTGTATATCACAAAAACTGGATTTTAGAAAAAAACTTTTTTTCCGGCTTTGAGAGAGTCCTCTCGTTACCCGGAAATCTCTCATTCTGGAAGTATTCTGCACTGATTAGATTATAATAGTTATGCTTAGAAAATAAATTTAATCTCATAGCCTAATTTTCATAAACCAATATGTACAGTACCATATTTTTACTTTTATCCTCTTCACAAATGATTGGCTCATTAGCCGCTTCAGGGATTGGTCACGTCTCTGTTACACATTGTTGGCAAGTACAGTACAGTAATATCTCTGTTAGCCAGAGAAATTGGTGCAGAGCACTTCCGGAATGAGAGATTTCCGGGTAATGAGAGGACTCTCCCAAAGCCGGAAAAAATCCCTCATCCCCGGAATTTTCCGGGTACCGGAAATTTTTTCTGGCAATTTTCAGACAATGCACCTGATTTTCATCTCTCAAATCCGGAAAAACTACCCAATCCCCGGAATTTTCCGGGTATTGAGAAAAATTTCTTGGATTTCTACAGAAAATGTACCCCTCAGAAAATCGGTCCTAAAGCAGGAATTTTCCTGACCGGCTTTGGGAATGATTAATATTATTATTATTATTATTATTATTATTATTATTATTATTATTATTATTATTATTATTATTATTATTGTTATTATTATTATTATTATTATTATTATTATTATTATTATTATTATTATTGTTATTATTATAATTACATTTTCACCCCCCAGTGACCTGTGCCCGGGTGGCTAATCCCTAAAAAGAAAAAGAAAAAAGTACTTCACTGGCTTTGGATCGCTTATTTAGAGTTCACAATGATTGTTCATGGGGAAAAAAATCATTCACTATTCACTTACTGCTAATGTTCCATGTTACAACTATCACTGAGCTTTTTGTAATATGTACATCGAAACTTCTTTACTTGATGACCTGGTGGCACTGTGATGCTCTAATAAACTCTCTCAATCACTATTCCCTGTTTCTTTTATATAGTTTACTAGTGTGAGTTAGTCTAGGTGTTCCTTCACTATATTACCCGGTATTTATTTGGTGGATAAATCAGTCACCAGTAATGGATATCTTTTTGAGGGAGAAATGTTTTTGTGTAGAAACTGGCACATCAACACGCTACACAGCTCATGAAAAACTCAGGTTTTATTACCAAAATACCAGGGGTCAAACTACTGTATATACGAGATCGGTTTATACACGAGTACAGTACAGTACAGTATACAGTTTACGGTAAGTAACAGATAGCTTATAAAATAAATGTCCAAATGTTATAGAGCTAGATATAAAAATAAAGTACAATGCTGTACATAAGAACATACGAATGGAGGAAACTGCAGCGGGCCGTGAGACAAATCTCACAAGAAGAAGATTACATATAGTCTGTACTCACCCCTGAAGATGTGAATTTCACGAAAGCGCTTGGGAACTTCGTGTTTTCTTCTTTCCTGGTGGTTATCAGCATATAGGTAGAATATTGATAGTATAAGAGTATAAAAGAGAGGAAGACTTTGGTAGCGTGGCCGTGATAGTTATTTGATGATGGATTTACACTTATCGTATCTTATACGTCAATACACATCTATTACGTCTTAAGGGCGACTTCTCAAACACTGCTTCGTTACAACTCTTTATTAATTACGAACATGACATGGACACATTCATAACACCTTCTATTGAAGTTACTAGGACATTATATTTACGTTACTAGGACATCATATTACGTTACTAGACACTGATTCTCGGACACGAACATGAAATGAATACACTTCCCACGTAAGTAACTCATCCCATGGAAAGCTCTGACAAAAACTCACGTGACCTAGGGGAGGCCTAGCAGGTGGTCCTGGGTTGTCTCTATGGGAGACTGCTTAGCTGGGCGCCGGAGGGAAGCCTCGGTCCTGACCGGAGGCGACTACCTCCGGTCCTCTCTGACTCCTCTCGAGCGGGCCTGGTGGTGTAATCGCTGGCCCTTCCTCCTTACAAGACACACTCTCTCTCTCTCTCTCTCTCTCTCTCTCTCTCTCTCTCTGGGGAGAGGGAGGACTAGGACGTCCTATATATTGGGAGGCGAGCCATCAGGTTGAGCTGATCGGGGGGGGGGGGGGGGGGCGAGGCGAAGGGTCTCCTTACATTTGCCCTCGTTAATATAGGGTCAGGTCTGGACTTTTTCAGAGACTATAAGTTGTATATTCTGGAGAAATCTTCAGATGGGGCCGTGTGACATGAGAGGCCCTGGTTGATTTGTGGCTCAAGGGTTACATTTGACCTGGCTAATGTGAGGTCAGGTCTGGACTTCTTCTGCTGTGTAGGTTATTGTGTATATTGGGAGAGAGTCGGCCGGTGCCTTCTTACATGTTTGTTGGGGCCGTGTGACATGGGAAGGGGAACTAGTTGATTTGTAACACCCTTGAGCAGCCGCGAGGGATACCCTTACATTTGACCCCCCTAATGTCGGGTCAAGTCTGGACTGTTTCTGAGACGTAAGCTGTGGTCTGACAACCCATCACTACATTATTATAATTACATTTTCACCCCCCAGTGACCTGTGCCCGGGTGGCTAATCCCTAAAAAAAAAAAAGAAAAAAAGTACTTCACTGGCTTTGGATCACTTATTTAGAGTTCACAATGATTGTTCATAGGGAAAAAAATCATTCATTATTCACTTACTGCTAATGTTCCATGTTACAACTATCACTGAGCTTTTTGTAATATGTACATCGAAACTTCTTTACTTGATGACCTGGTGGCACTGTGATGCTCTAATAAACTCTCTCAATCACTATTCCCTGTTTCTTTTATATAGTTTACTAGTGTGAGTTAGTCTAGGTGTTCCTTCACTATATTACCCGGTATTTATTTGGTGGATAAATCAGTCACCAGTAATGGATATCTTTTTGAGGGAGAAATGTTTTTGTGTAGAACCTGGCACATCAACACGCTACACAGCTCATGAAAAACTCAGGTTTTATTACCAAAATACCAGGGGTCAAACTACTGTATATACGAGATCGGTTTATACACCAGTACAGTACAGTACAGTATACAGTTTACGGTAAGTAACAGATAGCTTTTAAAATAAATGTCCAAATGTTATAGAGCTAGATATAAAAATAAAGTACAATGCTGTACATAAGAACATAAGAATGGAGGAAACTACAGCGGGCCCATTGGCCCATACTGGGCAGTCCCATTTACACCCAACCCCTATTGCTCATATATCCATCCAACCTATGTTTGAAGCTATCCAGCATATTCAAGTTAATGATGATGTTTGGTAAGTTGTTCCACTCGTCCACGAATCTATTTCCAAACCAATGTTTACCTCTTTCGTGCCTGATTCTAAATTTGTCTAATTTAAAACCATTGTTACGATTTCGCGATTACCAAGGTTCTACTGTATTGGACTGTAATGTAATATACTGTACAATAATTTATTATGTCTGGTAACTAGGAGATATTTTAGTCAACCTGTGTGTGCAGTAGTTCATTAATGTCTCTGCTACTAAGAAAACATTTTAACAAATACTTTACATATAGAAAGATAAGTCAGAGATATTTACTGACCAGGTTCACAATAATTGGATTACCAAATATTTTACTGTCATAATTTGACAACTACAATGTGATTTATTAATCTATTTATTAATCCTCAGCTTTGATATGCTTCAAGATGGCAAGGCTTGGGTAGAGAAAGGTGTAAGTATGGGAGATTCGTTTGAAGAACTTCGTCAAACATGTCCAGACAAGAAGAGAGAAGATGGAGTGTTTGTGCAATTGTGTGAGGTCACCCCTGACCCTCGCATCATCAAGACACATCTCCCACTCTCCCTCCTGCCACCAGATATTCTTGACACAGCTAAGGTCTTTACCTATTGCACTGTATTGTATAGTTAATGCTACTTTTTATTTGAATATATCATCAACTCTTTACAAAGTTGTCTACTACTTTGTGTCTTTTGTAAAAAATTATGTACCCCGTACTGTACAGTAACACCTGTACAGTATATGGGGGTTATGAAAATTTTGGAGAGTGAACAAGAAATTGATAAAGGCCCTAGTGGACATTAACAAAATGCAGCTTGGGTTTATACTACATGTAATATTTATGGCCAGGCAACTACAAGACAGATATTTAAAGAAGGAGAGAAAGTTGTACAGGATGTCATATTTATGGTCAGGGTACCACATGAAATATTAAAGAGAGCAATGTGAAAGGGAATTGAGAAGTGTCTTATTTGAATTATTATGGCATATGGGGGTTAAAAACCAATGTGAGATTAAATGGAGAGGAATTTGAGGTGAAACTAAAAGTTCATCAGGGGTGTTATGAGTCTCTCTCAGTTTATCATGCCCATAAGGCACTGTCATGGACTTTATGATTGATCTGCCCTAGGAGTTGCATGCTGATCACTTAGTGATGATAGTAGTATTACTGTATTGAAGAGGTAGTGGAGAAATTTAAGAAATGGAAGGATGGAATGGAATCCAAAGGCTTGAGAGTGAATGTGGGAAGAACCGAACTATTGATTAAATGATTGATTCCTGAAATAGAAAGTGGCCATGTCCTCTCTGTAAGTAGGGTGCTGGCAGAAACTCATTTATGTGCAGTGAGTGTGGAAGGTAGACACACAAGAGGTGCAGTGGAGTAGATGGCAGACTAGGATGTTGCCAAGTTTAAGTTTCCTGTAAGTGCAGGTAATCATGTGGCTTTAGTGAGGCTGGAGAAACTCAACAAAGGGGATGCATCCCTGGACTGTGTCGATGAGTTCTGCAAGTGTCAGATGTGAATGGAGGAAATTACTGTCTTTATTGACAAGGATAGGACCGTTTCTCCACATGAAATTAAAAATGTATGCAACTGGTGTGAAAAGTGTGATGTATGGTAGTGAAACATAGGCACTTAAAGAGGATGAGATGAACAGGTTTGAGTGAGCTAATTTGACAAGAAGTGGACGTGTAATGTGACATTGAAAGAAAGGAAAGCTTGTTCAGAGCTAAGAGGGCAGCTGGGTTTTGTGAGAATTGGTGAGGTTTTATGTTGAGTTAAATTGAGATGGTTTGGGCATGTGGAGAGAATGGGCAGAATGGAGGAGACCAATGGATCAAGTGACTAAATGTGGAGAGGAGAGCCAAGGGCAGGCCAAGAATGACATGGGGAGAAGTTGTAAGAAATTACATAAAAGTTAAGATCATGATTAGAGAGGCAACAAAAGACTGCAACATGGAGAACTGCCACCAGGTAATTGTGACTAACACACACAAGTTTGAAAAATGGTCGTAAAATGTTGATGATGATTATGATATATAGTAGTACCCCGCTTTATGCGGTCAATTGAACCCACAGGGTACCGCGTTAAGTGAAAACCGCGTTAAGTGAACAACAGAACATATGGGATTAATTCCAATAGAGACTGGCCCGACCCCCAAACTCCACTTTTTGACGACACACAACTATGTTGTAGTAAAAATATTATCTTAACTTTATGATGGTATGCACACACAATTAATAATTAGAGAAATATCAATAATATTAGGTTTTTTAACACTTACATTAGTAGAAAAGATGGCTGGGCACACGGGGATGGGGGGTTGGTTCCGAGGCAGAGGGCAGATTATTGGCCCTCACCTCTATCACTTGTGTCAATTGTATCACTATCCACCAAAAAGGCTTGCAGGGCCTCTTTGTCAAACCCCTCAAAGTCCATATAAGTCCATATCCTCACTATAATTATCACTATCACTGACTTGGGCCGGCTGTTGTGGGTGGCGGGTGAAGAACTTGGTAATGTTTTGATGACTGGGCGACCTTGTGCTTATCGTGCCCGCGCCGCTTCCCATGAAATCGCGTAAAGCGGGGTAATACTGTATAGCATATGTAGATGTGTGTGTTTATTTTCAAGACTATAATATTTATTTGTCTCCTGGAAATCGAAAATTTAATTATTGTACCCATAACAAACTTGTTTGTCACTATTTACCAAATAATATTAATCACTTATGTTTCTTTACTGCACCCATGGCACTAGACAACAACCTGGGTCTTAATTCAGAAATTATATGTACAGTATCTACATTCCTTCGCATTACTGTACTGTACAAGCATGTAGCTCAGTATCATTTTTTTCAGGTAGTATATGTAGCAAGGAACCCCAGAGATGTGACAGTGTCTATGTACCACCACTTCCAGCACCTCAATCTCCACAGTTACACTGGCACTTTTGAGAATTTTGCTAAGTCTTTTATGAATAATGATTGTAAGTTGGTAAATTTCTTGTGGTGTTGTCAGAATACATTATGTTATATCTACATTTAGATTTAACTTTTATTGGCTGCTTCAGAATATCATTTGTAATTTGGACAATTGTCCTCACTGCTTTAGATGGTACAGTACAGTACAGTACAGCACAGTACAATACACTAAACTACAGTACAGTACACTACAGTACAGTACAGGGTACTTGTACAGCCACTAGACTACAGTACTGTAGTGTGATAGTAACACAAAGAGCAAATTGCACTGGTGGAAAAATTGTGTCTGAACCAGCTGCTTGGAGAATTGCCACATTTTGGGGGAAAGTGAGGAAATGCCCCTGTGTCACATTTTCAAAAGAGATAATCTTAATTACTTTGAACATTCACAAGTCTTCTGGATGAATGCTGTATACTGTTATGTACAGATTTTTATCTGACTCAACAACACTGTCACTGACAAATAATAACCATCCAGACTTCTTATATTACTCTAATCTGATAACTTTCCTCATCAACCGTACACTATTGACAAAAATGCATGTCTTAAATCACCCCCATCACAAATAGATGATTTTCAATATTCAACAGAAGTCAATCTAGTGCAGTGGCCCAGTGAATACCTCACTAGCTTCCTACCCTAAATGACACTGGTTTGTGCCTCAGTCCACTTTCACAACAGTAGACTTCAGTTTTATGGGTCATACCTGAGATTTCAAACCAGCCATAAAATAGGTTATATATTTCTAAAGTTCCTTTCTTTAGCTCAGAGGAGATGCACATGTGACTTAACAAAAGAACATAAGAATGGAGGAAACTGCAGCTGGCCTATTGGCCCATACTGGGCAGTCCCGTTTACACCCAACCCCTATTGCTCAAATAAGCATCCAACCTATGTTTGAAGCTATTCAGCGTATTCCAGTTAATGATGATATTTGGTAACTTGTTCCATTCATCCACTACTCTGTTTCCAAACCAGTGTTTACCTATTTCGAGCCTAAATCTAAATTTGTCTAATTTAAAACCATTGTTACGAGTTCGCTCCTGGTTGGATAGTTTGAGTACCTTTGTAATGTCCCTTTTGTTTAGCCCTGACTTCCATTTAAACACCTCTATCAGGTCGCCCCTCGCTCTACGTCTCTCGAGGGAGTGCAAATTAAGATGCTTTAACCTGTCTCTATACTCAAGGTTCCTAATGCCCGGGATTAGTCTTGTCATTCTCCTCTGAATTCTTTCCAAGGATTCTATATTCATTCTGTAATACAGTGACCAGAGCTGAACTGCGTAATCCAGGTGTGGTCTCACAAGAACAAGATACAGTTTTAGGATGACCTCGCTAGTCTTGTAGCTAACACTCCTTTGTATGAACCCAAGTACTTTATTAGCCTTGTTACGAGCAAAAACACATGGTTTACTTGGCTTAAGGTTCCTACTTATCATTACTACTAAATCTCTCTCTCAGTCGGATTTCTCTATGGCATCGTTGTTCATCTGGTATCTGGTTTCCCTGTTTACATCTCCTATACTGAGTACTTTACATTTGTCCACGTTGAATTTCATCTGCCATTTTTCAGACCATTCGAAAAATTTGTTTAGATCTTCCTGTAGTTTTGCGGAGTCCTCGTCAGATTTAATAACACGTTCTATTTTAGTGTCATCAGCAAATTTACTTATGTTGCTGTCTATGCCAATATCTATGTCGTTTATGTTTATAATAAATAATAATGGTCCAAGTACTGAGCCCTGGGGAACTCCACTAGTGACGTTGCCCCAATGGGAGTCAGTGCCGTTAATGCTTACTCGCTGTTTCCTGTCCTGTAACCACGCCCTAATCCATTTAAGGATATTACCTTTGATGCCATGTGCTTCTACCTTTCTAATTTGTCTTTCGTGGGGGACTCTGTCGAAGGCTTTGCTAAAGTCGAGATATACCACATCATAATTGTGCCCTTCATCCACCGATTCGAAAACTGATGAAAAGAATGTTAATAGATTAGTTAGACATGAACGCCCGCTTGTGAAGCCATGTTGGGAATCATTGATCAACTTGTGCTTCTCCAGGTGGTTTCGAATAGAGTTTGAAATGATTGATTCAAGTAATTTGCCTACTATTGATGTTAGGCTGATTGGGCGGTAGTTAGAGGATAGTGATCTATCCCCCTTCTTGAAAATCGGTATTACATTCGCTATCCTCCAGGATTCTGGTAAAAGACCTGCCCACCTCCCTTAGATTCACCACTACACTGTGTTACACCTCACACCCTATTCTAAACCTCACTCCAGGATGTACAGTCAGCCCATAGGCCCATTACATCAGCGGAGACTCTGAAATAGCAGCTTCTGCTAACAGAGAGATTCAAGTTAGACACAGACCCTTACCTCACCTTTCTGGCTAACATCTCCTGACAGCCAGTGGTGGGCACGGTTCCCCTAACCGGTAGTTAGCGAAGCTAACTTTCTTGTTAGCGGATTAGCGTTTTCACTAACTTTGGAAACCATCAGCGGACCAATTAGCTTCCGCTAAATTTAGTTCCGCTAATTTTAAGTCCGCTAACAAAATTTATACATGTTTGTTCCTGTCTGTTGTAAGCGTGTGACGCAGCGACGCATGTCTCCAACAGCCAGTCAGGCACGCTTGGCTTTTTTTTCCAGTAAATAAAGGCTGTCAGTGTATGTTGAAAGAATCATAGAATGTAATTGTAAACTATTGTATAATTTAATTTCTCATTTATTTGTTAATTTAATTAGGATTTTTTTGTGTCAATATATTTGGTTATGCTAAGTACTGCATAAGTTCATAACCAGGATGTCATCCAAGGTGTGTGCCAAACAACATTTTCTAAAAACTTACTTTTCATTAAAGTTTAGAGTTAAGAGTTTGTGGGGTATGAGATTGTTTGGTTCACACTCAGGATGGAATGGAGAAAGGAAACTCACAATGTGCTCTCTATATACATGTTGTATTGAATGTACAATGCAGCTTGGTGCTGGGAAGGCAGCGTGGTTACAAGCGTGATGTAGAGAGAGCTGGTTGGTGAGGATGCTCACAGGAGGACAGCTTGTGGGTCGCCATGCTCGCCAGCGGGAGAGAGGACCGCCAGGCAGGCAGAGGAGCGAGGCCCGCCGGGCAGCGGCAGAGGAGGTGGTGTTGCTGGCTGTGGCTGTATGTAGAGAGTCAGCGAGAGAGCGAGAGGCAGATCACCACGAGGTCAGGTCTTAAATAGCGGGGGTAGGCGTGGCTTAGCAGTTGACCCCCGCTCCGTGGTGTATGGCGGCGCTGGTTGACCTAGGTCACGAGGCATACACTGGGGAATAGGTGGGGTCGGCTAGGTAGCGACAAACAGCGTTTGTAGGGGAGAATTCCACTACAAGTTTATTTACATGACTAAGACCAGCAATAAGTTATATAAAAATGCACTGGTATAATGTGTATGTGGTTGGTATTGCATATTTACATGAATAATGAATAAGGCCGATAGGTTGTATGAGAATGCAAATTAATTATTTGTGAAATTGTGTACAGTGTACACCTTGATAAGTTGATCATCATCTGATCTTGGCATGATGCTATTTGCTACCTATGCTATACAGTACTATAGTTTTTGGATTCGTTTAATACTTTCTGTCTTTTCGTACAGTAAATAAAGACTATAAAGTATATGTTGAAACTTGAATGTAAACTAATGTTTAATTTCATTTGTTCATTTAATTATTTGTGTACACCTTGATCATCATCTGATCTTGGCATGCTATACCTTTTGGGAAAGCTCTATGTCTAAGCTACAAGACAACATATGAAAATTTCAGCTCTCTAGGTCTGTTTTTAAGGGTTTTAGAGCCAAAAAACAAACAAACCGAAGCTAAATTTATATACTGTATTAAAAGTTAGCGGTTAGCGTTAGCTTCCGCTAATTTTTTTAGCTGTTTAGCGGTTCACCGTTAGCGAAGTTAACTTTTTAGTTAGCAGATAAGCGGTTAGCAAAGCTAAGTTTTCGCTTAGCTGTGCCCACCACTGTTGACTGCTGACAGGTTTTTATTTTAGAATCACTGTTCCTTCAAAACTGGTTTTAACAAAACACAGCTGTAAAAAATAAAAATAAAATATATTTAACAATAATCAGATTAACATGTGCTCTCCATCCGTACAGTATACAGCACATACAAAAAGGCCACAAATTAATTCACTTAAAAGTATGTTGTCTCCACTACATATAATGCTCTCTCACTATTATGTCACTCTATCAGCCATAATAAACATACTGCACCTTAGTTAACACCAAAATTACCCACGATTGCCCAGATAACAATAGATAAATATACACCAACCAAACATGTCCCGTCCTATCTACCTCAAAGCCTAACCATACAGAGAAAACAAAACAAAACGTTCCAACAGTTTTCTTGTTTCATCAACATATAATTTCTTTAATTCTTTTTTTACTTCACAACTGCTTCTTACTGTCTCATAACTGTACAAAAAATAAAGATACATTCTGTAAAGTTTACATAATGAAACATAAATACTAATATACATACTAATACACAATAATCAAGATATTTTGATGTCTTTACTATAAGCTTGGAATTTAATGTAAAGAAAACAGGCCACAGTAGAAACTAAATACAATGGGTAACTGAAACAAATATAGAGGGAAAAGGGAAGATGACCCCATGAAGTTTGTCACTTATCAACTATGACTGAGCACGTTTGAAGTAATTGTAAAAAGCTTCTGTTCCCACTGGTCCTATTAGCTTGTCAAGTCTCTCTGCAGCCTGCTCACTAGTCTGCTTTGAATTTGTGTGATTCACCAAGAATATGAATAGCGTACTGTACTATTACAATACTATTTTCTTACTGGTTTGATGGCTCTACATTTATACCTAGGCAAGCATTGTTTTCATCTCTCACCAGTCATCACAAAATGGAACAGCACAAACTTTGTCCATTGTTTTGAAAGAATAAATTAACTTATCTTAATAAAAATTCTATCCATGCTATCATTTATGTTGTGTTTTGAACAACATTTTTATTATTATCTAAGATTAAGGCTTTGCCAAAATCTTCAAAAATAAGTCAATTACGGTAAAAGCACACTGCCCAATGACAGGTTGCATCACCATATACACTGTAAAACTTCTTTTTAATGGACTAAATAGAAAGGAAAATCTGTCATATTGAGGATCCATTATATGTGAAACCCCTTTTCTAATGGATTAAATGGAGAGAAAAGTCCATTATATGGAGGTTTCATTGGCATGTATATAATATTGCCCCTTTCTGGAGATCAGTGTATCTGTATTGCCCCTTTCCGGAGATCAGTGTACCTGTATTGCCCCTTTCTGGAGATCACTGTAGTACTGTACCTGTATTGCCCAATTCTGGAGATCACTGTAGTACCTGTATTGCCCCTTTCTGGAGATCACTGTAGTACCTGTATTGCCCCTTTCTGGAGATCACTGTAGCACCTGTATTGCCCCTTTCTGGAGATCACTGTAGTACAGTACCTGTATTGCCCCTTTCTGGAGATCACTGTAGTACCTGTATTGCCCCTTTCTGGAGATCACTGTAGTACCTGTATTGCCCCTTTCTGGAGATCACTGTAGTACAGTACCTGTATTGCCCCTTTCTGGAGATCACTGTAGTACCTGTATTGCCCCTTTCTGGAGATCACTGTAGTACCTGTATTGCCCCTTTCTGGAGGTCACTGTAGTACCTGTATTGCCCCTTTCTGGAGATCACTGTAGTACCTGTATTGCCCCTTTCTGGAGGTCACTGTAGTACCTGTATTGCCCCTTTCTGGAGGTCACTGTAGTACCTGTATTGCCCCTTTCTGGAGATCACTGTAGTACCTGTATTGCCCCTTTCTGGAGGTCACTGTAGTACCTGTATTGCCCCTTTCTGGAGGTCACTGTAGTACCTGTATTGCCCCTTTCTGGAGATCACTGTAGTACCTGTATTGCCCCTTTCTGGAGACCACTGTAGTACCTGTATTGCCCCTTTCTGGAGATCACTGTAGTACCTGTATTGCCCCTTTCTGGAGGTCACTGTAGTACCTGTATTGCCCCTTTCTGGAGATCACTGTAGTACCTGTATTGCCCCTTTCTGGAGGTCACTGTAGTACCTGTATTGCCCCTTTCTGGAGATCACTGTAGTACAGTACCTGTATTGCCCCTTTCTGGAGATCACTGTAGTACCTGTATTGCCCCTTTCTGGAGGTCACTGTAGTACCTGTATTGCCCCTTTCTGGAGGTCACTGTAGTACCTGTATTGCCCCTTTCTGGAGGTCACTGTAGTACCTGTATTGCCCCTTTCTGGAGATCACTGTAGTACCTGTATTGCCCCTTTCTGGAGATCACTGTAGTACCTGTATTGCCCCTTTCTGGAGATCACTGTAGTACCTGTATTGCCCCTTTCTGGAGATCACTGTAGTACAGTACCTGTATTGCCCCTTTCTGGAGGTCACTGTAGTGCCTGTATTGCCCCTTTCTGGAGATCACTGTAGTACAGTACCTGTATTGCCCCTTTCTGGAGGTCACTGTAGTACCTGTATTGCCCCTTTCTGGAGGTCACTGTAGTACCTGTATTGCCCCTTTCTGGAGGTCACTGTAGTACCTGTATTGCCCCTTTCTGGAGATCACTGTAGTACCTGTATTGCCCCTTTCTGGAGATCACTGTAGTACCTGTATTGCCCCTTTCTGGAGGTCACTGTAGTACCTGTATTGCCCCTTTCTGGAGGTCACTGTAGTACCTGTATTGCCCCTTTCTGGAGATCACTGTAGTACCTGTATTGCCCCTTTCTGGAGACCACTGTAGTACCTGTATTGCCCCTTTCTGGAGATCACTGTAGTACCTGTATTGCCCCTTTCTGGAGATCACTGTAGTACAGTACCTGTATTGCCCCTTTCTGGAGGTCACTGTAGTGCCTGTATTGCCCCTTTCTGGAGATCACTGTAGTACCTGTATTGCCCCTTTCTGGAGATCACTGTAGTACAGTACCTGTATTGCCCCTTTTTGGAGATCACTGTAGTACCTGTATTGCCCCTTTCTGGAGATCACTGTAGTACCTGTATTGCCCCTTTCTGGAGATCACTGTAGTACAGTACCTGTATTGCCCCTTTCTGGAGGTCACTGTAGTGCCTGTATTGCCCCTTTCTGGAGATCACTGTAGTACCTGTATTGCCCCTTTCTGGAGATCACTGTAGTACAGTACCTGTATTGCCCCTTTCTGGAGGTCACTGTAGTGCCTGTATTGCACCTTTCTGGAGACCACTGTAGTACCTGTATTGCCCCTTTCTGGAGACCACTGTAGTACCTGTATTGCCCCTTTCTGGAGATCACTGTAGTACCTGTATTGCCCCTTTCTGGAGATCACTGTAGTACCTGTATTGCCCCTTTCTGGAGATCACTGTAGTACCTGTATTGCCCCTTTCTGGAGATCACTGTAGTACCTGTATTGCCCCTTTCTGGAGATCACTGTAGTACCTGTATTGCCCCTTTCTGGAGATCACTGTAGTACCTGTATTGCCCCTTTCTGGAGATCACTGTAGTACCTGTATTGCCCCTTTCTGGAGATCACTGTAGTACCTGTATTGCCCCTTTCTGGAGATCACTGTAGTACCTGTATTGCCCCTTTCTGGAGATCACTGTAGTACCTGTATTGCCCCTTTCTGGAGATCACTGTAGTACCTGTATTGCCCCTTTCTGGAGGTCACTGTAGTACCTGTATTGCCCCTTTCTGGAGATCACTGTCGTACCTGTATTGCCCCTTTCTGGAGATCACTGTAGTACCTGTATTGCCCCTTTCTGGAGATCACTGTAGTACCTGTATTGCCCCTTTCTGGAGATCACTGCAGTACCTGTATTGCCCCTTTCTGGAGATCACTGCAGTACCTGTATTGCCCCTTTCTGGAGGTCACTGTAGTACCTGTATTGCCCCTTTCTGGAGATCACTGTAGTACAGTACCTGTATTGCCCCTTTCTGGAGATCACTGAAGTACCTGTATTTTTTTTGAGTGCTTAAAGTTGACTAATTATAAAAGAGTAGAGTGAATATTTTCCTGTATCCACAGTGTTGTACTGCCCATACTGGCCCCACGTGAAGATGGCATGGGAAAAGAAGGACCATCCCAATATGCATTTTGTATTCTATGAGGATAAGAAGGCTGACATTATGAGTGAATTACGAAAGCTGAATGACTTCTTGGGTGCCAACCTTACCCAGCAACAGCTTGATAATGTAAGTGTCAGGTAGTGATGGGATCGCAGACTAGAGTGTTATAAACTTCAGGTCATAAAGCATTAAGGTATGTTTTATTTTGCCATAATGCTTCTAGCTTCTTCCTTTACTTCATGAACAAGTGAGGGTCAATGTGATATTTAATCTGATATCGAGGCAAAACTTATTGGAATTTTGATTATAACTTACAGCTTGAGAATGAAATGAGCCATAGTGAGCACACTCTTATATGTCATACCTGCTGTAAAGATGTAATCGATGGAGCCCAAGTTGAAGGGAATGAAAAACAGAAAAGTAAATAATTTTTTGATGGATGCTCATGGCATTGAGAAAATGGAGAAATTTCAAGGAGTGTTAATGAAAAGTTTTGTAGGTTATTTTTGGCTGTCAAGGGATTATTTTATATTGTTTTTAGCTATTTGAGTGTACAGCACACACGTATTACAGAATTTGTAATGTACAGTACTGTACATTATATATGGAGGCTCACTGAAAAAAAAAAGAGTCAAAAGTGACAGCATCTTGTAAGGGAGTATTATATTGTCATACTGTACTGTGATGCATGTAAATTTAATTTCATAATCACTTGTTTATGAGCGACTGCCAAGAGATGGCAGCACGGCTCATGGCGCCAGCTTCCAGCAGCAGTATTTGTTTTCCCACTCTGTTTTGGTTGGTGTTTGAAGACTGTTTCCTGCTCTGTGCTTGTTTTTGGTGTAATTTTGGTAACTTTTACCTACTCTCCACCATGGCACCTGTGAACAAGAAGAGCGTTAAGGTTCCTCATCCAGCCAAGCGTTTTAGTTTTACTTTGATCCTCTTCACCACTCATCGGCTCGTTAGCCGCTTGGGTGATCGGTCACGTCTCTGATTACTTTTCCTTTTCTTTTATCCTCTTCACCAGAAGATCAGCTCGTTAGCCACTTGGGCGATCGGTCACGTCTCGGATACGCACTGTTGGCAAGTACTGGGCATGCACCGGCTCCTGAATGTACCTGAACCTGCTCCAGTGTTGGTCAAGTCTTGTCTTGAAAGAGCTCACACTCGGTGCCATCACAGCACTTTCTGGAAGATTGTTCCAAGAGTTCACAACTCTCACTCCGAAAAAGTTTGCCCTCACAGTTTTCTGGACTTGTGGCTTCTTCAATCTTGAGCTGTGACCTCTTGTGGAGCGAGCATCCGCCAGCTCCAGGTAAGGACACTTGACTGAATAGTGCCCCTTGAGATGCTTATACACCTCAATTAGGTCACCCCTTGCCAGTCTGCAGTATAAGCTAGGCAAGTTCAGGCTCTCCAATCTCTCAGGGTAGTTGAGGTGCCGAACTGCAGGCACCAGTCTGGTGGCCCTCCTTTGAACATTTTCAACCAACTGACAATCCCTAGCATATCTCGGGGACCAAATGGGGTGACAGTACTCCTGATGGGGAAGCACTTCACTCTTGAAGATCGTTACGAGGGACGGACCGTCTAGATATCTGAACAACCTTCTTATAAGACACAATAATTTATTTGCCTGATTTACCTTCTTCTCGCAATAGCCCGAGAACTTCAGCTCATTGTCAACATACACACCTAGGTCCTTCTCACATTCAGTCTCAAATAGTGCAGTTTCTTCATCCCGTTGGGACATATGATACGCCTCCTTACCGTTGGTACGCCCCAGGCAAATCAGGCAAATAAATGATTGGGTCTTAGAAGAAGGTCGTTCAGATATCTAGGCGGTCCGTCCCTCGTAGCGATCTTCAAGAGTGAAGTGCTTCCCCATCTGGAGTACTGTCACCCCGTCTGGTCCCTGAGACATGCTAGGGGTTGTCAATTGGTTGAAAATGTTCAAAGGAGGGCCACCAGACTGGTGCCTGCCCGGTGAACGGTAATAAAGTCACAGGAAGAAAGTCACAGAAAGAAAGTCACAATTTTGGCTAGGAAAAAAAGTCACATTTCTGTAAACACCATACATACTAATTAAAGTAATTAAACAAATAGTATTTTAAGTCACTTATTAACTGACAATACAAGGTTAGGTTAGGTTAGGTTAGGTTCAGTTTTCAGATATTGACATCAATGATGTCAGTAATATCAGTTTTGATATAAAACTGTGATCTCTTGTAAGAGGATTCAGATTCTCTTACAGTATCTATGGTGTTTAAAGGAAATGTGACTTTTTTCTGTGCCTTTTTTTTCCTGTGACTTTATATCTGTGACTTTTCTTTCCTGTGACTTTTTTCTGTGACTTTTTTTTCGTGACTTTCTTCCAGGATTCGCCTGCCCTTCGGCACCTCAGCTACCCTGAGAAATTGGAGCGACTGAACTTGCCTAGCTTATACATCAGACGGGCAAGGGGGTGACCTAATAGGGGCGTATAAGTATCTCAAGGGGCACTACTCAGTCGAGTGTCCTTACCTGGAGCTGGTGGACACTAGCCCCACAAGGGGTCACAGCTCAAAATTGAAGGAGTCGCAAGTTCAGAAAACTGTGAGGGCAAACTTTTTCGGAGTGAGAGTTGTGAACTCTTGGAACAATCTTCCAGAAAGTGCTGTGACGGCACCGAGTGTGAGCTCTTTCAAGACAAGACTTGACCAACACTGGAGCAGGTTCATGTACATTCAGGAGCCGGTGCATGCCCAGGACTTGCCAACAGTGCGTAACAGAGACGTGACCGATCGCCCAAGTGGCTAACGAGGCGATCAGTGGTGAAGAGAATAAAAGTAAAAAGTACAAGTAACACTGTACTGTAAGTGACCTCAAGTCTGGTGGGAAGGAAGCCACTCATGATAGACCCACACTCTTACACCTCGTATGGTAATTCCTGCATCTATGCAAGTTTCACTTTGATTCACAAATCGCATACAAGCATCAAAGCAATATTTTTATACCTTATAATGCAGCTATAAGATGCATTACAAACAATTGTGTATAATGTTAGAGGACTTTTTGTTACATAAAAGTTTTGAAGTTATATCAAAATAGTCACACTGTTATATGTCACATTTTGCACATATAAGACCATGCAGTATGTTTTTTATTTTAAATTTTGTATCTATGTTTTTATGTACAGTATTGGATTAGTTAGGCTAGGTTATAAACCCTATTAAGTATTTTATTTTGATTTTAGAAATTGTGTAAATCTTTGAATTGGTACAGAAACAATTTCAAAACCACATATCTGTACTGTAGCTCTTACATGATGATGTGATAAGCTTATAAAGAAAACAGTACCCTGTATTTAAGAAACCATTTTATGTGTTTATACATCAATTTCCTTCTACTGCAGGTTGTCCATCACACTTCCTTCAGTTCAATGAAAAGTCGAGAGCGAGAAGCTGACGACATAGTATTTAACAAAGATGTCCAGAAGAGTTCCGGAGGATTCTTCAGGAAAGGTGTGTACTGTGTACTTCAGGAAAATACTGTAGCAGTAGTTACTCTTATATAGACTGACTTTACAACTTAAGGAGTTTTTACTTTAGATGTTTAAAGATAATTTGTCACGTACTGTACATTACATCCAGTAAGAATAATTCTTAATATTATGGCTGACTCACATTTTTATCTTTGCACGCATTTTTATCTATTAATGCTGTAAGGAGAGAGAGAGGCAGACAGTTGAGAAGGTCCTACAGTAGTATGAGGCGCTCCGCATTAGAAGAGGGTGAAGCGCCATATTAAAAAAGCTGAGAAAAATGCGTTTAAAGTTTTTCGAAGTTCAAACAACCATAACTTTTTAGTTTTTTAAGCTAGTGTTAATTTTTTTTTATTGTGAGAGCTTTAAGTTATGTGAGAAACAAACTCGCTCTGCTGTTAGCTGCCCTAAGCCAGGTCTCCTATACTGTATGTGAGTCCAGGAGGCTAGATATCTTCTTCAATTATAGAAAAATTGAGACATCTTCCTATGTTGGTGGTCACATCTAAGTTTCAGGTGTTAGCTGTCTACAGATGATTCTTTCTACATCTAGAGCCTTAAAATTAGGTATACTGTGGCCACTGTGCTTATAGACTTCTATTACATTAGCCCTTGCCTGTCTGTAGTACCTGTATAAGGTAGACAACTGCAGGAAATCTAATGTTTCTGTTAGAGGTGCCAGAGTACAGTCAAGTGATATAATACACAGTACAGTGGTCAGTGGTGGGCACGGTTCCGCTTATCCGCTAACCGCTAATTAGCGAAGCTAACTTTCTCGTTCGCGGATTAGCGCTTTTGCTAACTTTGGAAACCGTTAGCAGACCAATTAGCTTCCGCTAAATTTAGTTCCGCTAACTTTAAGTCCACTAACAAAATTTATACATGTTTGTTCCTGTCTGTTGTAAGCGTGTGACGCCGCGACGTGTCTCCAACAGCCAGTCAGGCTCGCTTGGCTGACTGCGTGTGAAGTTTAGAGTTTTCTGTTTATTTACATGACTAATACCAACAATAAGTTATATAAAAATGCACTGGTACAATGTGTATGTGGTTGGTATTGCATATTTACATGAATAATGAATAAGGCCGATAGGTTGTATGAGAATGCAAATCAATTATTTGTGAAATTGTGTACAGTGTACACCTTGATAAGTTGATCATCATCTGATCTTGGCATGATGCTATTTGCTACCTATGCTATACAGTACTATAGTTTTTGGATTCGTTTAATACTTTCTGTCTTTTCTTACAGTAAATAAAGATTATAAAGTGTATGTTGAAACTTGAATGTAAACTAATGTTTAATTTCATTTGTTCATTTAATTATTTGTGTACACCTTGAAAATCATCTGATCTTGGCATCCTATAATTTTGGGGAAAGCTCTATGTCTAAGTTAGAAGACAACATACGAAAATTTCAGCTCTCTAGGTCTGTTTTTAAGGGTTTTAGAGCCAAAAAACAAACAAACCGAAGCTAAATTCATATAATAAAAGTTAGCGGTTAGCGTTAGCTTCTGCTAATTTTTTTAGCTGTTTAGCGGTTTAGCGTTGGTGAAGTTAACTTTTTAGTTAGCAGATTAGCGGTTAGCAAAGCTAACTTTTCATTTAGCTGAGCCCACCACTGACAGTAGTCTCACTACTTTTGCGGAATCTAGTTTCGCAATTCATTTTCTCAGTAGGTTCCAAATGTGTCCATCATTCAGATTTGCGCACTTCCTCACCACTTTCACGGGTATAATGCACTGTGTAGGGCATTGAGGGTCTGAGGTCACAGCATCAGAGCGTTAGTGGCAGACCTTGCTTACATCAGTGGAGGGTTTTGGGTACAGGCAACTCTTATGTAACTAACTGTGTGTCGCTCTTACGGTGCCGGCTAAGTGATGCAACTTCAAGTGGCACAGGTGTAATGTAAGGTGGTCAAACTCACAAACTCAAGGTCGAATCTAGGAATTACTGTGCGAGTACATAAAACATTTTTAATTTTAAAAAACTTACACATTTTGAGTTTGGATGGATAGCTTTACTGAGTTAAATTATCATAAATTGTTCACATTGATTCAACATGATTTGTTTAGGGGTGTTAGTGGTGCAGCGGTAACTCCCACCAATATGTTAAGGGCTGGGTCAAATGATGAGCAAGACAGGAGGATGTATGCAAGAGCCAGAAACCAAGCAAAGATAGAGTGTAGGAGGGCTGAAAAGGAGTTCCAGAGGCTGGTTGCACGCGAGATCAAGTCAAACCCAAAGGCATTTTACCGCTATGCAAAGTCGAAATTGAAAACGCGAGTAGGAGTATCAGACCTGAGGCTTGAAGATGGTAGTTACGCAGATTCTGACCAGGATAAAGCTGAGGCATTGAACAGCTTCTTTTCCTCAGTGTTCACAAGAGAGGATGCAACTAACCTTCTTGCATTTGAGGACAGACGGTTCGACACAGCACTGACCCACATTGTGTTCACAGAAGAGGGTATTAGAAATAAACTGTCCAGGCTAAAGGTCCATAAGAGTCCCGGACCTTACATGGTGCATCCTAGAGTGCTAAGAGAGCTGTGCAACGAGCTTGTAGAGCCCCTGTAGAACCTGTTTTGTAAATGCCTGGATGAACAAAAGGTCCCCAGTGAATGGAAAGTGGCTTATGTGAGTCCTATCTTCAAGAAGGGTGATAGTCACTCCACGAACAACTATAGACCGTGAGCCTGACCAGCATAATATGTAAAGTACTTGAGAGTATTATCAGAGATGCCGCGATTGAACATCTACTACGAAACAACCTTGTAAAAGATTGCGAACACTGTTTTATGCCGGGGCGCTCTTGCTTAACACAATTGCTCAAGGTAATGGATATTTGGACCCATATTCTGGAACGGGGTGGTAATATCGACAATATTTACCTAGATTTTGCCAAGGCTTTCGACAGTGTACCCCACGAAAGGCTGAAAATCAAACTGGGAGGGTACGGAATTCGGGGAAATGTCCTAGTGTGGATAGAAGACTTTCTACATGACTGCAAGCAATGTGTGGTGATTAATGGCACGAAATCGTCATCTGTACCTGTAACAAGTGGGGTACCACAGGGCAGTGTATTGCGCCCGCTGTTGTTTGTTTGTTTCATAAATGACATGCCTGACGTTGTACACTCCTCCATACAAATGTTTGCCGATGATGGCTGTGGGAGAGACTCGGGCGATCCTTATATCAGGGGTAAAGGAAACACACTGATGTCAAGTTCGTAAGTTCTATTTCTGGGACAAACACACAAAAGGAGTTAAGACAGGGGAAACAGCGTCCTGTCTTGGAATCTCTCTGGGTATCTCTATCTGCGCATGCGCGTACAGCGCGCATGTGCCCAAAGTCTGAACTAACATTCAAGTGACAAAAGGGAGTATGATTATAACATATAATACAGAGACCTGAATCAATAATGGTAAATAGTACAGAGTTACATATTACAGCAATATTCGTCTCGTATATCTACACCTCCCTCCCCCCCTCACGCTCGTAGTGCAATCTCGAGCGGACTCTTTTTCCAGGAGCCTTTGAGAGTGACATGGGAAAACTGGGGGGTTACTGAATGAGGACTTACTTTTCTCGTCCAAGCAAGGGTTCACAGGGATATGGGGGAGGGGTTCACCACTAGGGGACGGTACTGAACGAAGAAAGCGGCGATTCCGCCACCATACCCGACCACTAGGGAGACGGACCTCGTAATCCCTGGTCTTGCCGCAGCCCATGACAACCCCGACCTTGTCCCAGCGGTGAGACGTCGGGTCTTGAATCTGAACTGTTTGCCCGATACTCAACCTGGGAAGGGGTCGGGCGTGCTGATCGTACTGTGCCTTTACCTGGTCAGCACGGGCGGCTGCACGACGATCGCAGTCCTCGGTCTTGGCCTGCCACTCCCTCGAGAAGGACTCGGGATGGGCAGGGACACATGACCGTAGTGGGTGGCCGTATAACATCTGTGCTGGCGAGCGACCTGTGAAGTTGGGGGTATTCCGCAATTCCAATAAACCCCGGTCAAACTTCTCACAGTCAATGTTGCCTGAGGGTGCCGTCTTGAGGATGAGATGCTTGACGGACTTCACGGCAGCCTCGGCATGTCCATTGGACTGGGGATAATGTGGCGAGGACACCACATGTTAAACTCCCCATCGCTCCATGCAGTCCCGGAAGTCGTTGCTGGTGAACTGGGGCCCGCTGTCAGTCCTCAGGCGGAGAGGGACACCAACTTCCCGGAAGTAGCGACAGAACATACGTACTGTATGAGAGGCAGTAGTGTTGCCTCCGCAGGGAACGACAACAGGCCAACCTGAGAGCCGGTTGGCGATGACGAGAAAGGACTTTCCCGCCACAACGAAGAAATCCGCAGAGACGGACTCAAAGGGCCTCGTAGGGTTGTCGTTGTTCATGAGGGGTTCTTGCTGCTGACTAGGCTGCAGCACCTGGCATGGCTCGCAGACTTGAACAGAACTAGCGATGTCGGAGTCGATGCCTGGCCAAAAAACAGCTTGTCTCGCCCGGCGCTTCGTAGCTTCCACACCCCTGTGGCTGTCGTGCAGGTGGGCTAGGGTGCGGCGGCGGAGGGCGGCAGGAACCACAACTCTTGCTCCATACAAGACGAGGTCGCCATCAGCATAGAGGTCGTCCCGCATCTTCCAGTATGGGAGTAAAGAACTGTGTAAGTCGTACCGGTTGGAGGGAAATCCCGAGGTCACGCAGTTCAGTAGACGGATGTACGAAGGGTCCGCTCTTGCCGCGGCTCGGAGTTCCTGAAGAGTCCTATCGGCGTCCTGCGGTGAAGACTCTTCTGAGATGACGGCGTTCACGGTCACTACAGTCCTGAGGTGTGCAGTAGCATCAGCACATGCGATCTCGTCCTCTGGTGTGGGGTGGCTGACTGGGGCTCGTGACAAAGCATCAGGGATGCAGAGCAGCTTGCCAGCGCGCCACACAGCTGTGAAGAGGTAGGGCGAGATCTTCTCCTTAAGGCGTTGGAGGCGGGGATTCTCGACCACATCCAAGGAGTAGTGGTTCAGGATCGGGATGAGTGGCCGATGATCCGTCATGAGGTTGAAGTGTTGTAGGCCGATCAGATACAACCTACATTTGGACATGGCCCAGACGGCGGCTAACAGCTCCAGTTCGATGGTGGCGTAACGAGTCTCGGCGTCAGTGAGAAACCGAGAGCCACACTGAACCAGACGAAGGCGTCCATTGCCGTGGTCCTGTAGCAGAGCGTATCCAATCCCGTAGAGG
The DNA here is from genome assembly GCA_958450375.1 of Homarus gammarus. Classification (NCBI taxonomy): domain Eukaryota; kingdom Metazoa; phylum Arthropoda; class Malacostraca; order Decapoda; family Nephropidae; genus Homarus; species Homarus gammarus. The sequence continues at coordinate 1,112,156 of CAUDMG010000523.1, forward strand.
CGAGAGGCATCAGTCTGGAGGACAACTGGCAGGGCCGGGTCGAAGGAAGCGAGAACAGGTGGGCTAAGGAGAGCTGTCTTGACGCGACGGAATGCCTCATCATGGTCAGCTGTCCAGGTGAATGTTCTCTTGGGGCTCATCAGGGGGCGTAGGGGCTGTGCTGCAGCGGCGATGTCGGGGGTGAACTCAGCCAACTGGTTTACCAGGCCCATGAACGAGCGGAGGTCGGTCAGGTTGGCAGGAGTTGGGAAGTCCCGGATCGCGCTGACCTTTCCAGGATCAGCCGAGATGCCCTTGCCTGAGAGGGTGTACCCACAGAAGTTCACACTAGGTGCGGCGACCACAAACTTATCCTTGTTGAGGGTGATCCCGTACTTGCGGCACCTGGTGAGCATCTGGTGAATACGCTCAAGATGCATGGAGTAATCCTCGTCATATAGGAGCACGTCGTCGATGACCTTGACACAGTTCGCCACACCCTGAAGGGCCATGTCACCACGGAGGCAGAAAGCATCGCCTGTAGCCGCGAAACCCATAGGTCCTCCGCAGTGCTGAAATCGGCCGTACGGTGTGATGAACGTCGTGAGGTGCTGATCTTCTTCCCCAAGTTCCATCTGCCAGTACCCACATAAGGCATCTGCTGTAGTAAAGTACCTTGCCTTAGGGTCCACACTGCGTATAGCGGCGAAGGGTGTCGGTGAAGGGTGGGTCGGGCGGGAAACTTGGCTATTCAGCTTGGTGAGGTAGACGGTGATACGAACTCCAGTAATGTTCTTGGCGACTGCTACCATGGGGTGACACCAATCCGAGGGGTCGTCACCAGCAGGCTTAATGATCCCCTGGGCTACCATAGAGTCGAATTCCTTCTTAACTTGGCTCTGGAAAGCGAAGGGTATCTGTCGGTGTGTGTGGATGGCGAAAGGTACTGCGTCATCCTTCAGGTGAATTCTCATGGGGGAGCCAGCCATTGGCTTGAGTGGAGCCGTCTTGAGGTCCTCCTTGGAAACCAGCACGTCCTTGAATTGCAGTAGGAAGAACTCCCTGGCTGCAGAGGGTGACGTATTGGGTGGGAGGGGCAGCTCCTTGCATCTTTTGACATGTTTTATTTCCAGAATTGGCTTAGGGAAGTCTGGAGATATTATGGCCAACTCTTGACAGTGGCCATAAGACAGTAGTGGCATCTGAACACCTTTGTGGACCTGAATCCTGCCAGAACATGACTGCTTACCGAGGGTGAGGGTAGCCTGAAATGTACCCAGAGCAGGTGCCATCGTAGAACCATCTGAGATGAGCGTTGTAGAAGTTGACGGTGGTTGCAAGCTGCTCCTAGGGATCCCCAGAATGTCGAGGTGTCTTGTGCCGATGACTGTGACGTCCGCACCTGTGTCAGGAAGCATCTGGATACGGGAAGTAATGTCGCCGTATGACAGGTGAACACAGATGGGCTGAGGTGTCTTGCTGACAGGGGAAGAAGAGGATCCCACGCGACGACAGCGCTTGTTCTTCGCCGCCTGAGACTTGCAAGTAGTATTCTTCTTCTTCTGTGACTGACAGCATTTGTCATAGTGTCCAATGCGGCTACAGGAGCGGCACTGAACGTTGTTGGCAGGGCACTTCAGTGTCCTAGCCCAATGACCACGACGGCCACAGTTATTGCAGGTGCTGTCAGCGGCAGGGCATTCAGAACCATGCCGACGAGCACAATACTGGCAGGAATGACCTGGCGTCGAAGTCTGAAGTGATGCTGAAGATTGATGCGAAGCTGAAGTCGGATGTGAAGCTGAAGTCGGATGTGAAGCTGAAGTCGAATGTGAAGCTGAAGTCGGATGTGAAGCTGAAGTCCAGTCACGTCCTTTCTTCTTCTTATATGCGGAGATGGCATACAGCTGGTTAGAAGGAGCACGAATGGCAGAAGTCGCACTTCTGGTGGCTTCGTAAGAGCGGCAGGTGGTGACAACATCCTGTAGAGAAGAGGCAGTGTCGAGGGAGATAAGCTTCTGAATAAGCTCTTCGTCCCGCATGCCCATGAGGATAATCATCTTCAGCTGTGTTTCCTCACAAGTCGACGAGTTCCCAGGACAAACGTCAACCTCCTTAGCGATGCGTCTGAGTCGTACTTAAAAATCGGCAAACGACTCACCCTCCAGCTGCTTACAACTGAGAAGTTCTCTCCTACGCAGAGCTTCGTTGCGGAGACCCTTGATATGCGTCTGTAAAGCATCCAAGACATCCTTCACAGTCTTGTCTGTGTTGTGGGGAATTTGCAGGGTGTGCTCCAGGATACGTTGTGTCTCTAGGGTGAGACACATCCTCATCTGGATCAGCTGTTTCTCCCTAGGCAACCTCGATAAATCGACCATCATCGAATAATCGTCCCACCTCGGACGCCATTCACGGAATACCTGGAACGAGGCATCAGCTTGGAGTGGCGGTGGACTCTGAGCGAGTGCTTTCTGTGGGGGGGGGGGAAGAAGTTGAAGAGGACCCTGCAGGTGCATCTGTGGACGAAGAGGCAGGTGTAGTAGCTGCTTGAAGGTAACAGGTGCCAACAACTCGATAATGGCACTGAATCTGGCATTTTCTTGTTGACGTCTGTGACTCTCTTCACGTCTTCGTTCATCGTCTTCCTATCGCCTCCTGATGTCGTCTTGTCGTCGGTTTTCTTCCAAAAACTGAATTAAATGAAGGAAGTCGACACCTGTGGCAGGTTGCGGACGTGTGTAGTGGGGGCTAAGGGTGGGTGGGGCCGCTTGATCCACTTTCCGATCCACTTGGAGTCCACTTACTGCACCGACATCCGTCTGAAGTTGGGCTTGTTGGGTATCTGAAGAAAACCCAATAAATTCCTGATCTTCCATATGGCCTGGTTTATTTCTCTCACAATTACTGTAATTAATAAGTGAGCAGAAAAGCAATCGTCTTTAAATGGAAGATATCTGCGAGCGTCTGTGAGTGTGTGGGTGTGCGTTCGTTCGTGCGTGTACTCGGGGCAGGCAGACGAGCGCGCTGGCTGGCTCACTCGCGTAGTGCCATTTGAGACGTGAGCGGGGAAGGATGTCAAAACTTGAGCTCTCCCATAAGTCTTAAATAGGCTTCCCTCTTTTGTAAAAAGTGCAGGAACACGGGGAAACACTTTAAAGACACTAAAGGGCACACACAACACTGAAAAAGCACTTCACAACACTGCACTGTAAATCCAGGAATATCTTGGGAGGTACGCGCTGAGATCGGCTGGACAGGAGGAGTTGACAAGATGGCGGCTCCGAGAGAGATTCTGTGTCCACTCCAATTCTGAATAATGTGATGTCCCAGCTAAACACTGCGCCATGTGGGAGAGACTCAGGCGATCCTTATATCAGGGGTAAAGGAAACACACTGATGTCAAGTTCGTAAGTTCTATTTCTGGGACAAACACACAAAAGGAGTTAAGACAGGGGAAACAGCGTCCTGTCTTGGAATCTCTCCGGGTATCTCTATCTGCGCAGGCGCGTACAGCGCGCATGTGCCCAAAGTCTGAACTAACATTCAAGTGACAAAAGGGAGTATGATTATAACATAATACAGAGACCTGAATCAATAATGGTAAATAGTACAGAGTTACATATTACAGCAATATTCGTCTCATATATCTACAATGGCAAGTTATTTCGGGAAATTAAGAACCAAGCGGGCTGTGAAGAGCTGCAGAAGGACCTCTGTGGGCTCCAGGAATGGTTGAAGAAATGGCTGCTGAGATTCAATGTCACGAAGTGTAAGAGGATGCACCTGGGGCGTCCCAATGGTAAGGAGGCGTATCATATGTCCCAACGGGATGAAGAAAATGCACTAGTTGAGACTGTGTGTGAGAAGGACCTAGGTGTGTATGTTGACAATGAGCTGAAGTTCTCGGGCCATTGTGAGAAGAAGGTAAATCAGGCAAATAAAGTATTGGGTCTTAAAAGAAGGTCGTTCAGATATCTAGACGGTCCGTCCCTTGTAACGATCTTCGGGAGTGAAGTGCTTCCCCATCTGGAGTACTGTCACCCCATCTGGTCCCTGAGATATGCTAGGGACTGTCAGTTGGTTCAAAATGTACAAAGGAGGGCCACCAGACTGGTGCCTGCGCTTCGGGACCTCAGCTACCCTGAGAGATTGGAGCGCCTGAACTTGCCTAGCTTATACTACAGACTGGCAAGGGGGGACCTAGTTGAGGTGTATAAGCATCTCAGGGGGCACTACTCAGTTGAGTGTGAATGATCTGGTACTTCACTTCGTAGCTTAGACCACGGCGTGTCTTCTTGGGCTTAGGGTGGCTGGGTCCAGGTAAGGAAAGGTCTCTCTCTGGTGGCGGTGGTGGTCTGGCGGAAGCCATTTCACAGAACAATGGGTTCACGTATACACGGAGTGGCTTGGAGGGATGAAACTGCCGCGGCTAGGTGAAGCGTCGTCTTTCCTCCCTCCCTCCCTCCCCCGGGTGGACACGTCATAATACTTTAAGCCAATTACAGCTAGCAGCAGAGGGGGGTAGGGATGCATGGCCAATCGCAGTCCGATACGGCATATGACGTCAGTGATAACGCAACAGAGACATGCACTGCGCAACCTTACAGCGCGGCTTGCCCAAGCGGAGGGGGAGGAGGCGGGAGCAGGCGGGTGGGGCGAATCTAAAAATAGCGTCTCGAGCCGGACACTCGCCGCGTATACGTGAAAAAAACCCGCGTTAAGTGAATGTTCGGCTCTGGCGAGGCACCGTGTATACGGTAAATCGCGCTAAGCGAAACCGCGTTAAGCGGGGTATTACTGTATCTTGACTTTAGTAAAGCCTTCGACAGAGTTTCACACGAAAGACTAATAAAAAAAAGTGGAGGCTCGTGGCATTGGAGAAGATATTCTAAAATCGATTAGTGCATGGATACAGGACAGTAAACAGCAAGTGAGCATTAACGGCACTAAATCCGATTGCAGTAGTGTCACTAGTGGAGTACCCAAGGCTCAGTACCTGCACCATTATCATTTATTTTATACATAAACGACATAGATATCGGCGTAGACAGCAACATAAGTAAATTTGCTGATGACACTAAAATAGGGCATATACAGTAATTAAAGCTGACGAAGACTCTGCAAAACTACAGGAAGATAAAAAAAAAATTTGAATGGTCTGAAAAATGGCAGATGAAATTCAATGTGGACAAATGTAAAGTACTCAGTCTATGAGATGTAAACAGAGAAACCAGATATCAGATGAACAATGATGTTATAGAGAAATCCGAATGTGAGAAAGATTTAGGAGTAATGAAAAGTAGGAATCTTAAGCCAAGTAAACAATGTGTATTAGCTCGAAATAAGGCTAATAAAGTACAAGACTAGAGGTTATCCTGAAACTATATCTTGCGTTTGTGAGACCTCACTTGGATTACGCAGTTCAATTCTGGTCACCGTATTACAGAATGGATAGAGAATCCTAAGAAAGAATACAGAAGAGAATAACAAGACTAATCCCGGGCATTAGGAACCTTGAGTATAGAGACAGGTTAAAGCATTTTAATTTGCACTCCCTCGAGAGACGTAGAGTAAGGGGCGATATGATAGAGGTGTATAAATGGAAGTCAGGTCTAAACAAAGGTGATATAACAAAGGTATTCAAACTATCCAACCAGGAACAAACTCGTAACAATGGCTTTAAATTAGACAACTTTAGATTTAAGCGTGAGATAGGTACACATTGGTTTGGAAATAGAGTAGTGGATGAATGGAACAAGTTGCCAAACATCATCATTAACTCGAATATGCTGGATAGCTTCAAACATAGGTTGGATGGATATATGAGAGATAGGGTTGGGTGTAAATGGGACTGCCCTATAAGGGCCAATAGGCCCGCTGCAGTTTCCTCCATTTTTATGTTCTTATGTACATAACATAACAACATAAGAAAATAAGGAGTCTGCAATAGGCCGGTTGACCTGGGCATGGCAGCTCCTGTCGGCAGTTACTACCATTCTCTATCATCCATGAATCTATCTAGCCTCCTTTTAAAATTTTCAAGCATTCCAGCACTTACTATAAAGTTGCTAAGCTTGTTCCACTCATCCACCACCCTATTTGTGAGTCAGTTCCTTCCTAAACCTAAACTTATAAATCCGTTGATACGAGTCCTATCCTGCTCGTATATTATAAGAACTTTATCTATATCTCCTTTATTGATTCCTTTTACCCACTTAAATACTTCTATCATATCTCCCTGCACTCTTTGTCTTTGTAGGGAATGTAAGTTTAGTTTCTTTAATCTATCTTGATATGGAAGGTTTTTAAGTCCCTGAATCATTTTCGTCATTCTTCGCTGCACCGACTCCAGTGAATTGATATCCATTCTATAATAGGGGCACCAAACTGAACTGCATAATCTAGGTGCGGCCTGACTAGCGCAAGATATACTGTAGTTGCAATACGACCTCTGCACTCATATTACTTACACTTCTAGATATAAAACCTAATACAGTATTACCCAGCCTAACGCGGTTTCACTTAGCGCGTTTTACCGTATACACTGTGCCTCGCCAGAGCTGAACTTTCACTTAACGCGGGTTTTTTCCACGTATACGCGGTGAGTGTCCGGCTCGAGAGCTATTTTTAGATTCGCCCCACCCCCCACCCTGCCTGACTGCCTGTTTTAGCTCAAAAATTCATACAAATTACCCAGCCAGAATATAATTTACATTGCTGGAATTCTTACAATATGATGATCATTTTGAATAAAAACATCATATATTTTGCATTAGACATACAAATTTTAGATATAAAGTTTATTCTGAGTAAATATGTTATTTTTTGTGCAAAATATATGACATTTGTATTCAAAATATTCCTGGGCTTACAAGGAATCCAGCAATGTCAATTATATTATCCTAACTTTAGTTTGAGGTATTATTTATTACTAAAAAGGTAAATATTCTGGTTTTCCCACACATCTGGTCGGACGGTTGGTGGGGGGTGGGGGGGGAGGGAGGGACCGACCGATCATCTGTTACCGTGTGAAGAATATTTTTTTTTTTTTTATTAACTTAAGATATTTGTTTTAGCTCATAAAATTCATACAAATTACCCGGTCAGAATATAATTTACATTGCTGGAATTCTTATAATTTGATGATCATTTTGAATATAAACATCATAGATTTTGCATTAGACATACAAATTTTAGATGTAATGTTTACTCTTGAATAAATATGTTATCTTTTGTGCAAAATATATGACATTTATATTCAAAATATTCTTGGTCTTACAAGGAATCCAGCAATGTCAATTATATTATCCTAACTTTAATCTGAGGTATTATTTAATACTAAATGTTAAAATTTAGTTTTTCACCCAACATCTCTTGAAGGGAGGATTGGTGGGGGGGTGGGGGGAGGGTTGGGACTGACCGCGTGGTTGGAAGAGGGGGGAAGGCAAGTTGGGGTACTTTGATTGACAGATAGTGTTGTGAAGAATATTTTTTTTTTTATTAACTGAAGATATTTGCTTTAGCTCATAAAATTCATACAAATTACCCGGCCAGAATATAATTTACATTGCTGGAATTCTTATAATTTGATGATCATTTTGAATATAAACATCATAGATTTTGCATTAGACATACAAATTTTAGATGTAATGTTTACTCTTGAATAAATATGTTATCTTTTGTGCAAAATATATGACATTTATATTCAAAATATTCTTGGTCTTACAAGGAATCCAGCAATGTCAATTGTATTATCCTAACTTTAGTTTGAGGTATTATTTATTAAAATTTATTGGTTTTCCCCCAAAAATTTCTCAGAGAGGGAAGAGCCAGCAGTGTTGTGTGAGAAGAGGGGAGGGAGTTGAGTCCATTATTTGAATGGACATTAACTTGGCGACTGTATTTCTCTATTTCTCTTAAGTATTAATTGTGTGCATGTACCATCATAAAATTAAGATGTTATTTTTACTAGAACATAGGTATTGTGTCGGAAAAAGTGGAGTTTGGGGATGGGCCAGTTTCTATTGGAATTAATCCCATATGTTCTGTTGTTCACTTAGCACGGTTTTCACTTAACAAGGTACCCTCTGGGTTTTATTGATCGCGTTAGTGGGGTACAACTGTACTCTGTTTGCCTTATTTCGAACATTAATGCACTGTTTTCTAGGCTGTATGACCAGACTTATAGATACCCCTAAGTCTCTTTCACATGTCGTCTTCTCTAGGTTGATGTTGTTAGGGCTGTATACATTGACAGTATTTGTTCTTCCAATATTAAGTACGCTGCACTTGCTGATGTTGAATTTCATTTGCCATTTTCTAACCACCCCTGCAGTTTATTTAAATCCTCCTGTAGTGCATTTGCATCCTGTCCTGAATTGATCTGCCGCCCTATTTTGGTGTCATCCGCAAACTTGCTTATGTCACTGCTGATCCCAGTATCTTGATCGTTTATGTAGATTATGAACAAGAGTGGGCCTAGTACTGACTCCTGGGGAACCACACTGGTTACACAGCCCCACTCAGATTTAACACCATATACGCTGACCCTCTGTGTTCTATCGGTGAGCCATGATTTTATCCAATTTAAAACTTCCCCTCGATACCATGAGCCTCAACTTTTCTCAGAAGCCTCTGATGCGGTACTCTGTCAAACGCTTTGCTAAAGTGTAAGTAAATAACATCGTAATTTTCGTCATTATCTACTACCTCGAAGACTTTCCTAAAAAAGTCAGCAGATTTTTTAGACAAGATTTTCCCTCCGTAAACCCATGTTGAGAGTCGTAGATTAAATTGTCTTTTTCTAAATGTGATCGGATGCTATTTGCTATAGTAATTGATTCAAGACATTTCCCCACTACTGATGTTAAATTAATCTGCCGGTAATTTGACGCTGAAGCTCTGTCTCCCTTTTTGAATATGGGTACTACAGTTGCCTATTTCCAAAAGTCTGGAACAACTCCCGTGTCAAATGATTTTGTAAATAAATTTACGAGGGGTCCATTAATCTGTTCTTTATACTCTTTCAAAACTCGAGGGAAAATTGCATCCAGCCCTTGGGATTTTGTCTTCTTTAAATTTTTTATCTTCTTAAGAACATCCTCTTTTCTGATAGTGATATTCTTTAATTTCTCTTCTTCCTTTCCCCTAAATATCAGTTCCACTGTAGTGGATATTCTCCCCTACAACTGCTGATTGATCACTTGCCGTCTGCCTACCAGCCAACCAGCAGCGAGTTCCACAGACCGGTCCTCGCTGGCCACATACATTACGCTACACCACCTCTGGCATTTCCTTGTGAATTTCTTCTGTGAAAACTGATAAGAAATAGCTGTTTAATGCTTTCCTTATTTTCTCACTGTCATCGATCACTCCCCCTTTCTCTGACTTTAAAGGTCCCACTTTGTCCCATATACCTGGAAAATCCCTTGGGATTTGCCTTGGATTCTCTTTCTATGTTGATTTTGTAGTCCCGCTTTGCCTTCCTTACATTTTTCTTAGCATTCCTAGATAGTTTATTATACCTATTTCTGAGATGCTCCTCTCCTCCCTTTAATTTCTTATAAATTCCTTTGTTTATTTCTATGTCATGTTTAAGTTTTTTGGTAATCCACCTTGGCTCATTCTTATTTGACCGAATTTTTCTGTATGGTATATTTTTTTCCTGCGCTTTACGTTGTATACTAGTGAATATATTATAGTCATGATCAATTGTTGTGTCACCTGTGACCTCACCCCTTCCTACTGGGGACTGACCTGACTGTTCCCTGGTGACTTCACCTAGGTACCTTCTTAACCCCTCATAATCCGCCGATCGAAAGCCTGGGACTCTGACCATATTGTCATTGCTTTTCGTTCCCCAATTTAGGGTGAACCTAAATTCTCTGTGATCACTGTTCCCAAGTTCTTTGCCTACTGTGATATCCCTTATAATATTTTCTTTATTTGTTAATTCTAGGTCTAATATATTGTCACCTCTAGTAGGTTCTGTAATTAGTTGTTTTATAAAATTGTTCAGTACTGCGTCTAGGAAGACTTCAGATTCATAGTCACCTACAATGTTGTCCCAGTCAATATTTCTAAAGTTGAAAGCCTCCATAATGCACAGGTTGTTGTAATTTGCTGCCCTACTCTTTTCCTGCCATATGGGCTGAGCTGCTTCTTTCCCAAGACTTGGGGGCCTGTAAATCAGCCCCACAATTAATTTTTTCTCTTTCTTCTGCAATTTCTACCCATACAGACTCGGTTCATATTTTACCCTTTATTGAATTATTAATACAACATTTTAATGTATCCCTGATGAAGAGTGCGACCCCTCCCCCCTTCCTACCTTCCCTGTCCTTGTGAAAAAGGTTGTACCCTTCTATGTGGTACTCTGATAAAAAGTTCTTGCTTGCCAGATTCAGCCAAATTTCGGTGATTGCTATGACGTCTACATTCTACGTACATACAACCGCTCTCAGCAAGTCTATTTTATTTCTAACGCTCCTACTCTTTGTATAGTATATATTTAAATCTACCCTTCCCTGGTTCTGTTTTACCCCTTGTCCTGAGTAACCAACTTTACTCCCCATAACCTGCTTGTTTTTTTACTCCCACTTACCCTGACCTCTCTCTACTGGCAACCCCCCCCCCCCCTTTTTTGGAGTGACAATTTCACGCTCCAGGGATGCAGACAACGTCTTTACCCCACGTGAGACAAGTGTACTCCGTCACGACTGTACAGGTAGTCGTTGCCATAGAATGGTTACCAGTTATCAATGAACGCCTAACCATTGCTTGCACAATGTTTTTCCAGTCGGCAATTTATAGCAATTGCTCTGGAGGACAGCTATTCGCCACCAACTCCTCTTCTAGGCGCCTCCCTATACCTCTTGAAAAGTTCCTCACTCCTAACCTTTCCTATGTCATTACCTCCTACACTAGGACTCACTACTGGCTTGGTACCCTTCCCTGACAAAACCCTATCTATCCTCTCAGCTACATGCCCTATCACAGCCCCAGGAATCACACCCTAGTCTTACGTTTCCCATCTCTTGCACAAAAAGTCCTATCTAAGAACCTCACCTGGCTATCCCCAACTACCACGACCTTACCACTGGGCAGGCATTGAACAACTGCCCTTTTCTCTCCTGGCACCACACCGTCCTGCCTCTTCTCTTCCTCGCCTGCTTTCTCCAGCACTCCACACCCTGGTCAGCTCTCCTGAGTCTGACCCTAGTCCCTTTGGAGACAGCCACTCTCCGCACCTGAGGGCTTCGTCCTCCCTCTTTAAAACGTCCACCTCTCTCCTCAACTGCTCCAGCTGACTTAACAGAGTGGCCAGGGGGTTGTCTTTCCTCACACACCGTCCCTCTTTCCCCACAACATAACGATCCACAGTGGCCATTTCCTATGGTCACTAACACGAACACTTAGGGGCACGTCCTTCTCCAAGCTGTGGAATTATGCACTTGATTGCACTCCATTGGTTATGTACAGAAGATTCTACAACCCACAGTGAGTCCTGAATGTGCTTTATGAATGTCAGCAGTTGTTGTAGTACTGTCGTGGGTCAAGGAATGTAAGGAAACAGTTGGTATATGGCTCAGTATACTGCCGTTGGATTAGTGACAGTATACTGTCACTAATCCAACGGATAACTTAACTCTACTCTTAATTTTAAGGTCGCTGCCACCAGACCCCCTGGACAGTATGTAGTTTATTAGGTAGCTGCAGAGCAAGCCAGGCGCGGGTGTATGTTTGCATTCATCAAACCAAAGGTGGGAGTAAGGGTGAAACATCATTCATGACTTAACTAATTTATTTCCTAATAAGAAAATAGTGCATTCAGTTACAGTACCAAAAATAGTTAACCTTCATCAAAATAAATAGTATTAGGTTTATTACACTTCACACCAGTACGCGACCTTCTTCAAATGAACTAATTAAAATCTTCATTCTTCATAACAAATCATTGACCTCCTTACCCAGGTCAATCTTTATACAATCACCCAAAAATACTTTGTAGCACCAACATTTACAACACCATTCTTCCTTGTAGCACCAAGGTACACATGATCGGTACCCCGCTCACACTCTACTCTTGCTAAGTAGATGGGATACTTCCCCGGTAATAATACCCGGACTATTCCAGCGTCCGGTATCATAGGGTCGCTTAAGTGGCGACCGCAAATCATTCCATATAAGTCAATCATTGTCTTCTGTCCTAGATGGTGATATGTGAGATGTCCAGGGGCCTTAAGGGAGATTGCAGGGTGGCCAGCAGCGTTCCCCACAGTAACACGTGGGTGCCTCACAGGAGGATGATGAAGGCTGGGCCATGCATTTCTCTGACTCCCTTGGGAGTACATACTCTCTCGGCATACACCTGCGTGGGTGAGAAGAGATGCCCGACTGATCTTAATGCCTGAGGGGCTTTTATATCACCACACACTATTACACTATAAATTGACTTTATGACATTGGACAAGGTTTCAATATGTATATAAACTGCTACATAGGCCTCTATAAATACAGTGGGGTACTGACTTACGTGGGTGAAAAGAGACACCTGACTGATACTATGGTGTGGCGTCTCGCCCTGAACTAGGCCTACAGTTTCCAAACTTTAAATTTCACTTTGACATTATTCTGATTCTCACCCATACGCTTTCTCATCTATTGTGATTTTATACCTTATAATTTAATATCTTAATTCTAAATTACATACTAAAGTAAGAGTCTGGTTTGCTAGTTCCTGGGGAAATGAATTGGGCTATATCATTAACCCGGGTCGTCTTGGGCACCAACATAGAACAAAGGCCTAGGCTCGTGTTTACTTGGGGTGGGTATATCCACTTCACTTCAATCTGTATTTAGGGATCCTCCTCGTACACGTTGCAATCGTTGAACACATTCATAAGATTCTCTGATCATTGCATTATTTGTGGTTATTCGTCACATGAGATAACGAGGTGTATTAAGCTCACACCGAGGTATACAAGATATTTTCTTTGAAGTATAGTTTTGGATCACTTCCAACACTTCACATAGGTCTGATACATTTATCCTTTTTCCAGGTCATTGTTCTCATATACCCTATTTTCATCTGATACCTGAGGTAGCTATGTTTACTAATCGTTCACAGACGTAAATATCATGACCTTCAGACACGGTCTACCCACGGCTACACTTATCCTTTATAGTACTGTACTGTACACTGGTCCGTATCAATTGGATCTTCCCAATCATCATATAGATACCTTGAGTTCTCCTTAATACTATCAGTACAAACTCTGAATATTATATGCCCGTACATTGGTACAATTCGTATAAAACAGCATACAGTAGGTGAATTATCCCTTACCAAAGATTCTCTTTTTCTAGCGTTTTCTGTGACTCTCTACAAGAAGTGGATTTGAATGTTATGTAGCGAAATATGAATTAAAGAGATATTAAGGATGACAATGATGTGCGCAGTACATCAGTTCCTAAGGTTTAAATTAGTACTTTTCTTTCAATATGACAAGTAACTACTGTGTAGGTACCTTTTAATTGGCTGTGAATCAAGTTATGATATTTTAGTATGAATGAATTTCCTTAATTTGTAGGCTAAGTGGTACCTTGGAAATAAATACCAATCTGACTTAAATTTCAAGAATATGCTGATGAGTGCACTGGTGTAATCAATGAACGAAGTGATCACTGAGTATGGAAATATGAATGGCTATTAACTTGTGACTAAATGTGGCAGCAAAGGGTTGGTACATGAGGCGAGCTGAACGTTTCATGAATAGTTTCTCCCTATAGCCAGTTGATGGTCAGTATTGACTCTATCATACAGTCAGTCACAACTACAGTTCTTTCAGCCTTTATTTGCATAGTTAACTGTGAATGTCTTAATTAATACCTAAGCAAGTCTCAGTCATAAACTGAGACTTTCATAAGCTAAGTTCAATCTTTTGTTTTTTCTAAAACCTCAAAATTTTCAAAAACACATTTGCACTGATAATTTTGAGTCGGAAACAAAGTCATTGTAAATTGTGTTCCTCAAGTTTGTATCCCCAAACTTGCTACACTGTATACTATAGTTGTTGTAAAAGTTCATTCTCACTCTCCAGGAATAATAGGAGACTGGAGGACCCACTTCTCACCGGAGCTGGAACAAGAAATGAATCACTGGATCGAGACTAATGCTTCTGAAATTGGTATTAGCTTTAAGTAAGGCACTTAATATGATTAGGAAACTCCAGCAAAGTGTATTTTGTGAAGGAAGATGATAACTTCATTAATGTAGAATATATTTGGAAATTAGTGTTTAATGTATATGGTAGGTAAAATTTGTCCTGGGTAAAAATATCAATACTATTCTATTTTGTAGGTCAGAGTGAAAGATGGAGTACACACTGAATAAAGAATGTAAAATTAAAGCTTGTGAATAGACTAAATTCTGAATAAAATTTTCATCCTGGGACCTGCATTATATCTTATGGACAATAAAATCCCACTTGGCTGCTCATACTTGTATGTACATCTGACATGTGTCTATACAACTGTACAATTTGCTACAATTTGTACTTCTTATATACTGGAGCATATTATTAGTTAATGTAATTCATGAAATCAACTCTAGCTTTTCTAATATAAGCACCGGCTGCCACAAAGGTGCTAAAACCAACATCCTTTATAATATATATGATCTTTGACGGGGGAGACTGATAAGGACACCATAGTCCAAGGTCCACATTCTTATGTTTGTTCTCTTGACTGGAGATAAAATAACTAACCTTATCTAGTTATGGTTGATTCTTGGCACAGTTTAAACACCATTTTTGTTATCAACCGAAGTCAATTTAACCTCATGTAATACCAACATGAAGCTAACCAATACTACCCATAAACACACTAACCCTTCTTTACCCAATACTACTCATAAAATTAGCTAACCGTGTAACGACCACGGTCGTACACGTCAGGTAACTCCAAAATCAAATGATTCATATTACGCTCCATAGCCCACAAAACATGTACCTCTGCTTTATTTTTGAGTCCTCCATCTGAGGAGTCCGTTTTCTCGTCACTTCAAGACGCCTCAGTCCTCCGTTATCCCATTTTCTCTGACTTACTGAAACCAACCTCTCTATATAATGTATTTGAATGTGAGAGAGAACACCTTTGTTTTGAGTCAACTTAGATATATCTGTTTACAGTTGAAACATTCAAGATCCATTGTGAGTGGTGTTGAACGCTTCAACTGTCCTTATTGTTAATAAGACGTGTCAAGTAAGTGAGTGTTGAGTCTGCCAGGACCAACGATACCCATCGGTTTCGTTCCCTAAGGATATCCATGAGTTTCTGATCGCGCCTGAAGTTAGATCATTTTGTCGCCCCGACATCAGAGAATCTGATGTTTATAGTTTAATTAGTGTCAGTTATCTATTTAAGAAAGTCATTAATTTCCTGAACTATTCTGTCAACTGGTATAATCTCCAAGATCTAACGTCTCCCTGTGAATAGTTCCTTGTTCGCTGCAGGCCTGAGCTTGCAGAATTGATGTTATCAACGTGTATATTCCACCTTTTCCTGGCAAGCTCAACCTCTGATTAGATTATATGAATAGACATAGGAAATTACCCTGATCAGGAATACCGGAGTTCATAATTAAGTATACGGTGATCCAAAATGGTAGAGAAGGTTTGTTGTTGGTAAGATTGACCTTTCTGGCATGAATATGGAGGCCCAAGCTGCCCAGCAGGTGCACGTATATACCTCTACACGAGGGAGAATCACGCATTCGTGACTCTTCTTCCACGTCTACAGGTATGTTCACGTGTGTTCCACGCCGCCATATTAACTCAGTTTAACTTAGTCATTTTTGTGAATATCAGTGTTCATGTTTCAACATAGTACCTTCAGTGCCAATTAAGTCAAGTAAAGTAGAGCTCTAGCTATCGTCTGAACCGTTGCCAGACGTATGTTTTGTATAGTTGAAGTTAATTATTACGCATTCGTGACTCTTCTTCCACGTCTACAGACGCGGATGTGTTAGCCACTCTCCTGAGGGTCGATAGCTACCTATGGGCAAGATGGTTATTGAAGACTGTCTCTAAGGGGGCGCATTTAGAATCCCAGGACACGATTCCCCGGGAAGCGCCCTCACCACTCTGCCAGTGTGTAACGAGTCAACCTCCCTGAGTGTACCTAGCGTGCGAGTCTGTAAACAACTCTGGCCCACTGACTCCGTCATATGATCATGGTCTATCTACTGTTCTTGGTTATATGTATGGAGCCATATTAATATCCATGCTTAGGGATGACTAGCAGAAATATAGTCATCCCAGGTTAAGTATTGAACCCCTGAATGAGAGTTCAAGGTACCAGGTGGTTCCTTGTGAAGTGATAAGAATTATGGTATGTTACTAATTGTGGAATTGCCCAGTGTGTTATGTATTCATCTGTAGTACCCATGAAATAATAACTTGAGAGTATGAGGTTCTAACCACAAATTGAGAAGGTAATTTGTTCCTTGTTAAAGTAAGACCTGCGGGTCCAGGGTTATTGACAGTGTGCGAGCATTTCTAAATCTTACTTGTCACAGAAATACTACAACAATGTCCAATAAAGTAAGGAATATTTGGAGGTGTTTAATGAGGTAATAAGTTCTTGAAGTGTTTGATGACTTAAGAAACAAATTGCAGTTGTTTTGCCTGAGTGAATCTAAGATGCATCTTCTCCACTCACTGTGTTAATAAATATTGAATTAGTAATCTGAGTATCACCACTCTACTCCTTCTAAACATTGGTTCCCAGAAAATAATACTTACTCACGTGCCTATACATCTACCACACTACCCAAAACCCTTCCATGAGTTATGTTATAATGAAAAGTCTGGGTGGTGGCAGCTACCCTTTGTAAGTATAAAAAGTGTTGTACTAAGAAAAACATGGCTCCCCAGACTAACCCATGTATAAGAATAGACATAAAGCAAAGTATACTTCAGAAAGGTAAGAACATTGAAACTGAGAATACAATCTATATGACAGGAAATGAAAAGAAAGAACATTGACTTGGAAAACATAAGCAGAGAAGCATAAGAGTTACTTATATAAGAATATAAGGTAGAGAGATAAAGAACATATAAGAATATAAGTAAGAATAAATATATATAAGTAAAGAATGGAAGAAGAATAAGTATATAAAACAGGGTACTCATTGGAAGAAGGCTACATAGAACAAATAAGTATATGAGTAAATAGAATACTAACAGAAAAGAGTAGCTGGATGGTAAATTATTGAAAAGAGAAAACTCGGCCCGTTACAACCGAACCTAACATACCCCTAACAAAGCTAACATAACCTTCCTTAACTATAACATAAATTAACCTCCCCCAATTTACCTATAAGATAAGCTAAACTAACCTACCCTGTGTAGAGTGCATGTGTGAGTGAGTGTATGTAGGTCGTGTTCTCAAACGTGATTAACGCAACCACACATTCAAGCACACATGTGTTGCCAGAGCATCCAGAGGATGAGGATGCACACTGCTCCTGGGCACACTATTGATCCTTGGGTTCGGTTCGGATGGGGTATTTTATTAAAGTCAGATTAGGTTTGGATAAGTTAGGTCATTGGTAGGTCAATTTAAATCTATGGTAGGTTAGGACTAGGTTAAGTTTGTTCAAGAACATATTATTTTAGTTTAAATTAGGTTAGGAGTAGGTCAGGATAGTTTTGAGGTAGGTTAAGCAAGAGCCTTTGTCTGGTTCCTTAAACAGAAAAGAAAAAAAAAGACAGAAATCTCGGAAGAGAGAGTTAAGAAAAAGGCAGAGGAGCAGTTGGTTTTCTTAGTAATGGTGAACATGGCTAAATACAAGACAAAGGTTTAATTAACTTAACGCAACACCATTTCCCATTTTTAGCCTCTGTCATGGTGGTATGAGGGGTCATGAGTACAAGGGTGTACACTGTACTGTACAGTGATATCCCCGTTAGCAGGAACAACTGGTGAAGAGCACTTCCGGGGATGAGAGATTTTCGGCTAACCGGACGACTTTCTCAAACCTGGAAAAATCTCCCATTCCCAGAAATATTTCCGGTTACTGGAAAAAACTTCCGAGTGTCTAAACTATGCATCTTGCACAGACAAACACTAGCCCACATCCTCAGAATGTTTCTGTGTGCTGGGGATTTTCCAAGAGTCTAAACTCAAATCTATATGATATGGGCGTGAATGAAGCTGCGTGTTACAGCAAAGACTGGTAATTTCCACTCCCTTGGAGCTGTGGGGGATTAGTGGGTCTCGTGTAACTGACCTGATCTGACACAATGTCAGGTGGAGATAGAGTGGGGTATTAGTGGTCTCATATTACTGTCCTTCTCATACAAAGTCAGGTCACCCATTGTTAGATGGGGTATTAGTGGGTCTGAGGCCCTGAAGATGTCTTGAATAAAAATTAAAACTAAAAATACAGTATTTTTTATACTTACACTTATCACATTATATCCCTTCAACATTACATTACATTAGATTTTAAAATGTGGAGTGAGAAACCAGAAAGGTGTGGGTTATTAGAGAGATGGAGTGGAAAGGAGTGGTAACATGCACCAGTGTTGCCGAGCGCTAAGCTCCTCAACAGCTGATCTTTCAATTCACCACCACGTAGTTAACCACGCATAAATTTATGTCATACAATATGGGTGTGTGTGGGTGGTGTTAGGGTGTATGGGTATGATGTTGTGGTATTAATTAATAAATAAGCAATACTGTATTGTATTATAGAATTAATATCAAATCACTGGAGTCGGTGCAGCGAAGAATATCGAAAATGATTCCTGGATTAGAAACCTTCCACATCAAGATAGATTACAGAAACTAATGCATTCCCTAGAAAGACGAAGAGTGCAGGGAGATATGATAGAAGTATTTAAGTGGGTGAAATATCAGATGCATTGACCCATTTATATAATATGTTCTGTTGATGAGACAGGGGCCCATTACATCGCTCGGTCACCTACCAGCCGAACTCCGTGAGGCCTAACTAAGCTCACAGAGTACAATACATCCTAGACAACCCTAACCATGTTATAAACAGATGTGTAGACACTAAGCTGGGGAATCTACTACTGTAGGGGTATTAGGGGTAGTAACAGAACAGAAATATAATTGCCAAAATTAACATAATGGAGGGAATTGTAAGGCTTGGTATGGCAAATTCCTGTGATAGATAAAATGGCAAATTATTACTCAAGTCAGCAAAATGTGTCTCTTTCAAGAATGCTAAACCTTTTGATTTCTCTGAAACTATTTGAATATCCTTTTAAGTGAAATTCATGACAGGAAGTTAAATTAAAGCAGACTTGAGTTTTATATTTAAAGCAAAATGCTGATGAGTAGGCAAGGTCCATAACGTACCACAAGTGATTTCACAGTAATCCGGAGCCTTGTAATGCCCTTTCACAACTAGCTGCATAACACCATCATGGCATTTTAAAATAACAGTGGTGAGATTTGGAAAGAACAAGTGCTGCACATTGTGAAGATGAGCGTGAAACACAGTCTTGAGACTAACTGGCTAATACTGCATTGCCCTAGTGCTGTGCATACATTTGGTTGTATGACTGCCAATTCACATATTCCCTCTGCAGCAGGAATAAACGCGCCAATTCACATATTCCCTCTGCAGCAGGAATAAACGCGAACATGTAGGCTGGACATAGGTGCAAGTGTAGATAAGACGACTTACACCGTGACAGTGTGAGGGGGCGCATTCTTTAGCTGCCACTAATGTGAGGGGGCACGTTCTTGGTCTGTCACCAATGTGAGGGGGCCTGACTCCCCCTCTGTTTCTACACCATCCTCATCTTATTTACTTCTCTTAGTTCTTACTCTACTCAGTTCCGTCACCTATTCTTGAGTAGCATGGGCGAGGGTCTAGGCACGTGAGTATGGTAATTTTTGTATCAGGTCACTTGGATGGAAATAAAGGTAAAATACTGTGGGAGAAATGAATACACCTTAATTGCTCTAAAACAAGTTGATTAATATGAAATCAAAGGGGAGAATATATGTTATAACACTCTCTGTGGACACAATACCTGATGTCACCTTACATTATATCGCAGGGCCAGTTCCTTGTCTTTCCTCCCAAGACACTAATACTGATACAAACCCCGACATGGGTCCCCCACAACATGGGTAAGTATTAACAACACCTACAACCACACTGTGGACCATAATTCCAAGGCCTGTCACAGGGTATAGCACTGGCGCCTCTAACAACTGCTGTTGTGGTCGGTTACACTCCGACCCGAGATGGGTAGCCAGACACATGGCGGGTCTGGGGTCTGGCCCAACGAAGCCTTGGGGCACATTAATCCGGCTGCATCGGTGCCATCTTCTCATATATGATCCCGGCTGGACATCTAATACATCCGAGGCCGTTGATGGATGGTAGAGCGATTCAATAATCACAATGGGATCGGGAGACAAACGGGAATCAGCGTCAGGGGACCTGTATGAGTGAAGGGACGGGCACTTACTAACTGTGACAACAACATCACGTTTCAGGAGACGTTAAAGACGTAAATATGACTTCACGCAGAGCATATCAACTACGTTACTGTAACACTTGCACAATCAACTATTAATTGGGTCAAATCACTTAAAGAAGGGCAAATTACAACACAGCGTGGATGGCCTACCTGTATGGGTGAAGGGACGGGCACTTACTAACGGTTGAAATGCCCGCGGCGCCCTCACTCAAAACAGGCCAGGGAGTCCACCTACTTCTATTCCGATGAATTAATTTACTATACACTCTGACCTTGAAATTGAGACTATGAACTCATTTTCATTCTCTATTATTATCTTCACTAACACTGCTCTGACTCAGCTATCGAAAGCACAATTAAATTGATTACAAAGGTTTGGATGGCAACAGGTCCCAACATACAGCGTTTGCTCCCATAGACCAAGACGGGGGAAACATAGAAAACGGGGAACGTTTCCACTGGGGGACTCAGAAGGTTTTGTGGACGTTTGAGCGTAATATGAATCCTTAAGGTTTTCAGGTTAGCTCTTATCATGACCATTACAACAGTACCTTAGGATCCTCTATTGACAATAAAAAATAAGCTTCATCTACAGTCATGCGCCGGTTAACAACCGACCGAACAACGTCCGATCGCATATACGTCCGTGGCCCCCCCCCCCCCACCCCTCCTCCCAAAACCAAAAAAAAAAAAAAAAATCCGTGACGCCTGCTGGACCACCACTCCACGACCCCCTGACGAAGACACGATGATCCTCCCCATACTGGTCAGATATTATGTGTTAAAGGAATATGCTTCCTCTCTTAGGCTATTTTTAAACATTTGCCTCCAGGTGTAATGTTAACCTACATCTATTGAGGATAAAATCTTTCACCAAAAAATTGACAATAACACATTTGCTGTAATCAGACATATCTAGTTGCCTCAACAATTGCAACCCCAGTTGCAATTGGGGTTGCAATTTCAAATTCTGTGGCATTACTAAGTATAGTGAAGTCTCTGGTGCACTCTAAGATTAAGAGAGAAAACGGACTACGCAGGCGTTCTGATGTGAGAGAAAACGGACTCGTACGATGGGGGACCAAATAAAAAAAGCATAGCTACATGTTTTGTGGACTACAGTATTAAGCGTACCCTTTTCATCACTTTTCAATAAACCTAGCCATGCCTATGTGCGTTTATAATATTTACCATAACATTATATATATATTTAGTGGGTATAAATGGTCGTAAAATGGGAAACTTGGGGTTAGGTCTTGGGCGCCTGGAACCAATTAGAATAAATCCCATAGGTTCTGTACTTTCGTTATCGGCGGGGTCCCAATTAGGCGCTATAACCAAGGGATGACTGTACTGTACTGTATATACTTGTGACACTGGCCAGTTGCTTCTGGTGTTATGGTACAGGGGTACCAAGTGACAGCACTAGTATCCCGCTTCCTCTATCAAGGAATAAACAATTAAAATTTAAATTAAAAAAAAACATTCAAATAATGGGACGTAGCGAACCTAAATGGCCCTAGAGCGGGCACAGTGACGTATGCTTCGCATATTCTTATAGATTGTGCTGCCAGGCGCACATTATCTAGTGAATTTAGTCAATATTCTACGTGACCAAGTTGGATCTCCTCCAGGGCTACTACCAGATAAGACTGACTGAACGCTCCAGGGCCATCTCTGCTTTTGTCACTCCTGAGGGGTTGTACCAATTCACAGTCCTTCCGTTTGGTATGCGGAACGCCCCTGCAACCTTTCAACGCCTCATGAATTTCATCACGTCTGGTCTGGAAGGTGTCCGCTGTTACCTAGACGACCTCATCGTCTTCAGCAGTTCCTGGGAAGATCACATGAGTCGTCTACAAGCCCTCTTCTCCGTACTGGCTGCAAGCAAGCTGACGGTGAACCTCGTCAAAACTGAGTTCGGCCATGCCCACGTCACTTTCTTGGGGCATGTCGTCGGACAAGGGGAAGTCCAGCCTATATCAGCCAAAATTGAGGCAATTCAACAGTATCCAGTGCCAGGCGATAAGAAGAGTGTGATGAGGTTGCTGGGTATGGCGGGGTACTACCGCCGTTTTTGTCCAAACTTCTCCTCCGTTGCCTCTCCCATGACTGACCTGCTGAGTGGCAAGAAAACCTTCAAGTGGACTACGGCTTGCCAGGAATCTTTTGAGAATCTTAAATCCCTGCTGGCAAATGCTCCTGTACTACTTGCACCTGACCTCCAGAAACAGTTCACTCTCCATGTCGACGCCAGTGAAATTGGCGCTGGTGCTGTGCTTCTGCAAGAGGGTGAGAGTAATCAAGTGCTTCATCAGCTGTGCTATTTTTCTAGAAAATTTAACAAATATCAAAGAAACTATGCCACCATTGAAAAGGGGGCTTTATCACTGATCATGGCACTAGAAAACTTCAAAGTATATATTGGCAGCACTGCTTATCCCGTTCAAGTGTTCACTGATCATAACCCACTTACTTTTGTTGACAAGATGAAACATACCAACCAAAGACTTTTGAGGTGGGCTCTATCACTTCAGCCCTATAACTTGAACATTTCCCATATCTGCGGAAAAGAGAACGTGTTGGCTGATGCACTTTCTCGAGTCTGATTATTTAGAAACTATGTCTATGTGCAAATAATTTTTTGTTTTATTGTTATTGAGTACCTTGTGTTTATATTATGAATTATTTTGCTTCATATTGATTTAAATTGATTGTGTTAGTTATTACTTTCACTGTGTAGCTGTATATCCATTTTCGCTTCCAGTTAGTTGTAAGCTCACTTTTTTGGGGGAGGTGTCACGTGCCTGTGGCGCTCGGGAACTCGCATAGCGTGAGGCATATGTTCACGCCTACATTTCACACAAGCTATTAACTTGTTAATTGTACTTATTATATTATTATTGTTCTTAGTTACTTAGGTTAATTGCATATTTATGTATGTTATTAATATGCATCATTGTCTTACTCTGTTAAGTTCAAATCAAGAGTAGTATTAATAAATTATATAAATTATCTAGCAAATGTTCTGGATCACATGATATGAGATGCGCTCCTTTGCGGCATGGTGACGCTTCCCCAGTAGCGAAAAACCGTGGCGTATGGTAGACGTGTCCATTCGTTCTCTAGCCTTGACCCTTGTCTAGTGCTTTATCCAGTCTTCTGCAATGCCCTAGGGGTATCAGGTATTAGTGACACGTTTAGTTAGGCCTAGGAAGGGATCCTGGTGGTAAGGAATCTCCTGTTTGGTAGGAAATAACTATTTTGTAGGGATTGTTGTATGTATATATTTTGTATGTCTGTGTGTTATAGTTATGTTAAGTAATATTCGTTTGGTCTAACTCCTTACAGCATATTTTCACCCTTCCGGCATCACTCTTATTTTAATATACAATTACTTATACCCTTAAATTCATGTTTGCTAGCCATTACTCCCTTTAGAACATAAATTGAATTAATTAATTATCTTCCCTTTTGTGACTTACTTATTTCAACTTGTTCATACTTATTCAAGTACATTTAGTTGTGTAGGTTTTTGTGGGGATAATTATTGCCGTGTTCCCTATTTGTTCCTTTATTTGTTAATAACTTGGGGTAGGTTTCACTCCCCAGGTATAAAGGGTAGTGGGATCGCGACAATTACCTCGATCCTCGCACAGCTACAGGAATTCCACAGCCAAAACCGCCCAGTCGTCTTACACTGGATTCCCAGTCATGTAGGGATCGGAGGAAACGACGTGGCAGACGAAGCAGCCAAGGCAGCTACACGTTCTAGTAGCGTACACATCCAAGTTCCAGCAAGCGTGCAACAGATCAAGAATCACCTCAGAAAGACTAGCAAGCTCCACATCAAAAAGAGCTTCCTTCACGCATTCAACGCTGGTTCCCAATCAGCCAAATGGTACCTGGCGGCTACAAAAGGGGAACCACCTTTCGCTGACAAGAAAACACCAAGACAAACCCAAGTCAGCCTTCATCAACTACGACTAGGATACAAGTGCTCCTGGCAGATGATCGGAAATGACGTCATGGAATGCACCTACTGTCAGGAGCCAGCAGCCAACCCACTTGAACACTATCTCCTCGACTGCGAGGTCACACAAAGCCTCCGAAACAGAACTCAAATCTCCCAAGAAACACACACAACACCAGCGGCCACTCTAACCCGAAAGGCCCAAACAGACCACATTCACCACCTACTCCGGGTCATCACACGATACCCACCACCCAGATAGCTTAGAAAGTATCCTCTCCCAGCAAGTGCGGACCCCAGTTCGGGGGGGCGCGCCACTCCGAAACTGACTACGTCCAAGAGTGGGGGTTGGTGGTAAGCGTCCACTGATCGGGGGTCCGCTCTCACTTGCAACCTGCAGTATCCTTCCAATCTGCAGGTGGGACCACCTCCAATCCCAATCCGGTCTGGCTGCTCCTGGAGCTCCAGCCGGAACCACCAAACGGGCCGCCTATTGGCAAAGGCCCGTGTCGGACTACGGTCCGACAATCTCAACAACAACAACAGCCAGGGAGACCATTCTACATTCGGCGACTGGACCAGCAACATCTCTCACAGCTCCTCACCACTCAGCTTCCTCAAATATCTCCTCACCCTACGGGACCTCTGAGCAAGTTTCTCCTCACCTAGTCACTCCTAAGCACTGCACTGTACAACAATATATATACAGAAAGCGCATTGTGAGTTTCTATCCTACCTCATTCCTGAGTGTGAGATATCTACATGTACGTACGTTTGTGTACCCAAACAAAGAGAATTGACATCTGGCCACATACAGTACGCTACAGCATATCTATGTGAGTACCTATTTATGTCTCTTATGTGTCCATCAGTGCTTACTTAGTTGCATTTAAGTAATTCATTGTTGTTTCACATTAGTTAATTTCAGTGTCAGTTATTTTATATGTTTATGCAGTGTTAACGTAATCTAATGCTTTATTTTTATTCTTTTGATGTTTCGATGTTTAGTATCATTTGTGTCTTAAAGGTTTCGATAGTGAATCATTTTGATGTGACAGCCTACAAGGCTCTTTATTGTGTTAATATCTAATGTAATTAAATTCTTAAAGGTTTACTTTATTTATTTTTATTCCCTTTTAATTTACTTCACTTTTTTTGTTTGGTTACGCCTAGAACCTGGTTATTAAAGTAAATTAAGAGACGGCGTAAGTTTTGGGGACCTTGCCAGGATTCACTAACGACCTTTTGACACTTGTGATATTTTTTCTAAGCATGCTGATGGATTTGTTTTGAGGACTAACAATGGTAATTTTGTGCGTAATAATTTTGTGCATGACAGGAGGAGCTGGACTCGTTCGCCACCTAATGGGGCGCCCAATTTTCTAATTTACTTGTAGTTTCTGTGGAAGGCCGGGTCATAAGGCGGATTTTTGTTGGACAAGGCTGCAGCCAAATAAGGTTCTCGCCTGAAGAGACTTTGATCTTTTCCAGGAGAGTTTTGCGAAGTACCCAGACGTTGGTACCTTTCATCACTTTTGTCACAAGGCACGGTAGAAGTTGATGGTGTCGAAACACAAGTCATTATTTTGAGACTCGGGTTGTCTCCAAACTCTCATCAAAGAGGGTGTTGTTGCGGCGAGGAAGACTGACAAAACGTCGTTTTAGGCTCCCTTTCGGGTAATGGTGCAGCTCCTTTGGTTTTTCAGGGATAGCTAAACGTAGCCTGTGTACACGAGCTGCCTGTTTTAGTACGTGTCAAGTCTCCTTGTTGCTAGAGTGGACCTCATACTCGGTAACGATTTGCTGCAACAGCTTGAAGATGATATGCCCGGTGTTTTCCCTTTGTGTGCTGTGACTCGTTCTATGTCAATGACTAAATGATCATAATGTATCTCCTGATGTAGATGATTCACTTTCCTTAGAAGGACTTTTTGCTAACCCAATTGCTTCCCAAGACATTTCTTCAGCAGTTAATGCTGTGACTGGGAAAGTTGCTTTAATAGCTGCGCAAGAGCAGGACGATTCATTACGGCTCTTGTTTGATCAGGTGTCCGATTTCTGCCAATGATTCAGGCCCTACCACGAGATATTTCAGTCAAGATGGTGTTTTGTGCCGCCACTGGCTCCCATCGACTATGTCAGAGGAAGACACGGACTGGGCGTCTATCACTCAAATAGTTCTCCCACACACTTACAGACAACATGTTCTAGCTCTGGCCCATGACGGTCTCTTTTCTGGACATCAAGGTGTCCGAAAGACGTTCAACAGGCTGGCCAGAAAGTTCTATTGGCCAGGTATGAGGAGAGATGTCACTAAATATTGTAAGTACTGTCATTTTTGTCAAAAGGTAGGCAAAGCCAATCAGACTATTCCACCTTTTCCACCTGTAAGAGTACCTCACATACCTGAGCCCTTTACAACAGTACAGTATGACATTGTAGGCCCTCTGCCTAAAACTTCTAGTGGGTTTGAATATTTATTTACAGTCATTGATACCTCCACTAGGTACTTGCATGCTGTACCTCTTAGGAGAGTTACTGCTAAGGCCCTAATATCATCCATTTTGTTTCTCCTACTTCTACTGTTCGCTCATCAAGTAAGAGGTCCTTTGCACATAATTAGAGATAGATTGTTAGGTAGTAGTGAAGAGAGCATTAGTGTATTAAGTTTAGTAGGAGATGTTAGAGAGAAGCTTCTAAGTTGTTGGAGCCTTGCCGCAGACCACTTACAGCAGTCGCAGTCCAAGACCAAGACATGGTACGACAAGCATGCCAGACACAGAGAGTTCCAGATAGGAGATCAAGTACTCATTCTCTTGCCGAGACATGGACAGCCGCTCCATGCGAAGTTCAGTGGGCCATATAGAGTGGTGAAGAAGGTAAACCCCACAAATTATATTATCTCTACCCCTGACAGGCGCCGACTACAGCGTTTATGTCACGTCAACACCATCAAGCTGTACCACACACGCCCAGCACCCCCACCTGTTGCTGATGATCCAGTTCCCGTGTGTGCCGTTGACACTTTCTTGGTAGACGGTGAGAAAAAGGGGGAAAAAGAAGGGGCAAGTCCACTCGCCCTGACATCAGTCAGGGTTTGGCAGTCCAACCCCGTGGAGTTGCAGGAGAAGCTACAGCGTCTACCGGGACACCAGAGAGCTGACGTGCTGGCCGCCATCCAACAACATCCTCTTGTCTTCCAAGACAGGCCTGGCTGTACCACTGCTGTGGTGCATGATATTGTTGTTGGTTTTGCTAAGCCTATCAAGCAGGCTCTCTACCAGCGAGTGGTGCTCACCAGTCACTCTAGTACTGAAGAAGGATGGCACTCTTCGATTCTTGCATCGACTTCCGCAAGGTCAACGCCGTCACCAGCAAGGACAGCTTCCCTCTACCAAGAGTCGACGACTGCATCGAAGCAATCGGAAATGCCAAGTTCCTCTCTAAGATTGATTGCCTTCGAGGGTTTTGGCAAGTACCATTGACCTGTCGTGCTAAAGACATCTCCAGTTTTGTGACATTAGGTAAGACCTATAAATTTAATGCTATGCCTTTCGGGTTTTGCAATGCCCCTGCTACCTTTCAAAGGCTGATGTCACAAGTCACGGCCAATTGGCCTGGTTGTGTAGTATATTTAGAAGATGTAATTTTTTTCTGACATTTGGTCATACCATTTATGTCAGCTAGACGCTCTCTTCACTGAGTTAGAAAATGTAGGACTTGTTATAAACTTTGCTAAGTCAGAATTTGTTTGTGCTCAACTTTTGTATCTGGGACATGTAATTGGGTTGGGAAGACTTGCTCCTCCCACAGCAAGGTGTGACACTATTTCTCAGATGCCTGTTCCATGTAACAAACGACAAGTCCGCAGATTTTTTAGTTGTGTGGGTTATTACCGGAGATATATTTGTAATTTTGCCGAGTTGGCACTACCTCTTACTTATTTGTTGAAGAAGGGTAATATTTTTTGTTGGACTTCAAGGTGTCAGGATTCTTTTCAAAACTTGAAAAATGTATTATGCTCATATCCTATTTTAAGAGCCCTAATTTTTCTAAGCCTTGCAAGCTAGCCTGTGATGCTAGTGATCTGTTATCTAGACCCACAGAATGAACACTTATGTCATATCAAAATCTTTGCATGCATAATTTTATTTTATGGGGGGAAGTGTTATGACCGTGTCATATTTTTCTTTTTCTTTTTTGTTATATAACATGCTTCCATGTTGTTCCATATTATTCCTGCAATGATGTGTTATATTTACTATTATATAATCTAGTCACCTTACCCTGTGCTGTTAAGGTTTTAACTGTTATTATTTGTTCAAGCCCATCTTATTTCTTCATTTAGTATTGTAACGAGCATTCGTTGTTTCTCTAACGACCATCTGCATCGTTAAACGACCCATGTTTCACCGGCTGGTTGCATAGGCGGGAGCTGACCCTATATATAGTGCTCACCAGTAGACGGAGGGCAGTCCAGTCCCTCTTGTCATTCAGTTCACGTTCTTTTGAGTGACACCAGTCACCTGTAACTTATACTTTATTTTATTTCTGTTGTTGTTCCTGTCGCCACCAATGTGGTACGGCTTGACAATCCCTTATCCAAAATCCTTGGGGCTAGAGGCATTTCGGATTTTGGAATTTTTCGGTTTTCATTGATTTTTTCTTTTTTTTTTTTATAAACCCACCCAGGCATAGATCACTGACCCACATCGGGGCCTGGGGGGAGGGGCAAAAATATTATAATAATAATAACTGAAATAATAATAATAATACTGTAATAATAATTCATAGGTCTAGGTCGCATTTCTCACTTTTGATCTTTTTTCATTCTTGTATTTCTTTATAATTATTATTATTATTTTATTACAGTATTATTGTTATTATTAATTTTATTATTATAATCTATTATTACTATTATTATTATTATCATTATTATTTTATTTTGGTGTACAGTATTTAAATTAAAAATCTTATTTACTATGAATAATTATTACTACTGTATTATAATTATTACTACTATTACATTTTCGCCCATCAGGCCCCGATGTGAGTCAGTGATTTATGCCCGGGTGGGCTAATCCCTGTTTAAAAAAAAAAAAAAAAAAAAAAAAGAGCCCCCCCAAAAAAACTTTCGGTTTTTAGAGGTTTTCGGTTTTCGGATAGAGGGTTGTCAACCTGTTTATCTATGTGAGTACCTGTTTATGTCTCTTATGTGTCCATCAGTGCTTGCTTAGTTACATTTAAGTAATTCATTGTTGTTTCACGTTAGTTAATTTCAGTGTTAGTTATTTTATATGTTTATGCAGTGTTAACGTAACCTAATGCTTTATTTTTATTCTTTTGATGTTTCGATGTTTAGTATCATTTGTGTCTTAAAGGTTTCGACAGTTAATCAATTTGTTGTGACAGCTTACGAGGCTCTTTATTGTTTTAATATTTAATTTAATTAAATTCTTAAAGGTTTACTTTATATATTTTTATTCCCTTTTAATTTACTTCAATTTTTTTGTTTGGTTGCGCTTAGAACCTGGTTATTAAAGTAAATTAAGAGACGGCATAACAATATATATATATATATATATATATATATATATATATATATATATATATATATATATATATATATATATTATATATATATATATATACAGTCAACCCTCACTTTACGCGGTTAATTCAACCCACAGGGTACCGCGGAAAGTGAGAAAAGCGTAAAGTGAACAACATAACGTATGGGATTAATTGAAATAGAGACCGGGCCGACCCCCAAACTCCACTTTTCGACGACACACAACTATGTTGTAGTAAAAATATTATCTTAACTTTATGATGGTATGCACACACAATTAATAATTAAGTGAAATATCAATAATATTAGGTTTTTTAACACTTACATTAGTAGAAAAGATGGCTGGGCACACGGGGATGGGCGGTTGGTTCCGAGGCAGAGGGCAGATTATTGGCCCTCACCTGTATCACTTGTATCACTATCCACCACAGAGGCTTGCAGGGCCTCTTTGTCAAACCCCTCAAAGTCAAATAAGTCCATATCCTCACTATAATTATCACTATCACTGACTTGGGCCGGCTGTGGTGGGTGGCGGGTGAAGAACTCGGTAATGTTTTGATGACTGGGCGACCTTGTGCGCACCATGCTCACGCCGCTTACACAACATGGCGGGAGGTTTGGATCCAAAATTGGCGCAGCTTGCCAGCCGCTCTCGGCGTAAAGGGGTACACGCACCGCAGAATGTGAGCATTCCTGTTTCGGCAGGGTACCGCGTAAACGCGGAATGTGGGACCGCGTAAAGCGAGGGTTGACTGTATATATATATATATATATATATATATATATATAATCAACGACCTCACCAGCAAGGAATCGAACCCTCGACCTACTGGGTGTGACTAGGGAACGCTTACCGGCTAGGCCACAAGGACACTAAAAGCAGTTCTAGACTCTGTAATATTTCACACAAAGCCTGTTCATCGAGCTGATGGCGCCGTGAACCTCAATGGGAAACTGCCCGTGCCTCTTATGTGGTGTCAGTAGCATTTTACCGAATCCAGCTGGTATGAAACGCGAGGTACATATATATACTTCATTTTTAGTCCATTTAACACGCGGACTTTGAACATATAATCAACGACCTCACCAGCAAGGAATCGAACCCTCGACCTACTGGGTGTGACTAGGGAACGCTTACCGGCTAGGCCACAAGGACACTAAAAGCAGTTCTAGACTCTGTTATATTTCACACAAAGCCTGTTCATCGAGCTGATGGCGCCGTGAACCTCATTGGGAAACTGCCCGTGCCTCTTATGTGGTGTCAGTAGCATTTTACCGAATCCAGCTGGTATGAAACGCGAGGTACATATATGAACAGGCTTTGTGTGAAATATAACAGAGTCTAGAACTGCTTTTAGTGTCCTTGTGGCCTCGCCGGTAAGCGCTCCCTAGTCACACCCAGTAGGTCGAGGGTTCGATTCCTTGCTGGTGAAGTCGTTGATTATATGTACAAAGTCCGCGTGTTAAATGGACTAAAAATGAAGTATATATATGTACCTCGCGTTTCATACCAGCTGGATTCGGTAAAATGCTACTGACACCACATAAGAGGCACGGGCAGTTTCCCAATGAGGTTCACGGCGCCATCAGCTCGATGAACAGGCTCTGTGTGAAATATAACAGAGTCTAGAACTGCTTTTAGTGTCCTTGTGGCCTAGCCGGTAAGCGCTCCCTAGTCACACCCAGTAGGTCGAGGGTTCGATTCCTTGCTGGTGAGGTCGTTGATTATATGTTCAAAGTCCGCGTGTTAAATGGACTAAAAATGAAGTATGTGTATATATATATATATACTGAATATACTATGTACAAAAAATGAATGTTCAATGAATTATTTATGGTGCATTAGGGTACTGGCCACTTCAGACGGGCTATAAATAGCCTTGTTATCTCCCCTCCATCTCACCGGCGTCTTGGTAAATAACATGTTTGCTTATTTTCCATTTACTTGAAATAGATTTACCGAATTATTTGTTTATTTATTTATTTATAATATACTGTAATATATTAAACACACTGTAATTATTTTCTTTAATTTATAAAAATAGCCCATCTCCCCCTCTTACAGCTGCCAATGGGAAGCGTGTTGGTAATTAAATTTGCTGTTTATTTTCAGTTTGTCTAATTTATCATGTATCACATTAATATTACTAGAAATTGTGTAGGTAGTAGGCAGCTACCAAACAGGGAGGTACTACTGCCTGGGAAGATATTGGAAGCATAATGTGTTGTCTAATGGTAGACCCTGCTGTCATATGGCATCACAAAAATTGTGACCAAGTCCCAGGTTGCTGACCTGACTTTCTGCCTCATTTACACAATTGCAGTTTCAATTGTTCCTCTTACTTTGACAACACAACATACATACAGTATATTATTTCTCAGTTTTGATCTTTTTTTTTAATTTTTGTATTTATTTATAGTTAGTTACTTAAAATAAGGCCAATTCACTTCAAGTAATGGCATCAAATGTTACCAGCTGGTGTAGTGTAAACACTAGTGACGTCACTTGAGCGTCTGTAATTAACCGTCGATAGTTTCAAGAATTAATGCACTCATTTACTGAATATTCTTTGTAAAAAAATAAAATTTATATCAATTATTTATAGGAGATAAATATTATTATGAGTAAATATACCGATACCGGTATGCATTACTGACCACCTCCACGGCTAAAAATAGCCCAATCTCGCGGTCACTTTCCCTTTCTTGTCTCCTCACTGGCAAATGGGGGGGGCGTGGGGAGGGGTGTGTGATGATAGCTGTGTTTATTACAGGGGTATAAATCTCTTTTACGGTATGGTAGACAGGTTTATAATACATTTTTATTATTTTAATATACCGGTAATCTAAATTTGAATCCAGCTTGCCAAACGTAAGTTTCAGTATAAAATAATTAGTGGTAAGACCTTGTGAGTGGCTTACGATGTTTTCATCACCACTCTTGACACACTAAACCACAATATTTAAGAGGTAAGAATTTTAAACTTGGTGGTTTAGACGACCCCCTAACTTTGGGCAGATTTTTTTAATGTTCAAATTTCGTCTTATAGGCCGTGATATACGGTATTGGCAGACTGATACTAAAGCTGGTTGCCCGGTCAGTGCAAGCGAAAACATGTTGAGGTCGGTTCGTAAGAACTTCGTTAACCGAATTTTTTTTCGTTAACCGAATTGAAGATCCTTATGGAAGGCAGTTCGTTAATTGAAATTACGTTAACCGAGGGGTCACTGTATATATGTCAACCCTCACTTTACGCGGTCCCACATTCCGCGTTTCCACGTTTACGCGGTGCCCTGCCAGAACCCAGGATGCTCACATTCCGCGGTGGGTGTACCCCTTTACACGGGTGAAGCATAATTTTTTTATTTAGCTCATAAAATTCATACAAATTATCCGGCCAAAATATAATTTACATTGCTGGAATTCTTACAATTTGATGATCATTTTGAATATAAACATCATAGATTTTGCATTAGACATACAAATTTTAGATATCATGTTTACTCTTGAGTAAATATGTTATCTTTTGTGCAAAATATATGACATTTATATTCAAAATATTCCTGGTCTTACAAGGAATCCAGCAGTGTCAATTATATTATCCTAACTTTAATCTGATTTATTATTTATTACTAAAAAGGTAAACAGTCTGGTATTCCCACACATATATCTAGTAGGGACGTTGGTGGGGGGTGGGTGGGAGGGAGGGAGGGACCGGTGACCGACCATCTGTTACCGTGTGAAGAATATTTTTTTTTTATTAACTGAAGATTTTTATTTTAGCTCATAAAATTCATACAAATTACCCGGCCAGAATATAATTTACATTGCTGGAATTCTTACAATATGATGATCATTTTGAATATAAACATCATATATTTTGCATTAGACATAAAATTTTTAGATATAATGTTCACTCTGAGTAAGTATGTTATCTTTTGTGCAAAATATATGACGTTTATATTCAAAATATTCCTGGTCTTACAAGGAATCTAGCAATGTCAATTATATTATCCTAACTTTAATCTGAGGTATTATTTAATACTAAATGATAAAATCTAGTTTTTTCACCCACTCTTTCTCTTGAAGGGAGGGTTGGTGGGAGGTGGGGGGGAGGGTTGGGACAGACTGACCATCTGGCTGGTTGGAAGAGGGGGGAGGCAGGGTGGGGTACTTTGATTGACAGATAGTGTAGTGAAGACTATTTTTTTTTTTTATTAACTGAAGATATTTGTTTTAGCTCATAAAATTCATACAAATTACCCGGCCAGAATATAATTTACATTGCTGGAATTCTTACAATTTGATGATCATTTTGAATATAAACATCATAGATTTTGCATTAGACATACAAATTTTAGATGTAATGTTTAATCTGAGTAAATATGTTGTCTTTTGTGAAAAATATATGACATTTATATTCAAAATATTCCTGGTCTTACAAGAAATCCAGTAATGTCAATTATATTATCCTAACTTTAGTTTGAGGTATTATTTATTACTAAACCTGGTTTTCCCCCAAAAATTTCTCACAGGGAAGAGCCAGCAGTGTAGTGTGAGAAGAGGGGGAGGGAGTCGTGTCCATTATTTGAATGGACATTAACTTGGCGACTGTATTTCTCTATTTCTCTAAAGAATTAATTGTGTGCATGTACCATCATAAAATTAAGATGTTATTTTTACTAGAACATAGGTATTGTGTTGGAAAAAGTGGAGTTTGGGGGTCAGCTGGTCTCTATTTCATTTAATCCCATATGTTATGTTATTCACTTTACGCATTTCTCACTTTCCGCGGTACCCTGTGGGTTACATTAACCGCGTAAAGTGAGGGTTGACTGTATATATATATATATATATATATATATATATATATATTATCAACGACCTCACCAGCAAGGAATCGAACCCTCGACCTACTGGGTGGCCCTAGGGAACGCTTACCGGCTAGCCCACAAGGACACTAAAAGCAGTTCTAGACTCTGTTATATTTCACACAAAGCCTGTTCATCGAGCTGATGGCGCCGTGAACCTCATTGGGAAACTGCCCGTGCCTCGTATGTGGTGTCAGTAGCATTTTACCGAATCCAGCTGGTATGAAACGCGAGGTGCATATATATACTTCATTTTTAGTCCATTTAACACGCGGACTTTGAACATATTATCAACGACCTCACCAGCAAGGAATCGAACCCTCGACCTACTGGGTGGCCCTAGGGAACGCTTACCGGCTAGCCCACAAGGACACTAAAAGCAGTTCTAGACTCTGTTATATTTCACACAAAGCCTGTTCATCGAGCTGGTGAGGTCGTTGATAATATGTTCAAAGTCCGCGTGTTAAATGGACTAAAAATGAAGTATATATATGCACCTCGCGTTTCATACCAGCTGGATTCGGTAAAATGCTACTGACACCACATACGAGGCACGGGCAGTTTCCCAATGAGGTTCACGGCGCCATCAGCTCGATGAACAGGCTTTGTGTGAAATATAACAGAGTCTAGAACTGATTTTAGTGTCCTTGTGGGCTAGCCGGTAAGCGTTCCCTAGGGCCACCCAGTAGGTCGAGGGTTCGATTCCTTGCTGGTGAGGTCGTTGATAATATGTTCAAAGTCCGCGTGTTAAATGGACTAAAAATGAAGTATATATATGCACCTCGCGTTTCATACCAGCTGGATTCGGTAAAATGCTACTGACACCACATACGAGGCACGGGCAGTTTCCCAATGAGGTTCACGGCGCCATCAGCTCGATGAACAGGCTTTGTGTGAAATATAACAGAGTCTAGAACTGCTTTTAGTGTCCTTGTGGGCTAGCCGGTAAGCGTTCCCTAGGGCCACCCAGTAGGTCGAGGGTTCGATTCCTTGCTGGTGAGGTCGTTGATAATATGTTCAAAGTCCGCGTGTTAAATGGACTAAAAATGAAGTATATATATATATATATATATATATATATATATATATATATATATATATTTTATGAAAAACCACAATGAAAACGTGGATAAGATAAATCTTGATAAAATCACACGGGAAAATGGAAACAACGGAGTACCTTAGCTTTCGTCTTTATTCAAGACATCTTCAGAGGCAACTGAAGATGTCTTGAATAAAGACGAAAGCTAAGGTACTCCGTTGTTTCCATTTTCCCGTGTGATTTTATCAAGATATATATATATATATATATATATATATATATATATATATATATATATATATATATATATATATATATATATATATATATATATATATATATGTTCAAAGTCCGCGTGTTTAATGGACTAAAAATGAAGTATATATATATATATATATATATATATATACATAAAAACTAGTTTCCCTGTACCTGTACTTATATTATGTTAAATAATTGCTAAAATGACTAAAAAATTTAATATAAGACTTTCAAAATTGTTGAATAGTACAAACTTGTTGATATTTACTAAAATAGTAAGGAATTTAAGCCCTAGAACCGATTACTGTATTGGCGGACTAATATGACAGCTAGTGTGCAAGCGAAAACATGTTGAGGGGCGCTCATAAGGAATTCGTTAATCGAGGGATTGCTCATTAACCGAAGTTTAGAATCTTATGGAAGGTAATTCGTTAACCAAAATTTCGTTAACCGAGGCGCTCGTTAACCGAGAGATCACTGTAATGTTATTTAATGTTAATAAATGGAACACTAGAATTAGTTAACCACTAATGGTAAAGAAATAAAGCAAGACGATTGGGAACGCCAACGTATGAACAGTAAGTGCGTACATGTGAAAACATATCGTCATTTCTCTACGTATGAATATGAAAGCAACACTTATTTACTGTTCATATATGTTTTAAATAATATTTACTTATGTAAACCAAAAATTCTACTCACCAATGGTGGTAAAGTCTAAAACATAAGGACAGCCAATGAATATTGTGCGAGTTTTTACTCAGAT
The DNA here is from genome assembly GCA_958450375.1 of Homarus gammarus. Taxonomy (NCBI): domain Eukaryota; kingdom Metazoa; phylum Arthropoda; class Malacostraca; order Decapoda; family Nephropidae; genus Homarus; species Homarus gammarus. Next base: position 1,149,158 of record CAUDMG010000523.1, read on the forward strand.
GACGAAGTCATCAGGTTCAACTCTGGCTGAAACTGTAGCTTTCTATAAAGCTGTTACTGAACCTGAAGTTGATGTTGAAGTTGCTTATAATGCTGTATTTGATGGTGGAGCTGAAGTTGATGGTTTAGGCCTTCGAATAATAAAGCTGTCGAGAGAACCTTGCACAGCTGCTTTCTTTTCTCATTGTACATCTTTATGTAGAGGTCATTTGCCTTTATTTAAATTTTAATGCTTTGTTCTGTTAATGGATCCACTTCAGAAAATATGTTTATTGCTTGCTCCCTATAATATCCACAGACCTCTTTCCTTTTTCATATCATTTTAACACATCTAGTTTCTCGGCTAAGCTTATACACTTTCTATTAGCTTTTGAAACCATACTACCATCACTTGCTCTCTTGCTCATGTTGAATAGGGATGCAAAAATGCTGTAAGAAACCTGAGAAAGTTTTCCTCCTGTTCCTGATGCTTGAAAACAAAAGGCCCGCTAAGCTCCGACTGTTGTTTACCACTCATTAGCAAGACAGCTTCCTTGCACAAGGCGCCCTTCATTTTTTTTACATTTGTACAGGCATTTCAATTCTTGTATCGTATACCACATGCAGAATTAAAGCATTTTTACGAGTATTATAACATCATCTTACTACAGTACAGTCATCCCTTGGTTATCACGCCTAATTGGGACCGCGCCGAGTGTGTGATAACGAAAAACGCGATAACAGAAGTACAGAACCTATGGGATTTATTCGAATTGGTTCCAGGCACCCAAGACCCAACCCCTATTTTCCCATTTTATGATCATTTAGACCCACTAAAGATATAGATAATGTTAAGCTAAGTATCAGAAACACACATAGGCATGGCTAGCTTTATTACAAAGTGATGAAAAGGGTACACTAAATACTGTAGTCCACAAAACATGTAGCTATGCTTTTTTTATTTGGTCCCCCGTCTAAGGAGTCCGTTTTCTCATCGCTTCAGAACTCCCGAGTCCTCCGTTTTCTCTAAACCCTCGCGTGCACCCGAGACTTCGTTATTCCTTAGTAATGACACAGAATTTGAAATTGCAACTGGGGTTGCAATTGTTGAGGCAACTTAGATATGTCTGATTACAGCAAATGTGCTATTGTCAATTTGTAAGTGAAACATTTTATCCTCAATAGATGTAGGTGAAGCAAGGGGGTAACAAAAAACCTGGAGGCAACTGCGTGATAACAAAATTCTCGGCCTGAAAAATGCACTATAACAGAAGGTGTGCAGATTTTAACGATAACCAAGTGCCCTATCACCAAGGGATGACTGTATGGTGCATCTTGAACTTTTTTCATCGAGACCTAAAACTGCTGTAGATGAGTCTGTCTTATGTTTGTATACACTATTCTGGCAAACTTGGTACCTTAACAGAGCCAGATTATATAATTTTCTGGTTTACCTAAAAACTAGAAGGTAAAATCACCGTATAAAGGCTGTCGCTTATAAAGGTACACACCCTGCCTTACAGACTTTTGTGGAGCGAGTTAATGTTGGTATTACAACAGCAACATTGTCCTCACTTGTTGACAATGTTGTTGTAATACAAGTCTTCATGTCATCTTCACAAAGATATGTAGGGCAGTGTAGTGTGTATACATTTGAGACTGTGTTGTAGTTTATCAATTTCAATTGTTTATTCCTTGATAGAGGAAGCGGGATCCTAGTGCTGTCACTAGGTACCCCTGTGTAGTTTATCTTCTTTGTGCTAATTAACTACAGCATTATGCATTTAAAGTAAAGAATAATAGTTGTTTGTTACTTTCTCAGTACTGTTGAGTATAATGACAGAAGGAGAATAGATTGAGAAATTAATTTTAAAAATACAATTATTCTAAAATGAAGTTGACAAAGTGCCATTGATCACAGCCATTGTTTTGTAGCGACATCATAAAAACCTGAGACAACACTATTTACGAGTTATAATTCAATCTTTTAAAATTTAGGGTCACAATAAAGATATTTTTTATCTGTTATCTTATTTTGTTGTTACAATAATATTCAAGTGTCAGTTACTAAAAAAAAACGAAGGGCATCCCTGCTCCTCTAACTCAGAATGATAGTCGTTCCGAGTCCCCACTATCACGGCAACACAAACTCATCCATCCACTGCATAGAGTAAGTGAAACTACTGTATTTTTTTATTTCATTATTTTAGTTTTTATACATTCTGTATATTCGCCAGAAGATCCGGACAATCGGCTTTTTTTGGACAGGTGGTCCTCCCTCTTTTAGTCTAGGTCTTTGAGGGTTCACTGTATCTAGCCAAAATTTAGAGATGAAAAATAACCATAACATTGTCACAACTTGGCCTGGAGTGTTTGGGAGAGGGCTAAAGGGATATGGCTATTGTAATGAGTCTTGTGCTACTACTATTACAAATACAAAACTTATATAAAATACTGAAAAACAAGTAAAAAAAAAGGAATGTTATCACAGATATAATGTAACAGCCTACACAGTAAGTCAAATAGGTGAAGCAAACCCACAACTCATAAACTGCCTGTATATACTGTAGCTCAACCCCCTACTTTTTGCATAATTTTTTTATCAAACTGTAGTAATTATTTACCCCCTTCACTTTTTTTTTTTTTTTTTTTTTTACAAATTATAAGGTCTTTCATCCCAACCCAATACCCAAATTTTGGGCCAAAATAAACTACCATAATCAGAAAACTTAAAAAAAAATTAACGTTTACTAACACTGCAGGCGAAGGCAAGGATAATTCATGTTGTGCCATGTGGTGATGGGAGGGGCTCACTGTACAGTATATATACAGTAAGTACTTTACAAGGGAATGCCTAAGAGGTGTTCACTGAACCAGTAAAGAGAGAGAAAAATGCCAGAGTTAGCACTCAAGAGTGATTACTTTCCAACTCATAATTTTGGGTTAGACATATAATTTTCTTCTTTTTCTTCTTTTTTTGTTTTTTTACTGTTACATGCACATACAATTTTTCAAACGGAATTTGTGAAAAAATATACTGTATAAGGTCTAAAACTCAGGACTAAACACTTCTTACATGAAGAGAAGTTATCACACAGAGTAGGGGAGGAGAAATGAAATGACAATGCAATATTTAATTTATTTTTTTCCATTACAGGTACATCACCGATTTTCCGGGAACTGATGATCCGGCACCTCCTTTAGTCCGGACAAAATTATGAGAGGGCACTTAACTTCCCTCCCTCCCTCCCAGCAAGGGGTGACGGCAGTTTCAGGCTTAAAATTTTTATCTTATAAAATGTGGCTGACTAGACTTAGCAGAATATAAATGGCATTGCTGGAATTCTTGTAAGATAGTGATTAATTTGAGTATAAACATCACATAATGTAATACATTTCAGTACAAACTGTGTACAGTAATGTTGCTCAAAATTATGGCTTTCCCACATTTAATATTCATTTAATTTAAGTTTCTTGCAGTTCCATGGTGCTTTAGAGACACAGAAGGTATATCATTAGTGGGTCAGAGGCGTATTGTTGAATTATTATTACGTGGCCTCAGCTGGTCTGGCAAAACGGATAATCCGGCAAGGCTTTGGAACCAAGGGTGCCAAAAAATTGGTGGAGGACCTGTAGTATTATTTTCATTTATTCCTCACATTTACTGTTAAGAATACAGTAGAACGTCGATTTAAAGCAACACCCACAATTAAGGACAATGTTCTAGTTTAAAGCGAATCTTTCCTATTTTGCGCGAGTCAATCTGGTGCATCATATTTAAAATTTTGCGCCTAATGTTTCTCTGGGCACACTACACTGTCCTAAGAACAAAGCTGTACTGTAAATGTACTCAAAATAATGTACTAAATGATTACTAAAATTTTTGTCTAGTACAAACTATAGCATATATATATTCAAATTAATCACTATCTTTTAAGAATTCCAGCAATGTAAATTATATTCTCCCCAGTCACTTCTATGACATTTTATAAGCAAAAAACATAAATAGACAAATAAATACTTCACTAGACCTTCGGCGCTAACTGTCAAACATGTTTATTCCTTTATGTTTTAGACCTTATGATATATACAGTATATATATTTGTACATATTATGTATGTAGGAGTGTGCGTGCATGTAACTGAGTAAAAAAAAAAATAATAAAGGAAGTTTATCTACCCCAAATTATGAGATGAATAATAACCATAGTGTAGCTTGACCTGGTAGCAAGAGGGATGTGACTACAGGGACGAGTTCAACTTGGTGTTAGGTGTAACTCTTAAATAAGCTCTTCACCTCCCAAAGCTGTGAGTTCAAACAAATGAACTGAATAGCGGGAGTGATTACCTTAAGGTTGCATAGTCAGAGCTCACCAAAGGGTGTGGAATGGCAGAACGAAATACAAAGGGCTGGGGGTTTGTTGTAATCACTGAGCGAGAATTCGTCTCTGCCCATCTCTCCACGATGGTTGCCTGAGCTGACTTCTGGGGGCATGCTATTTGAATTTCTGCTACAGTCCAAATTTATATAGGCAGGTAAAGCATGTGTTAATTTAGGAAATTTGTAAAGTAAATTTTTGTATCGTCAACGTTCATGAAGCGAGTGATACCTGTACTGTGAACGTTCATGAAGAGAGCGATACCTGTACTGTGAACGTTCATGAAGAGATTGATACCTGTACTGTTCAGTATGAAAATACAAAAACTATGATGTAAATATGATTAAAAACAGGATAATATATTTAGTATGACTTTGGTAAATGAAAAGTAAAAATTCTTTAGTTCACTATGAAGGATTAATAAACAGGTCGATATCTTCCCAACTGATTACGTCCTCTCTGTTTCTCTTCACGTAACCGTTGAGCTGCCTCTTTCTTACGTGTAATCTCATCTTTTGTGCATATGAGTGGCTGGGAGCTGGCCATCTCAGACTGTGCTTGCTGGCTACCATACTGAGCTGAGGATGAAATAAAATATTGCATGGTTATTCGTCTACATGAACCAGAAATAAATCTAGACATTCTAGTACAAATTAACTACATTTTTACTAGGTAAAATATGCCCTTCAAATTTGTGGATTTTTAATTTGCGGATGACACCCTGGATGTACCCAAGAATTTCGAAGGGTGGTCTTAAAGTTGCCGGTATTTTTGCAGCCGGGACAGGAAGCCATTCAATCTAGAAACAAAAATTTCCTTTACCAGTATTGTATGTATGTGTGTACACAAAACACATACAAATAAATAATAATGGGAAAATCCTCTGACAAATAATCAGAAACAAATAGTCTGGGTTTACGAAGATATTTTATACGCATTTGGCTATTTACGCGGCACCTGTCCAGACGCGCCAATTATTAGTTACGCGTTACATTCCTTAATTTACGCGGCAAGCGGCTGGTCGCTGACGTCACCGCTGATGTGAGACTCGTGCCGATGACGTCGCGGACTGTGATTGGGCCACGTATCCTTACCACCCACGTACCCCCTCTGCCGCGCGCTGTGATTGGTCTATTTAACCTTGCCTGCCCAGCAGCAAACATTACCGAGTTCTTCACCCACCACAGCCAGCCCAAGTCAGTGACAGTGAGGATATGGACTTTGAGGGGTTTGACAAGGAGGCCCCGCTATCCTCTGTGGTGGATAGGTGATACTGGTGAGGGCCAATAATCTGCCCTCTGCCTCGGAACCAACCCCCCATCCCCGTGTGCCCAGCCATCTCTTCTACTAACGTAAGTGTTAAAAACCTAATATTATTGATATTTCTCTTAAATATTAATTGTGTGTGCATACCATCATAAAATAAAGATGTTATTTTTACTACAACGTACGTATTGTGTCGAAAAAAGGGTAGTCTGGGGGTTGGCCTAGTCTCTATTTCAATTAATCCCATATGTTCTGTTATTTTATTTACGCGTTTTGCGTTATGCGAGGACTTCCATGGGTTTAATTGACCGCGTCAACCCAGACTATAATGTGTGTACATATATATATATACAGCTAGACCCCGACTTACGACTGCTTCGACTTACGACCGTCGGGGCTTACGACCGCCGCAGTTGTGACCATTTTTTTTCAATTTTTTTTTTTTTAAATGACACGCATTTTCTATACCGAAACGTTTCCAGTTAATGTAGTCTCCATGTATAATTAGAAAATTATGGGGGCCCAATGTGCATGCAGCTGACTACATTAAAGGTAAGTGCTCAGTCACACTGTAACCATTTCTTATTATTTATTACTTTCACTGCACTGTATCCATTCCTCATTATTCATTACTTTTACTGTACTGTATTTAATTGTAGATTATTTATTTAAAAAAAAAAAAAAAAAAAAATTTTATCTACTGTATGTCGGACTTACAACCTAGATTTGAGTCCCTAACCTCGTCGTAAGTCGGGGTCTATCTGTATATGTATATATATATATATTATATATATATATATATATATATATATATATATATATATATATATATATATATATATATATATATATATATATATATATATATATATATATATATATCTATATATATATACCGTGTATAGCACGAGTTCTTAAGACCAAATTTTTGGGCAAAAAGTTGGGGGTCGACCTCTATACGGGTAATAGTTTCGTTAGGTTGAAAAATATTTACCAGTAACTACCAGTAAACAATGGAAACGACGCACCAACGCACCGCCCGCTGTGAGTGTCGGTACAGTTGCCAGGGCAGATCTCTTGCGTCATCATAGCAAGCCCAAAGTAGCCAAATGCATGGTATGGTATGCACAGGATGATGTAAAACATAAAGTATTCATTTTTAAAAGTTTATTTATAGATACATAAATTTTTGTTAATTAAATTTGAAACATCAATCGTTGTTAAATAAATTTGAAACAAAAGAAAAATACGATACCTTATTTATAAATATTTTCATTAAAATATTACATCACAAGTATATTTTACCTTAACTGTGACTGAATGAATATATTCTCAGAAATAAATATGGAAATGTAATATTTATGCTGAAATGACGTACATATTACAGTGGAAAGTGGGATAAAATTGTGACGAAAACAATGACTTTCACTTTCTTTTGTCGTTCAAAAGATTTTACCGTAATCGCTTTTCGAATGGTTTTCAGTTAAAAAACTGTTGGATTACAATAATATTCTATCCTAACTGACTTGAATAAATACTATGATACAGTATTACCCCGCCTAACGCAGTTTCACTTAACGCGTTTTATCATAGACGCGGTGCCTCGCCAGAGCTGAACTTTCACTTAACACGGATTTTTTCCACATATACGCGGTGAGTGTCCGGCTCGAGACGCTATTTTTAGATTTGCCCCACCCGCCACCCTGCCTGACTGCCTGTTTTAGCTCATAAAATTCAAACAAATTACCCGGCCAGAATATAATTTACATTGCTGGAATTCTTATAATTTGGTGATCATTTTGAATATAAACATCATAGATTTTGCATTAGACATACAAATTTTAGATGTAATGTTTACTCTTGAATAAATATGTTATCTTTTGTGCAAAATATATGACATTTATATTCAAAATATTCCTGGTCTTACAAGGAATCCAGCAATGTCAATTATATTATCCTAACTTTAGTTTGAGGTATTATTTATTACAAAAAAGTTAAGTATTCTGGTTTCCCCACACATCTCCTTGGGACGGTTGGTGGGGGGGAGGGAGGGACCGACCGACCATCTGTTACCGTGTGAAGAATATTTTTTTATTTTTATTAACTGAAGATATTTGTTTTAGCTCATAAAATTCATACAAATTACCCGGTCAGAATATAATTTACATTGCTGGAATTCTTACAATTTGATGATCATTTTGAATATAAACATCATAGATTTTGCATTAGACATACAAATTTTAGATGTAATGTTTACTCTTGAATAAATATGTTATCTTTTGTGCAAAATATATGACATTTATATTCAAAATATTCCTGGTCTTACAAGGAATCCAGCAATGTCAATTATATTATCCTAACTTTAATCTGAGGTATTATTTAATACAAAATGTTAAAATTTATTTTTTTCACCCCACATCTCTTGAAGGGAGGATTGGTGGGGGGTGGAGGGGGGAGGGTTGGGACTGACGGCGCGGTTGGAAGAGGGGGGGAGGCATGGTGGGGTACTTTGATTGACAGATAGTGTCCTGAAGAATATTTTTTTTTTTATTAACTGAAGACATTTGTTTTAGCTCATAAAATTCATACAAATTATCCCGTCAGAATATAATTTACATTGCTGGAATTCTTATAATTTGGTGATCATTTTGAATATAGACATCATATATTCTGCATTAGACATACAAATTTTAGATAAAATTTTTTCTCTGGGTAACTATGTTATCTTTTGTGCAAAATATATGACATTTATATTCAAAATATTCCTGGTCTTACAAGGAATCCAGCAATGTCAATTGTATTATCTTAACTTTAGTTTGAGGTATTATTTATTAAAATTTAGTGGTTTTCCCCCAAAAATTTCTCAGAGAGGGAAGAGCCGGCAGTGTAGTGTGAGAGGGGGAGGGAGTTGAGTCCATTATTTGAATGGACATTAACTTGGCGACTGTATTTCTCTATTTCTCTTAAGTATTAATTGTGTGCATGTACCATCATAAAATTTTTACTACAACATAGTTATGTGTCTTCAAAAAGAGGAGTTTGGGGGTCGGGCCGGTTTCTATTGGAATTAATCCCATATGTTCTGTTATTCACTTAACGCGGATTTCACTTAACACGGGACCCTCTGGGTTCTATTGACTGCGTTAAGTGGGGTACAACTGTACCATATTTCTGAATATTTTCATTAAAATCCATCAAAATCATTTTCCTTATCATCTGCAGCACCAAACAGCTCCTCCCAGTCCTCTCCTTGAACAGCATCGTCATATGGATCAACACCATCATCAGCCATAGGATCATCAATATCTTCATCCTCATTCATGCTCTCATTAGCCTCATAATCCCACAACAAGTCGTCTTCTGTTCCATCAAGAGCATTCGAAATCCCACATTTCTTAAAAGATTTCACCACAATTTCTGGTCTGATTGCATCCCAGGCCTCTACAATCCATTCACATAATGTTGCTAGTGATGGAGCTTGGATGTTGCCTCCCTTTGTGTATGTCTTATCGCCTTCTATCATCCAGTTGTTCCACTTCACTCTTACCACATCTTTAAATGGTTTGTTTAAGGAAACATCCAGTGGTTGGACAAGACTTGTTAATCCACCAGGAATCACAGCTGTATCAGTGTTTTCCTTCCTAATCCCAGCAGTAACACTGTCAACAAGATGTGACCAAAACATATCCCACACAAGAAGACTTTTTTCTTTGCGCAGTCCCCCTGGTCTAAAGTTCCAGACTTTTTTAAGCCATATTTGTATGCCGCCTTCATCCATCCATCCTTTCTTGTGCACATGGATGATGATACCTTTTGGAAAATTTTGCTTTGTAATTGTTTTCCTTTTAAATATTACCATAGGCGTCAGCTTTGTGCCGTCAGCCATACATGATAGCACAACTATGAATCTTGATTTTTCATGTCCAGTAGTTTTAACAAACTGTTTTTTCACCAACTTTATTTACTGTTTGACTGATTGGCATATCAAAATTCATGGGCGTTTCATCCATGTTTCCAATACACGAAAGTCTATATGAATTCTTCTTCCGGTGTTTGATTATGAACCTATGAAATTCAATAACCTTGTCATCAAGTTCTTGTGGAAGACGCTGTGATATTTTCGTTTTCTGTCTCAGTACAAAATCATTTCTTTTCATAAATCTTGTGCACCAACCATGACTCACCTTAAAATCTGTGATGCCTAATTTCCTTGCTAGTTTCAAGGCAAAGATTCGAATTGATCCTCGGGAAACACCATATCCATTCTGTCGGTTTTCACTGACATACTTTGCCACTTCAACTTCCAACTGTGGCCACTTGTTACACTTTCCTCTGTTAGCACATTTGTTTTTCGGCAAAAGCTTAAGTTGTGCAGAGAGATTTTTCCAGTCTCTAACACTTTTTTCGGAAACCTTAAATTCCCTTGCTGCTGCACAGTTGTTAGTCTGTTCTGCATATTCAATCACTCTCAGCTTGAACATTGCTGTGAACTTTCTTCTTGAATCCATGCTGAAGAGAATATGGGTCAAGAACGTCTACACTGTAACAAGACACAATTTGAAATATACACGTGGGCTAATCGTGATGACATAATATGATGTGAGTCAGGTCATCTACACACAGTTGCCAGTTTCAAAATTTTCCTTTTAAAATTTTAAGTTACCGAGTATTTCTTTTCCCAAATCGTTTTACAATACTGTAGGTAAACAGTATACTATTGTGCAAACCCCACAGAAAAAAAATTAACAAATGGAGACACCAAAAATGTAAAAAAAAAAAAATGCTGTCTGACTTGCAACACTGTTGGTAGGGTCAGGTGGTTCTAACGGTACCTGCCAGGACCCGGTAATCAAATTTATAACAATATCTAACCTCAATTACTGTAGTTTATCTGATGTAGGCAATATGAAGTAAAAAATACCAGTTAAAGTGAGAAATTGGAAGAGAATAAACAAGAAAGATGTTGGGCTATTTTTGGTAGGGCTGAGGGAGAGAGTACCAGCTGTTTGGTCTTTTTTGGCGGGAGAGTCACGCAAATATCCGTACTAGTATTTGTTTGGTGTGTTCTGTATTTTTAAAAATGAATACTTGTAAATTAAAAGTACCGTAACATTGTATTATATAAAAACTTGTCATATTTCTGGAAAATAAGAAGCAAGAAAATAAGAATACACCGGTAAACACAATTTCAACGTACGCTAAAATTAAAAGCTGCTTAAGAAGGGCCGCTGCAAAAACAAAGCCTCCGCGACCAGGGCTCTGCCGTATCAGCTAGACGGTACACGTGTTTTTCGAATCGTTTTCAGTTAAAAAACTTTTACATCACAAGTGAATTAGGATAGAATATTATTGTAATATAACAGTTTTTAACTGAAAACCATTCGAAAAGCGATTACGGTAACATCTTTTGAACGAAAGAAAGCGAGTCATTGTTTTTGTCACGATTTTATCCCACTTTCCACTGAATACGTACGTTATTTCAGCAAAAATATTACATTTCCATATTCTCAGAAATAAATAGTAGTTTTGCTGAAACGTGATGTATTTCAATGTAAATTAGGATAAACTACATGCAGAAAACAAAAGACTTTACCTAACCTTCCAATGTTCAAGATATGTTACTCGTATTTTTAATAGTTTTCGGTTAAAATACTGTTATATTAGTGATATTCTATTCATACTGAGGTTGATATAATACCTTCACGGAAATGTAATATTTTTTGCTGAAATGACATACGTATTACAGTGGAAAGTGGGATAAAATCGTGACGAAAACAATGACTTTCGCTTTGTTTCATTCAAAAGATGTTACCGTAATCACTTTTTGAATGGTTTAGTTAAAAAACGGTTGTATTGCAATAATATTCCCTCCTAATTGACTTGAATAAATACTTGAATGGAAATATACAATATTTTTGTTGAAACTACCTGCGTTTCAGTGTAAAGTGTCGTGATAATAAATGGTAAACAAGTTTATAGCACGTAGTGTTTCTCTGAAGGTTTTGTTGTTCCTTTACCCTCAAAAACTTGGGTTGACCTATAAACGAGGAATATCATAAATTAACGATTTCTTGGTCATAAAATCGGGGTCGACCTATATACGAAGGGGGGGTTATAGACGAGTATATATATATATATATATATATATATATATATATATATATATATATATATATATATATATATATATATATATATATATATATGCAAGTAAATCACTGTAGGTGCGCGTGATCTAGGTATATGCTGATAACCACCAGGAAAGAAGAAAACACGAACTTCGTGTTTTCTTCTTTCCTGGTGGTTATCAGCATATATATATATATATATATATATATATATATATATATATACAGTAATGCGCTGGTTAACGCCCAATCGAACAACGTCCAATCGCATATACGTCTGTGGCCCCCTCCCCCTCAAAAAATAAAAAAACTTCAATGACACCTGCTGGACCACCCCTGACCCTGACGGAGACAAGATGATCCTTCCCGTACTGGCCAGATATTATGTGTTACAGTAATATCCTTCCTTCGACTTTAGTAAGCATTTGCCTCCAGGTGTAATTTCAATTTCAATTGTTTATTCCTTGATAGAGGAAGCGGGATCCTAGTGCTGTCACTAGGTACCCCTGTACAATAACACCAGAAGCATCTGGCAAGTGTGACAAGTATATACAGTATAAATATTATAAAGGGGCTTACTAAAGCCTAAGGAAGGAATGACATTCCTTTAACACATTATCAATGATATTTACATAATATCTGGCCAGTATGGGTAGGATCATCGTGTCTCCATCAGGGGTCCCGTGGAATGGTGATTCAGCAGGCGTCACGGAAGCGTTGTGTGTGGGGACATCTTAGGAGGTAGTGGATAAGGGTGCGGCTGTCGGGTCTTCTGCATAATGCACAAGAGCGTTGCTCAGGGGATACGGGGATACCAATCTCCCAAGCAAAGTCATACCCAATGATGATACAGGCAGCCATCACGTCCCCTTTCCGCGACCCTTTCCCATAGACATACGAGAGGTCAGGAAGTTTATGGAGGACTTCGTACCAGGTGGCTCCAGGTGTAATGTTAACCTACATCTATTGAGGATAAAATCTTTCACCTACAAATTGACAATAACACATTTGCTGTAATCAGACATATCTAGTTGCCTCAACAATTGCAACCCCAGTTGAAATTGGGATTGCAATTTCAAATTATGTGTCATTACTAAGGAATAACGAAGTCTCTGGTGCACTGCACTCTAAGATTAAGAGAAAACGGACTCAGGCGTCCTGAAGCGAGAGAAAACAGACTCCTATGATGGGGGACACAAGCACTCACGTGCCACTCATACTGACAGACTTGACAAGTTTTACCAAACATTAGTTGAGTACTTTATCTAGTGAATTTAGTCAATATTGTACAGTACAAGTACACTGCAATATAGTGGTCCTTTGGTTAACAATGGACCTAAGTGCCAACCTGTACTGTACAATATAGATTGTTTATACAGGTATTCAAATAAATCACTATCTTACAAGAATCCCAACAGTGTAAGTTATTCACCCAGGTCGTTTGGGTGGCAAATTATGAGAAGAACTTAGTCACTCTTAAGTAGTGATAAGTAAGCACACAGGCCTTCAGTGCTAACTGTCAAATCTTATCTCAAATAAATAAACAAACACCAGACACTCTGTCACCTCACCTCCCGCACCCCCCCCCCCCCCCCTGTTCCCAAGCTCGGCTGGCTACCTCCCTCCTTGTGATCCCAGACAAAATATTGGTGAATTCTCTATGTTTATTTTATATAATATCTCAGACTAAAGTTAGGATAATATAATTTGCATTGCTGAAATCCTTGCAAGACAGAGATTAATTTGAATATAAGCATCATCTATTTTGCTCAAGATATAAAAAATGTTGTACATTAGTGTACAATACTGTAGTAAATTATATAAAAAAAAATTCTACTGTATTTTTGGGTAGATTTACATAAATTTCTTCATTTATTTTCATACATTTACATGCACACACCATACTAAAAGAAACATAAAAGAAATACTGTAAATGACTTTAGTGCAAAGCTGGAGAGCACTTGTACTAATTTGATTACGGTACTAAAATTGTTATGTCTAGTGCGAATTATAACATGTTTATATTCAAATAAATCAGTATCTTACAAGAATCCCAGCTATGTTAATTACATTCTCCTAGGTCATATCACTGGCATTTTAAAATGAGAAAAGCTTAGTAGGACTGTTAAATAAACACAGAGACCTTCGCCTCAAACTTATCACCTCACCCCCCCCCCCACCCCCCATCACCTCGCTGGGTGGCGTGGCTGGCTACGTCCCCCCCACCCCCCAGTCAGGCTTTTAGGCTTACAGTTTTTATCTTATATAATATCTCAGACAAAAGTTAGGAGATTATAATTTGCATTGCTGGAATCCTTGCAAGACAGCCAATAATTTGAATATAAACGTCATATATTTTGCTCAAGAGATAAAAATTGTTGTACTTTAGTGTACAGTACTGTAGAACATGTTATAAAAAAGATTTTCAACTGTATTTTTGGGTAGATTTACATAGATTTCTTAGTGCAAAGCTGGAGTGCACATGTACTAATTTGATTACGGTACTAAAATTGTTTTGTCTATGCATAATATAGCATGCTTATATTCAAATTAATCAGTATGTTACAAGAATTCCAGCTATGTTAATTATATTCACCCAGGTCATTTCACTGGCTTTTTATAAGAGAGAAGCTTAATCACCTAACAATTGATAAATATACACACGTTAGACCTGGACCTGTGCCAACTGTCAAACGTACTACCTCCCCTCCCCCCACGCCCCCTCGCTCGCTCCCACCCTCTCTCTCCCCCATCTGCTTGGCGTTGCTGGAATGCTTGTACAACAGTGAATAATTTTAATATAAACGTCAAGTCTTTTGCACAAGAGATAAAAATTAATCACCTGTATCACATTACAGTAGTGATTTAACAGTAAAAGTGTATATGTACGATATAGTATTCCACATACATGTAAGTATAAATAAAAAGTTAATGTGATGATCGGACGAAGTCCATTTTGGTTAACGTCACGTTTCCAAGAACGTACCTAGGACGTTAACCGGTGCATGGCTGTACATTCAAATCGCGCGCCATTCAACTTCAGCGCGGCACCTCACACGGGATACCGCCCGCTCCCGCAACCTCACACACACACGCATAGCTCTCCCTCACTCAGTCAGTCTCGCTGTAACCACGCTTGTGTTGACATCAGAATCGTAGTTGCAAAAATATTACATTTCCGTGAATGTATTATATCAAGCACAGTATGAATAGAATATCACTAATATAACAGTATTTTAACCGAAAACTATTAAAAAAACGAGTAACATCTCTTGAACATCGGAAAGTTAGGTAAAGCCTTTTATTTTTGTCGTGTATTTTATCCTATTTTACATTGAAATACATCACGTTTCAGCAAAACTACTATATATTTCTGAGAATATATTCATTCAGGCGCAGTTTAGGTAAATTATACATGTGATGTAATATTTTTTTAACTGAAAACGATTCGAAAAACACGTGTACCCTCTAGCCCTGTTCAAGGAGAAGACTGGGAGGAGCTGTTTGGTGCTTAAGACGATGACAAGGAAAATGATTTTGATGGATTTTAATGAAAATATTCAGAAATATGGAATCTTAGTATTTATTCAAGTGAATTAGGATAGAATATTACAGTGACCCCTCGTTTAACGAACTCAATCCGTTCCAGAAGGTCGTTCGTTAACCGAAACCACTGTTTCAATGGGTTTTTGGGTATTGGTTCCAGCTCGCCGAAAATTTCCTAAATTCAACAAAAATGGTAGAAAAGTTCACTTACTTTGAGGTGTGTATGTAGAAGGCTCCTGGATGATGATGATGACGATGATGATGGGATTTAGAATGGGGGTGGAGGGGAAGGAAAAAGAGAAGGCATTGGATTGGAAGAGAAGTCACCCCATGGCGCCATTTCACCCATAAAATTTTAGTTCTCTTGGTGTAATTCAAGATTATTTTCTTTAAATCAACACTGCACTGCATTATATATTGCCAATATGTAAAATAAATTTCAAAATGACCAATAATTTGCTTGGAAACAGAAAAAAAGCGTTTAGTTGAAGAGAGTGTCAAGCAAGATGTTACCTCCAGTGAAAACAGAGAGAGACTAACGCCTGTTTGCTGTGTTAAGAGGCTGGATGCCGCGCATTAAACTAGTCACTTTACCTACAATTATGCTAAATAATTGTTAAAATGACTAAAAAATTGAATATTAAACTTTAAAATTATTGAATAGTATAAACTTCTTGATATTTACTAAAATAGGAAGGAATTTAAGCCCTAGAACCGATTAATGTATTGGCTGACTGGTACTAAAGCTGGTTGCCCGATCAGTGCAAGGGAAAACATGTTGAGGTCGGTTCGTAAGAAATTCGTTAACCGAATTTTTGTTCGTTAACTGAATTGAAGATCTTTATGGAAGGCAGTTCGTTAACCGAGGCTTTCGTTAAATGAGGGGTCACTGTATTGTAATACAACAGTAGTGACGATGTGGAGGAGGCGGAGGTGACTGGTGGGAGCAGGGACGAGTGGAGATGCCAGCCAGTACATTAAGGGTGTAGAGTATTATTTGTTTTTATAGCTCTTTTTGCATTTTAATATTAAATACTGTACATTATGTTTCAACAAAACTACTATTTATTTCTGAGAATATGGAAATGTAATATTTTTGCTGAAATGACGTACGTATTACAGTGGAAAGTGGGATAAAATTGTGACGAAAGCAATGACTTTCGCTTTCTTTCGTTCAAAAGATGTTGCCGTAATAGCTTTTCGAATGGTTTTCAGTTGTGGGATTATGAGGCTAATGATAGGATAGAATATTATTGTAATACAGTACAGTACAACAGTTTTTTTACTGAAAACCATTCGAAAAGCGATTATGGTAAAATCTTTTGAACAACGAAAGAAAGCGAAAGTCATTGTTTTCGTCATGATTTTATCCCACTTTCCACTGTAATATGTACGTCATTTCAGCCAAAATATTACATTTTCATATATATTTCTGAGAATATATTCATTCAGTCACAGTTAAGGTAAAATATACTTGTGATGTAATATTTTAATGGAAATACGGTATCGTAGTTTTCTTTTGTTTCAAATTTAATTAACAAAGATTGATATTTCAAATGTAATAAACAAAAATTTATGTACAGTATCTATAAATAAACTAAAAAATTAATAGTTTGTTTTACATCATCCTGTGCATACCATACCATGCATTTGGCTACTTTGGGCTTGCTATGATGACGCAAGAGATCTGCCCTGGCAACTGTTCCGACACTCACAGCTGGTGGTGCATTGGTGCGTCGTTTCCATTGTTTACTGGTAGTTACTGGTAAATGTTTTTCAACCTAATGAAACTATTACCCGTTTAGAGGTCGACCCCCAATTTTTTGCCAAATAATGTGGTCTTAAAAACTCAAACTACACACAGGTATATACAGTAAATAAGGACATGGGGGGGGGGGGGGGGGGGCAGGGTTTTTTTTTGGGGGGGGGGGGCAGCAAAAGTACACGGATTTTTAACATTCACGAGTATCTCTGTTACCTAACCCCCGTGTATGTTAAGGGCCGACTGTAATGAACAAAATGATTCCAAAATTTTTTGTCTTGTACAAACTATCGCATGTTTACATTCAAATTTATCACTATCTTATAAGAATGCCAGCAATGTAAATTATATTCTCCCCTGTCACTTCTATGATATTTTACAAGCAAAACCATAAACTCAATCTAAAGGGCATAAATAAACAAATAAATACTTCAGTAGACCTTCGGCGGCACTAACTGTCAAACACGTCACTGTCACCCCTCCCTCCCTCCCTCTCCCCCACAAAGGTTTGGTGGTTATACAGTAGGCTTTAAGTGTTTATCTTATATAACATCTCAGACTAAAGTTAGGCAAATATAATTTGCATCGCTAGAATTTTGCAAGACAGCGAATAATTTGAATATAAACGTCATATTTTGCACAAGAGATAAAAATTTTAGTACATTGGTGTACTGTAGTACATTATATAATGTAACTGTATTTCAACTGTATTTTTGGATAGATTTACATACATTTCTTCATTTATTTTCATTCATTTACATGCACACACCATATTAAAAGAATTGTAAAAGAAATAAATGACCTAAGTACAAACTTGTACTGTACAGTACATGTACTAAATTATTAGGGTACTAAAATTGTTATGACAGTGCAAATTGAAGCTTGTTTATATTCAAATTAATCCGTATCTTATAAGAATTACAGCATTGTAAATTATATTCCCCCAGGACGTTTCACTGGCATTTTATAAGCGAAAAGCTTAGTCACTTAAGGACTGATAAATAAACACACATTAGATCTTGGGCGCCAACTGTCAAACATATCACCTCACCTCCCACTTCCCCCCTTACGCACACTTGCTCGCTCCCTCCCTCCCTCTCCCCCATCTGCCCAGCCAGGGTTTTAGGCTTACAGTTTTTATCTTATATAATATCTCAGACTAAAGTTACAAGAATATAATTTGCATTGCTGGAATCCTTGCAAGACAGCATATAATTTTAATATAAACGTCATATATTTTGCACAAGAGATACAAATTAATCACCTGTATCATATTACAGTAGTGATTTAAGAGTAAGAGTGTACATGTACGTATACAGCTCCTCCCCCGACTTACGACCTACTCGACTTACGACCACCCGCACTTACGACCTGCCTCAGTCGTACCAAAATTTTGTCAAATTACGTATTTTCGAGTCCCAACGTCAGTACACAGAGAAAATTTTCGTTTGTAATTCACTTTAAAATGGCTGGCAAGCTTAAAAGTGAGAGTTTGTGGTGCTGAGAAGAAAAAGAGACACCCATTTTAGATTTTATATGTATAATTTAAAAATTTTCGACTTAGGACCTGGATTTGGGTCCTAAACCCTGTCATATGTCAGGGAGGAGCGGTATATATAGTATGGCGATTTAGGGGAATTTTAGGAGTGTTTCTGACTTTACTTTGTATGTACTTTTCTGTCAGCTGGAACCAATATCCCATTGAAATAATGGATTCGGTTAATGAACAACTCTGTGGAAGGAATTGTGTTCATTGACCGAGGGACCACTGTACATATGCGGGATGGTGACCAGCCACGACCTGCGCTAATCCCGTAAAAGGAAGAGACTAGATTTAGCATTGTCCTGAACTCATATTTGTGGTAGTAGCGAGATGCGGCTTAGAGCTACATTATCACCCCCTCCTTGCCTGCTGGTAATGTTGCTTCCCGGGCCACATAGCTCTACGATCTGCATGCCACAGTGGCGACAGTGTTCATCACCGAGTGAGTAATGCTCTCGCTCAAGGCGGACTGAGGCGGAATATTTGGAACTCACCGTCGAGTACAAGCCTACATCAGAGCTTACCCCAGATGATTTTTCTGAGTCGGTTAATGATCCACTCTAAGATCAGAATACTTCATCTTCTTGTTGAAGTGGTGAGGAAGATGTTTCAGACATACTGGCAAGAATGACATGTAACACCTCGTAATCCAGCTCGTGACACACCTCTCTGCCTCAGAGGTCGCCACTTTCCTTCCATTTTACCACCAACACCTGGCAAGAAGAAAGCACAGAAGCAGTGGCACGTTTGCTACAACACGTCACGAAGAGCAAAGAAGAGGAAGGACACTACAAGTGCTCCCCGACTTACGACGGGGATACGGACCCAAATCCAGGTCGTAAGTCCGAAATAGATAAAAAAAAAATAAATAAATAAAAATAAAAAAATAAATAAATAAATAAATAAAAAATAAAAAAATTCTACAATGAAATACAATACAGTGGTCCCTCGGTTAATGAGCGCCTCGGTTAACGAGATTTCGGTTAACGAGTTACCTTCCTTAAGAATCTTAACTTCGGTTAACGAGCAATCCCTCGATTAACGAGTTTCTTACGAGCCGACCTGAACATGTTTTCGCTTGCATTTGACGGTCCACCAGCTGTAGTATTAGTCCGCCAATGCAGTAATCGGTTCTAGGGCTTAAATTCCTTACCATTTTAGCAAATATCAAGAAGTTTATACTATTCAATAATTTTAAAATTTTAATATTAAATTTTTTAGTCATTTTAACTATTATTGACCATAATTGAAGGTAATGAAACTAGTTTTATGTGCACCATCCAGTGGAGGTAACATCTTGCTTGAGACTCTTTTCAACTAAACGCCTTTTTTCTGTGTTTACAATGATTACCTATGGAAGGGTCACTTCTGGCTTAGACAGGATCCAGGAACGGAACCTATCCATAACCTCAGAGTGTCTGGTGAGAGGATTAAAACCACCAATGACCTCGGGGGTTGTCTCTTTTCAAAATTAACATTAGGTGGACAAACACGGTCAACCAATTTACTGTCTAAATATTCCCATATGATCAAATTTCTGATTTAACCATTGTTTATATGCTTCAAGTAATTTCTAATTTGTACGAGACAAAACATAAATTAATATATCTTTCACAATTGAGTAAAAACTATTGGGGGTTATACGACTGGCTAACTAAAATGTTAAATTCTCTGATTGAAACTTTAATTTACTCACATTCCACTTCATTTATGACTGAAAGGACATCATCTTCAAAGAGATCATCATCGAGGATTTCGCTAGCACGTCGTGTTGTTTTCGTACTGTCATGATGACAAGCCTTACTGTCTCCTTGGTCATCTTCCTCTAGTTGTGAGTCTGTAAAATAATGGAACTGTAACACATAGCAGACAATGATGATGCCTAATACAGGTTGACCCTCTCTTATCAGGCAACCTTGTAACCAGGGCAGCACTGGATCATAGAAATTCCTGTTAAATAGGAAGTTGATATTTACACGTAACGGTACATTATCCTACTGCCCCATAATATTATTAATTTCTCTGTATAAACATTTGAAACACATAATGAATATATTTAATAAATAAACAATTAATGTGACAACAGTATTTAGGGAATGTATTATAAATTAAACAATAAATTAAAAACATATAGATTTCCAGTGGTGGGCAGTAATGAAGTACAGTCGGCCCTTAACATATGCGGGGGTTAGGTAACGGAGATACCCGTGAATATTAAAATTCCGTGTACTTTTGCTGCCCCCCCTAAAAAACCCCTGGCCCCCCATGTCCTTATTTACCGTATATACCTGTGTGTAGTTCGAGTTTTTAAGACCAAATTATTTTGCAAAAAATTGGGGGTCGACCTCTAAAAGGGTAATAGTTTCGTTAGGTTTAAAAATATTTACCAGTAACTACCAGTAAACAATGGAAACGACGCATCAACGCACCACCAGCTGTGAGTGTCGGTACA
Source organism: Homarus gammarus (assembly GCA_958450375.1). Lineage (NCBI taxonomy): Eukaryota > Metazoa > Arthropoda > Malacostraca > Decapoda > Nephropidae > Homarus > Homarus gammarus. Next base: position 1,170,211 of record CAUDMG010000523.1, read on the forward strand.
GTCACCAGGGCAGTCTCTTGTGTCATCATAGCTAGCCCAGTAGCCAAATCCATGGCATGGTATATACACAGGACGATGTAAAACAAAGTATTCATTTGTTAAAGTTTATTTATAGATACTGTACATAAATTTTTGTTCATTACATTTGAAACATCAATCTTTGTTAATTAAATTTGATACAAAAGAAAACTACGATACCGTATTTTCATTAAAATATTACATCACAAGTATATTTTACCTTAACTGTGACTGAATGAATATATTCTCAGAAATAAATATGGAAATGTAATATTTTGGCTGAAATGACGTACATATTACTGTATAGTGGAAAGTAGGATAAAATTATGAAAACAATGACTTTCGCTTTCTTTCGTTGTTCAAAAGATTTTACCGTAATCGCTTTTCGAATGGTTTTCAGTTAAAAAACTGTTGTACTGTACTCGTACTGTATTATAATTATATTCTATCCTATCATTAGCCTTATAATCCCACAACTGAAAACCATTCGAAAAGCGATTACGGTAACATCTTTTGAACGAAAGAAAGCGAGTCATTACTTTCGTCACTTTCCACTGTAATACGTACATCATTTTAGCAAAAATATTACATTTCCATGTTCTCAGAAATAAATGGTAGTTTTGTTGAAACGTAATGTACAGTATTTAATATTAAAATGCAAAAATAGCTATAAAAACAATTAATACTGTACACCCATAATGTACTGGCTGGCATCTCGTCCCTGCTCCCGCGTCCAAGGTCACCACTCCTCCCAACTCGCTCCCTCCTCCGCCTCCTCCACCTCCACCGTCACTACTGCCGACAACAAACACAAATGTTTTGTGAATAACTGCACCTCCACTTCCTATGTACAGTATTGAACTGTACTGTGCTGTACATTTTTACAAACAATAAACATGGCAAGAAAAGCTATTAAAAAAAAAAGAGATAAGAATTTCACTTTACTGTACAGTTCCTATCCTCGGCAACATGACGGGGGTCATAGGGCTCATCGTCACTCAATTCCATAACAGGTGGTTAAGTGGGGGCGACGGTGGATTCAGCTGCTTCCTCAATGCCGCCAGTGATTGGTGTTAAATCTCTCCTTCGGTGATCAAAGAACATGGTGATGGGGAGTTGTCGTCTCTTTCATTCATTTCTTCCATGATGTTTTTGTATGGAGCGAAAACGTCATCCATCCCTCGCATGAATTTCAGGGCACGCACCATGGAGGGGTCCATACTATAGGCCAGGTTTTTCAGTGCCTCAATATTCCAGGTCATCTCCCCCAACTTCTCCAACGTTATTTCTTGGTGCTCTTCCTCTTCCCCTTTCGCTTCCTCTTCCTTGCCTGAGTCTACTAACTCCTGCAGATCCTCCTCGGTCAGCTCAGTGTCGTGCTCTTCAATTAGCTCCCTAATCTCGTCCTCTGCCATGTCCCGGAAGCCCTCAGCAGCCACTTTCCTTGACAGTGCCAGGGTCTTTCTGAATATTTTTATTAAAATCCATCAAAATCATTTTCCTTGTCATCGTCTTAAGCACCAAACAGCTCCTCCCAGTCTTCTCCTTGAACAGGGCTAGAGGGTACGTGTTTTTCGAATCGTTTTCAATTAAAAAAATGTTACAGCACATGTATATTTTACCTAAACTGTGCCTGAATGAATATATTCTCAATAAGTAGTAGTTTTGCTGAAACGTGATGTATTTCAATGTAAAAAGGATAAAATACATGACGAAAACAAGAGACTTTACCTAACCTTCCGATGTTCAAGATATGTTACTCGTTTTTTTAGTAGTTTTCGGTTAAAATACTGTACTCTTATATTAGTGATATTCTATTCATACTGTGCTTGATATAATACATTCACGGAAATGTAATATTTTTGCAACTACAATGCTGATGTCAACACAAGCGTGGTTACAGCGAGATTGACTGAGTGAGGGAGAGCTATGCGTGTGTGTGTGTGTGAGAGGTTGCGGGAGCGGGCGGTGTCCTGTGTTCGGTGCCGCGCATGAGTTGAATGGCGCGCGATTTGAATGTACTTCAATTACTTCAATGTACAGAATATTCCTCCGGCGGGGCAATCCGCGTATTTGCAAATCCGTGAATGCTAAACCCGCATATGTGAAGGGCCGACTGCACAGGTACACCACCGATTTTCTGGCACCCTTGGATCCAAAGCCTTGACGGATTATCCGTTTTGCCGGACCAACCGAGGTCACATAATAATAATTCAACAATACTGTACACCTCTGACCCAGGGCTGCATTAACAACGGTGCCCGAGTAGACCGGGCCAGGGGCCCTGGGTCCAGGGGGGGACCTTGAGCTTAAAAATATTTGTTATAATAATAATACAGTATAGTCTCGATTTACGAGGATTTGGCTTACGCGTTTGGTCATTTACGCAACACCTTGCCAGACTGACAACTTTTTATTTACACGTTTCATTCCATCATTTACGCGGGAAGCGGCGCAGGCAGGGTGTGCAGAAGGTCGCCCAGTAAACAAAACATTACCGAGTTCTTCACCTGCCACCCACCACAGCCGGCCCAAAACATTGATAGTGATAGTGAGGATATGAACTTTGAGGGGTTTGACAAAGAGGCCCTGCAAGTCTCTGCCTCGGAACCAATCCCCCCATCCCCGTGTGCCCAGCCATCTCTTCTACTAACTAAAGTGTAAAAAACCCTAATATTATTGATATTTCTCTTAAATATTAATTGTGTGCATACCATCATAAAATAAAGATGTTATTTTTACTACAACGTACGTATTGTGTCGGAAAAAGGGTAGTCTGGGGGTCAGCCCAGTCACTATTTCAATTAATCCCATATGTTCTGTTATTTTCTTTACGCGTTTCTCGTTTTACGCGGACCTCCACGGGTTTAATTGCAGAATTAAATCATTTTTACGAGTATTAAAACATCATCTTACTACAGTACAGTCATCCCTTGGTTATCACACGTAATTGGGACCGCGCCGAGTGCGTGATAACGAAAAACGCGATAACAAAAGTACAGAACCTATGGGATTTATTCTAATTGGTTCCAGGCACCCAAGACCCAACCCCAAGTTTCCCATTTGACGACCATTTAGACCCACTGAAGATATAGATAATGTTATGGTATCAGAAACACACATAGGCATGGATAGGTTTATTACAAAGTGATGAAAAGGGTACGCTTAATACTGTAGTCCACAAAACATGTAGCTATGCTTTCTTTATTTGAGACCCCAGTCGGAGGAGTCCGTTTTCTCATCACTTCAGGACGCCCGAGTCCTCCGTTTTCTCTCAATCTTAGAGTGCACCCAAGACTTTGGGTGTTATTGTCAATTTGTAGGTGAAAGATTTTAACCTCAATAGATGTAGGTGAAGCAAGGGGGGTAACAATAAACCTGGAGGCAACTGCGTGATAACAAAATTCTCGGCCTGAAAAATGCACTATAACAGAAGGTGTGCAGATTTTGACGGAGGCGTGATAAAGAAAATCGCGATAACCAAGTGCCCTATCACCAAGGGATGACTGTATGGTGCATCTTGAACTTTTTTCATCGAGACCTAAAACTGCTGTAGATGAGTCTGTCTTATGTTTGTATACACTATTCTGGCAAACTTGGTACCTCAACAGAGCCAAATAATATTATTTTCTGGTTTACCTAAAAACTAGAGGGTAAAATCACTGTATAAAGGCTGTCGCTTATAAAGGTACACACCCTGCCTTACAGACTTTTGTGGAGTGAGTTAATGTTGGTATTACAACAGCAACATTGTCCTCACTTGTTGACAATGTTGTTGTAATACAAGTCTTCATGTCATCTTCACAAAGATATGTAGGGCAGTGTAGTGTGTATACATTTGAGACTGTGTTGTAGTTTATCAATTTCAATTGTTTATTCCTTGATAGAGGAAGCGGGATCCTAGTGCTGTCACTAGGTACCCGTGTAGTTTATCTTCTTTGTGCTAATTAATTACAGCATTATGCATTTAAAGTAAAGAATAATAGTTGTTTGTTACTTTCTCAGTACTGTTGAGTATAATGACAAAAGGAGAATAGATTGAGAAATTAATTTTAAAAATACAATTATTTTAAATGAAGTTGACAAAGTGCCATTGATCACAGCCATTGTTTTGTAGCGACATCATAAAAACCTGAGACAACACTATTTACGAGTTATAATTCAATCTTTTAAAATTTAGGGTCACAATAAAGATATTTTTTATCTGTTCTCTTATTTTGTTGTTACAATAATATTCAAGTGTCAGTTACTAAAATAAAACGAAAGGCATCCCTGCTCCTCTAACTCAGAATGATAGTCGTTCCGAGTCCCCACTATCATGGCAACACAAACTCATCCATCCACTGCATAGAGTAAGTGAAACTACTGTATTTTTTTATTTCATTATTTTAGTTTTTAATACATTTTGTATATTCGCCAGAAGATCCGGACAATCGGCTTTTTTTGGACAGGTGGTCCTCCCTCTTTTAGTCTAGGTCTTTGAGGGTTCACTGTATCTAGCCAAAATTTAGAGATGAAAAATAACCATAACATTGTCACTACTTGGCCTGGAGTGTTTGGGAGAGGGCTAAAGGGATATGGCTATTGTGATGAGTCTTGTTTTACTACTATTACAAATACAAAACTTATATAAAATACTGAAAAACAAGTAAAAAAAAAAAGGAATATTATCACAGATATAATGTAACAGCCTACACAGTAAGTCAAATAGGTGAAGCAAACCCACAACTCATAAACTGCCTGTATATACTGTAGCTCAACCCCCTACTTTTTGCATAATTTTTTATCAAACTGTAGTAATTATTTACCCCCCCCTCACTTTTTTTTTTTTTTTTTTTTTTTTTTATAAATTATAAGGTCTTTCATCCCAACCCAATACCCAAATTTTGGGCCAAAATAAACTACCATAATCAGAAAACTTAAAAAAAAATTAACGTTTACTAACACTGCAGGCGAAGGCAAGGATAATTCATGTTGTGCCATGTGGTGATGGGAGGGGCTCACTGTACAGTATATATACAGTAAGTACTTTACAAGGGAATGCCTAAGAGGTGTTCACTGAACCAGTAAAGAGAGAGAAAAATGCCAGACTTAGCACTCAAGAGTGATTACTTTCCAACTCATAATTTTGGGTTAGACATATAATTTTCTTCTTTTTCTTCTTTTTTTGTTTTTTTACTGTTACATGCACATACAATTTTTCAAAGGGAATTTGTGAAAAAATATACTGCATAAGGTCAAAAACTCAGGACTAAATACTTCTTACATGAAGAGAAGTTATCACACAGAGTAGGGGAGGAGAAATGAAATGACAATACAATATTTTATTTATTTTTTTTATTACAAGTACATCACTGATTTTCCGGGAAAAAATTATGAGGGGCACTTCACTTCCCTCCCTCCCTCCCAGCCAGGGGTAAAGGCAGTTTCAGGCTTAAAGTTTTTATCTTATAAAATGTAGCTGACTAGACTTAGCAGAATATAAATGGCATTGCTGGAATCCTTGTAAGATAGTGATTAATTTGAGTATAAACATCACATAATGTAATACATTTCAGTACAAACTGTGTACAGTAATGTTGCTCAAAATTATGGCTTTCCCACATTTAATATTCATTTAATTTAAGTTTCTTGTAGTTCCATGGTGCTTTAGAGACACAGAAGGTATATCATTAGTGGGTCAGAGGCGTATTGTTGAATTATTATTACGTGGCCTCAGCTGGTCCGGCAAAACGGATAATCCGGCAAGGCTTTGGAACCAAGGGTGCCAAAAAATTGGTGGAGGACCTGTAGTATTATTTTCATTTATTCCTCACATATACTGTTAAGAATACAGTAGAAGTCGATTTAAAGCAACACCCACAATTAAGGACAATGTTCTAGTTTAAAGCGAATCTTTCCTATTTTGCGCGAGTCAATCTGGTGCATCATATTTAAAATTTTGCGCCTAATGTTTCTCTGGGCACACTACACTGTCCTAAGAACAAAGCTGTACTGTAAATGTACTCAAAATAATGTACTAAATGATTACTAAAATTTTTGTCTAGTACAAACTACAGTATTACCCCGCCTAACGCGGTTTCACTTAGCGCGTTTTACCGTATACGCGGTGCCTTGCCAGAGCTGAACTTTCACTTAACACGGATTTTTCCACATATACACGGTGAGTGTCCGGCTCGAGACGCTATTTTTAGATTTGCCCCACGCGCCACCCGCCCGCCTGCCTGCCTGCGCTCATCGCCTCTCCCTCCTCCTCCCTCGGCTTGGGCAAGCGGCGCGGTAAGGTTGCGCAGTGTGTGTCTTTGTTGCGTTATCACTGACGTCATATGACGTATCGGACTGTGATTGGCCATGCATCCCTACCCCCCTCTGCTGCTAGCTGTAATTGGCTTAAACTATTATGACGTGACCACCCCGGGGAGGGAGGGAGGAAAGACGATGCTTGACCTAGCTGCGGCAGTTTCATCTCTCAAGGCCACACCGTGTAAACGTGCATCCATTGTTCCGTAAAATGGCTTCCGCCGGACCACCACCGCCACCAGAGAGAGACCTTTCCTTACCTGGACCCAGCGGCACTAAGCCAAAGAAGACACGACGTTCCTTAAGCTTCGAGGTGAAGTACCAAATTGTTCAAGATTTGGAGAAAGGAACACGGCAAGTTGATCCCGCGTGCCAGCATGGCGTCAACAAATCTATGATTCGCACGATCAAGAAGGATGCAGCCAAGATCAAAGAGCACATGAAAATCACAAAGTCTACAGGTGCTTCATCTATCAGGTATTGCCAGAACAGGGTGCTGGCAAAAGTGGAAAATTTGCTGGTGAGTTATTTGATTCGTCAGGCGCGACGCAACATGGCGGTGGACACGCGCTCAGTGCAGGAGTACGCACGTGAGCTATACGCAGCAGTGTCACGTAAGCTGGGAATTGCAGAGCCCAAACCCTTCAATGCTTCCTCTGGTTGGCTGCATAGGTTTAAGAAGAGGAACAAGATCACCAACATCAACACTGGTGGTGAGGAAGCGAGTGCTGACCGTGTGGCGGCTAGAGATTTTCCTCCGTTCTTATGTGAGATTATGGAGGAAGGACAGTACAGTGACGACCAGGTGTTTAACATGGACGAATCTGGTCTTTTCTGGAAAAAGCTACCTTCCAAGACCTTCGTTGTCCAGTCTGCCAGCAAGGTAAGGGGTCGGAAGTTGCAGAAAGAACGCATCACCGTCCTGTTTACCACCAATGCCTCCGGTACCTGTAAACCAAAGTTATCGGTGATTCACAGAGCCCGCAAGCCGCACGCCTACAAGAATATGGACATGAACAAGCTTAATGTCCACTGGCTAACCGCACGTAAGGCGTGGATGTCCTCTTCTCTGTCCCTCTTCTGGTTTGACAACTGTTTTGTTCCCGAAGTGAAGTAATTCTGCGAGCAACAGAATGTTTCATTCAATATTTTGTTGCTCCTTGACAACGCACCTGGACACTCGCCCCTACTTATGGATCGTCACCCCAACATAAAAGTGGTCTTCCTTCCTCCCAACACTACGTCATTAATCCAGCCCATGGACCAGGAGTTGATCTGCAATGTTAAAGCTGCGTACTCTGCAAAGAAGTTCAAGCTCCTGAACGACTCTACCAACACCAAGGATGAGTTGCGTAAGCTGGGTGACACCGACAGCGAGAGCAAAAGCGACGAGGACAAGGAACAAGAGGCGGTGACTCAAGAACTTCTCGTCAAACAATTTTGGAAGAAGTTTAACGTTAAACAAGCTGTAGACTTCTTGGTGGAGGCATGGGATCTGCTGACTATTGCTACAATTCGTCATGCATGGAGACATGTGTTGCATGGCATACCAGGTGAGAGGAGGAGTGAACCTGTGACTGGTGAGGTTCAGACTGTTGCAGTAGCAGTGGACCTTGCCAGAGAAGCTGCGCTCAATATTACAGCTGAAGGCTTCTGTGAGACCACCAACGAAGACATCCTGGAGGTGATCAGAGATCCTGAAGTGAATGCCGACGAGATGTTGGAAGAAGAACACGTCAGTGAAGAGGAGGAAGAAGGTGCGTCATTCTCCGAAGAACACAGTTTAAGTCATAGTGATATTAAGTGTGCCATAGAGTGTGCAGAGAAAATGAAGTCCTTCCTTTCCCACGACAATGAAGATGAGCGCTATGAAGTCTTCCATACCCGGCTGGTGCAGGCTATGGAGCCATACATCACGGTGTACCAAGACAACATAAACACCAGCCGTCAAAAAAGCAAAACCGAGTTCTTCGCCCGCAACCCACCACAGCCAGCCCAAGCCAGTGATAGTGACAGTGAAGTTGACTTTGAGGGATTTGTCAGGGAAGCCCTGACAACTGTAAGTGACAGTGATGGTGATTCACCTGAGGGCCAGTAATCTGCCCTCTGCCTCGGAACCAGCCTCCATCCTCGTATGCCGACCCATCTCTTCTACTACCGTAAGTGTTCCACCTAACTTTTAGTTTCTCTAACGTAACCTTTATTTTTCCTATGTTAACCTTTATTTTTCCTAACCTAACCTCTTCTATATTACTTGTTTTTTCATACCATCATAAAGTTAAGATAAAATTTTTACTACAACATAGTTATGTGTCGTCAAAAAGTGGAGTTTGGGGGTCGGGCTGGTTTCTATTGGAATTAATCCCATATGTTCTGTTGTTCACTTAAAGCGGATTTCACTTAACACGGGACCCTCTGGGTTCTATTGACCGCGTTAAGTGGGGTACAACTGTATAGCATATTTATATTCAAATTAATCACTATCTTATAAGAATTCCAGCAATGCAAATTATATTCTCCCCAGTCTCTTCTATGACATTTTATAAGCAAAAAAAATAAATAACCAAATAAATACTTCACTAGACCTTCGGCGCTAACTGTCAAACATGTTTATTCCTTTATGTTTTAGACCTTATGATATATACAGTATATATATTTGTACATATTATGTATGTAGGAGTGTGCGTGCATGTAACTGAGTAAAAAAAAAAATAATAAAGGAAGTTTATCTACCTCAAATTATGAGATGAATAATAACCATAGTGTAGCTTGACCTGGTAGCAAGAGGGATGTGACTACAGGGACGAGTTCAACTTGGTGTTAGGTGTAACTCTTAAATAAGCTCTTCACCTCCCAAAGCTGTGAGTTCAAACAAATGAACTGAATAGCGGGAGTGATTACCTTAAGGTTGCATAGTCAGAGCTCACCAAAGGGGTGTGGAATGGCAGAACGAAATACAAAGGGCTGGGGGTTTGTTGTAATCACTGAGCGAGAATACGTCTCTGCCCATCTCTCCACGATGGTTGCCTGAGCTGACTTCTGGGGGCATGCTATTTGAATTTCTGCTACAGTCCAAATTTATATAGGCAGGTAAAGCATGTGTTAATTTAGGAAATTTGTAAAGTAAATTTTTGTTTCGTCAACGTTCATGAAGCGAATGATACCTGTACTGTGAACGTTCATGAAGCGAATGATACCTGTACTGTGAACGTTCATGAAGAGATTGATACCTGTACTGTGAACGTTCATGAAGCGAGTGATACCTGTACTGTGAACGTTCATGAAGAGATTGATACCTGTACTGTTCAGTATGAAAATACAAAAACTATGATGTAAATATGATTAAAAACAGGATAATATATTTAGTATGACTTTGGTAAATGAAAAGTAAAAATTCTTTAGTTCACTATGAAGGATTAATAAACAGGTCGATATCTTCCCAACTGATTACGTCCTCTCTGTTTCTCTTCACGTAACCGTTGAGCTGCCTCTTTCTTACGTGTAATCTCATCTTTTGTGCATATGAGTGGCTGGGAGCTGGCCATCTCAGACTGTGCTTGCTGGCTACCATACTGAGCTGAGGATGAAATAAAATATTGCATGGTTATTCATCTACGACTCTACGTGAACCAGAAATAAATCTAGACATTCTAGTACAAATTAACTACATTTTTACTAGGTACAATATGCCCTTCAAATTTGTGGATTATTAATTTGCGGATGACACCCTGGATGTACCCAAGAATTTCGAATGGTAGTCTTAAAGTTGCGGGTACTTTCGCACCCGGGACAGGAAGCCATTCATTCTAGAAACAGAAATTTCCTTTACTAGTATTGTAATAATAATAATAATAATAATAATAATTAACGGTTTATTGAAGGAGCTTGGCAGCCAGAAGGCTGAAAATATACAGTTACATATTTGGGGAATGGGTTACGAATTACAAATAATATACAAGTAACATAAGTGACACAAATAAGACATATAATAACTTAGATGGGGAAAAGCTCAAACTACAGTTCATTTCAACATAGTGACAGTGTTACAGTATTACAAGTTATTGATAATTTTTACAATGGTTGGGACTGGGCTGTTTTTATAGCGATCAGTTCGTGCACGTATGGGCTGGATGCGGTTGTGGTGTCGAACAGCAATTCTCGGACAAGGGACCTCGGGTGGTAGTAGGAGCCGGTGTCGGGGATGGTGTAGAAGCTTCTTACCAAATTTGCAGATGAGGTCGTGGTGATGGTCAGTGAGAGTCGAAAGGGTCAGTGTGTTGAGCGCTTCTTGATATGTGGAGTAGGAGGGGGAGAGAATAATCTTGCATGCCCTCTTTTGCACTTTTTCTAGGTGTTTAAGTTGTGTGGCATTTAGGGAGGAAGACCAGGTGGGGGAGGCATAGGTGAGCTTGGGAAGTATGAATGTTGTGTAAACACTGAGGAGCTCGTGTGCAGGAACTCCGAGGGACTTGAGTCGGCGGAGGAGGTGGAGACGGAAATTGGAGGATTTGACAACTTCATTGACGTGTGGTTTCCAATTTAGTTTGTTGTCTATGGTGACGCCGAGGAGCTTCGTGGAATCTACAACCTGGAGTGTGTTCGGACCTAGAGTAATGGAAGGAGGTGGGACAATGTCGGAGGAGAGGTTGATGTGCATAACCATAGTCTTGGTATGGTTGATGGTGACATGGTTGTTGGTAGCCCAGTTTTGGAGACTGTTCAATAAATCCTGAAGGGCGGTATAGTTGGGAGCAGAATTGTTGACGCTGATCCCAATGGTGGAGTCGTCGACATATTTCCAGCGAGCAGGGGTTTCTCTTAGGGCATCATTGATGAGTATAAGGAAGCAGAGTGGTCCCATCTTGGTGCCTTGGGGGACGCCACAGGTGAGTGACTGAAAGGTGGAGACAGCCCCTCGGAAGCGTACAGCTTGGCGTCGGTCACTGAGGAAGTCTGTAAGCCATGGTATGAGGCTTCTTCGAAGCCCGAGGTCAATAGCTTTGTTGATGATTATATTGTGGTCGACTAGGTCGAACGCTTTAGTGAAATCAATGAAGGCGACAGCTACAGACGTTTTCCGTTTCTCGAGATGGCGGTATATGTAATCGAGAAAGCTGACAAGACAGTGAGTGGTGGAGGAAGTTTTCATGTTGCCAAATTGCTGAGGGTCTACGACTCCTGCAATATCAGCATAAGCCCAGTCGAACACAAAACTTTCACAGATTAGGCTGGGTATTGGGGTGATTGCAATAGGTCGTAGCTGATTTAAGGATTGTGGGCTGGTTGACTTGGGCACTGGTGATACATAAGAAGTCTTCCAGTCAGCTGGGCATCTGGCTTGACTGAGAGAAGCATTGATGATGGAGCAGAGGGGTTTAGCAAGCTCCGGGGAGAACTCCTTGAAGAGTTTCATTGGTAAGTCAGTGGGGGTGGTAGAGCGTTTTAATTTTAGTTTGTCCAGGCGTTTTGCTATGTCAAATTCTTCTACTAAGTCAGTGGGAAGGGGGGCTGGTAGGTAAGCAGGGAGAGTGGTTGTGTCAAGCCGTGGGAGCGTCTGGCATATAGTAGCGAAATGGTTATTTGTTTGCTCAGCTGCGTCAACACTAGTGAGATGGCTAAGGAAGGGGAGGGGGTGTGTCTTATTGTTTAGTCCACAGAGTTCTTTAAGCTTACCATACCATTGACTGATGTTGGTCTGCTTCAGGTGTTGTAATTTGGTTGGGTAGTGGGACTTCTTTGCAGTGCGTATTTCGCGGATGACTCGGTTGCGAAGTGACCTGTAGCGGATGTGGTCATTGAGATGAAAGGCTCTGTTTCTCTGTTGCATAAGTCTTTTGATCCGAGGTGTGATCCAGGGCAAGTCAGCTGGGTGAGATCTGACGGACTTCTCGGGGAAGAAGTGGTGGTGAGCTTGCGTGGTGGTGTTGGTATAATTTATCCATTTGGTTTCCACGTCATCCACGCTAAGTACTTCAGTCCAGGGATGGTGAACTATCCACTGCCCGAAGAGGCGCACTGCAGAGTCAGTAATCGGCCTGTAGGTCTTGATGTAGGGTCTCTGTACTTGAGTGGGAGTGGCAGCTGGGGACCAGAGCACTGATAAGTGTGTGCTACACCCGATAGGAGGCATTGGTTGAGGTGGTTGGTACTGGTCCGCTAAGTCAGTTAAGATAAGGTCCAGGGTATTTTGACCGTGTGTGGGGAAGGTCACAACTTGTGATAGTGATAGCTGGTCCTGGATATCAGTGGTGTCAATTTCATTTAAATCCCCACATAATATTAACTTGGCACATGGGTACCTAACTCTGAGGTGGTCTGAGGTGGTGATGAGATGATTGATAAGAGTGTCTCTGGTGGGTGATCGAGGCGGATGGTATGCCACACAGATTATAATGGAAGCAGTGTTGCGTGGGTGGGCCCTTAGCACGACACGTACCCATAATGCTTCCACATCTGCTGGGACTTGAACATCCAGGCGTGACGGGCGTAGGTCATCTTGACAGAAGAGGGCAACGCTCCCTCCGCGTCTTTGTGAACGAAGGTGATGAAAGAGTTGATATCCCTCAATATGACACGTTTCAGGCACAATTTGCCAAGCCTCACATATGGCAACGACGCTCGCGGCGGTTGACCTGACTGTAGTTGCCAGCTCGTCGAACTTGTTAGCTAGGGAAGTGACGTTGGATAGCAGTAAAGACGGGAGATCATACCATATCCGTGGAACTTCAGTGTGGTGGTATGGTCTGTCAGGGGTGGGTTTCTCCGGTTTCCTAGTGGAGGTTACGGTTCTAATGGGCTTATGTGCATGACGGCCTTGTCTATGGCTCCGCGCGTGGAATAGGTTTAGTGACTTGAGTAGCGCGATAACACTGCCATCAGGATAACCGTTCCCACGCTTTAGATGGTACAGAGTGCGTCGGGAGTAAGTGATTGGTGGCCATCTGTTGAAATCTGTTGTGGGCGGACGGAAGTGTTTGTCACTGGCGGCACTTTGAGGGACACTGACACTGGTAGACATCTGTTAATATTTGTCAGTCGTAAAGACCGTGGTCTTTGTCCCTGGTGCTTGGGGTCGCCAACACAGTTTTCACGATATATGTAAACACCACTGTCTGACTTTTCCTTGGGGTGCACTATCGAGCACTGTATGGTAATCACTTATTGCACTGCTCCGTAATCAATCGTTCACTAATCACTAGAATGTTTTGCTGAATCGATCCTGGTGTAGTAAGGCTGGTAGGGCGTTGGGGTATAGCAGGGGGAGTGGCAGGGCCAAACAGACTCGGCCTGGCTGCTAAAACCGGGAGCGCCTTCGGGACACGTCCTGTCTCACTGTGTGTGTGTGTGTGTGTTTGTAGACACACACACTCGAAATACATACAAATAAATAATAATGGGAAAATCCTCTCACAAATACAGTCATGCGCCGGTTAACGTCCTAGATACGTTCTTGGAAACATGACGTTAACCGAAATAGACGTTGTCCGATCATCACAAACTTTTTATTTATACTTACGTGTATGTGGAATACTATATACGTACAAATACACTTTTACTCTTAAATCACTACTGTAATGTGATACAGGTGATTAATTTTTATCTCTTGTGCAAAATACATGAGATTTATATTAAAATTATTCACTGTTTTACAAGGATTCCAGCAACGCCAGCAGATGGGGGAGAGAGAGGGAGGGAGCGAGCAAGGGGGCGTGGGGGAGGGGAGGTAGTACGTTTGACAGTTGGCACGGGCCCAGGTCTAACGTGTGTATATTTATCAGTTCTTAGGTGACTAAGCTTCTCTCTTATAAAAAGCCAGTGAAATGACCTGGGTGAATATAATTAACATAGCTGGGATTCTTGTAACATACTGATTAATTTGAATATAAACATACTATAATTTGCACTAGACAAAACAATTTTAGTACCGTAATCAAATTAGTACATGTGCACTCCAGCTTTGCACTAATGTCATTTATTTCTATTACGTTTCTTTTAGTATGGTGTGTGCATGTAAATGGATGAAAATAAATGAAGAAATCTATGAAAATCTACCCAAAAATACAGTTGAAAAACTTTTTATAAAATGTACTACAGTACTGTACACTAATGTACAACAATTTTTATGTTTTGAGCAAATATAAGACATTTATATTCAAATTATTGGCTGTCTTGCAGGGATTCCAGCAATGCAAATTATAATCTCCTAACTTTAGTCTCAGATATTATATAAGATAAAAACTGTAAACCTAAAAGCCTGGCTGGGGGGGGGGGGGGGGGCGGGACTGACGGAGCCAGCTACACCACCCAGCGAGAGGTTAGGGGGGGGGGGGGGTGAGGTGATAAGTTTGAGGTGAAGGTCTCTGTGTGTTTATTTAACAGTCCTACTAAGCTTCTCTCATTTTAAAATGCCAGTGAAATGACTTAGGAGAATATAATTAACATTGCTGGGATTCTTGAAAGATACTGATTTACAGTAGTACCCCGATTTACGCGGTCAATTGAACCCACAGGGTACCACGGAAAGTGAAATCCGCGCAAAGTGAACAACAGAACATACGGGATTAATTCCAATAGAGACTGGCCCGACCCCCAAACTCCACTTTTTGACGACACACAACTATGTTGTAGTAAAAATATTATCTTAACTTTATAATGGTATGCACACACACACTTAATATAGAAGAGTTTAGGTTAGGAAAACTAAAGGTTGGGTGTAACACTTAGGTTAGTAGAAGAGATGGGTCGGCATAAGGGGATGGAGGCTGGTTCCGAGGCAGAGGGCAGATTACTGGCCCTCAGGTGAATCACCATTACTAGGTGAATCACCATCACTATCAGTCATAGTTGTCAGGGCCTCCCTGACAAATCCCTCAAAGTCACTTTCACTGTCACTATCATTGGCTCTGGCTGGCTGTGGTGGGTTGCGGGCGAAGAACTCGGTAATGCTTTTTTGACGGCTAGTGTTGATGTTGTCTTGATACACCTTGATGTACAGCTCCATAGCCTGCACCAGCCTGGTATGGAAGACTTCATAGCGGTCATCGTCAGGGTCGTTGGAAAGGAAGAGCTTTAAATTTTCTGCACACTCGATGGCACCTTTAATATTACTATGCGTTAATTTGTGTTCTTCTGGGATTGACGCACCACCTTCCTCTTCACTGACCTTATCATCTTCTAACATCTCGTCGGCAGTCATTTCATGATCTCTGATCACCTCCAGGATGTCTTCATTGGTGGTCTCGGAGAAGCCTTCAGCTGTAATACTGTGCGCAGCTTCTCTTGCAAGGTCCAATGCCACTGTCACAGACTGAACCTCACCAGTCACAGGTTGACTCCGCCTCTCACCTGGTATACCATGCAACACATGCCTCCATGCGTGACGAATAGTAGCTATAGACAGCTGATCCCATGCCTCCACCAAGAAGCCTACAGCTTGTTTGACATTAAATTTTTTCCAAAACTGTTTGACGAAAACTTCTTGAATCACCGCCTCTTGTTCCTTGTCCTCGTCGCTTCTGCTGTCGGTGTCACCCAGCTTACGCAACTCATCCTTGGTGTTGGTACAGTCGTTCAGGAGCTTGAATTTCTTTGCCGAGTATGCAGCTTTCACATTGCAGATCAACTCCTGGTCCATGGGCTGGATTAATGACGTAGTGTTGGGAGGAAGGAAGACCACTTTTACGTTGGGGTGACGATCCATAAGTAGGGGCGAGTGTCCTGGTGCGTTGTCAAGGAGCAACAAAATCTTGAATGGAACATTTTGTTGCTCGCAGAATTTCTTCACGTCGGGAATGAAACAGTCATCAAACCAGGAGAACGACAGAGCAGAGAACATCCACGCCTTGCGTGCGGTCAGCCAGTGGACATTAATCTTGCTCATGTCCACGTTCTTGTAAGCGTGCGGCTTGCGGGCTGTGTGAATCGCCGATAACTTTGGTTTACAGGTACAGGAGGCATTGATGGTAAAGAGGACGGTGATGCGCTCCTTCTGCAACTTCCGACCCCGAATCTTGCCGGCAGACTGGACAACAAAGGTCTTGGTAGGCAGCTTTTTCCAAAATAGGCCAGATTCGTCCATGTTAAACACGTGGTCGTCGGTGTACTGTCCTTCCTCTATAATCTCACGTAAGAACGGAGGAAAATCTCTAGCCGCCACACGGTCAGCACTCGCTTCCTCACCACCAATGTTGATGTTGGTGATCTAGTTCCTCTTCTTAAACCTATGCAGCCCACCAGAGGAAGCATTGAAGGGTTTGGGCTCTGCAATTCCCAGCTTATGTGACACTGCTGCGTATAGCTCACGTACGTACTCCTGCACTGAGCGCGTGTCCACCGCCATGTTGCGTCGCGCCTGACAAATCAAGTAACTCACCAGCAAATTTTCCACCTTTAGCAGCACCTTGTTCTGGCAATACTTGATCATTGAAGCACCTGCAGACATTGTGATTCTCATGTGCTCTTTGATCTTGGCTGCATCCTGTTTAATAGTACGAATAGTAGATTCGTTGACTACATGCTAGCGTGTGAGATCAGCTTGACGTGTTCCTTTCTCCAAATCTTGAATTATCTGGTATTTCACTTCGTAGCTTAGGGAACGTCGTGTCTTCTTTGGCTTAGGGCGGCTGGGTCCAGGAAAGGAAAGGTTTCTCTCTGGTGGCGGTGGTCCGGCGGAAGCCATTTCACAGAACAATGGATGCACGTATACACGGTGTGGCCTGGAGGGATGAAACTGCCGTGGTTAGGTCAAGCGTCGTCTTTCCTCCCTCCCTCCCGCGGGTGGACACGTCATATTACTTTAAACCAATCACAGCTAGCAGCGGAGGGAGGTAAGGATGCATGGCCAATCACAGTCTGATACGTCATATGACGTCACTGATAACGCAACAGAAACATGCACTGTGCAACCTTACCGCGCGGCTTGCCCAGGCGGGATGGTCGAATCTAAAAATAGTGTCGAGCCAGACACTCTGCGCGTATATGGGTAGATGCACCACGGAAAGTGAAAGTTCAGTTCTGGCGAGGCACCGTGTAAATGAGAAATCGCGGAAAGTGAAACCGCGTAAAGCGGGGTAATACAGCTAGACCCCGACTTACGACGGGGTTAGGGACCCAAATCCAGGTCGTAAGTCCGAATGGTCGTAAGTCCGACATAGATAAAAAAAAAAAAAAAAAAAAAAAAAAAAAATAATAATAATAAAAAATCTACAATGAAATACAGTACAGTAAAAGTAATAAATAATGAGGAATGGATACAGTGTGACTGAGCACTTACCTCTAATGTAGTCAGCTGAATGCACATGGGGTCCCCATAATTTTCTAATTATACATGGAGACTACATTAACTGGAAACGTTTCGGTATAGAAAATGCGTGTCATTTGAAGAGAAAAAAAAAAAAAAAAAAATGGTCACAACTGCGGCGGGCGTAAGTCCCGACGGTCGTAAGTCGAAGCAGTCGTAAGTCGGGGTATAGCTGTACTGTATTTGAATATAAACATGCAGTAATTCGCACTAGACATAACAATTTTAGTACCGTAATCAAATTAGTATATGTGCACTCCAGCTTTGCACTAAGGTCATTTATTTCTTTTACGTTTCTTTTAGTATGGTGTGTGCATGTAAATGGATGAAAATAAATGGAAGAAATTTATGTAAATCTACCCAAAAATACAGTTGAAAAAATATATATTATAAATGTACTACAGTATTGTACACTAATGTACTACATTGTTTATATCTTGAGCAAAATATATGACGCTTATATTTAAATTAATCTCTGTCTTGCAAGGATTTCAGCAATGCAAATTATATTATCCTAACTTTAGTCTGAGATATTATATAAAATAAACATAAAGAAATCACCAATATTTTGTCTGGGAACACAAGGAGGGAAGTAGCTGTGGGAAGAGGGGGGGGAGGTGAGGTGACAGAATGTCTGGCGTTTGTTTGTTTGTTTATTTGAGATAAGATTTGACAGTTGGCGCTGAAGGCCTGCCTGCGTGTTTGTTTATCATTACTTAAGAGTGACTAAGCTCTTCTCATAATTTGCCACCCAAACGACCTGGGTGAATAGAACTTACATTAGTGGGATTCTTGTAAGATAGTAATTTATTTATATACCTGTATAAACAAGCTATTTTTGCAATAGACATAACAATTTTAGTACCGTAATCATTTAGTACATGTACAATACAGGTTTGCACTTAGGTCCATTGTTACTGTACAATATTGACTAAATTCACTTGATAATGTACGCCTGGCAGCAAAATCTATAAGAAACGCTATGCATACGTGACTGTGCCCGCTCAAGGGCCATTTAGGTTCGCTCCGTCCCATTATTTGAATGCTTTTTTTTTCAATGTAAATTTTAATTGTTTATTACTTGATAGAGGAAACGGGATCCTAGTGCTGTCACTTGGTACCCCTGTACCATAACACCAGAAGCAACTGGCCAGTGTCACAAGTATATACAGTACAGTACAATCATCCCTTGGTTATCGCGCCCAATTGGGACCCCGCTGAGTGCGTGATAACGAAAAATGCGATAGCGAAAGTACAGAACCTATGGGAGTTATTCTAATTGGTTCCAGGCACCCAAGACCCAACCCCAAGTTTTCCATTTTACGACCATTTAGACCCACTAAATATATATATAATGTTATGGTAAATATCATAAATGCACACAGGCATGGCTAGGTTTATTACAAAGTGATGAAAAGGGTACCTCAATACTGTAGTCCACAAAACATGTGGCTATGCTTTTTATATTTGGTCCCCCGTCATAGGAGTCCGTTTTCTCTCGCTTCAGGACGCCTGAGTCCTCCGTTTTCTCTCTTAATCTTAGAGTGCACCAGAGACTTCGCTATTTCTTAGTAATGACACAGAATTTGAAATTGCAACCCCAATTGCAACTGGGGTTGCAATTGTTGAGGCAACTAGATATGTCTGATTACAGCAAATGTGTTATTGTCAATTTGTAGGTGAAAGGTTTTATCCTCAATAGATGTAGGTTAGCAATACACCTGGAGGCAAATGCTTAAAAAAACCCCAAGGAAGGAAGCATATTCCTTTAAGACATAATTATCTGACCAGTATGGGGAGGATCATCGTGTCTCCGTCAGGGGGTCGTGGAGTGGTGGTCCAGCAGGCGTCACGGAAGTTTTTTTTTGGGGTGGGGGGGCCACAGACGTATATGCGATAGGACGTTGTTCGGTCGGATGTAAACCAACGCATGACTGTATAACAAATTTCAAAACTGCTATTTTAGAAATAAGAAACTCGAAGTACTGTGAGAATCCTTCAAAGACGCTCATGGCTGAAGCAAAGGAAGTATATGACTGCATGTGTGTTGATATAGTGGAGAGATATTCTTTCACTAAACAATTAGTAGCTGCTAAATTATTCAACAAGAAAAGCTTCACTAGTTTTAAGAATAAACTGCCTACAGAAGAGATAGGATTGACCACTCAAGCATATCCCATGACTGACAAAGAAAAATTTTGAACTGAACTTAAAAGTATTCTACAGTAGGTCCGATATGCATGGATATTGCAGGTTAATTAACCTTCTGAAATTTATCTTGGAAAATAATTTAGATGGTGTTCTTAGTGAGATTACGAAACTGAAAAAAATCCTCTTGACAATTCCTATGACTACATCAGAGCTTGAACGCTGCTTTTCAACATTAAAGAGAATAAAAACTTTTCTGAGGAGCACTATGAATCAGGAAAGGCTAAATGCACTTACAATGATTTCAACAGAGAAAAATTTCTTTAACAGTCAACCAAACATTAATGAGAAAGTTGTTGACCTTTTCGCTCAAAAGAAAAGAAGAAGAATGGAATTTATTTTTAAATAAATTTGGATCAAGCTAGACTGGAGTAGTTTATCTGTAAGTGTTAAATGTTTTTTTTTTTTTAGTATTTTTACCATACTTTTAGTATTTTATTTGTGAGCATCAGCTGATGGGATAGTTTGCCAATACAGTAATCTGTTCTATGTTTACATTCGTTTCCAGTGGAGTAAATATCAAGAAGGTTGTGTTCTTGAATATTTTTGCATTTTTTTATTAAAATTATTGGTCATTCTAAAATTTAGCCATCCAAGCTCTGTCTACATAAAATTGTCAACTATTATTTTTGGCTCATATATGTAACTTTATTCATTTATTGAAACTCATTTACATGCACACACTGTCCTAAGGGCAAAGCTGTACTGTACATGTAATCAAAATAATGTACAAAATGATTCCTAAAATTTTTGTCTAGTACAAACTATTGCATGTTTACATTCAAATTAATCCGTATCTTATAAGAATTACAGCATTGTAAATTATATTCTCCAAGGACGTTTCACTGGCATTTTATAAGAGAAAAGCTTAGTCACTTAAGGACTGATAAATAAACACACATTAGACCTTGAGCGCCAACTGACAAACATATCACCTCACCTCCCGCTCCCCCCCTCACGCACACTTGCTCGCTCCCTCCCTCCCTCTCCCCCATCTGCCCAGCCAGGGTTTTAGGCTTACAGTTTTTATCTTATATAATATCTCAGACTAAAGTTACAAGAATATAATTTGCATTGCTGGAATCCTTGCAAGACAGCGAATAATATTAATATAAACGTCATATATTTTGCACAAGAGATACAAATTAATCACCTGTATCATATTACAGTAGTGATTTAAGAGTAAGAGTGTACATGTACGTATACAGCTCCTCCCCCGACTTACGACCTACTCGACTTACGACCACCCGCACTTACGACCTGCCTCAGTCGTACCAAAATTTTGTCAAATTACATATTTTCGAGTCCCAACGTCAGTACACAGAGAAAATTTTCGTTTGTAATTCACTTTAAAATGGCTGGCAAGCTTAAAAGTGAGAGTTTGTGGTGCTGAGAAGAAAAAGTGACACCCATTTTAGATTTTATATGTATAATTAAAAAATTTTCGATTTAGGACCATTTCGACTTACGACCTGGATTTGGGTCCTTAACCCTGTCAGATGTCAGGGAGGAGCGGTATATATAGTATGGCGATTTAGGGGAATTTTAGGAGTGTTTCTGACTTTACTTTGTATGTACTTTTCTGTCAGCTGGAACCAATATCCCATTGAAATAATGGATTCGGTTAATGAACAACTCTGTGGAAGGAATTGTGTTCATTGACCGAGGGACCACTGTACTTATGCGGGATTGGTAACCAGCCACGACCTGCGCTAATCATGTAAAAGGAAGAGACTAGATTTAGCATTGTCCTGAACTCATATTTGTGGTAGTAGCGAGATGCGGCTTTGAGCTACATCATCACCCCCTCCTTGCCTGCTGGTAATGCTGCTTCCCGGGCCACATAGCTCTACGATCTGCATGCCACAGTGGCGACAGTGTTCATCACCAAGTGAGTAATGCTCTCGCTCAAGGCGGACTGAGGCGGAATACTTGGAACTCACCGTCGAGTACGAGCCTACATCAGAGCTTACCCCAGATGATTTTTCTGAGTCGGTTAATGATCCACTCTAAGATCAGAATACTTCATCTTCTTGTTGAAGTGGTGAGGAAGATGTTTCAGACATACTGGCAAGAATGACATGTAACATCTCGTAATCCAGCTCGTGACACACCTCTCTGCCTCAGAGGTCGCCACTTTCCTTCCACCTTACCACAACACCTGGCAAGAAGAAAGCACAGAAGCAGTGGCACGTTTGCTACAACACGTCACGAAGAGCAAAGAAGAGGAAGGACACTACAAGTGCTCCCCGACTTACGACGGGGATACGGACCCAAATCCAGGTCGTAAGTCCGAAATAGATAAAAAAAAATAATTAAATAAACATAAAAAAAAAAATAAATAAATAAATAAAAAATAAAAAAATTCTACAATGAAATACAATACAGTGGTCCCTCGGTTAATGAGCGCCTCGGTTAACGAGATTTCGGTTAACGAGTTACCTTCCTTAAGAATCTTAACTTCGGTTAACGAGCAATCCCTCGATTAATGAGTTTCTTACGAGCCGACCTGAACATGTTTTCGCTTGCATTTGACGGTCCACCAGCTGTAGTATTAGTCCGCCAATGCAGTAATCGGTTCTAGGGCTTAAATTCCTTACCATTTTAGCAAATATCAAGAAGTTTATACTATTCAATAATTTTAAAATTTTAATATTAAATTTTTTAGTCATTTTAACTATTATTGAACATAATTGAAGGTAATGAAACTAGTTTTATGTGCACCATCCAGTGGAGGTAACATCTTGCTTGAGACTCTCTTCAACTAAACGCCTTTTTTCTGTGCTTACAATGATTACCTATGGAAGGGTCACTTCTGGCTTACAGACAGCCTCCAGGAACGGAACCTATCCATAACCTCAGAGTGTCTGGTGAGAGGATTAAAACCACCAATGACCTCGGGGGTTGTCTCTTCTCAAAATTAACATTAGGTGGACAAACACGGTCAACCAATTTACTGTCTAAATATTCCCATATGATCAAATTTCTGATTTAACCATTGTTTATATGCTTCAAGTAATTTCTAATTTGTACGAGACAAAACATAAATTAATATATCTTTCACAATTGAGTAAAAACTATTGGGGGTTATACGAGTGGCTAACTAAAATGTTAAATTCTCTGATTGAAACTTTAATTTACTCACATTCCACTTCATTTATTACTGAAAGGACATCATCTTCAAAGAGATCATCATCGAGGATTTCGCTAGCACGTCGTGATGTTTTCGTACGGACATGATGACAAGCCTTACTGTCTCCTTGCTCATCTTCCTCTAGTTGTGAGTCTGTAAAATAAGGGAACTGTAACACATAGCAGACAATGATGATGCCTAATACAGGTTGAAATTGATATTTACACGTAACGGTACATTATCCTACTGCCCCATAATATTATTAATTTCTCTGTATAAACATTTGAAACACATAATGAATATATTTAATAAATAAACAATTAATGTGACAACAGTATTTAGGGAATGTATTATAAATTAAACAATAAATTAAAAACATATAGATTTCCAGTGGTGGGCAGTAATGAAGTACAGTCGGCCCTTAACATACGCGGGGGTTAGGTAACGGAGATACCCGTGAATGTTAAAATTCCGTGTACTTTTGCTGCCCCCCATGTCCTTATTTACCGTATATACCTGTGTGTAGTTCGAGTTTTTAAGACCAAATTATTTTGCAAAAAATTGGGGGTCGACCTCTAAAAGGGTAATAGTTTCGTTAGGTTGAAAAATATTTACCAGTAACTACCAGTAAACAATGGAAACGACGCATCAACGCACCACCAGCTGTGAGTGTCGGTACAGTCACCAGGGCAGTCTCTTGTGTCATCATAGCTAGCCCAGTAGCCAAATCCATGGCATGGTATATACACAGGACGATGTAAAACAAAGTATTCATTTGTTAAAGTTTATTTATAGATACAGTTCGTCCCCGAGTTACGTACATCCGATTTACGTACAAACGGCCGATACGTACATCGCTTCTGAAGTCTCTAATTGCAAAAATATTGTCTTAAAAGGGCGAGCAATTTTTAAATTTGGCGGGCGAGCCAGCCGCACCGCGCCGCCACTATCACTGACCATGCAGACGACACGCTAGACGCACCAAAACAACAAGTGTGGTCATTGTGCATACAGTACTTCTCCTGTGAATTTCTGCCCTATTTTGTACACTTTACTCTTTGTGCAATGACTGGTGTAAAGCGTAAGAGTGGTGAAGCCAGTGGGAGTGCTACGAAACGTCAAGCAATCTCACTAGAGGTAAAAATGGACATAATAAAACTGCTTGAAAGTGGTGAAAAGTTGACCAATGTTGCCCGCAAATTTAACCTGAGTCGGTCAACTGTTAATACAATTGATAAGGGCAAAGAAAAGATCAAGGAACATGTGAAATCTGCAGTGCCAATGCAATCTACGATTATAACTAAAAGAAGAGGGAAGGTCCTGGAAGAAATGGAAAAATATCTTGCGATGTGGATCGAGGACTGCACACAAAAACGTAAGCCTCTGTCTCTCAGTATGATTCAGGAGAAAGCCCTAAGTCTTTTCAACGACCTAAAGAAAGATCACCCTGATGATACTGTTACATTCAATGCTAGCCATGGGTGGTTTAACCGATTCAAGGTGCGAAATAAGCTGCATAATGTTCGAGTGACTGGTGAGGCGGCGAGTGCTGATTGGAAAGCAGCACAGGAATTTCCAAAGAAACTCGCGGAAATTATTGACGAGGGAGGCTACACACCACAACAGATCTTCAATGTGGATGAAACTGGGCTTTATTGGAAAAAAATGCCTGACAGGACGTACATAAGCAAAGAGGAGAAGTCAATGCCTGGGTTTAAAGTAGCGAAGGACAGACTGACGCTGCTTCTTGGTGGTAATGCAGCTGGTGATTTTAAATTAAAACCATTGCTTGTGTACAGTTCTGAAAACCCACGAGCACTCAAAAACATTGCAAAGGCATCCCTTCCTGTCATATGGAAAAGTAACACTAAAGCATGGGTTACACAGGCACTTTTCCAAGACTGGTTCTACCACCATCTTATACCAGACGTGGAAAAATATTGCAGGGACAATGGTATACCCTTCAACATCCTCTTGCTGCTTGACAATGCACCTGGTCATCCCCCTTTCCTGGATGACTTCCACCCAAAGGTAAAGGTTGTGTACATGCCACACAACACAACATCTATCATCCAGCCAATGGATCAGGGCGTCATTGCAACATTTAAAAAATAATATCTTAGGCGCACCTTCCGCCAAGCACTGAAGGCAACTGATGACAATGGGATGACTCTCAAGGAATTTTGGAAGTCCTATAATATCTACAAGGCAATTAAAAACATCGGTGCATCCTGGCAGGAGGTTACATCATCCTGCATGAACGGCGTGTGGAAGAAAATCTGTCCACAGTTTGTCAACGACTTCAGTGGGTTTGAGAATGTTCAGGAGGAGCAGAATGCTGTGATCAACAACTTAATCAAAATAAGTGAGAAACTGGAGTTAGACCTGAAGGAGAATGACTTCTCTGAGTATTTCGACGCCCACGGCAAGGACTTGACAAATGACGAGTTGATTGAGTTGGAGAAGCAACGACGGGAAATAGAAACAGCTGAAGAAGATCAAGTTGAAATGCCTACAAAGCATTTCCAAACTAAACTGATGGCGCAGGCTTTTGCAAAGGGGGAGGAAATGTTGGCACTTTTTGAACAGCAAGATCCAAATGAAGAAAGACTTGCCAAGGTGTCAGCAGCGATCCAAGAGGCTATTAAATGCTATCACATAATTTATGAAGAAAAAAAGAAGATAACAACCCAAACATCAATCCACAAATTCTTCAAACCAGCAGCCGTATTGCCAACATCATCTACACCTGATCCAGTGCCATCAACATCATCTACACCTGATCCAGTGCCATCAACATCATCTACACCTGATCCAGTGCCGTGTGATATGGATGATAGTGACGACTGCGACGGCTGACTGCGTCACGAGTGTTGCCGCGAGTGTGTTTACATAGTTCACCGCGCGGCTACTTATGCCGCATTAATGTTAAATAAAATATGTTTGCATTTGATAAGTTGTATTAATTACCACCAGATAACATTATAGGGTTGGGGGATTTTCGAATTACGTACATTTCGAGTTAAGTACAACCTTTTGGTCCCCATTATGTACGTAACTTGGGGACTTACTGTACTGTACATAAATTTTTGTTCATTACATTTGAAACATCAATCTTTGTTAATTAAATTTGATACAAAAGAAAACTACGATACCGTATTTTCATTAAAATATTACATCACAAGTATATTTTACCTTAACTGTGACTGAATGAATATATTCTCAGAAATAAATATGGAAATGTAATATTTTGGCTGAAATGACGTACATATTACTGTACAGTGGAAAGTAGGATAAAATTATGAAAACAATGACTTTCGCTTTCTTTCGTTGTTCAAAAGATTTTACCGTAATCGCTTTTCGAATGGTTTTCAGTTAAAAAACTGTTGTACTGTACTCGTATTGTATTATAATTATATTCTATCCTATCATTAGCCTTATAATCCCACAACTGAAAACCATTCGAAAAGCAATTACGGTAACATCTTTTGAACGAAAGAAAGCGAGTCATTACTTTCGTCACTTTCCACTGTAATACGTACATCATTTCAGCAAAAATATTACATTTCAATGTTCTCAGAAATAAATGGTAGTTTTGTTGAAACATAATGTACAGTATTTAATATTAAAATGCAAAAATAGCTATAAAAGCAATTAATACTGTACACCCGTAATGTACTGGCTGGCATCTCGTCCCTGCTCCCGCGTCCAAGGTCACCACTCCTCCCAACTCGCTCCCTCCTCCGCCTCCTCCACCTCCTCACCGTCACTACTGCCGACAACAAACACAAATGTTTTGTGAATAACTGCACCTCCACTTCCTATGTACAGTATTGAACTGTACTGTGCTGTACATTTTTTACAAACAATAAACATGGCAAGAAAAGCTATTAAAAAAAAAAGATATAAAAATTTCACTTTACTTTTACAGTTCCTATCCTCGGCAACATGACTGGGGTCATAGGGCTCATCGTCACTCAATTCCATAACAGGTGGTGAAGTGGGGGCGACGGTGGATTCAGCTGCTTCCTCAATGCCGCCAGTGATTGGTGTTAAATCTCTCCTTCGGTGATCAAAGAACATGGTGATGGGGAGTTGTCGTCTCTCTCATTCATTTCTTCCATGATGTTTTTGTATGGAGCGAAAACGTCATCCATCCCTCGCATGAATTTCAGGGCACGCACCATGGAGGGGTCCATACTATAGGCCAGGTTTTTCAGTGCCTCAATATTCCAGGTCATCTCCCCCAACTTCTCCAATGTTATTTCTTGGTGCTCTTCCTCTTCCTCTTCCTTGCCTGAGTCTACTAACTCCTGTAGATCCTCCTCGGTCAGCTCAGTGTCGTGCTCTTCAATTAGCTCCCTAATCTCGTCCTCTACCATGTCCCGGAAGCCTTCAGCAGCCACTTTCCTTGACAGTGCCAGGGTCTTTCTGAATATTTTCATTAAAATCCATCGAAATCATTTTCCTTGTCATCGTCTTAAGCACCAAACAGCTCCTCCCAGTCTTCTCCTTGAACAGGGCTAGAGGGTACGTGTTTTTCGAATCGTTTTCAATTAAAAAAATGTTACAGCACAAGTATATTTTACCTAAACTGTGCCTGAATGAATATATTCTCAATAAATAGTAGTTTTGCTGAAACGTGATGTATTTCAATGTAAAATAGGATAAAATACATGACGAAAACAAGAGACTTTACCAAACCTTCCGATGTTCAAGATATGTTACTCGTTTTTTTAGTAGTTTTCGGTTAAAATACTGTACTCTTATATTAGTGATATTCTATTCATACTGTGCTTGATATAATATATTCACGGAAATGTAATATTTTTGCAACTACAATGCTGATGTCAACACAAGCGTGGTTACAGCGAGACTGACTGAGTGAGGGAGAGCTATGCGTGCGTGTGTGTGTGTGTGTGTGAGGTTGCGGGAGCGGGCAGTGTCCCGTGTTCGGTGCCGCGCGTGAGTTGAATGGCGCGCGATTTGAATGTACTTCAATTACTTCAATGTACAGAATATTCCTCCGGCGGGGCAATCCGCGTATTTGCAAATCCGTGAATGCTAAACCCGCGTATGTGAAGGGCCGACTGTACAAGTACACCACCGATTTTCTGGCACCCTTGGATCCAAAGCCTTGACGGATTATCCGTTTTGCCGGACCAACCGAGGATCACATAATAATAATTCAACAATACTGTACACCACTGACCCAGGGCTGCATTAACAACGGTGCCTGAGTAGACTGGGCTAGGGGGGGACCTTGAGCTTAAAAATATTTGTTATAATAATAATACAGTATAGTCTCGATTTACGAGGATTTGGCTTACGCGTTTGGTCATTTTCGCAGCACCTTGCCAGACTGACAACTTTTTATTTACACGTTTCATTCCATCATTTACGCGGGAAGCGGCGCAGGCAGGGTGTGCAGAAGGTCGCCCAGTAAACAAAACATTACCGAGTTCTTCACCTGCCACCCACCACAGCCGGCCCAAAACATTGAAAGTGATAGTGAGGATATGAACTTTGAGGGGTTTGACAAAGAGGCCCTGCAAGTCTCTGCCTCGGAACCAACCCCCCCATCCCCGTGTGCCCAGCCATCTCTTCTGCTAACTAAAGTGTTAAAAAACCTAATATTATTGATATTTCTCTTAAATATTAATTGTGTGCATACCATCATAAAATAAAGATGTTCTTTTTACTACAACGTACGTATTGTGTCGGAAAAAGGGTAGTCTGGGGGTCAGCCCAGTCTCTATTTCAATTAATCCCATATGTTCTGTAATTTTCTTTACGCGTTTCTCGTTTTACGCGGATCTCCACGGGTTTAATTGCAGAATTAAATCATTTTTACGAGTATTAAAACATCATCTTACTACAGTACAGTCATCCCTTGGTTATCACACCTAATTGGGACCGCGCCGAGTGCGTGATATCGAAAAACGCGATAACAAAAGTACAGAACCTATGGGATTTATTCTAATTGGTTCCAGGCACCCAAGACCCAACCCCAAGTTTCCCATTTGATGACCATTTAGACCCACTAAAGATATAGATAATGTTATGGTATCAGAAACACACATAGGCATGGAGAGGTTTATTACAAAGTGATGAAAAGGGTACGCTTAATACTGTAGTCCACAAAACATGTAGCTATGCTTTCTTTATTTGAGACCCCCGTCGGAGGAGTCCGTTTTCTCATCACTTCAGGACGCCCGAGTCCTCCGTTTTCTCTCAATCTTAGAGTGCACCCAAGACTTTGGATGTTATTGTCAATTTGTAGGTGAAAGATTTTAACCTCAATAGATGTAGGTGAAGCAAGGGGGGTAACAATAAACCTGGAGGCAACTGCGTGATAACAAAATTCTTGGCCTGAAAAATGCACTATAACAGAAGGTGTGCAGATTTTGACGGAGGCGTGATAAAGAAAATCGCGATAACCAAGTGCCCTATCACCAAGGGATGACTGTATGGTGCATCTTGAACTTTTTCATCGAGACCTATAACTGCTGTAGATGAGTCTGTCTTATGTTTGTATATACTATTCTGGCAAACTTGGTACCTCAACAGAGCCAAATAATATAATTTTCTGGTTTACCTAAAAACTAGAGGGTAAAATCACTGTATAAAGGCTGTCGCTTATAAAGGTACACACCCTGCCTTACAGACTTTTGTGGAGTGAGTTAATGTTGGTATTACAACAGCAACATTGTCCTCACTTGTTGACAATGTTGTTGTAATACAAGTCTTCATGTCATCTTCACAAAGATATGTAGGGCAGTGTAGTGTGTATACATTTGAGACTGTGTTGTAGTTTATCAATTTCAATTGTTTATTCCTTGATAGAGGAAGCGGGATCCTAGTGCTGTCACTAGGTACCCGTGTAGTTTATCTTCTTTGTGCTAATTAATTACAGCATTATGCATTTAAAGTAAAGAATAATAGTTGTTTGTTACTTTCTCAGTACTGTTGAGTATAATGACAAAAGGAGAATAGATTGAGAAATTAATTTTAAAAATACAATTATTTTAAAATGAAGTTGACAAAGTGCCATTGATCACAGCCATTGTTTTGTAGCGACATCATAAAAACCTGAGACAACACTATTTACGAGTTATAATTCAATCTTTTAAAATTTAGGGTCACAATAAAGATATTTTTTATCTGTTCTCTTATTTTGTTGTTACAATAATATTCAAGTGTCAGTTACTAAAATAAAACGAAAGGCATCCCTGCTCCTCTAACTCAGAATGATAGTCGTTCCGAGTCCCCACTATCATGGCAACACAAACTCATCCATCCACTGCATAGAGTAAGTGAAACTACTGTATTTTTTTATTTCATTATTTTAGTTTTTAATACATTTTGTATATTCGCCAGAAGATCCGGACAATCGGCTTTTTTTGGACAGGTGGTCCTCCCTCTTTTAGTCTAGGTCTTTGAGGGTTCACTGTATCTAGCCAAAATTTAGAGATGAAAAATAACCATAACATTGTCACTACTTGGCCTGGAGTGTTTGGGAGAGGGCTAAAGGGATATGGCTATTGTGATGAGTCTTGTTTTACTACTATTACAAATACAAAACTTATATAAAATACTGAAAAACAAGTAAAAAAAAAAAGGAATATTATCACAGATATAATGTAACAGCCTACACAGTAAGTCAAATAGGTGAAGCAAACCCACAACTCATAAACTGCCTGTATATACTGTAGCTCAACCCCCTACTTTTTGCATAATTTTTTATCAAACTGTAGTAATTATTTACCCCCCCTCACTTTTTTTTTTTTTTTTTTTTTTTTTTTTTTTTTTTTTTTTTTTTTACAAATTATAAGGTCTTTCATCCCAACCCAATACCCAAATTTTGGGCCAAAATAAACTACCATAATCAGAAAACTTAAAAAAAAATTAACGTTTACTAACACTGCAGGCGAAGGCAAGGATAATTCATGTTGTGCCATGTGGTGATGGGAGGGGCTCACTGTACAGTATATATACAGTAAGTACTTTACAAGGGAATGCCTAAGAGGTGTTCACTGAACCAGTAAAGAGAGAGAAAAATGCCAGACTTAGCACTCAAGAGTGATTACTTTCCAACTCATAATTTTGGGTTAGACATATAATTTTCTTCTTTTTTTGTTTTTTTACTGTTACATGCACATACAATTTTTCAAAGGGAATTTGTGAAAAAATATACTGCATAAGGTCAAAAACTCAGGACTAAATACTTCTTACATGAAGAGAAGTTATCACACAGAGTAGGGGAGGAGAAATGAAATGACAATGCAATATTTTATTTATTTTTTTCATTACAAGTACATCACCGATTTTCCGGGAAAAAATTATGAGGGGCACTTCACTTCCCTCCCTCCCTCCCAGCCAGGGGTAAAGGCAGTTTCAGGCTTAAAGTTTTTATCTTATAAAATGTAGCTGACTAGACTTAGCAGAATATAAATGGCATTGCTGGAATCCTTGTAAGATAGTGATAAATTTGAGTATAAACATCACATAGTGTAATACATTTCAGTACAAACTGTGTACAGTAATGTTGCTCAAAATTATGGCTTTCCCACATTTAATATTCATTTAATTTAAGTTTCTTGCAGTTCCATGGTGCTTTAGAGACACAGAAGGTATATCATTAGTGGGTCAGAGGCGTATTGTTGAATTATTATTACGTGGCCTCAGCTGGTCCGGCAAAACGGATAATCCGGCAAGGCTTTGGAACCAAGGGTGCCAAAAAATTGGTGGAGGACCCTGTAGTACTATTTTCATTTATTCCTCACATTTACTGTTAAGAATACAGTAGAACGTCGATTTAAAGCAACACCCACAATTAAGGACAATGTTCTAGTTTAAAGCGAATCTTTCCTATTTTGCGCGAGTCAATCTGGTGCATCATATTTAAAATTTTGCGCCTAATGTTTCTCTAGGCACGCTACACTGTCCTAAGAACAAAGCTGTACTGCAAATGTACTCAAAATAATGTACTAAATGATTACTAAAATTTTTGTCTAGTACAAACTATAGCATATTTATATTCAAATTAATCACTATCTTATAAGAATTCCAGCAATATAAATTATATTCTCCCCAGTCTCTTCTATGACATTTTATAAGCAAAAAACATAAATAAACAAATAAATACTTCACTAGACCTTCGGCGCTAACTGTCAAACATGTTTATTCCTTTATGTTTTAGACCTTATGATATATACAGTATATATATTTGTACATATTATGTATGTAGGAGTGTGCGTGCATGTAACTGAGTAAAAAAAATAATAATAAAGGAAGTTTATCTACCCCAAATTATGAGATGAATAATAACCATAGTGTAGCTTGACCTGGTAGCAAGAGGGATGTGACTACAGGGACGAGTTCAACTTGGTGTTAAGTGTCACTCTTAAATAAGCTCTTCACCTCCCAAAGCTGTGAGTTCAAACAAATGAACTGAATAGCAGGAGTGATTACCTTAAGGTTGCATAGTCAGAGCTCACCAAAGGGGTGTGGAATGGCAGAATGAAATACAAAGGGCTGGGGGTTTGTTGTAATCACTGAGCGAGAATACGTCTCTGCCCATCTCTCCACGATGGTTGCCTGAGCTGACTTCTGGGGGCATGCTATTTGAATTTCTGCTACAGTCCAAATTTATATAGGCAGGTAAAGCATGTGTTAATTTAGGAAATTTGTAAAGTAAATTTTTGTATCGTCAACGTTCATAAAGCGAGTGATACCTGTACTGTGAACGTTCATGAAGAGATTGATACCTGTACTGTTCAGTATGAAAATACAAAAACTATGATGTAAATATGATTAAAAACAGGATAATATATTTAGTATGACTTTGGTAAATGAAAATAAAATTCTTTAGTTCACTATGAAGGATTAATAAACAGGTCGATATCTTCCCAACTGATTACGTCCTCTCTGTTTCTCTTCACGTAACCGTTGAGCTGCCTCTTTCTTACGTGTAATCTCATCTTTTGTGCATATGAGTGGCTGGGAGCTGGCCATCTCAGACTGTGCTTGCTGGCTACCATACTGAGCTGAGGATGAAATAAAATATTGCATGGTTATTCATCTACGTGAACCAGAAATAAATCTAGACATTCTAGTACAAATTAACTACATTTTTACTAGGTACAATATGCCCTTCAAATTTGTGGATTTTTAATTTGCGGATGACACCCTGGATGTACCCAAGAATTTCGAAGGGTAGTCTTAAAGTTGCCGGTACTTTCGCACCCGGGACAGGAAGCCATTCATTCTAGAAACAGAAATTTCCTTTACTAGTATTGTATGTGTGTGTGTTGTGTCTGTGTGTGTGTGTGTGTGTGTGTGTGTTTGTAGACACACACACTCGAAATACATACAAATAAATAATAATGGGGAAATCCTCTCACAAATACAGTCATGCGCCGGTTAATGTCCTAGATACGTTCTTGGAAATGTGACGTTAACCGAAATAGACGTTGTTCGATCATCACAAACTTTTTATTTATACTTACATGTATGTGGAATACTATATACACCTAGACCCCGAATTACGACGGGGTTAGGGACCCAAATCCAGGTCGTAAGTCCGACATGGTCGTAAGTCCGATATAGATAATAAAAAAAAAAAAAAAAAAAAAAAAAAAAAAAAAAAATTAATAAAAAATCTACAATGAAATACAGTACAGTAAAAGTAATGAATAATGATGAATGGATACAGTACAGTGAAAGTAATAAATAATAATGAATGGATACAGTGTGACTGAGCACCTTTAATGTAGTCAGCTGAATGCACATGGGGCCCCCATAATTTTCTAATTATACATGGAGACTACATTAACTGGAAACGTTTCGGTATAGAAAATGCGTGTGTCATTTAAAAAAAAAAAAAAAATTTTTTTTTTTTTTTTTATCTATATCTGAGGCGGTCGTAAGTCGGGGTCTAGGTGTACGTACAAATACACTTTTACTCTTAAATCACTACTGTAATGTGATACAGGTGATTAATTTTTATCTCTTGTGCAAAATACATGAGATTTATATTAAAATTATTCACTGTTTTACAAGGATTCCAACAACGCCAAGCAGATGGGGGAGAGAGAGGGTGGGAGCGAGCGCGGGGGCGTGGGGAGAGGGGAGGTAGTACGTTTGACAGTTGGCACGGGCCCAGGTCTAACGTGTGTATATTTATCAGTTCTTAGGTGACTAAGCTTCTCTCTTATAAAAAGCCAGTGAAATGACCTGGGTGAATATAATTAACATAGCTGGGATTCTTGTAACATACTGATTAATTTGAATATAAACATACTATAACTTGCACTCGACAAAACAATTTTAGTACCGTAATCAAATTAGTACATGTGCACTCCAGCTTTGCACTAACGTCATTTATTTCTATTACGTTTCTTTTAGTATGGTGTGTGCATGTAAATGGATGAAAATAAATGAAGAAATCTATGAAAATCTACGCAAAAATACAGTTGAAAAACTTTTTATAAAATGTACTACAGTAGTGTACACTAATGTACAACAATTTTTATGTCTTGAGCAAATATAAGACATTTATATTCAATTTATTGGCTGTCTTGCAGGTATTCCAGCAATGCAAATTATAATCTCCTAACTTTAGTCTCAGATATTATATAAGATAAAAACTGTAAGCCTAAAAGCCTGGCTGGGGGGGGCGGGACTGACGGAGCCAGCTACAACACCCAGCGAGGGGTTAGGGGGGGGGGGGGTGAGGTGATAAGTTTGAGGTGAAGGTCTCTGTGTGTGTATGTAACAGTCCTACTAAGCTTCTCTCATTTTAAAATGCCAGTGAAATGACCTAGGAGAATATAATTAACATTGCTGGGATTCTTGAAAGATACTGATTTACAGTAGTACCCCGATTTACGCGGTCAATTGAACCCACAGGGTACCACGGAAAGTGAAATCCGCGCAAAGTGAACAACAGAACATATGGGATTAATTCCAATAGAGACTGGCCCGACCCCCAAACTCCACTTTTTAACGACACACAACTATGTTGTAGTAAAAATATTATCTTAACTTTATAATGGTATGCACACACACTTAATATAGAAGAGTTTAGGTTAGGAAAAATAAAGGTTAGGTTAGGAAAACTAAAGGTTGGGTGTAACACTTACGTTAGTAGAAGAGATGGGTCGGCATAAGGGGATGGAGGCTGGTTCCGAGGCAGAGGGCAGATTACTGGCCCTCAGGTGAATCACCATTACTAGGTGAATCACCATCACTCTCAGTCATAGTTGTCAGGGCTTCCCTGACAAATCCCTCAAAGTCACTTTCGCTGTCACTAACATTGGCTCTGGCTGGCTGTGGTGGGTTGCGGGCGAAGAACTCGGTAATGCTTTTTTTACGGTTAGTGTTGATGTTGTCTTGATACACCTTGATGTACAGCTCCATAGCCTGTACCAGCCTGGTATGGAAGACTTCATAGCGGTCATCGTCAGGGTCGTTGGAAAGGAAGAGCTTTAAATTTTCTGCACACTCGATGGCACCCTTAATATTACTATGCGTTAATTTGTGTTCTTCTGGGATTGACGCACCACCTTCCTCTTCACTGACCTTATCATCTTCCAACATCTCGTCGGCAGTCATTTCATGATCTCTGATCACCTCCAGGATGTCTTCATTGGTGGTCTCGGAGAAGCCTTCAGCTGTAATACGGTGCGCAGCTTCTCTTGCAAGGTCCAATGCCACTGTCACAGACTGAACCTCACCAGTCACAGGTTGACTCCACCTCTCACCTGGCATACCATGCAACACATGCCTCCATGCGTGACGAATAGTAGCTATAGACAGCTGATCCCATGCCTCCACCAAGAAGCCTACAGCTTGTTTGACGTTAAATTTTTTCCAAAACTGTTTGACGAAAACTTCTTGAATCACCGCCTCTTGTTCCTTGTCCTCGTCGCTTTTGCTGTCGGTGTCACCCAGCTTACGCAACTCATCCTTGGTGTTGGTACAGTTGTTCAGGAGCTTGAATTTCTTTGCAGAGTATGCAGCTTTCACATTGCAGATCAACTCCTGGTCCATGGGCTGGATTAATGACGTAGTGTTGGGAGGAAGGAAGACCACTTTTACGTTGGGGTGACGATCCATAAGTAGGGACGAGTGTCCTGGTGCGTTGTCAAGGAGCAACAAAATCTTGAGTGGAACATTTTGTTGCTCGCAGAATTTCTTCACGTCGGGAATGAAACAGTCATCAAACCAGGAGAACGACAGAGAAGAGAACATCCACGCCTTGCGTGCTGTCAGCCAGTGGACATTAATCTTGTTCATGTCCATATTCTTGTAGGCGTGCGGCTTGCGGGCTGTGTGAATCACCGATAACTTTGGTTTACAGGTACCGGAGGCATTGATGGTAAAGAGGACGGTGATGCGCTCCTTCTGCAACTTCCGACCCCGAATCTTGCTGGCAGACTGGACAACAAAGGTCTTGGTAGGCAGCTTTTTCCAAAATAGGCCGGATTCGTCCATGTTGAACACCTGGTCGTCAGTGTACTGCCCTTCCTCCATAACCTCACGTAAGAACGGAGGAAAATCTCTAGCCGCCACATGGTCAGCACTCGCTTCTTCACCACCAATGTTGATGTTGGTGATATTGTTCCTCTTCTTAAACCTATGCAGCCAACCAGAGGAAGCATTGAAGGGTTTGGGCTCTGCAATTCCCATCTTACATGGCACTGCTGTGTACAGTTCACGTGCATACTTTTGAACGGATTGCGTGTCCACCACCATGTTGCGTCGCGCCTGACGAATCAAGTAACTCACCAGCAAATTTTCCACCTGTAGCAGCACCTTGTTTTGGCAATACTTGATCATTGAAGCACCTGCAGACATTGTGATTCTCATGTGCTCTTTGATCTTGGCTGCATCCTGTTTAATAGTACGAATAGTAGATTCGTTGACTACATGCTGGCGTGTGAGATCAGCTTGACGTGTTCCTTTCTCCAAATCTTGAATTATCTGGTATTTCACTTCGTAGCTTAGGGAACGTCGTGTCTTCTTTGGCTTAGGGCGGCTGGGTCCAGGAAAGGAAAGGTTTCTCTCTGGTGGCGGTGGTCCGGCGGAAGCCATTTCACAGAACAATGGATGCACGTATACACGGTGTGGCCTGGAGGGATGAAACTGCCGTGGTTAGGTCAAGCGTCGTCTTTCCTCCCTCCCTCCAGCGGGTGGACACGTCATATTACTTTAAACCAATCACAGCTAGCAGCGGAGGGAGGTAAGGATGCATGGCCAATCACAGTCCGATACGTCATATGACGTCACTGATAACGCAACAGAGACATGCACTGTGCAACCTTACCGCGCGGCTTGCCCAGGCGGGATGGTCGAATCTAAAAATAGTGTCGAGCCAGACACTCTGCGCGTATATGGGTAGATGCACCACGGAAAGTGAAAGTTCAGTTCTGGCGAGGCACCGTGTAAATGAGAAATCGCGGAAAGTGAAACCGCGTAAAGCGGGGTAATACAGCTAGACCCCGACTTACGACGGGGTTAGGGACCCAAATCCAGGTCGTAAGTCCGAATGGTCGTAAGTCCGACATAGATAAAAAAAAAAAAAAAAAAAAAAAAAAAAAAAATAATAATAATAAAAAATCTACAATGAAATACAGTACAGTAAAAGTAATAAATAATGAGGAATGGATACAGTGTGACTGAGCACTTACCTCTAATGTAGTCAGCTGAATGCACATGGGGTCCCCATAATTTTCTAATTATACATGGAGACTACATTAACTGGAAACGTTTCGGTATAGAAAATGCGTGTCATTTGAAGAGAAAAGAAAAAAAAAAAAAAAAAAATGGTCACAACTGCAGCGGGCGTAAGTCCCGACGGTCGTAAGTCGAAGCAGTCGTAAGTCGGGGTATAGCTGTACTGTATTTGAATATAAACATGCAGTAATTCGCACTAGACATAACAATTTTAGTACCGTAATCAAATTAGTATATGTGCACTCCAGCTTTGCACTAAGGTCATTTATTTCTTTTACGTTTCTTTTAGTATGGTGTGTGCATGTAAATGGATTAAAATAAATGGAAGAAATTTATGTAAATCTACCCAAAAATACAGTTGAAAAAATATATATTATAAATGTACTACAGTATTGTACACTAATGTACTACATTGTTTATATCTTGAGCAAAATATATGACACTTATATTTAAATTAATCTCTGTCTTGCAAGGATTTCAGCAATGCAAATTATATTATCCTAACTTTAGTCTGAGATATTATATAAAATAAACATAAAGAAATCACCAATATTTTGTCTGGGAACACAAGGAGGGAAGTAGCTGTGGGAAGAGGGGGGGGGAGGTGAGGTGACAGAATGTCTGGCGTCTGTTTGTTTGTTTATTTGAGATAAGATTTGACAGTTGGCGCTGAAGGCCTGCCTGCGTGTTTGTTTATCATTACTTAAGAGTGACTAAGCTCTTCTCATAATTTGCCACCCAAACGACCTGGGTGAATAGAACTTACATTAGTGGGATTCTTGTAAGATAGTAATTTATTTATATACCTGTATAAACAAGCTATTTTTGCAATAGACATAACAATTTTAGTACCGTAATCATTTAGTACATGTACAATACAGGTTTGCACTTAGGTCCATTGTTACTGTACAATATTGACTAAATTCACTTGATAATGTACGCCTGGCAGCAAAATCTATAAGAAACGCGATGCATACGTGACTGTGCCCGCTCTAGGGCCATTTAGGTTCGCTCCGTCCCATTATTTGAATGCTTTTTTTTTCAATGTAAATATTAATTGTTTATTACTTGATAGAGGAAACGGGATCCTAGTGCTGTCACTTGGTACCCCTGTACCATAACACCAGAAGCAACTGGCCAGTGTCACAAGTCTATACAGTGCAGTACAATCATCCCTTGGTTATCGCGCCCAATTGGGACCCCGCTGAGTGCGTGATAACGAAAAATGCGATAGCGAAAGTACAGAACCTATGGGAGTTATTCTAATTGGTTCCAGGCACCCAAGACCCAACCCCAAGTTTTCCATTTTACGACCATTTAGACCCACTAAATATATATATAATGTTATGGTAAATATCATAAACTCACACAGGCATGGCTAGGTTTATTACAAAGTGATGAAAAGGGTACCTCAATACTGTAGTCCACAAAACATGTGGCTATGCTTTTTTTATTTGGTCCCCCGTCATAGGAGTCCGTTTTCTCTCGCTTCAGGACGCCTGAGTCCTCCGTTTTCTCTCTTAATCTTAGAGTGCACCAGAGACTTCGCTATTTCTTAGTAATGACACAGAATATGAAATTGCAACCCCAATTGCAACTGGGGTTGCAATTGTTGAGGCAACTAGATATGTCTGATTACAGCAAATGTGTTATTGTCAATTTGTAGGTGAAAGATTTTATCTTCAATAGATGTAGGTTAGCAATACACCTGGAGGCAAATGCTTATAAAAAAAACCCAAGGAAGGAAGCATATTCCTTTAAGACATAATTATCTGACCAGTATGGGGAGGATCATTGTGTCTCCGTCAGGGGGTCATGGAGTGGTGGTCCAGCAGGCGTCACGGAAGTTTTTTTTTTGGGGGGGGGGGGGGGGGGGGCACAGACATATATGCGATAGGACGTTGTTCGGTCGGATGTAAACCAACGCATGACTGTATAACAAATTTCAAAACTGCTATTTTAGAAATAAGAAACTCGAAGTACTGTGAGAATCCTTCAAAGACGCTCATGGCTGAAGCAAAGGAAGAATGTGACTGCATATGTGTTGATATAGTGGAGAGATATTCTTTCACTAAACAATTAGTAGCTGCTAAATTATTCAACAAGAAAAGCTTCACTAGTTTTAAGAATAAACTGCCTACAGAAGAGATAGGATTGACCACTGAAGTATATCCCATGACTGACAAAGAAAAATTTTGAACTGAACTTAAAAGTATTCTACAGTAGGTCCGATATGCATGGATATTGCAGGTTAATTAACCTTCTGAAATTCATCTTTTGAAAATAATTTAGATGGTGTTCTTAGTGAGATTATGAAAACTGAAAAAAATCCACTTGACAATTCCTATGACTACATCAGAGCTTGAACGCTGCTTTTCAACATTAAAGAGAATAAAAACTTTTCTGAGGAGCACTATGAAACAAGAAAGGCTAAATGCACTTACAATGATTTCAACAGAGAAAAATTTCTTTAACAGTCATCCAAACATTAATGAGAAAGTTGTTGACCTTTTCGCTCAAAAGAAAACAAGAAGAATGGATTTTATTTTTAAATAAATTTGGATCAAGCTAGACTGGAGTAGTTTATCTGTAAGTGTTAAATGTTTATTTTTTTTTAGTATTTTTACCATACTTTTAGTATTTTATTTGTGAGCATCAGCTGATGGGATAGTTTGCCAATACAGTAATCTGTTCTATGTTTACATTCGTTTCCAGTGGAGTAAATATCAAGAAGGTTGTGTTCTTGAATATTTTTGCATTTTTTTTATCAAAATTATTGGTCATTCTAAAATTTAGCCATCCAAGCTCTGTCTACATAAAGTTGTCAACTATTATTTTTGGCTCATATATGTAACTTTATTCATTTATTGAAACTCATTTACATGCACACACTGTCCTAAGGGCAAAGCTGTACTGTACATGTAATCAAAATAATGTACAAAATGATTCCTAATATTTTTGTCTAGTACAAACTATCGCATGTTTACGTTCAAATTAATCCGTGTCTTATAAGAATTACAGCATTGTAAATTATATTCTCCCAGGACGTTTCACTGGCATTTTATAAGAGAAAAGCTTAGTCACTTAAGGACTGATAAATAAACACACATTAGATCTTGGGCGCCAACTGTCAAACATATCACCTCACCTCCTGCTCCCCCCCTCACGCACACTTGCTCGCTCCCTCCCTCCCTCTCCCCCATCTGCCCAGCCAGGGTTTTAGGCTTACAGTTTTTATCTTATATAATATCTCAGACTAAAGTTACAAGAATATAATTTGCATTGCTGGAATCCTTGCAAGACAGCGAATAATTTTAATATAAACGTCATATATTTTGCACAAGAGATACAAATTAATCACCTGTATCATATTACAGTAGTGATTTAAGAGTAAGAGTGTACATGTACGTATACAGCTCCTCCCCCGACTTACGACCTACTCGACTTACGACCACCCGCACTTACGACCTGCCTCAGTCGTACCAAAATTTTGTCAAATTACATATTTTCGAGTCCCAACGTCAGTACACAGAGAAAATTTTCGTTTGTAATTCACTTTAAAATGGCTGGCAAACTTAAAAGTGAGAGTTTGTGGTGCTGAGAAGAAAAAGTGACACCCATTTTAGATTTTATATGTATAATTTAAAAATTTTCGACTTAGGACCTGGATTTGGGTCCTAAACCCTGTCATATGTCAGGGAGGATCGGTATATATAGTATGGCGATTTAGGGGAATTTTAGGGGTGTTTCTGACTTTACTTTGTATGTACTTTTCTGTCAGCTGGAACCAATATCCCATTGAAATAATGGATTCAGTTAATGAACAACTCTGTGGAAGGAATTGTGTTCATTGACCGAGGGACCACTGTACATATGCGGGATGGTGACCAGCCACGACCTGCGCTAATCCCGTAAAAGGAAGAGACTAGATTTAGCACTGTCCTGAACTCATATTTGTGGTACAGGTTGTACCTCTCTAGTCCGGCATTCTGTGGTCCGGAACGATTTTAGTTTGTCCAATAGGTAGATAGGCAGCTTCTTTTTTTTTTTTTTTTTTTTTTTTTTTTTTTTTTTTTTTTTTTATCTGAATTATTATTATTATTACAGGAGTATTAAATTTTTGCCCCTCAGGCCCTAATGTGGGTCGGTGACCTATTCCCGGGTGGGCTAATCCCCTTGATAAAAAAAAAAAAGCTGCGGGAAATTAAGGTTTGTTTACATCCAGCAGTTCGGCTGCTCTCTCTCTCTCTCTGCTTGTCTATACAGAGTACAACATTTAACCCTTCATATATGAGCAGTAAATAAGTGTTGCTTTCATATTCATATGTAGAGTAATGACGATATATTTTCACATGTGCACACTTACATACGAGCAGTCTCACTTTTTTTTTTACCATTAATGGTTAGCTACTTATATTGTTCCATTTATTAACATTAAATAACATTACAGGTACTTCAAGCAACCATATTCATTTTTTTACATTAATTTTACTACAGCTAAACTCAGGGTCTTATTTTCTTCAGTTTTATATGTAGAACCAATCAGTCACTGGTTTCGTAAGCTTTAACATAAACAATGCCGGCAGCCGTCTCGTCTCCTCTAATATTCGACGTATTATTAATAAATTGTATTGTTAATTTTGCACACACGTACATTAATTCAATAAAAACAAATTCAGAAACATTAATTAAAATATATATGAACAGTAAATAAGTGTTGCTTTCATATTCTTATGTAAAGTAATGACGATATGTTTTCACGTGTGCGCATGCGCACTTACATACGCGATCTCTTTTTTCTTTACCATTATCGTTAGCTACTTCTATTGTTCCATTTATTAACATTAATAACATTACTTAAAACAACCATATTAATTTTACTACAGCTACAGCCAAGGTCTTATTTTCTTCAGTTTTATATGTAGAACCAGTCAGTCACTGGTTTTGTAATCAACGAATACAATGCTGTGTCATTTCCTCGTGTGTTTTAATATTCTACGTATTATTAATGAATTGTATTGCTCATTTTGCACACATAAACAATAATTCAATAAAAATGACATTCAGTAATAAACAATAATGAATCTTTTGTGCATAAGAGAAATGACGCTGTTTCCACGATTATGCACGTCGTCTGCACGTTGGCGGGCCGTTCAAACCCGTCGAAATTCAAGTTTCCGCCGTCAAAATTTTTGTTTATTTATTTTTTTGTGTGTTCCAATAAAATACGTTAAGAATTAAAAACTGGCGAAATTTGAGAAGCTACTATACGACATTTAACCCTTCAATATGTCTTCAAAGAGACCATGATGCAGAGAAAGTGGTGCTAGTGCTTCCAGGCATAAGCTCAAGTCACTATCTATCCAGGAAAAGGGTGAATTTTAATGGTCCGGCAATTTCTATGGTCCGGCACCGGTCAGGTCCCGAGGTTGCCGGACTAGAGAGGCACAACCTGTAGTAGCGAGATGCGGCTTAGAGCTACATTATCACCCCCTCCTTGCCTGCTGGTAATGCTGCTTCCCGGGCCACATAGCTCTACGATCTGCATGCCACAGTGGCGACAGTGTTCATCACCGAGTGAGTAATGCTCGCGCTCAAGGCGGACTGAGGCAGAATACAGGCATCCCCCGCGTTACGGAAGCCTGGGTTACGGAATTTGTAAATTATGACCA
The DNA here is from genome assembly GCA_958450375.1 of Homarus gammarus. Lineage (NCBI taxonomy): Eukaryota > Metazoa > Arthropoda > Malacostraca > Decapoda > Nephropidae > Homarus > Homarus gammarus. Next base: position 1,213,583 of record CAUDMG010000523.1, read on the forward strand.
ATAATTTCGTGTTACGGCTCGTAAATCCGCCCTTACGGAAATTGGGGTAAATTTTAACAAACACAAGGCCTCACACATGCCATTCAGACTGACAGACTTGACAAGTTTTACCAACCATAAAGACAGTTGAAGCTTTAAACATCACTCACAATGGATCTTGAATATTCCAACTGTAATCAGACATACCTAAGTTGCCTCAACAATTGCAACCCCAGTTGCAATATCAAATTCTGTGTCACCACTAAAAAATAAAACAGTAGTCCCTGGCGCACTCTTAAGATTAAGAGAAAACAGGTGACTCAGGCGGCCTTGAAGTGAGAGAAAACGGACTCCTATGACGGGGCACTCAAATAAACATACACATAGCTGTATAATGCAATATTAACACCTAAAACGGTGTTTTAAGAAGGTATATCATAAATTATTTAATGTACTGTATTGTAGGTGTTTATAATTGCATATTTTCATTAATAAAAGTGCTTGAATTACTTTTTTGGGGCCGAAAATATTCCTTAGGAACGCATCTCCAGTTTAATAATGGAAGTCAATGGGAAAATAGGTTTCGCATTGCGGAATTTCGCGATACGGTCAATTTTCCGGGAACGGAACCCTTCCGTAACACGGGGGGTGCCTGTACTCAGAGCTTACCCCAGATGATTTTTCTGAGTTGGTTAATGATCCACTCTAAGATCAGAATACTTCATCTTCTTGTTGAAGTGGTGAGGAAGATGTTTCAGACATACTGGCAAGAATGACATGTAACACCTCGTAATCCAGCTCGTGAGACACCTCTCTGCCTCAGAGGTCGCCACTTTCCTTCCACCTTACCACCAACACCTGGCAAGAAGAAAGCACAGAAGCAGTGGCACGTTTGCTACAACACGTCACGAAGAGCAAAGAAGAGGAAGGACACTACAGGTGCTCCCCAACTTACGACGGGGTTACGGACCCAAATCCAGGTCGTAAGTCTGACATAGAAAAAAAATAAAATAAAAAAAATAAAATAAATAAATAAATAAATAAAAAATACCAAAATTCTACAATGAAATACAGTACAGTAAAAGTAATAAATAATGAGGAATGGATACAGTGTGACTGAGCACTTACCTTTAATGTAGTCAGCTGAATGCACATGGGGCCCCCATAATTTTCTATTTACAGGATACATGGAGACTATATTAATTGGATGAAGCAGAGGAGGAGACAGGTCTGGGTGGGTCATCAATGTCGCTTTCTTCACACAGGTTTATGGACTGTGGAAACTTGCTGGTTGAAGGTATTGGATCATCTTGAGGGAGTGAAGAGGCAGCACTGGTGGGGTGTGAGGAGACAGCACTGGGGGACTTCTTAAAATAGATGTCCAATTTAGACTGCACAGTTTGCTTTTTCTTTTCATTATAAATTTCTCTGTAGCAAGCAAGTGCATCTTGGATCATTCTGTCAACTTTGGCATAACACTCATAATTTTGATCCATGCCATCAAACATTTGCATTCCTTTATTAATTGTAGCAAATTCCTCTGCCATTTGTTTCACTGAAAACTTTTTGGGGGGTGCAGGTTCTTCTTTTACATTTTGTCTCTCTTCTTCCTCTGCAATTTTCTGTGCATCTAGTTCAATAAGATCCTCGTTACTGAGCTCTTCTGCTACACTTTCAACCAACTGTCCAACATCTTCATTTTCAATTTCTAACTCCAGCTGTTTACCTAACTCCACTATCTTGTTACTAATATCCGAAATAACTTCATTTTCATTAAATCCTTTGAAACTGTTCACATATCTTTACAGGATTTTCTTCCATATTCCATTCATGCAATGTTTTGCAACCTGATCCCATGCTGCACTAATGTTCTTTATACATGACAAAACGTTGTACTCCTTCCAAAACTCTCTGAGCGTTTTCTCACCTTCAGTAGCAGCAACAGTCTGAGCGAAGGTCGTGCGTAAATAATACACTTTAAAGGCAGCAATAGCACCTTGATCCATGGGTTGGATGACAGAGGTAGTGTTAGGTGGAATGTACACTACCTTAACATGAGGGTGCATGTCGTCCAGGTGTGGTGGGTGTCCCGGAGCATTATCCAAAATCAGCAAAATCTTGAATGGAATCCGTTGTTGCAGACAATACTCCTTGGTTCGTGGAATGAAACAAGTCCCTCAAACAGTGCTAAGGTCATCCAGGCTTTCTTATTACTGCGATAAAACACTGGCAGTGTGTGCTTGCTGACATGTTTAAAAGCCCTGGGGTTCTCTGAATGATAGATCATGAAGGGCTTTAGCTTGAAACCAGCAACATTCCCCCCCAACAGAAGTGTAATTCAGTCCTTGAATGCCTTGAATCCTGGCATTGTTTTCGCTTCTTTGTGGATGTATGTCCGCTCAGGAATGCGCTTCCACAATAATCCAGTCTCACCCACATTGAATATTTGCTCAGGCAAATAATTCCCTTCCACAATCACTTCATCTAACTCCTCCTTAAAAGCTTTGGCAGCACCAACATCGGCACTAGCTGCCTCTCCACTCACCTTAACATTGTGTAGACTGTAGCATTTTTTAAATCTATCAAACCACCCATGACTTCCTGTAAAGGTTTGATCACATTCATCTCCTGCCTGCTCCTTCAGGTTTTGGAACAGGCTTCTTGCTTTAGCCTGTATGGTTAGAAGGCTTAAGGGTACACGCTTCTGTAGCTGGTCTTCTATCCATATCACCAATAATTTTTCCATATCGTGAATAGGACCTTGTCTTCTCTTTGAAATTATAGTTCCCTTTATTGGTGCTGTTCCTTTCACTACATCACGAATACGTTCCTTGTCCTTCAGAATGGTGGATATGGTCGAGTGTGAGAAACCTAGGTCGGGTGAGATTGTTGCTACAGTCTTTCCATTCTCATGCTGTGTTATTAGCATCATTTTCATCTCAAAATTAATTGCCTGTCTCCTTTTTTTTGGAGCACCACCAGCACTCTCAATTTTATGCTTTCCAGCCATTATAAAGTCAATTATGTACAATAATAACGAAAGTTCACAGCGCGATCAGTATAGGATACGATAGCCAAACACCAACTAAGCACTCCACTGAGTGAGAGTGCCCACGCAGCGACCCAAGCCGCGCCACGCTCTCGTCCAGGTCAGAAACGTTTCGGTATAGAAAATGCGAGCGTCATTTGAAAATATTTTTGGTCACGACTGCCGAGGTCGTATGTCCCGACGGTCGTAAGGTCAGAGCAAGTCATTAGTACCGATGGACGTAAGTCCAAGCAGTCGTAAGTAGGGGAGCACCTGTACTCGTTATTGCTGTAATGAGTGTAAAGTAGCACCATGGTTCAAGGACTATCACACTCTTCAGAAGTATTAGTGTAATAATATGATGAGCACCAGGTAGTTGCCATGACACCCTCCGTACCCTTTACCAGTCACAGACACGGATAATACCCAATTTGTATGCAAATGGGGGGGGGGGGGGGGACTTGGATAAGCAAAGATCATAAAAAAATATCAACTCAAAGTGGTGTTTTATTCATTTTCTAACATGCATATTGAATAATTATTGATGTGGGAGGAATAACCAGAAATGAGTCAAAAGAAACACACACACAAGAGGTGTTAGGAAAGTGGAAAACTGTCAGAGTGGCGAGGAGGAGGAGCATGACTCAGCCGATTGCCATGGTGATGGGCGCCGTGAGACCCTCCCTACTCCTCCACCACCATTCACTACACAGTGTTACCACACAGATGCAGGAAATCTTGTGATTTTCATGTTTCCTGGAACATTTTGAGATGATTTAGGGGAAAAAAAAAATATATATACATATATATATATACAGGTATATATATATTTTTTTTGCCGGCACTGGGGTGTCTATTACCTCTAATATTGGCTGGCGCTCAACTGGCGAAGCCTTTACAGTGGTCCCTCGGTTAATGAACACAATTCGTTCCACAGAGTCGTTCGTTAACCGGAAAATTTCGTTAATCGAATCCATTATTTCAATGGGATACTGGGTAATTGGTTCCAGCTCACAGAAAAGTATATACAAAGTAAAGCCAAAAATGCATAAAGTCAGAAACACTCCTAAATTTCCCCTAAATCACCCTTAAATCACTATATATATACATATATGTACAGTGACCCCTCGTTTAACGAACGCCTCGGTTAACGAACTGCCTTCCATAAGGATCTTCAATTCGGTTAACGAACAAAAAAACCGGTTAACGAATTTCTTACGAACCGACCTCAACATGTTTTCGCTTGCACTGACCGGGCAACCAGCTTTAGTATCAGTCCGCAATACATTAATTGGTTCTAGGGCTTAAATTCCTTACTATTTTAGTAAATATCAAGAAGTTTATACTATTCAATAATTTTAAAAGTTTAATGTTCATTTTTTTAGTCATTTTAACAATTATTGAACATAATTGAAGGTAAAGTGACTAGTTTAATGCGCGGCATCCAGCCCCTTAACACAGCAAACAGGCGTTAGTCTCTCTCTGTTTTCACTGGAGGTAACATCTTGCTTGAGACTCTCTTCAACTAAACACTTTTTTTCTGTGTTTCCAAGCAAATTATTGGTCATTTTGAAATATATTTTACATATTGACAATATATAATGCAGTGCAGTGTTGATTTAAAGAAAATAATCTTGAAATACACCAAGAGAACTAAAATTTTATGGGAGAAATGGTGCCATGGGGTGACTTCTCTTCCACCCCAATGCCTTCTCTTCTTCCTTCTCCTCCACCCTCATTCTAATTCCCATCATCATCATCATCATCATCATCATCCAGGAGCCTTCTACATACACACCTCAAAGTAAGTGAACTTTTCTACCATTTTTGTTGAATTTAGGAAATTTTCGGTGAGCTGGAACCAATTACCCAAAAACCCATTGAAACAAGGGTTTCGGTTAACGAACGACCTTCTGGAACGGATTGAGTTCGTTAACCGAGGGGTCACTGTACACTCTTACTCTTAAATCACTACTGTAATGTGATACAGGTGATTAATTTGTATCTCTTTTGCAAATTATATGATGTTTATATTTAAATTATTTGCTGTCTTGCAAGGATTCCAGCAATGTAAATTACATTCTCCTAACTTTAGTCTGAGATATTACATAAGATAAAAACTGTAAGCCTAATGAAAACCACCAAACCGTTGCTGGGAGGTGGGGGGGTTGGGAGGGAGGGGTGACATGCTTGACGGTTAGCGCCGAAGGTCTAGTGAAGTATTTATTTGATTATTTATTTCCTTTAAATAGAGTTTTTGTTTTTTGGTTATAAAATTTCATGGAAGTGACTGGGGAGAATATAATTTACATTGCTGGAATTCTTATAAGATAGTGATTAATTTGAATGTAAACATGCCATAGTTTGCACTAGACAAAAATTTTAGTAATCATTTTGTACATTATTTTGATTACATGTACAGTACAGCTTTGCCCTTAGGACAGTGTGTGCATGTACAGTAAATGAGTTTCAATAAATGAATAATGTTACATATATGAGCCAAAAATAATAGTTGACAACTTTATGTAGACAGAGCTTGGATGGCTAAATTTTAGAATGAACCAATAATTAAAAAAAAAAAAAAAAGCACAAATATTAGAGAACACAATTTTCTTGATATTTACTCCACTGGAAACGAATGTAAACATAGAACAGATTACTGAATTGGCAGACTAGCCCATCAGCTGATGCTCACAACAAAACGTGATGTTCGTAAAGATTTCGTTAATCGAATTTTTGTTCGTTAACCGAATTGAAGATTTTTATGGACGGTAATTTGTTACCGTATATCGCGGCCTATAAGGCGTCGGGGAGCATAAGACGGCCCCCCCAAATTTCTATTTAAAAAGTAGCTTTTGAGCTCTATTTGTTGTATAAGACCAGTACCCCAAATGTGACACTTACCCACTGACTCAGTAGTCCTTTACCAACCATCCTTGGTTTTTTAAAATAAGGCCAATTCACTTCAAGTAATGTCATCAAATATTACCCGCTGGTGTAGTGTAAACACTAGTGACGTCACTGAAGCGTCTGCTATTTACCGGTAACTGGAACTAATGTCGGTGTCGAGTAAAATTTTTCCATTTACTTGAAATGGATTTACCGATTTATTTGTTTATTTATTTATTTATAATATGCTGTAACATATTAAACACACTGCAAGTATTTTCTTTAATTTATACGCTTGCTTCGCACGAGACGATCGGTGGTGGGAGTGTTCCCTCGTCTCCGTGGTGTGACTGTGTTCCAACTATTTATACAACAGGTGGTTCAACAGCAACCACCGTATTCTAATTGTGGTGTTTCATTAGGATTTGAGTGAAAAAGGTTACCGGTATGTACTTACTACATACATGTAACCCAGAGGGTCCCGCGTAAAGTGAGAAACGCGTAAAGTGAATAACATAACATATGGGATTAATTGAAATGGAGTCCGAGCCGATCCCCAAACTCCACTTTTTGACGACACACAACTATGTTGTAGTAAAAATTTTATCTTAACTTTATGATGGCATGAAAAAACAAGTAAAATAGAAGAGGTTAGGTTAGGAAAAATAAAGGTTAACATAGGAAAAATAAAGGTTAGGTTCGAAAAACTAAGAGTTATGTGGAACACTTACGGTAGTAGAAGAGATGGATCGGCATACGGGGATGGAGGCTGGTTCCGAGGCAGAGGGCAGATTACTGGCTCTCAGGTGAATCACCATTACTAGGTGAATCACCATCACTGTCACTTACAGTTGTCGGGGCTTCCCTGACAAATCCCTCAAAGTCATCTTCACTGTCACTATCACTGGCTTGGGCTGGCTGTGGTGGGTTGCGGGCGAAGAACTCGGTTATGCTTTTTTGACGGCTGGTGTTTATGTAGTCGTGATACACCGTGATGTACAGCTCCATAGCCTGCACCAGCCGGGTATGGAAGACTTCATAGCGGTCATCGTCATTGTCGCGGGAAAGGAAGGACTTCATTTTCTTTGCACACTCCATGGCACCCTTAATATCACTATGAGTTAAACTGTGTTCTTCGGAGAATGACGCACCTTCTTCCTCCTCTTCACTGACGTGATCTTCTTCCAACATCTCGTCGGCAGTCACTTCAGGATCTCTGATCACCTACAGGATGTCGTCGTTGGTGGTCTCGGAGAAGCCTGGAACTGTAACAGTCTGCGCAGCTTCTCTGGCAAGGTCCACTGCTACTGCAACATTCTGGACCTCACCAGTCACAGATTGACTCCTCCTCTCACCTGGTATTCCATGCAACACATGTCTCCATGCGAATTGTAGCAATAGACAGCTGATCCCATGACTCCACCAAGAAGTCCACAGCTTTCTTGATGTTAAATACTCTCCAGAATTGTTTGAACAGTATTTTTTGCTGTTCCAACTGTTGATCCTCATCTTCTTCGCTCTTGCTATCGGTGGTGGTGTCACTCAGATTGCGCAACTCTTCCCTGGTGTTGGTGTAGTCGTTCAGGAGCTGGAAGTTTTTTGTTGAGAATGCAGCTTTTACATTACAGATTAACTCTTGGTCCATGGGCTGTAGTATAGACGTAGTGTTGGGAGGAAGGAAGACCACTTTTACGTTGGGGTGACTATCTAACAGTAGGGGCGAGTGTCCTGGTGCGTTGTCCAGCAGCAACAAAATATTGAATGGCACATTCTGTCGCTCACAGAATTTCTTTACATCGGGAACAAAACAGTTATCAAACCAGGAGAGGGACAGTGTAGAGAACATCCACACCTTACGTGCGGTCAGCCAGTGGACATTTAGCTTGGTCATGTCCATGGTTTTGTAGGCGTGCGGCTTGCGTGCTGTGTGGATCACCGATAACTTGACCTTACAGGTACCGGAGGCATTGGTGGTAAACAGGACGGTGATGCGTTCCTTCTGCATCTTCCGGCCCCGAATCCTGCTGGCATTCTTTACAACGAAGGACTTGGAAGGTAGCTTTTTCCAGAAAAGACCAGATTCGTCCATGTTAAACACCTGGTCGTCACTGTACTGTCCTTCCTCCATAATCTCACGTAAAAACGGAGGAAATTCCCTAGCCGCAGCACGGTCAGCACTCGCTTCTTCACCACCAATGTTTATATTGGTGATCTTGTTCCGGATCTTAAACGTCTATAACCACCCAGAGGAAGCATTAAGGGGTTTGGGCTCTGTAGTTCCCATCTTTCGTGCCACTGCGATGTACACTTCACGTCCGTAGTCCTTAACAGAGCGCGTGTCGACCGCCATGTGAAATATAACAGAGTCTAGAACTGCTTTTAGTGTCCTTGTGGCCTAGCCGGTAAGCGTTCCCTAGTCACACCCAGTAGGTCGAGGGTTCGATTCCTTGCTGGTGAGGTCGTTGATTATATGTTCAAAGTCCGCGTGTTATATGGACTAAAAATGAAGTATATATATGTACCTCGCGTTTCATACCAGCTGGATTCGGTAAAATGCTACTGACACCACATAAGAGGCACGGGCAGTTTCCCATTGAGGTTCACGGCGCTATCAGCTCGATGAACAGGCTTTGTGTGAAATATAACAGAGTCTAGAACTGCTTTTAGTGTCCTTGTGGCCGAGCCGGTAAGCGTTCCCTAGTCACACCCAGTAGGTCGAGGGTTCGATTCCTTGCTGGTGAGGTCGTTGATTATATGTTCAAAGTCCGCGTGTTATATGGACTAAAAATGAAGTATATATATGTACCTCGCGTTTCATACCAGCTGGATTCGGTAAAATGCTACTGACACCACATAAGAGGCACGGGCAGTTTCCCATTGAGGTTCACGGCGCCATCAGCTCGATGAACAGGCTTTGTGTGAAATATAACAGAGTCTAGAACTGCTTTTAGTGTCCTTGTGGCCTAGCCGGTAAGCGTTCCCTAGTCACACCCAGTAGGTCGAAGGTTCGATTCCTTGCTGGTGAGGTCGTTGATTATATATATATATATATATATATATATATATATATATATATATATATATATATATATATATATATATATATATATATATATATATACAAAAAATAAATGTTAGATGAATTATTTATGGTGCATTAGGGTACTGGTCACTTCAGACACAAAGACGGGCTATAAATAGCCCATCTCCCCCTCTTCTTACAGCTGCCAATGGGAAGCGTCTTGGTAATTAAATTTGATGTTTATTTTCGTTGTCTAATTTATCATGTATCAAAGTAATATTACTAAAAATTGTGTAGGTAGTAGGCAGCTACCAAACAGGTAGATACTACCGCCTGGGAAGATATTGGAAGCATAATGTGTTGTCTAATGGTAGACCCTGCTGCCATATGGCATCACGAAAATTGTGACCAAGTCCCAGGTTCAGAGCTGACCTGACTTTCTGCCTCATTTACACACAATTGCAGTTTGAATTGTTCCTCTAACTTTGACAACACAACATACATACAGTATATTATTTCTCACTTTTGATCTTTTTTTTACTTTTTGTATTTATTTATGGTTAATTACTTTAAATAAGGCCAATTCACTTCATGTAATGGCATCAAATGTTACCAGCTGGTGTAGTGTAAACACTAGTGACGTCACTTAAGCGTCTGTATTTAACTGTCAGTAGTTTCAAGAATTAATGCAGTCATTTACTGAATATTCCTTGTAAAAAAAATAAATCCAAGTATTATTAATTATCAGTAAATATACCGATATGCATTGCTGACCACCTCCACGGCTAAAAATAGCCCAATCTCGCGGTCACTTTCCCTTTCTTGTCTCCTCACTGGCAAATGGGGGGGGCGTGGGGAGGGGTGTGTGATGATTGCTGTATTTATTACAGGGGTATAATTCTCTTTTACGGTATGTTAGACAGGTTTATAATACATTTTTGTTATTTTAATATACCGGTAATCTTAATTTGAATCCAGCTTGCCAAACGTAAGTTTCAGTATAAAATAATTACTGGTAGGACTTTGTGAGTGGCTTACGATGTTTCCATCACCACACTTGACACAGTAAACCACAATATTTAAGATGTAAGAATTTTATATTTGTTGCTTAAGACGACCCCCTAACTTTGGGCAGATTTTTTTAATGTTCAAATTTCGTCTTATAAGCCGAGATATACGGTACGGTAATCGAAATTTCGTTATCCGAACCGTTTGTTAACCAAGGGACCATTGTATTTTAATTCAGCGACATATGGCCTGAGCTGTTCGTTGCCAGGGACTTAATTACCACAATCAATCAACCAATCAATACATTATGTGTACTAAGTGTTTACCTATGGAAGGGTCACTTCTGCCTTACAGACAGCCTCCAGGAACGGAACCTATCCATAACCTCAGAGTGTCTGGTGAGAGGATTAAAATTACCAATGACCTCGGGGGTTGTCTCTTTTCAAAATTAACATTAGGTGGACAAACACGGTCAACCAATTTACTGTCTAAATATTCCCATATGATCAAATTTCTGATTTAACCATTGTTTATATGCTTCAAGTAATTTCTAATTTGTATGAGAAAAAACCTAAATTAATATATCTTTCACAATTGAGTAAAAACTATTGGGGGTTATACGAGTGGCTAACTAAAATGTTAAATTCTCTGATTGAAACTTTAATTTACTCACATTCCACTTCATCTATTATTGAAAGGACATCATCTTCAAAGAGATCATCATCGAGGATTTCGCTAGCACGTCGTGTTGTTTTCGTACGGACATGATGACAAGCCTTACTGTCTCCTTGCTCATCTTCCTCTAGTTGTGAGTCTGTAAAATAATGGAACTGTAACACATAGCAGACAATGATGATGCCTAATACAGGTTGACCCTCTCTTATCAGGCAACCTTGTAACCAGGGCAGCACTGGATCATAGAAATTCCTGTTAAATAGGAAGTTGATATTTACACGTAACGGTACATTATCCTACTGCCCCATAACATTATTAATTTCTCTGTATACAAATTTGAAACACATAATGAATATATTTAATAAATAAACAATTAATGTGACAACAGTACAGGTTGTACCTCTCTAGTCCGGCTACCTCGGGACCTGACCGGTGCCGGACCATGGAAATTTCCGGACCGTGGAAATTCACCCGTTTCCTGGATAGATAGTGACTTGGCTTGGAAGCACTAGCACCACTTTCTCTGCATCATGGTCTCTTTGAAGACATATTGAAGGGTTAAATGTCATACAGTAGCTTCTCAAATTTCAGGAGTTTTTAATTCGACGTTTTCTATTTGAACACAAAAAAAACAACACATTTAAAAATTTTGACGGCGGAAACTCGAATTTCGACAGATTTGAACAGCGACCAACGTTCAGACGACGTGCACAATCGTGTAAACAGCGTCATTTCTCTTATGTACAAAAGATTCATTATTGTTTATTCCTTTAAGTCTTTTTAATTGAATTAATGTTTATGTGTGCAAAATGAGAAATACAATTCATTAATAATACGTAGAATATTAAAACACAAGGAAATGAGGCAGCATTGTTTTCGTTGATTACAAAACCAGTGACTGATTGGTTCTACATATAAAACTGAAGAAAATAAGACCTTGGCTGTAGCTGTAGTAAAATTAATATGGTTGTTTTAAGTAATGTTATTTAATGTTAATAAATGGAACAATAGAAGTAGCTAACGATAATGGTAAAGAAAAAAAGAGAGATCGCGTATGTAAGTGCGCACACATGAAAACATATCATCATTACTTTACATAAGAATATGAAAGCAACACTTATTTACTGTTCATATATATTTTAATTAATGTTTCTGAATTTGTTTTTATTGAATTAATGTTTGTGTGTGCAAAATTAACAATATAATTTATTAATAATATGTGGAATATTAAAACACACGAGGAGACGAGACGGCTGCCGGCATTGTTTTTGTTAAAGCTTACAAAACCAGTGACTGATTGGTTCTACATATAAAACTGAAGAAAATATGACCCTGATTGTAGCTGTAGTAAAATTAATGTATAAAAATTAATATGGTTGTTTGAAGTACAGGTTGTACCTCTCTAGTCCGGCATTCTGTGGTCCGGAAACTCCCGTGGTCCGGAATGATTTTAGTTTGTCCAATAGGTAGATAGGCAGCTTTATTTTTTATTTATTTATTTTTTTTCTCTGAATTATTATTATTATTACAGGAGTATTAAATTTTTCCCCCTCAGGCCCCAATGTGGGTCAGTGACCTATGCCCGGGTGGGCTAATCCCCTTAAAAAAAAAAAAAAGCCGCGGGAAATTAAGGTTTGTTTACATCCGGCAGCACTCTCTCTCTCTCTCTCTGCTTGTCTATACAGAGTACAACATTTAACCTTTCAATATATATGAGCAGTAAATAAGTGTTGCTTTCATATTCTTATGTAGAGAAATGACGATAAATTTTCACATGTGCGCACTTACATACGAGCAGTCTCACTTTTTTTTTTTACCATTAATGGTTAGCTACTTATATTGTTCCATTTATTAACATTAAATAACATTACAGGTACTTCAAGCAACCATATTCATTTTTTATATTAATTTTACTACAGCTACAACCAAGGTCTTATTTTCTTCAGTTTTATATGTAGAACCAATCAGTCACTGGTTTTGTAATCAACGAAAACAATGCTGTGTCATTTCCTCGTGTGTTTTAATATTCTACGTATTATTAATGAATTTTGTTGCTCATTTTGCACACATAAACATTAATTCGATAAAAAAGACATTCAGTAATAAACAATAATGAATCTCTTGTACATAAGAGAAATGACGCTGTTTACACGATTATGCACGTCGTCTGCACGTTGGCGGGCCGTTCAAACCCGTCGAAATTCAAGTTTCCGTCGTCAAAATTTTTATTTATTCATTTTTTTGTGTTTCAATAAAATACGTTAAGAATTAAAAACTCGCGAAATTTGAGAAGCTACTATACGACATTTAACCCTTCAACATGTCTTCAAAGAGACTATGATGCAGAGAAAGTGGTGCTAGTGCTTCCAGGCATAAGCACAATTCACTATCTATCCAGGAAAAGGGTGAATTTCCATGGTACGGCAATTTCCATGGTCCGGCACCGGTCAGGTCCCGAGGTTGCCGGACTAGAGAGGTACAACCTGTACCTGTAATGTTATTTAATGTTAATAAATGGAACAATATAAGTAGCAAACCATTAATGGTAAAAAAAAAAGTGAGACTGCGCGTATGTATGTGCGCACATGTGAAAACATATCGTCATTACTCTACATAAGAATATGAAAGCAACACTTATTTACTGCTCATATTTATTGAAGGGTTAAATGTTGTACAGTAAAAGTCCAAAAATCCGGATGCCAGGAATCCGGACCACCCGAGAATCCGGACTTTTCGAAAATTCAAACTTTTTAAATTTAGCGGGCTTTTGTGGGTTATGTGAATGAATGGAGTTGCTTTAAAAAATTAATTTACATAATTCTAATAATAAAAGTAATTGTAAATTATAGGTAGCTAATTTTGTTAGTTGTGTAATTAGCTTGAACTGAAATGTAAAATTTGAGGCACTATAAATCTTTTGTGTGTATGTGTGCATGCGTGAATGCCACAGCTGCACAGAGACAACAAACGACCACACGATCGCCACTTTAAAACAAGCAATCAAACTGTGACAACGTATGTAATTTTGAGTCCTACTCTTTCCATGTACAGAGTACAAGCCCATAATAATGGCCCCTAAAGTAGATAAACTTCGTTGTGTGAAGAGAAAGAAGAACACATTGAAATTGAGTGACAAACTTGAAATAATTAAGAAACTAGAATGTAATGTGAGCAATGCTGTTCTAATGGAAACATACATTGGAAAGTCTACAATTTATGATATAAAAAAGGCAAAGAATACAATTCTAGAATTCACAGCTTCTTCTGAGCCTTACATTAAAATTGCTGAAAGAAAAAGTTTACATTGGCCCAAATTAAAAATTCTTGATAAAGTGTTGCACAAATGGTTTTTGTTAAAACAATCAGAAGGTATGGCAATTTCTGGGCCGATGCTTATTGCCAGAGCAAAGTCTTTTAAGGAGCAAATGAACATTGAATCAGAGTGCGCATTTAGTGATGGATGGCTTAGGAATTTCAAGACTCGTCATGGTATTAGACAGTTTGTTTACATTTTTGTCTAGTGTTAACTTTATTTTTCTTTAAAAGTGCTTGTTTTGATAAATGAAGCATGCTTTATTTGGTAATGAATAAACTACCAAAATGTACCTGTTCATCTCTTCTTTATTCCTCCTTAAATTTTAATTTTAAAAGTACTGCCTGAGAATCCGGAAAATCCGAAAATCTGGACCGACCCAATCCCCAAGCAGTCCGGATTTTTGGACTTCTACTGTACTCTGTATAGACAAGCAGAGAGAGAGAGCAGCCGAACTGCCGGATGTAAACAAACCTTAATTTCCCGCGGCTTTGTTGTTTTGTTTTTTACGGGGATTAGCCTACACGGGCATAGATCACTGACCCACATTGGGGCCTGAAGGGCAAAAATTTAATACTCCTGTAATAATAATAATAATTCAGATAAGTAAAAAAAAAAAGCTGCCTATCTCTCTATTGGACAAACTAAAATCATTCCAGACCACGGGAGTTTCCGGACCACAGAATGCCGGACTAGAGAGGTACAACCTGTATTACCTGTATTTAGGGAATGTATTATAAATCACAATAAACAATAAATTAAAAACATATAGATTTCCAGTGGTGGACAGTAATGAAGTACAGGTACACCACCGATTTTCTGGCACCCTTGGCTCCAAAGCCTTGCCGGATTATCCATTTTGCCGGACCAACCGAGGTCACATAATAATAATTTAACAATACTGTACACCTCTGTCCCAGGGCCGCATTAACAACGGTGCTCGAGGAGACCTGGCCAGGGGACCTGGCCAGGGGCCCTGGGTCCAGGGGGGCCCTTGAGCTTAAAAATATTTGTTATAATAATAATAATACAGTATAGTCTCGATTTACGAGGACTTGGTTTACGCGATTGGTCATTTACGCGGCACCTTGCCAGACCGACAACTTTTTATTTACACGTTTGATTCCATCATTTACGCGGGAAGCGGCGCAGGCAGGGTGCGCAGAAGGTCGCCCAGTCAACAAAACATTACCGAGTTCTTCACCCGCCACAGCCAGCCCAAGACAGTGATAGTGATATTGAGGGGTTTGACAAAGAGACCCTGCAAGCCTCTGTGGTGGATAGTGATACAATTGATACAGGTGAGGGCCAATAATCTGCCCTCTGCCTCGGAACCAACCCCCCATCCCCATGTGCCCAGCCATCTTTTCTACTGACGTAAGTGTTAAAAAACCTAATTTTATTGATATTTCTCTAAAATATTAATTGTGTGTGCATACCATCATAAAATTAAGATGTTATTTTTACTACAACGTACGTATTGTGTCGGAAAAAGTGGAGTTTGGGGGTCGGCCCAGTCTCTATTTCAATCAATCCCATATGTTCTGTTTCGTTAATGCGTTTCTCGTTTTATGCGGACCTCCACTGGTTCAATTGATAGCGTAAATGAAGACTATAGTGTACAGAAAACTAGTTTTTTGCGCGCCAAACAGCCACTGAACACACCAAGCTTGGCTTCAGTTTGTGTATCTGTTCAGTGGAGGGAACATCTTGTTTGAGACTCTCTTGAACATTAACTATTTTTCTGCTTTTACAGTCAAATTATTGGTCATTTTGAAATATATTTTACATATTGATAATATATAGCGCAGTGCAGCGTTGATTTAAAGAAAATATTCTTTATTTACAGCAATAAAACTTAAAATTTCAGTGTTGAAATCGAATCCAGCATGGCTCCAAAGAAATTGAGAAAAGTTATTTCAATCCAGGTAAAACAGGAAAAAATAAAGAAACATGAACAGGGCATTAGAACAAATGCACTTTGTAAAGACTATGGCATGTCGGCATCAACTGTGTCGACAATTCTTGCACAGAAAGACAAGTTCAAGGAAGTGAAAGTGAGAGACAAATCTACCAGACTGTTTAAAGGTAGATCTTTGATAGCAGAAACAGAGAGGTTACTTCTCATTTAGATCAGGGAAAAACAAATGAAAGGTGATTCAGTTTCTACAGAATTTATTTCTTAAAGAGCCAGGGAGATTTACGAACATTTAAAGGAAGATCAACCTGGTTCTTCTGGCACAGAGTTCAAAGATTTTCGGGCAAGCAAGGGCTGGTTTGAAAAATTTAAGAAAAGAAGTGACATTTTCAGTGTTATTAAGCATGGTGAGGCTGCCAGTGCAGTTAAAGAAGGAGCAGCAAAGTTTGTAGTGGAGTTTAAGATACTGGTGGATGAAGAAAATTATCTTCCACAGCAAGTGTTCAATGTGGATAAAACTGGGCTGTTCTGGAAGAAAATGCCCAAAAGGACATTCATCACCAGAGATAAAGCCTCTTTACCTGGGCATAAACCCATGAAAGACCATCTCACTCTATTGCTTGGCACTAATGCTTCAGGGGATTTCTAGCTGAAGCCTATGCTTGTCTACCACTCTGAGAACCCCAGGGTGTTCAAGCAACAGAAAGTGGTAAGAGGAAAGCTTGGAGTTTATTGGAAGTCCAACAGCAAGACATGGGTGACAAGACAGCTCTTTAATGAATGGGCTGTTGAGGTGTTTTGCCCTTCTGTGAAGAGCTACCTAACCACCAATAAACTCCCTTTAAAGGCTCTTCTCCTTATGGATAATGCTCCTGGTCATGACCCTGAACTTGCCAGCACTTTGGAGGCTCAATTTGACTTTGTCAAAGTGTTGCTTTTGCCTCCCAACACTACATCAATCATGCAGCCAATGGACCAGAATGTGATCAGCAACTTCAAGAAGTTGTACATGAAGAAAATGTTCAGGAGGTGTTATCAGGCAACTTCCACTGATCCTGAACTAACACTGGCACAGTTCTGGAAGACACAAATCAACATTTTGGAGGCTGTAAAATTGATTGTGTCATCATGGCAAGAAGTCTCCATCAGATCCCTCAATTCTTCATGGAAAACACTGTGGCCATCAGTAGTCCATGATTTTGAGGGATTTGAGGAAGAAGCAGAGTTGGACCAGGAGATTGTGTCCATTGGTCAGTCATTGGGCCTTGAAGTGGAGGAAGAGGATGTGGAAGAGCTTGTGATGTCTCATGAGGAGGAACTTAATCCTGATGACTTGAAGCAACTGGATGAGATGTTAGAGGCTGACAGTGGTGAGGAGGAAAGGGAAAGTGATGATCATATGTCTTCTTCAGACTTAAAAGATGTTGTTCACTACTGGGAGAAGTTCAGGAAACTGGCTTCAAGGCACCCTGATGTGGAAACAACAGAACCTATTTTGTGTAATGTTGAGGACAGAGTGGTCTCCTTCTTCAAACATCAGTTAATGATGAGGAGGAGAAATGCCCCACAACCAAAAATTGACAGTTTCTTCACTAAAAGGCAGCGGGAAAAAGATGCTGCCCCTCAGCCTTTCACTTCAAGAATGAGAGAGGATGTTCATGGTGGAGAATCTGTCAGTCCAGAGGTTCCTGACATTTTCATGGAAGGTGACTCACCTTCCAAGAAGCAGTAAAATGCTTCTCCTCCACCTCCACTTCCTTCTCTTCTCCCTTCTCCTCCTCCACCTCCCACTTCAAAATTCACATCAGCATCATCATCCAGGAGCCTTCTACATACACACCTCAAATTAAGTGTAATTTACTACCTTTTTTGTTGACTTTATGCAATTTTCGGTGAGCTGGAACCAATTACCCAAAAACCCATTTAAACAATGGTTTTGGTTAACAAAATTTTTGGTTAACAAACAACCTTCTGGAACGAATTGTGTTCGTTAACCGAGGGACCACTGTGTATATTTATTGTTTCTCACTATTGATTTATTTTTTTCTTTATACCTGTAGTTCTTTATTATTATTATTGTTATCATTAATATTTATTTTTTATCATAAATTTTATCTTCTACAAATTATTATTATTTCATTTTGAATTTTGTATTTTACTAAAAATTTTATTTACAGTAAGTCCTCGCTTAATGTCACGGTTACGTTCTTGAAAAATACAACGTTAACGGAAACAATGTTAACGGAATCAATTTTCCCCATAAGAAATACAGTAGATAAAATACGCTAGTTATGTTCCCCAGCCTCCTTTAGCCCCATAAAATACATTACATGTACATAAATTCAATGGAATTTTTATTGAAAATAGTATAAGTGATATCCCCATTAGCCGGAACAATTGGTACAGAGCACTTCGGGGGATGAGAGATTTCTGGGTAACGAGACGACTTTCTCAAATCCGGAAAAATTCCTTATCCCGGAACCTTTTCCGATTACTGGGAAAAGTTTTGAAGTGTCTAAACTAGACCTCTTGCACAGACGCACACTAGCACACTTCCCCAGCGTGTTTATGGATGCTGGAGATGTTTTCCTTGAGTCTAAACTACTGGAATCCATAAATACAGTTGTAATTAAGTTACAAACTTAATTTATTGACTATAATAATTCAGAATAGTTTATCTAAAAGTTTGAAATAAATATATTTAAAATTTAAAAATCTAAAAGATATGAGTGTGAATGAACCTGCGTGTCACAGCAAAGACTGTTATTTTCCACTCCCATGGAGCTGTGGGGGATTAGTGGGTCTTGCGTAACTGACGTGACCTGATGCAATGTCAGGTGGAGGTAGGATGGGGGAATACCGGTCTCATATTACTGATCTGATGGAATGTGGTGACATGCCCAATAAACATAACATGACTTAAAACCTAATATAATATTTGTTTAAGGGTTATCTTACTCATTACTGCTGGCGGTAAAAGGGACCACTGTGTGTGGGTGTCGTACGGCAAGTGTCTTAATGTCTCAGATTCTCAGTATGAGTCCTGTCTTCATATGTAAAAGTAATATCTCCTTTACCTGGAATCTTTCTCAACCGGAACTCTCTGATAGACGGAATTGATATTTTTCGGAAAATCGTTCCCAAAGCCGTAATTTTTTGGAAAGTTCCAGCTTTGGAAATGTATTTTCCGAGGGGCACATTTTCTGGAAAATTCAGAGAAATTTTCCCAGTAACCCCGAAAATTCCTAGGAAGGGGGAGTTGTTTCTTCCAGGTTTGAGAGATGAAAATTGGGCACATTTTCCAGAAATTCCGAGAACAATTTTCAGGTACCCAGAAAATTTTGGGGACGGGGAATATTTTTCTGGATTCGAGAGATGATGTAATGCACAATTTCTTGAACTTCCGGGAACATTTCTCTGTTATTCGGAAATTTCTGGAAAATTCCGAGGATGAGGAATTTTTCCGGCTTTGAGAAAGTCGTCTAGTTACCCGGAAATCTCTCATTCCCAGAAGTGCTCTGCACCAATTATTCTGCCTAACGGAGATATCCCTTATCAATGTTCCACACCTCGCTACCTACACTCATTTACATGAACTTTTTTGGGATAATATGTATTATCTTTAATGGGGATACTAGAGGGTCTTAAGAAATGGGTTAAAGTTATGGAAGTACAGTGGTCCCTCGGTTAACGAACACAATTGGTTCCACAGAGTCGTTCGTTAACCAAATCTATTATTTCAATGGGATATTGGGTAATTGGTTCCAACTCACAGAAAAGTACATACAAAGTATAAACAAAATGCAGTACAGTACTGTACACGTACTTTCAGGTGTGTGTGTAGAATGTTGCTGGTTGATGATGATGATGCTGGGAATTAGAAGTGGGGGTGGAGGAGAAGGGAGAAGAGGAGCATTTTAATGCTTCTTGGAAGGCGAGTCACCTTCCATAATAATGTCAGGAACCTCTGGACTGACAGATTCTTTAACATGAAAATCCTCTCTCCTTTTTGGAGAGGAACACTGAGGGGAATCATCTTTCTCACCCATGCTTGATGCAGTAATTTCACCAATAAAATTTTAAGTTCACGAGCTGTGGTTAAAGATTATTTTAATTAAATCAACAATGCACTGAACTGTATATTATCAATATGTTAACTAAATTTCAGAATGACCAATAGTTTTAATGTAAAAATGTAAAAATATTCAGGAGACCAACAAACTCGATATTTCCTCCACTGTAAACAAAGTTAAACAGAAAAGCTTTGGCGGGTGAGTCAAGCGGCTGATGGGTGCACAAAAGCTAGTTCCCTGTACTGCATATATTATCAATATGTTAACTAAATTTTAGAATGACCAATAATTTTAATATAAAAAAATGCAAAAATATTAAAGAACACAACCTTCTTGATATTTATTCCACTGGAAACGAATGTAAACATAGAACCGATTAGGGTATTGGCAGACTAGCCGATCAGCTGATGCGCATAACAAAACGTGTTTCTCGTAAGGCTTTTGTTAATCGAAGTTTTGTTCGTGAATCGAACTGAAAATCCTCATGGGAGCTAATTCGTTAACCGAAATTTTTTTAATTGGACCGTTCGTTAACTGAGGGACCACTGTACATATTTTAGGATATGGGTAAAATTTTAAAAAAATAATTGTATGAAAATACTACACTTGCTCAATGAATACTGTACAGTGGTCTAATAAGATTTGCTGCTGGCCTAACAAGAGCTAAGACAAGACACTGTGTATGTAAGCTGGCTGGGGGTTGCGGGGCGAGTGGGGGCTGATCAGGCGTTGCCACATTCGCCAGATTTATTTATCGATTCAGTATTATATTCTTGTATGATCAGCCTATTATGGTGTATGGTTATCATAATTAATATAACATCTTCAATAATGGAGAAAAATATAATATGTAAATTGTCATTTGACTTATAAATAAAATGATAAGCTGTATCGGAAGGTATTCACTCAGGATGCATTCGTTTGAGAGCTTTCAGAAAATCATCTTACAATAGGGGTAACATTTATTACCTTTGAGTGTTACATGATGGCTCAATTTAGCTACCTGTACACCTAAACAACTGATTAATGAATAACCAGGGTATATGAAGAAACACAATACTTTACACTACAATATTGCTAATTAAGTGATGATAAATACTACAATAGTATTTATTAAGTGATGATAATTACTACAATAGTATTTATTAAGTGATGATAATTATTACAATAGTATTTATTAAGTGATGATAAATACAGTGATCCTTCGGTTAACGAACGCCTCGGTTCACAAAATTTCGGTTAACGAATTACCTTCCATAAGATTCTTCACTTCGGTTAACGAGCAAACCCTCAGTTAACAAATTCCTTACAAATTTTTCCCAACATGTTTTCGCCTGCATTTGGCTGCCCACCAGCTGTAGTATTAGTCCGCCAATACAGTAATCGGTTTTAGGGCTTAAATCCCTTACCATTTTAGTAAATATCAAGGTTGTACTATTCAATAATTTGAAATGTTTTATATTAAAATTTTTAGTCATTTTAACAATTATTGAACATAATCGAAGTACAGGAAGCTAGTTTTTTGTGCGCCAAACAGCCACTCAACACACCAAGCTTGGCGTCAGTTTGTTTACCAGGTCAGAGGAAGGAACATCTTGTTTGAGACTGAACATAAACGATTTTTTTCTGTGTTTCCAGTCAAATTATTGGTCATTTTGAAATATATTTTACATATTGATATATAGCGCAGTGCAGTGTTGATTTAAAGAAAATAATCTTGAATTACACCAAGTGAACTAAAATTCTATGGGTGAAATGGCAGCATGGGGTGACTTCTCTACCACCCCAATGCCTTCTCTTCTCCCTTCTCCTCCATCCCCATTCTAATTCCCATCATCATCATCATCAACCAGGAGCTTTCTACATGCACACCTCAAAGTAAGTGTACTTTACTGCATTTGTTTTTAGTTTGTATGTAATTTTCGGTGAGATGGAACCAATTACCCAAAAACCCATTGAAACAATGTTTTCGGTTAATGAATTTTTCGGTTAACGAGCAACCTTCTGGAACGAATTGTGCTCGTTAACTGGGGGACCACTGTACTACAATAGTATTTATTAAGTGATGATAAATACACCACAGTACTGTCCTAATTTAATAAGTGTTGAAGACAGATGTTATGGCAAGCATGAAGGAGATAAGCCCTTTGTAAATAAACGACTCATGGTCTTGGAGTGTGGGATTGTATTTTTCAAGAAAGTTGGTTATTCAACCAAATGATATAAGCACTAACCCTCCCCCCACCACCTCTCATCTTCCCTACACAATATACCCCTACAATTATTTTGTTCTAATTTTTCTCTTTATAATACTGTACAGTACACACACAAATTCTGTGGTTACTTACAAATAACACTTTACGGTATGTAAAAATAATCTCGGTGAAAACAGTTGTCAGCAACCAGATTAAGTCTGATTTTCAATACAGAGTTCTGTTTAATTTTTGTTGTTGTTGATGTCAGAATGTTAATGTTTTAATAACCTTTTTATGCACTTAAAAGACCTTAGTTGTTGGTGTGAGATAATAACATTGGTTGACAATCCCTTATCCAAAATCCTTGGGGCCAGATGTGTTTTCGATTTCAGAATGATTAGGTTAGGTTGTTTTTTTTTTTTACAGGGATTAGCCCACCATGGCACAGGTCACTGACCCACATCGGGGGCTGGGGGGCAAAAATGTAATAATAATAATAATAATAATAATAATAATAATAATAATAATAATAATAATAATAATAATAATAATTCATAAATAAAATTTATAATAAAAAATACACAAAAATAAAATAATAATGAAAACAATAATAATAATAATAAAATAATAATAATAATAATAATAAAATTATAATAATAATAACAATTCATAGGTCTAGGTCGTGTTTCTCACTTTTGATCTTTTTTCATTATTGTATTTCTTTATTATTTTATTTTTGTGTATTTTATATTATAAATTTTATTTACTATGAATTATTATTATTATTATTATTATTGCTACATTTTTGCCCCCCAGGCCCCGATGTGGGTCAGTGACCTGTGCCCGGGTGGGCTAATCCCTGTAAAAAAAAAAATAAATAAATAAAAAATAAAATGTTTTGCTTTACTAAAAAACTTTCGGCTTTCAGAGGTTTTTGGTTTTCGGATAAGGGGTAGTCAATCAACCTATAACAATAACAACAACTGATTTTCTTTAAACAGTCCAGATAAGCAGTTTTACTTCAACCCCCTCCCCTCATAGATTTGCTTTTTTCGGACTTTCGCATTTTTCAGACTCGGGTCTGCCACAATTAATCCAATTTATTGACATTCTATTGCACCAGCGCGTGGAACGATCGACTCACTCCTCCTCCGTGGGGTGTGTGTGTGGGAGAGGCTAGGGGGAATATAAAAAAATCAGCCTAAATTAATTTAATTACTGTGATACCGTATGACACCTCCTGGTGGAGTGCCCCAGTATCAGAGATCTTTATCATAAGCACCTCTCCCAGTGCCGGAGGGGAGACGAGTCTACTACTGTCTCTCTTTGGTGGGGGAGGAAGTGGGTAGTGTGGGAGGGGAAGTCATCTCCTTCATGGAGGAGGCTGGCTTTCTACACAAACTTTGAGTTTTATCTATTAACGTTTAAATGGTTTTTTAGGAGTTTTAGGCAATATATTATTTATGTTTTTTTACCTTGCATTATTTGATTTTAGTCTTCTGAGCTTTTATTTTAATTTGGCGACACATGACCTAAGCTGTTGCATCGCCAGGGATGTAATATTGGCAACACATGACCACAATCAATCATTAAGAGAACAAATTATCTTGT
The DNA here is from genome assembly GCA_958450375.1 of Homarus gammarus. Lineage (NCBI taxonomy): Eukaryota > Metazoa > Arthropoda > Malacostraca > Decapoda > Nephropidae > Homarus > Homarus gammarus. Next base: position 1,237,294 of record CAUDMG010000523.1, read on the forward strand.
GCAAGGATACTAACACTGTGTCCAATAGTTATATATTCCATGGTCCAATAACTGTAATAAGAAACACTGTATTCCCTTTATATTGGGTACAAAAGTCCTTGATTATGAATATAAAACCTTTAGTGTCCACTAAAACAATGAGAGCCATGCACAGTGTAGTGAAGTGTAAATAGCTACGACCTCTGCTCATTCATTAACTATTTCTTATCAGTTTTAGTGTTAATAAAAACATAAGTGCCTTAGAAAACATATATTATGAGTAATAAAGTTAAAATGAACTTGTATAAGCTTAATATACAGTGAACCCTCGCTTTACGCGGTTTGGGTTTTCACTTTACGCGTTTCTACGCCAGAACCGCCAGAACCGAAATTCCCACTCCCACTTTATGCGGTGCATCTACTCTACTCATATACGCGGGTGACCAGAACCGGAATTCCCACTCCCACTTTACGCGGTGCATCTATTCCAGTCATATACGTGGGTGAAGTGTAATTTTTTTATTTAGCTCATAAAATTCATACAAATTACCCGGCCAGAATATAATTTACAATGCTGGAATTCTTACAATTTGATGATCATTTTGAATATAAACATCATAGATTTTGCATTAGACATACAAATTTTAGATCTAATGCAAGTATTTTGTTTACTCAGAGCAAATATGTTATCTTTTGTGCAAAATATATGACATGTATATTCAAAATATTCCTGGTCTTGCAAGGAATCCAGCAATGTCAATTATATTATCCTAACTTTAGTCTGAGGTATTATTTATTACTAAAAATGTAAATATACTGTTATAACCCAAACATTTCTCTGGTACGGAGGGAAGGTGGGGGTGAGGGGTAGGGAGGGAGGGAGGGAGGGAGGGACCCACGGAGCAGGTGGGAAGAGGGGGGGAGGTGGGGTATTTTGATTGACAGATAGTATTTGGGTAAGTATATTTTGTTTATTTATTGAAGATATTTGTTTTAGCTCATAAAATTCACACAAATTACCCGGCCAGAATATAATTTACATTGCTGGAATTCTTACAATTTCATGATCATTTTGAATATAAACATCATAGATTTTGCATTAGACATACAAATTTTAGATCTAATGTAAGTATTTTGTTTACTCTGAGTAAATATGTTATCTTTTGTGCAAAATATATGACATTTATATTCAAAATATTCCTGGTCTTACAAGGAATCGAGCAATGTCAATTATATTATCCTAACTTTAGTTTGAGGTATTATTTATTACTATACAGTTGGTCCTCATATTACGCGGTTAATGTAACCCGGAGGGTACCGCGGAAAGTGAGAGACGCGTAAAGTGAATAACATAACATATGGGATTAATTGAAATGGAGTCTGGGCCAATCCCCAAACTCCACTTTTTGACGACACACAACTATGTTGTAGTAAAAATATTATCTTAACTTTATGATGGCATGCACACACAATTAATAATTAAGAGAAATATCAATAATATTAGGTTTTTTAACACTTACATTTGTAGAAAAGATGGCTGGGCACACGGGGATGGGCGGTTGGTTCCGAGGCAGAGGGCAGATTATTGGCCCTCACCTGTATCACTTGTATCAATTGTATCACTATCCACCACAGAGGCGTGCAGGGCCTCTTTGTCAAACCCCCCAAAGTTCATATAAGTCCATATCCTCACTATAATTATCACTATCACTGACTTGGGCCGGCTGTAGTGGGTGGCGGGTGAAGAACTCGGTAATGTTTTGATGACTGGGCGACCTTGTGCACACCATTTTCGCGCCTCTTGCACAACATGGCGGATGGCGGGAGGTTTGGATCCAAAAATGGCGCGGCTTGCCAGCCGCTCTCCACGTAATGGGGTTCACGACCGCGGAATGTGAAAATGTTAGGTTCTGGCAAGGCACCGCGTTAACGGTGAAACGCGGAATGCGGGACCGCGTAATAAGAGGACCAACTGTACCTTAAAATCTAGTGTTTTCCCCCAAACATTTCTCAGAGAGGGAAGAGCCAGTGAGTGTGAGAAGAGGGGGAGGGAGTTGAGTCCATTATTTGAATGGACATTAACTTGGCGACTGTATTTCTCTATTTCTCTTAAATATTAATTGTGTGCATGTACCATCATAAAATTAAGATGTTATTTTTACTAGAACATAGGTATTGTGTCGGAAAACGTGGAGTTTGGGGGTCGGCCCGGTCTCTATTTCAATTAATCCCATATGTTATGTTGTTCACTTTACGTGGGCCTCCATGGGTTCAATTGACTGTGTAAAGTGAGGGTTCACTGTACTGTAAATAGCATAACTAACAAATAAAAGTGATGGTCCATATTCACCCCGGTGCCTGATCCACATTCGCCCCAGAATGTTGCATGTACAGGTACTGCAGTGGACCACAAAATTCCATGTAAGAACAACATATTATTTTATGAAACTTTCACATATTGTGGCCTTGTATGTAGGCAGGTAAATATGAAAATTTTGGTTAGCAGGTTAAAAAAAAGTTATTAAAACGTTTGTCGTTTTGTGGTCCGGTTCGCCCTAGTCGATGCTATGTGTTGCCACGCACTGCAAACATATGAGAAAGTATTCCAGCCCCAGGGGTCTGGGCTGGGTATGATACTGCCGGTTTGCTCTCAAACCCGCCGGCAGCAAGTTAGGAATCATTTTGCCTGGACCCTCACCAGTTTGGGAAACCCTTCCCTCCCTCCAAGAAGGGAAGGAAGGGGGGGGGGGGCCAAGCCTCCCTCTGGTACGGATCATCAAGCCCCTCCACCACAGCAAGGCGGCTCCCACTGGGATAGTTTTATATAAAATATCTTTATAATACACTACAGTATTATGCAATACTAAATAAACACTGATACAGGCAGACTCCAGGTTACCAACGAGTTCCGTCGCTGGGGACATTCTTAAATTGAAAATGTACACAAGTCGAAACATATGGTATGTGCATGCCGTACTTACAGAACAATGTTTAAAATCCCACTATATTATAGCCGAAGTCCTTATATACATCTAAAATCACTTAATTTAAGAGAAAAGAAGAAATCGAATGACAAAATACAGTAAATGAAAGTAAAAATTAAATCAGGTAAATAAAATACATTACTCTAAATTTAAAGTTTAACCACGTTTGTATCGGCAGATGTTCGTACGTCAGACGTTTGTAACCCAGGGACTGCTTGTACCTACGCTATGTACACTGATGTAATTACGTCTATTAACAACAATACATGATGGTAAAATGCACTTTATACAATAGAATCCAAGTTATCCGGCACCTTGGGGGGATTGAGAGATGCCAGATAAACAGTTTTTCCGGTTTGTTGAAAATCGCTCTTAAGATCTCCCAATGCACAGTGCTACAGACTGACCTTGCAAATTCATCTCAGAAAAACAGATTTCTTTAACACACTTATTCCACTCTATATAAACAATGTGGCTTAGAAATAAAGAAAATATAATATAAAACTATAAATTAAGAAAAATGAAGAGCGTGGGTGTGAATGTGTGTGGCCACACTCCCTTCTGATGTGACATCAAGGCATACACACAGCACAGAGCGGTAGCCACATGTCTGTGTGTCATCTGGTTGACTCCTTGGCTGAAGTGGGTCGTGTCACCCAGATGATGGTTTGAGTGTGGAAGGAGCTATATTTTGTACATAAAATGGGCTATTGTATTTTATGTAATGCTATGTATCAATTTAATTATTTATCACTGCAATAAATTTAGCAGCACATCCTCATTGCATGCAGTATTTAAACTAAAGATACTAGCTGATTTGAGAGAAGTTTTACTTTTATTATTTCATTTTGGTGCCAGCTAGTTGAATCTACCAGTTGTCTGGATGCCGGATAACTGGGATTCTACTGTATCATTATTCCAGGTTATACCGTGTATATCACTGTAACGTGCAATAAAAGATAAAGTACTGTATACACTTATGATGTACATACTGTATAGGTTAATGGTCCTAATATCTTTCCTGTTAAATGGTGAATAAATTAAGAAAAGGCATAAAGACTGTGGAGTGAGTAGCAGCCACATGCACCCCAACTGATCTGTGTTAGCATGCGGTTTCCTTCCTGTTCTGGCCAACAGGCAGTGACACAGTCATGCTGTCACTTGAATTAAAAGCCTGCGACAATGGTGGAACATCGAAGGGAGTGTATATGTTTTTCTGAACTGGATTAAAATGGTCGAATATCTTAATGAAGCCAATAAAAAAATTCATGCAACTAAGGTCAAAAACGGAAGCTAAAGTGTGAAATTTGTTCTACTTCTAAACAGATTAATAATTCTTAACCCTTACCCCCGGGCTAAGGTGCTGCTGGCCGTACCCCCTACGTCGGGTAAATCGAGAAAAATCAACTTTTCCAAAAATAATTTGTAGCCATTATAAATGATAAAACAATAAAAAAGAAGTAAGAAAACTATATATTGACCCTCTAGAAACTTCCCTGGGGCCACAGTGGTGGGAAAATGGAATCGCAGAGCGAGGGAGATAAGGGGACAGTGTTGTCTTGAAGTGAGCACTCGTGGTCACATACGCGCTTAGCAGCCCTTTTCTGCTTGCCTTTGTGTCAGGGATGACCAGTAATGCTTATATTTACTGATCATATTACTTATTTCCCATAAATAATTAATTTAAAATTTATTTTATTTGCATAATTTTTCATAAAAAAGTGGTCAGCAACACACACGCAGTTTGTCACCAGGCTGTCTGACTGTTTTTGTGTTTGGGAGAGTAAGTAAGGCATAGAAATAATTATTGGAATAATAATTCCACAAACAAATACATTTATAACATAATCATAGCATTACTCTCCAATAATACTACACTACAATACAACTACACTACTTTTAGCAATATTACTTTGATACAACATGATAAAATGGACAAACATTGAACATGAAACAAACAAAAGTAGGTACTTACATTCCAGAAGCTTCCCTGTGGCCGAGCATGTGGCGTGACAGGCAAATAGTCATGCTGGAACCTGATAACCCGCGCTGGTCATTCAAACAATGCCGCAAAAAAAAGGCGCACGTTCCGGAACGTCAACCCGGGCGTAGGGGGTAAATGTGATTGAGGTGTAAGATAAAGCCAGAAATGAAATGCAACCACTTTAGTGGTTTCCCTCAACTTTACTTGAAAACATATGCATGGTCAAAGTTGCTGCCTCACCAAAAATAATGAATATAATTTTTTGTGGTGTAAAAAGAAAGCCACAGACTTTTCACCGCCACCCCTCCCTCCAATGCTGAATTCATTTTGTCAATAACTGTCCTTTTGCAACAATTAGTATTAATGCAGTGCTGTCCTTCACATTTATTAAACCCTTCAAGGTAACTCCAACAATAACACTTTATGCCTAAGATACAATTATATCTGGAAATAGTTATGATGAGATTAAGAAACTATCTTCCATTTACAATATAACAGAAAACTATCATAAACTTACCCAAAGATCTTTCCATATTAACAGAAGGCAGTTTATTGTTGCAGGGTTTTGAATTCTGTGGGCAGGAAGTCATGGCTTGTTTGCTATGGATGAAGCTCCTTTGATTTCTTCTGCCTCCTACAAATGACTCTGATAGATTTGGAGTCTCCAAAGTTGTGCCACTGACAACCTGCAACATTTTTTCTTGGACTTCTTCTTTATTGTCCTCTTGGTTGTCTCGGAATGATTGAAGGGAACTATCTTTAAAAGAAAATTTAGGTTTACATCTAGCAGCTGCCACTTTTCTACATTTTGGTATACAACCTGTAGTTCCTTGTTGGAAGCAGGTGTTCTTAATCAATTCTTCCCCATCTTCTGGGAGATGTGACACCAATGACTCAAAGAATTCATCGTCATCTTCAAATTCTCGGGAAAAGTCTCCAGCTATAGAACTTTTGCTTCGCTGTACAGCTGATGACACATCACCACCAGAAATTTTAGCATTACTGGTTAAGTGAGAACGTAACAATAACCCTCTCATTGTCTGGCCTTTGTTTGTCAGTCTGGCAGATTCATTATTACATTCACTATTCCTAAGTAATGGTGAACTTGATGGTAAGCTGCTTAAAGTAAAATGAACACTAGAATTAACTGATCCTTTATTCAATTTATGATTCTTAGATGATTGCACAGACTTACTTTCACTATCAGTACTTGATTTAACATTAAGCACAAGTGAAATTTTGTCTGTTTTTGTCCTAGAACATGTCTGAGGATTAGACTCTAACCGAAATGATTTTCTACTTTGTCGGTGAGAATTGTTTATAGGGGATGAGCAAGTCTTGGCAAGGATTGGAGTACAGCTACTTTCACCTCCAGAAATGCTGTGGTTCTTTATAATATGGGAAGTGTTGGATCTACTCTGGTCACCAAAAGTAATTACTTTACCTTCATTGTTACTGTTTTTGATACTTTGGCAAGGTTTCTGTTTATTATCATGGTACATGGCACTGTGACTTTTATAGATGGTATCAGTGACATTTTTGAAAGGTCTGTTGCTAGCTTTACCATCGACAATGTCACTAAAATTATCATTTGGTTTACATTGCTCTTCTAAGGAGTTTTTCTGACCAGCCCCAATAACTTTTACCCCGGATAAAGACTGGAGAGCACTTTTCTCTGACTCATGATGCTCTTGGAAATTTTCAAACAAAATTTCAGATACTTTTACACACCTCTCTTCAGTCACACTTGACAAAACATTACTTTCATCTATATCAGTAAGGGCTTCCTCCATTGCTTGTGTTGTTCGTATCACAGATTCGTTAAACAGATCATCATCAAATATATCTGCAGACAGAATAGTATCTACTTTTACTTTATCTATTACACTGTCTTTATCACTTTCATTAGCTGTTACTTCTACTTTTTCTCTCACAGACTGTCTGATGTCTGTGTCACACACTATATTAATTCCACTAATATCACAGATACCCACATTAAGCTCATCACTCCACAGTGAATCATCCACATCGCTGATTAAATTTATGTCTTTTACTGCCGGAGCCATAAGCTGTTCTTCATCCTGAACAGTTTTATCATGCTTGTTGAAAGGTTGAGACGAGGTATCACTCAGCACGCATGGCGGGGAAGACGGGCAAGGAGAGGAGTCCTCTTCTGAAGACAAGGATGTTTCTTCAGTTATGGCATTATTATTTTTGGAATGTGACAGTGGATGCAGCACTTTACCCTTCCCTGGCTTTTTTCCTGAGGAGAAGAAAAGTCACTATATATATACTGTACATCTTTTCATATTATCACAAAGATTACATGACAAAATCTCATAAACTCTTAAATATCTAAGCTATATGAGGTACACTGAAGAAAAACTTTATGAATATAAAATCTAAACCAAAATTATTATTATTATTAATTTTTTTAAATAAGGTAGGGTATCCCCCGATATACAGTACTTAGAGGTCGAGTTCCTATAAATTCATTTATAAGATGAAAAAATTTATTTTGAATGAAAGTATCCATTTGGAGTCATGTTCCAGGGAGGGAAAATGGTCAAATATGGGGGTTTTCACACTAAGTTCCCCGCTATTATGATCCATAAAAATAATAGTCAAGAATTGACTTGACCCCATGACACCTAAAAGTTTGCATTTTCTAAAGAAAAAAGATGTCTCTTATATGATAAAAATTCATTAAAGTGAATGTTGGCGTTCATATAAAGAAATGAGGGTTAGAAAATTAGATTTTTATTCGTTAAAACAAATTTTATTTAACAGGCAAATGCATATTAGGGGATATTTGTACTGTACATCCAGTACTTATGTTTTCTTCATTCCTGGAAATGCTTAAAGAAGGCTTCAAGATTCGTTTCAACTTGCAAATCTATAATTGGTTATCTGTTAAATATCAAGATGGTTTACTAGCTAATATCATTTCCATCGTGGTTCCCATTCATTTTTCGTAACACTACAATTAGACAGCCTACCTTTGCTACTGAGCTGATCCAAAAGTTCATCAAGCTGAGCAGTGGTATTCTTATTGAATGATGAACATTGTGGACGGCCCCTCACTCTGGGGAACAATACACGATGGGGTGCAGGAGTAACAAAAGCAACTGGGCAATCTCCTGTACTAGTTTCAACTGCATCACCACCAGGCACTGCAAGGAAACTCCCTTCAGTCCAAAACGTTTGAATTAACATGAGTGAGGGATTTATTGATATCATGTACACTAGTCTTTCACAAATGTCAGCCTCTGTAATGTGAACAATATTGGAGACAAAATTATGAATTAAGACTGGAAACATGAAAAATACATATAAAAAATACAGTTAATTTGTGAAGACCCCATTTTATACCACATGCTACACAGACTGCTTGAAGCTGTTTCATTTATTGTTTACACTAGTCACATGAAGTGTGGCTTTATTCATGCACCATTTATGGAAGTCACTACTGACGGTGTTGTTGTCACCACTTACCTCCACTATTCTACAAAAACACCTATAAGTGGAACTGATAAGAAAAGTGCCAAAAGAGAACAGAAAATGCTAATATTGGATATGAAGTTATATGTGCTGAAGTCATTTGAAACAGGAGTAAAATTTATACAAGTAGCCAGGGCAGTAAACCTTACTCCTCCTACAATGGTGATTATTTTCTGTTCAGTACCAACCAACCAAAAACAGTACAGTAATAATACAGATATATTAAAAAAAAATACAGCATACTACTTCTACTACTTTGCTGTCACTCAGAATTGAGTATGACGATCATTCAGCAATGATACAATGATATGAGTTATTAAGGACGGGGACGGACGGAAAGACGCACGCACGCACGCACACACACATGCGCGCACACACACGCACACACACACACAGTCATCCTTGACCACCGATGGGTCAAGACGGGTCAGACGCACCTGGCGCTGCTCAGCAGCAGCCATGTCAACTGTTATGTTGGCCCATACCAACTCCCTCCCCTGAACCCTCCTCCCAACCGGAATATCAACAAGTTCTCGCCAGAAGTTACTATTTCATTTGGGAAAGGAATGGAACCAGTGTTGAATAGTGGTGAACAGTGCTTAAGTCAGTGAACAACTCGGCAGTTGAGTCTGAGCCAAGATAACCTTCGCACAGTGAGGTCCCAGGTACCCAGTGATAATTCCCCTGAGACTCCACGATAGGGAGGCCTGGAACCACACCTCACCAACTTGAGTGAGTGAAGTCCTGTGACAACAGATCACGTGGTGTCCCCATGATGCACGACACCACATAGTGAATGAGTTGCTACAGCATCATGTGAAGTTCCTCATAACACCATCTGCGAGGGAATTACTACACCATGTGATGCCCCTCATAACACCATCTGTGAGGGAATTACTACCCCATGTAATGCCCCTCATAACACCATCTGTGAGGGAATTACTACACCATGTGATGCCCCTCATAACACCATCTGTGAGGGAATTACTACACCACATCAGGCCCCTCATACACCATCTGTGAGGGAATTACTACACCACATCAGGCCCCTCATAACACCATCTGTGAGGGAATTACTACATCATCAGGCCCCTCATACACCATCTGTGAGAGAACTACTACACCACATCATGCCCCTCATAACACCATCTGTGAGGGAATTACTACATCATCAGGCCCCTCGTAACACCACCTGTGATGGAATTAGTACTCCACGTGAAGGCCCCTCATAACGCCATCTGTGAGGGAGTTACTACACTACGTGTCTGCCGTTCAACACCTCAGCTCACATGATCTACGTGTGTAAACATTAATCTGTATGTTCACTGTATATGTTCCTTCACCTTTCTCTAATGAAGGCTTTTGTTAAACTACCAATGTATGTAATAAGTCATTTATGTCCAATGTTTATTTTCAGCCTTCGGGCTGCAAACTTTTTCAATAAACCGTTTATTATTATTATTATTACACACACACACACACACCGAAGGGAATTACTACACCACGTGAGGCCCCTCATAACACCATCTGTGAGGGAATTACTACACCACGCGGTCCCTCATAACACCATCTGTGAGGGAATTACTACACCACGTCAGGTCCTTCATAACACCATCTGTGAGGGAACTACTACACCACGTGAGGTCCCTCCTAACACCATCTGTGAGGGAACTACTACACCACGTGAGGTCCCTCCTAACACCATCTGGGAGGGAGTTACTTCACTACATGTTTGCTGTTCAACACCTACATAAATCTGTATGTTCACTGTATGTTCCTTCACCTTTCTCTACTGAAGGCTTTTGTTAAACCACCAATGTATGTAAAAAGTCATTTATGTCCAATGTATATTTTCAGCCTTCGGGCTGCAGAACTTTTTTAATAAACCGTTAATTATTAATATTATTATTACACACACACGGGAATTAAGACAACAAGCATCCAGTGAGGGTCTTGTTGTGTGACTGCATGGAGGTGAATTAAAAGATCAGCTGTTGAGGAGCTTATTGCTTGACAACACTGGTGCATGTTACCGCTCCTTTCCACTCCATCTCCACTCACCCACACCTTTCTGCTTTCTCACTCCATATTTTTAAATGTTATGTAGTACAGGTGCTCCTCTACTTAAATACGTTCAACTTACAAACTTTCAGAGATACAAACATCATCATTGATAGAACAAACATTACCTAAGAGAAGAGTGAGCCAGGTTTTAAGGCTGTATTAAAGGGTATAGCTCTACGAAATATCCATATTTTCATTTATTTTACAATATGTTTGGTATCTACACGAGTAAAGTTGGACTTACTGCACAAACAATTGGACTTACAAACAAGCCTCAGGAACGTAACTCGTTCATAAGTAGAGGAGCACCTGTATAAGCTCATTTATACTTATACTGTAATGGTCATGAGAGCTAACCTGAAAACCTTAAGGATTCATATTACGCTCAAACGTCCACAAAACCTTCCGAGTCCCCCAGTGGAAACGTTCCCCGTTTTCTATGTTTCCCCCGTCTTGGTCTATGGGAGTAGAAACTGTATGTTGGGACCTGTTGCCATCCAACACTTTGTAATCAATTTAATTTTGCTTTTGATAGCTGAGTCAGAGCATTGTTAGTGAAGATGATAATAGAGAATGAAAATGAGTTCATAGTCTCAATTTCAACGTCAGAGTGTACAGTAAATTAATTCATCGGAATAGGAGTAGCTGGACTCCCTGGCCTGTTTTGAGTGAGGGCGCTGCGGGCATTTCAACCGTTAGTAAGTGCCCGTCCCTTCACCCATACAGGTAGGCCATCCACGCTGTGTTGTAATTTGCCCTTCTTTAAGTGATTTGACCCAATTAATAGTTGATTGTGCAAGTGTTACAGTAACGTAGTTGATATGCTCTGAGTGAAGTCATATTTACGTCTTTAACGTCCCCTGAAACGTGATGTTGTTGTCACAGTTAGTAAGTGCCCGTCCCTTCACCCATACAGGTCCCCTGACGCTGATTCCCGTTTGTCTCCCGATCCCATTGTGATTATTGCAACGCTCTACCATCCAACAACGGCCTCGGATGTACTAGATGTCCAGCCGGGATCATATATGAGAAGATGGCACCGATGCGGCCGGATTAATGTGCCCCAAGGCTTCGTTGGGCCAGACCCCAGACCCGCCATGTGTCTGGCTACTCCACAATAACAAAGGCCGCGAGCCCCAGTGTTATCCCCTGGGTTACTCCTTGGAAGTATATGTCCACAGAGTGTTATAACATCTATTTTCCCCTTTGATTTTATATTAATAAACTTGTTCTTTGAGAATTTAGGAGTATTCATTTCTCCCACAGTATTTTACCTTTATTTCCATCCAAGTGACCTGATACCAAAATTACCATACTCACGTGCCTAGACCCTCGTCCATGCTACCCAAGAATAGGTGACGGAACTGAGTAGAGTAAGAACTAAGAGAAGTAGATAAGATGAGGGTGGTATAGAAACAGAGAGGGAGTCAGGCCCCCTCACATTGGTGACAGACCAAGAATGCGCCCCCTCACATTGGTGGCAGCTAGAGAACCCGCCCCCTCACAATACTTATTACAACCTTCCTAATAATACTTTAGGTTTCATGTTTATTTATGAAATCTTCAGGTCACGAGACCCACTAATCCCCCACCCAAGAAATGGTGACCTGACATTCCATCAGGTTAGTAATATGAGACCACTAATCCCCCACCCTACCTCCACCTGAGGCCGAGTCAGGTCAGGTCCTTCAAAATACTTTAGCTTTCGTCTTTATTCAAGACATTTTCAGAAAATGCTCTCAATTTTCAACCCCGGAAATTTGTTTTCCAAAGCTGAAAATTTTTTGATAATTCTGGCTTTGGCAATAATTTTCCGAGCAAATTTCAATTCCGGCTGTTGGAGATTTCCGGTTTTGAGGGATTCCGGATATATATAATTTATACAAATGCATCTGATGAACTGACAGAGTATCATAAGGGATAATTAATCAATTCTCTTGGAAGGCACAGACCATAGCACCTCCCCTCTTCAAGACATGAGACTACCTCGAGGTAGCTCGTGAGATGGAGATGCAGGACAAAGCATTTGCAACAATGTTATGTCTGCCCCTTACATGTTGTATAACTAAATCATAATCCTGTAATGTCAAATTCCATCTTGCTAGAGCTTTTCATTTTATTAAAAAAAAAATACAAGAGGGTTATGGTCCGTCAACACCCTGAGCAGCTTTGTGGCATCCCTCAGATATACTGTACATCAAAATTATTCAAACTTAAGATTAATGACAACAGTTCCTTTTCAATAGTATAGGTTGGACCCCGCTACTCCAGCCAGCTTTGGTGGTTTGGGACGTCTGTCATAGCTCGCTTCTAGTGGCTGTTGCCACTATTTTACCTTTAAATATGTACTTAAAATTTACCTCTACGCATGCCTCCTAAGAAACCAGGAAATCTCCGACAGCCGGAATTGAAATTTATATACATGCCGCATTACAACAACTTTCAAGAATTTAATTGACAGCTTTAAAAAATTTATGTGAGAGAAGAATACTAGAGAAAAGGTAGATGGTGCTGGAAGCGTACTTCATCGCAGGTTCTTTCTCACGTGGTGTCACTTTGTAAACATTGTAAATGATGTCCTAGGAGAAATTTTGGTTTGCACAACAGTAAGATTGCGATCCATTTTTGCATTATTATGGTGTAGTTGTGTGTGGGGTTCATGATTTTGTAAGAAAGAGAGCCATATAATTATTGAGAGGATAGATATTTGAGAGAAATTGGAGTCAAAATATGCTGTAGGTTTCAACTTGTAATTTGAGCTGTCAGTGTTTTCCTTTTTCTTTAATATACTTTATTTACTGCTACCAATTAATTTATATATATCCTCATAGCACTGACAGGGTAAATTCAAAGTTACGCCAGCTTTCAGTTGATGGTCGGTCTATGGTATGTAATGATAGTCTACATATTTCACTATTAGCCAAGGCTGTTATTTCAGGGTCCTTCTGATTAATTGGTCAAAGGAGCTGGAGGGTCGTAACATACACTAAATATAACAAATACAGTAGAAGTCCAAAAATCTGGACTGCTTGGGGATAAGGTCGGTCCGGATTTTCTGGATACTCAGGCAGTACAGTCGGCCCTTGACATTCGTGGGTTTAGCATACACGGATTTGCAAATGCGCGGAATGCCCCGCCGGAGGAATATTCTGTACATTGAAGTAATTGAAGTACAGTCAACCCTCACTTTACGCGGTCCCACATTCCGCGTTTAGACGTTTACGCGGTACCCTGCCAGAACCCGGGATGCTAACATTCCGCGGTAGTGTACCCCTTTACGCGGGTGAAGTATAATTTTTTTATTTGGCTCATAAAATTCATACAAATTATCCTGCCAGAATATAGTTTACATTGCTGGAATTCATACAAATTCATGATCATTTTGAATATAAGCATCATAGATTTTGCATTAGAAATACAAATTTTATATCTAATGCAAGTATTTTGTTTACTCAGAGTAAATATGTTATCTTTTGTGCAAAATATATGACATTTATATTCAAAATGTTCCTGGTCTTACAAGGAATTCAGCAATATCAATTATATTATCCTAACTTTAGTCTAAGGTATTATTCATTACTAAAAGTTAAAATCTAGTTTTTTCAGCCAACATTTCTCTGGTAGGGAGGGTTGGTGGGGGGTGGGGGGGAGGGTTGGGACCGACCGACCATCTGGCGCGGTTGGAAGAGGGGGGAGGCAAGGTGGGGTACTTTGATTGACAGATAGTGTTGTGAAGATTATTTTTCTTTTTTATTAACTGAAGATATTTGTTTTAGCTCATAAAATTCATACAAATTACCCGGCCAGAATATTATTTACATTGCTGGAATTCTTACAATTTGATGATCATTTTGAATATAAACATCAAAGATTTTGCATTAGACATACAAATTTTAGATCTAATGTAAGTATTTTGTTCACTCTGAGTAAATATGTTATCTTTTGTGCAAAATATATGACATTTATATTCAAAATATTCCTGGTCTTACAAGGAATCCAGCAATGTCAATTATATTATCCTAACTTTAGTTTGAGGTATTATATATTACTAAAAGTTAAAATCTAGTTTTTTCGCCCAACATTTCTCTGGTAGGGAGGGAAGGTGGGGGGTGGGGGGAGGGTTGGGACCGACCGACCATCTGGCGAGGTTGGAAGAGAGGGGGAGGCAAGGTGGGGTACTTTGATTGACAGATAGTGTAGTGAAGGATATTTTTTTTTTCTATTAACTTAAGATATTTGTTTTAGCTCATAAAATTCATACAAATTACCCAGCCAGAATATAATTTACATTGCTGGAATTCTTACAATTTGATGATCATTTTGAATATAAACATCATAGATTTTGCATTAGACATATAAATTTTAGATCTAATGTAAGCACAGTTAACCCTCACTTTACGCAGTCCCGCAATCCGCGTTTCCACGTTAACGCGGTGCCTTGCCAGAACCTCACGTGCTCAAATTACGCGGTACGTGAACCCCATTACGCGGAGAGTGTCCGGCGCGACGCTATTTTTAGATTCGCCCCACCCGCCCGCCTGCCTGCCTGTGCTCCTCGCCTCTCCCTCCTCCTCCCTCCGCTTGGGCAAGTGGCGCTGTAAGGTTGCGCAGTGTGTGTCTTTGTTGCGTTATCACTGACGGCATATGACATACTAGACCTGTGATTGGCCATGCATCCCTACCCCCCTCTGCTGCTAGCTGCAATTGGCTTAAAGTATTATGACGTATCCACCCGGGGGAGGGAGGAAGGGAGGAAAGACGACGCTTGACCTAGCCGGAGCAGTTTCATCCCTCAAGGCCACACCGTATAAACGCGCATCCATTGTTCCGTAAAATGGCTTCCGCCGGACCACCACCCCCAGAGAGAAACCTTTCCTTACCTGGACCCAGCGGCACTAAGCCAAAGAAGACACGACGTTCCTTAAGCTACGAGGTGAAGTATACCATCATCCAAGAGTTGGAGAAAGGAACAAGGCAGGTTGATTTGGCGCGCCAGCATGGTATGAATGAATCTACGATTCGAACAATAAAGAAGGATGCAGCCAAGATAAAGGAGCACATGAAGATCACAAAGTCTACAGGTGCTTCTATGATCAAGTATTTTCACAACCAGGTGCTTCTCAAGACAGAAAAATTACTTGTGAGGTACTTGGTGAGTCAGGCGAAACGGAACATGGCGGTCGACACGCGCTCTGTTAAGGACTACGCACGTGAACTGTACATCGCAGTGGCACGAAAGATGGGAATTACAGAGCCCAAACCCTTTAATGCTTCCTCTGGGGGGTTACAGAGGTATAAGATCTGGAACAAGATCACCAATATAAACATTGGTGGTGAAGAAGCGAGTGCTGATCGTGCTGCGGCTCGGGAATTTCCTCCGTTTTTACGTGAGATTATGGAGGAAGGACAGTACAGTGACGACCAGGTGTTTAACATGGACGAATCTGGTCTTTTCTGGAAAAAGCTACCTTCCAAGTCCTTCGTTGTAAAGAATGCCAGCAGGATTCGGGGCCGGAAGATGCAGAAGGAACGCATCACCGTCCTGTTTACCACCAATGCCTCCGGTACCTGTACGCTCAAGTTATCGGTGATCCACACAGCACGCAAGCCGCACGCCTACAAAGCCATGGACATGACCAAGCTAAATGTCCACTGGCTGACCGCACGTAAGGTGTGGATGTTCTCTACACTGTCCCTCTCCTGGTTTGATGACTGTTTTGTTCCCGATGTAAAAAAATTCTGTGAGAGACAGAATGTGCCATTCAATATTTTGTTGCTGCTGGACAACGCACCAGGACACTTGCCCCTACTGTTAGATCATCACCCCAACGTAAAAGTGGTCTTCCTTCCTCCCAACACTACGTCTATATTACAGCCCATGGACCAAGAGTTAATCTGTAATGTAAAAACTGCATTCTCAACAAAAAAACTCCAGCTCCTGAACGACTACACCAACACCAGGGAAGAGTTGCGTAACCTGAGTGACACCACCACCGATAGCAAGAGCGAAGAAGATGAGGATCAACAGTTGGAACAGCAAAAAATACTGTTCAAACAATTCTGGAGAATATTTAACATCAAGAAAGCTGTGGACTTTTTGGTGGAGTCATGGGATCAGCTGTCTATTGCTACAATTCGTCATGCATGGAGACATGTGTTGCATGGAATACCAGGTGAGAAGAGGAGTCAATCTGTGACTGGTGAGGTTCAGAATGTTGCAGTAGCAGTGGACCTTGCCAGAGAAGCTGCGCAGACTGTTACAGTTCCAGGCTTCTCTGAGACCACCAACGACGACATCCTGGAGGTGATCAGAGATCCTGAAGTGACTGCCGACGAGATGTTGGAAGAAGAACACATCAGTGAAGAGGAGGAAGAAGGTGCGTCATTCTCCGAAGAACACAGTTTAAGTCATAGTGATATTAAGGGTGCCATGGAGTGTGCAGAGAAATTGAAGTCCTTCCTTTCCCGCGACAATGACGATGACCGCTATGAAGTCTTCCATACCCGGCTGGTGCAGGCTATGGAGCCGTACATCAAGGTGTATCACGACAACATCAACGCCAGCCGTCAGCAAAGCATAACAGATTTCGTCGCCCGCAACCCACCACAGCCAGCCCAAGCCAGTGATAGTGACAGTGAAGATGACTTTGAGGGATTTGTCAGGGAAGCCCTGACAACTGTAAGTGACAGTGATGGTGATTCACCTAGTAATGGTGATTCACCTGAGGGCCAGTAATCTGCCCTCTGCCTCGGAACCAGCCTCCATCCCCGTATGCCGACCCATCTCTTCTACTACCGTAAGTGTTACACCAAATTTTTAGTTTTCTAACCTAACCTTTATTTTTCCTATGTTAACCTTTATTTTTCCTAACCTAACCTCTTCTATATTACTTGTTTTTTCATACCATCATAAAGTTAAGATAAAATTTTTACTACAACATAGTTGTGTGTCGTCAAAAAGTGGAGTTTGGGGATCGGCCCGGACTCCATTTCAATTAATCCCATATGTTATGTTATTCACTTTACGCGTTTCTCACTTTCCGCGGTACCCTTCGGGTTACATTAACCGCGTAAAGTGAGGGTTAACTGTATTTTGTTTACTCTGAGTAAATATGTTATCTTTTGTACAAAATATATGACATTGATATTCAAAATATTCCTGGTCTTACAAGGAATCCAGCAATGTCAATTATATTATCCTAACTTTAGTTTGAGGTATTATTTATTACAATACCTTAAAATCTAGTGGTTTTCCCCCAAAAAATTCTCAGAGAGGGAAGAGCCAGCGAGTGTAGTGTGAGAAGAGGGGGAGGGAGTTGAGTCCACTATTTGAATGGACTCTAACTTGGTGACTGTATTTCTCTATTTCTCCTAAGTATTAATTGTGTGCATGTACCATCATAAAATTAAGATGTTATTTTTACTAGAACATAGGTATTGTGTCGGAAAAAGTGGAGTTTGGGGGTCAGCCGGTCTCTATTTCATTTAATCCCATATCTTATGTTGTTCACTTTACGCGTTTCTCGCTTTACGCTGGCCTCTTTGGGTTCAATTGACCGTGTAAAGTGAGGGTTCACTGTACATTCAAATCGCGCGCCATTCAACTCGCGCGCGGCACCTCACACGGGACACCGCCCGCTCCCGCAACCTCACACACACATGCATAGCTCTCCCTCACTCAGTCAGTCTCGCTATAACCACGCTTGTGTTGACATCAGCATTGTAGTTGCAAAAATATTACATTTCCTTGAAGGTATCATATCAAGCACAGTATGAATAGAATATCACTAATATAATAGTATTTTAACCGAAAACTATTAAAAAAACGAGTAACATATCTTGAACATCAGAAGGTTAGGTAAAATCTTTTGTTTTCATGTAGTTTTTCCTAATTTACATTGAAATACATTACGTTTCAGCAAAACTACTATTTATTTCTGTAAATATGGAAATGTAATATTTTTGCTGAAATTACGTACATATTACAGTGGAAAGTGGGATAAAATTGTGACGAAAGCAATGACTTTCACTTTCTTTCGTTGTTCAAAAGATGTTACTGTAATCGCTTTTCGAATGCTTTTCAGTTGTGGGATTATGAGGCTAATGATAGGATAGAATATTATTGTAATACTGTACAGTACAACAATTTTTTAACTGAAAACCATTCGAAAAGTGATTACAGTAACATCTTTTGAACAATGAAAGAAAACGAAAGTCATTGTTTTTGTCATGATTTTATCCCACTTTCCACTGTAATACGTACATCATTTCGGCAAAAATATTATATTTCCATACAGTAGTACCCCGATTTACGCGGTCAATTGAACCCACAGGATATCGCGGAAAGTGAAATCCGCGAAAATGGAACAACAGAACATATGGGATTAATTCCAATAGAGACTGGCCCGACCCCCAAACTCCACTTTTTCCGACACAATACCTATGTTGTAGTAAAAATAACATCTAAATTTTATGATGGTATGCTCACACAATTAATATTTAAGAGAAATACAATCGCCAGGTTAATGTCCATTCAAATAATAGACTCAAATCCCCCCCCCCCCTTTTCCCAGCTCACTGGCCCCTACCTCTCTGAGAAATGATTGGGTGAAACACTAGATTTTAACGTTTAGTAATAAATAATACCTCAGACTAAAGTTAGGATAATATAATTGACATTTCTGGATTCCTTGTAGGTCAGAGAATATTTTGAATGAAAACTTCATATATTTTGCACAAAAGATAAAATACTTGCTTTGTGTAAACCAAATTATTACATTAGATCTAAAATTTGTGTGTCTAATGCAAAATCCATGATGTTTATATTCAAAATGATCATCATATTGTAAGAATTCCAGCAATGTAAATTATATTCTAGTCCAGTAATTTTTATGAATTTTATGAGCAAAAACAAATATCTTAAGTTAATAAAAAAAAAAATATTCTTCACGACACTATCTGTCAATCAAAGTACCCCAACTTGCCTCCCCCCCTCTTTCAACCGCGCCAGATGGTCGGTCGGTCCCAACGCTCCCCCCACCCCCCACCTTCCCTCCCTACCAAAGAAATGTTGGGTGAAAAATTTAATTTTAACTTTTAGTAACAAATAATACCTCAGACTAAAGTTAGGATAATATAATTTACATTGCTGAATTCCTTGTAAGACCAGGAACATTTTGAATATAAATGTCATATATTTTGCACAAAAGATAACATATTTACTCAGAGTAAACATTAGATCTAAAATTTGTGTGTCTAACGCAAAATCTATTATGTTTATATTCAAAATGATCATCAAATTGTAAGAATTCCAGCAATGAATATTATTTCTGGCCGGGTAATTTGCATGAATTTTATGAGGTAAAACAAATAACTTCAGTTAATAAAAAAAAAATATTCTTCACACCGTGCCAGATGGTCGGTCGGTCCCTCCCTCCACCCCGCCAACCCTCCCTACCAGATAAATGTGTGGGAAAACCAGAAAATTAACCTTTTTAGTAATAAATAATACCTCAGACTAAAGTTAGGATAATATAATTGACATTGCTCGATTCCTTGTAAGACCAGAAATATTTTGAATACAAATGTCATATATTTTGCACAAAACATAACATATTTACTCAGAGTAAACAAAATACTTACATTAGATCTAAAATTTGTATGTCTAATGCAAAATCTATGATGTTTATATTCAAATTGATCATCAAATTGTAAGAATTCCAGCAATGTAAATTATATTCTGGCCGGGTAATTTGTATGAATTTTATGAGCTAAAATATATGTCTTCATTAAATAAACAAAGAAATATTTGAAAATGCGCTCCGAAATCCATGCCGGAAAACTGAAGGTTCTGGTTTATGGGTTGCCGGATTTTTGATAGGCCACCTGTACAGTAAAAGTCCAAAAATCAGGATGCCAGAAATCCGGACCACCCGAGAATCCGGACTTTTAAAAATTATTATTTTTTTTTTTTTGCGGGCTTTTGTGTGTATTTGCGCATGCGTGAGTGCCACAGCTGCACAGCGACAACAAGCGACCACGTGGTCGCCACTTTAAAACGAGCAATCAAACTGTAACAATGTACAGTGGGGTATGCTATAACGAACGGATCCTACTACGAATATTCCTATAACGAACGGTTTTACCTATAAAATTGAGAATGCTATAACGAACGAAACTCCTACAACGAACATTTAATTTTTTTTTTTTTTTTTTTTTTTTTTTTTTACTAATATATTGTATTTTTATTACAAGTATTAATGATATTCTTTATTTCAGGGGTTCAGATGCATATTTATGCACTTATTTACAATTTTACAATTTTATATTATATTTTTCAGTGTTAAGTGGTTGTATTTGGGGGCCTGGAACGGATTAATCCTATAACGAACGAATGCTATAACGAACAAGGTTCTGGAACCAATTAGATTCGTTATAGCATACCCCACTGTATGTAATTTTAAGTCCTACTGTTTGTTAATTAAATTTGAAACAAAAGAAAACTACGATACCGTATTTTCATTAAAATATTACATCACAAGTATATTTTACCTTAACTGTGACTGAATGAATATATTCTCAGAAATAAATATTGAAATGTAATATTTTGGCTGAAATGACGTACATATTACAGTGAAAAGAGGGATAAAATCATGACGAAAACCATGGCTTTCACTTTCTTTCGTTGTTCAAAAGATGTTACCGTAATCGCTTTTCGAATGGTTTTCAGTTAAAAAACTATTGTACTGTACTGTATTACAATAATATTCTATCCTATCATTAGCCTCATAATCCCACAACTGAAAACCATTCGAAAAGCGATTATGGCAACATCTTTTGAACGAAAGAAAGCGAAAGTCATTGTTTTCATCACGATTTTATCCCACTTTCCACTGTAATACGTACGTAATTTCAGCAAAAATATTACATTTCTGTGAATGTATTATATCAAGCACAGTATGAATAGAATATCATTGTAGTATAACAGAATTTTAACCGAAAACTATTAAAAAAACGAGTAACATCTCAAGAACATCGGAAGCTTAGGTAAAGTCTTTTGTTTTCATCATGTATTTTATCCTATTTTACATTGAAATACATAAATTTTCAGCAAAACTACTATTTATTTCTGAGAATATATCCATTCAGGCGCAGTTTAGGTAAAATATACGTGTGATGTAATAGTTTTTTAACTGAAAACGATTCGAAAAACACGTACCCTCTAGCCCTGTTCAAGGAGAGACTGGGAGAAGCTGTTTGGTGCTGCAGACGATGACAAGGAAAATGATTTTGATGGATTTTAATGAAAATATTCAGAAATATGGTATCGTAGTATTTATTCAAGTCAATTAGGATAGAATATTATTGTAATACAACCGTTTTTTAACTGATAACCATTCGAAAAGCGATTACGGTAACATCTTTTGAACGAAAGAAAGCGAAAGTCATTGTTTTCTTCACGATTTTATCACACTTTCCACTGTAATACGTACGTCATTTCAGCAAAAATATTACATTTCCGTGAATGCATTATATCAAGCACAGTATGAATAGAATACCATTGTAATATAACAATATTTTGAGTCCTACTCTTTCCATTTACAGAGTACTGTACAAGCCCATAATAATGGCTCCTAAAGTAGATAAACTTCGTTGTGTGAAGAGAAAAACGAACACGTTGAAATTGAGTGACAAACTTGAAATAATTAAGAAACTAGAACATGGTGTGAGCAATACAGTTCTAATGGAAACATACGACATTGGAAAGTCTACAATTTATGATATAAAAAAAGCAAAGAAAAAAATTCTAGAATTCACAGCTTTTTCATTAAAACTGCTCGTTTTGATAAATGAAGCATGCTATATTTGCTAATGAATAAACTAACAAAATGTACCTGTTCATCTCTTCTTTATTCCTCCTTAAATTTGAATTTTAAAAGTACTGCCTGAGAATCCGGAAAATCCGGACCGACCCAATCCCCAAGCAGTCTGGATTTTTGGACTTCTACTGTAAATAAACAGCTTCTTCCCTGGCTGACTAGATGGCTGGGTGGATAGCTGTTCGTCTATAATGTGGACAGATGACCAGAATTTAATAAGAAATAATACTTTATTTGGTGCTGAGTGGGACTCTTAATCTTTTTTTTTTTTGGGGGGGGGGGGGGGTTATTAATTTATGCTATTTTCATAACCTGGCATGAAATGAACATAAATTATATGAGAACTAAAGTGAAATTACATAGTCAATTTAAGGGTATCACGGGAATAGAATGGGGCAATTTTCTTCTCAGTCCAGCCAGTAACCAGCCTTTCTTACCTTCTTTCCCACACAGAATTAATTTCCTACTCCTCATTTTTCTTGTTTTATATTATATTTTCTTTATTTCTATGTCACATTAGAATATTATATTACAGTGCTATATGGTAATATTTGAGATATTTGAGGAAGAGTTCAGTAGAAGGTTCAATACAGTAATATCTCCATCAGGCGGAATCTCTAAAACCCGGAAATCTCCGACAGCCGGAATTGAAATTTGCTCCAAAAATCATTCCTAAAGCCCGGAATTTTCCAAAAATTTCCAGCTTTAGGAACAAATTTCCCGAGGTTGAAAATCGAGAGAATTTTCTGAAAACGTCTTGAATAAAGATGAAAGTATTTTTGGGGGGGACCTGACCTGACACAATGTCACGGTTCACGGCAGTACTTCCACAGCACACGGTTCACGGCAGTACTCCCACAGAACACTCTTCACGGCAGTACTCCCACAGCACACAGTTCACAGCAGTACTCACACAGTTCACGGCAGTACTCCCACAGCACACTGTTCACGGCAGTAGTCCCACAGCACACTGTTCACGGCAGTACTCCCACAGCACACTGTTCACGGCAGTACTCCCACAGCACACGGTTCACGGCAGTAGTCCCACAGCACACTGTTCACGGCAGTACCCCCACAGCACACGGTTCACGGCAGTACTCCCACAGCACACTGTTCACGGCAGTACTCCCACAGCACACGGTTCACGGCAGTACTCCCACAGCACACGGTTCACGGCAGTACTCCCACAGCACACAGTTCACAGCAGTACTCACACAGTTCACGGCAGTACTCCCACAGCACACTGTTCACGGCAGTAGTCCCACAGCACACTGTTCACGGCAGTACTCCCACAGCACACTGTTCACGGCAGTACTCCCACAGCACACGGTTCACGGCAGTAGTCCCACAGCACACTGTTCACGGCAGTACCCCCACAGCACACAGTTCACGGCAGTACTCCCACAGCACACTGTTCACGGCAGTAGTCCCACAGCACACTGTTCACGGCAGTACTCCCACAGCACACTGTTCACGGCAGTACTCCCACAGCACACTGTTCACGGCAGTACTCCCACAGCACACTGTTCACGGCAGTAGTCCCACAGCACACTGTTCACGGCAGTACTCCCACAGCACACTGTTCACGGCAGTACCCCCACAGCACACTGTTCACGGCAGTAGTCCCACAGCACACTGTTCACGGCAGTACTCCCACAGCACACGGTTCACGGCAGTAGTCCCACAGCACACTGTTCACGGCAGTACTCCCACAGCACACGGTTCACGGCAGTACTTCCACAGCACACTGTTCACGGCAGTAGTCCCACAGCACACTGTTCACGGCAGTAGTCCCACAGCACACTGTTCACGGCAGTACTCATGGCAGGAGTGTTGACCACGCCAGGCCAGAAGTCAGACTGCCAGGGTGATGGTTCGTGGCTACTAACTCATCTCTCACACCACCTCGTAGTCCCATATCATTGGCCAGTCCCGTTATGACACGCTGTGACGTTGATTGACGTCAGTAATTGCTGCTTGAAGCAGCCAACGAGTCATTAGCCAGCTGGTCCACAGTCATGGCATGACAACCATGGACAATAAACTTTGGTATTTGAGGGCTGTCACTAGTCACACGTAACATTTTGGAGCATATCGACCCCAACCTGCACAGATAGTTGTTTTAGCAACTGTACATACATTATATAACAATAATTAAAAGATACATGCAGCATTTTTTACATTAAGTTTACGACTGTACATCTACAACCATTATTGGTCAAGACTTTAATGTACACAAAATAATTACCCACTTATTTCACCCCAAATACTATTTGATAATTGCTATGGAAAAATCCTTTAATGGCAACTGTAAGCTGACGGGAATCAGTCCTGTCCATATTGTAGGAGATACTAAAATGAGACAAATCTCACGAGAAGATGATTACATATAGGTAGAATATTGATAGTAAGAGAAATGTAAAGAGAGGAAGACTTTGGTAGCGTGGCCGTGTTAGTTATTTGAACTGGACTTACACTTATCTTATCTCATAGGTCAATACACATCTATTACGTCTTAAGGGTGACTTCTCAAACACCGCTTTGTTACAACTCTTTATTAATTACGAACATGACATGGACACATTAATAACACCGCCTATTGAAGTTACTAGGACACTATATTTACGTTAGTAGGACATCATATTACATTACTAGACACTGATTCTCGGACACGAACATGAAATGAATACACTTCCCACGTAACTCATTCCATGGAAAGCTCTGACAAAAACTCACGTGACCTAGGGGAGGCCTAGCCGGTGGTCCTGGGTTGTCTCTGTGGGAGACTGCTTAGCTGGGCACCGGAGGGAAGTCTCGCTCCTGACCGGAGGCGACTGCCTCCGGTCCTCTCTGACTCCTCTCGAGCAGGCCTGGGGACGTAGTAGCTGGCCCTTCCTGGTTACAAGACACACTCTCGTGAGGGAGGACTAGGACGTCCTATATATTGGAAGACCAGCCATCAGGTTGAGCTGATCGGGGGGGGGGGGGGCGAAGGGTCTCCTTACATTTGCCCTCGCTAATGTAGGGTCAGGTCTGGACTTTTTCAGAGACTATAAGTTGTTGTATATTCTGGAGAAATCTACAGATGAATGCTTGTCTGTTAACATCGTTGGTGGGGCCGTGTGACATGAGAGGCTCTGGTTGATTTGTGGCCCCTTGACTTGGGCTCGAGGGTTACATTTTACCTGGTTAATGTGAGGATAGGTCTGGGCCTAGTCTGGGATGTACTGTAGGTTCCTTGTGTAAATTGGGGAAGGACCGCAGGTGGCTCCTTTGCTCACTGTGTGTCTTACATATTTGTTGGGGCCATGTGACATGTGGAGGGGAGCCTGGTTGATTTGTAATCCTTGGGCAGCCGCGAGGGTTACCCTTACACTTGATCCCCCTAATGTCGGGTCAAGTCTGGACTGTTTCTGAGATGTAAGCTGTGGTCTGACAACCCATCACTACAATACCGACTGTACCCCTCTCCCCCCCCCCCCACCAAGAGATCACTACACATACGTGTATAGTTCCTCAAACACAAGTCAACTTGTGGCATAATGGATGACTCATTAATGAGTAATACGGTATAAAATAAAAAGATTTTCAAGGATTTTTTTTAATATAGTATGTACGTATACAGTATTAATGAAAAAAAAAACGGACCATCCAACTTTTTGCAGTTTATAAATCCATCACTTCTAATTTCCATTCATTTTCATTTATGTATTTTATAAATTTCAAGACTAGGGCCCTCACTATTAATGGCTGTTCAGGGCAATTGCTATAAATTGCCGACTGGAAAAACATCGTGCAAGCAATGATTGGGCGTTCATTGATAACTGGCAACCATTCTATGGCCACGACTACCTGTACAGTCGTGACGGAGTACAATTGTCTCGTGAGGGGGTAAAGACGTTGTCTGCATCCCTGGAGCGTGAACTAGTCACTCCAAAGTGGGGGTTTCGCCAGTAGAGAGAGGTCAGGGTAAGTGGGAGTAAAAAAACAAGCAAGTCTTGGGAAGTAAAACTGTTTGTATAGTGCAGTGGTCCCTCGGTTAACGAACACAATTCGTTCCAGAAGGTCGTTCGTTAACCAAAAATTTCGTTAACCGAATCCATTGTTTCAATGGGATATTGGGTAATTGGTTCCAGCTCACCGAAAAGTACATACAAAATATAAAAAAATGCAGTAAAGTACACTTACTTTGAGGTGTGTATGTAGAAGGCTCCTGGTTGATGATAATGATGGGAATTAGAAGTGGGGGGTGGAGGAGAAGGGAGAAGAGAAGGAAGTGGGGATGGAGGAAAAATCACCTTTCAGGGGAGCCATGCTTCATGCTGTCATTTCACCAATAAAATTTTAAGTTCACTAGGTGTAATTCAAGATTATTTTATTTAAATCAACACTGCACTGCATTATATATCATCGATATGTTAACTAAAGTTCAGAATGACCAATAATTTCAAAATAGTTGCTCTCTTGATTGTAAACAAAGCCAGACTGACACCTGGTGGCCGACCCATGCATCTGATGGGTGCACAACTAACTAGTTCCCTGTACTGCATATACAGTATTATCAATATGTTAAATAAATGTTAAAATTACTAATAATTTTAATAGAAAACAAGCATAAATATTATAAAGCACAACTTTATTGATATTTACTCCATTGGAAACAAATATAAACAGAGAACAGATTACTGAATTGACTGAGTACCCCTCAGCTGATCAGCTAATGTTCAAAACAAAACATGATTTTCGTAAGGATTTCGTTAACCGAATTGAACATTCTTATGGAAGTTAATTCGTAAACCGAAATTTTGTTAACCTAAGCGATCGTTAACCGAGGACCACGGTACTATACAAACATAGGAGCGTTAGAAAAAAAATAGACTTGCTGAGAGCGGTTGTATGTACCGAGAATGTAGACGTCAGAGTGATCACCGAAACTTGGATGAATCTGGCTAACAAGAACTTTTTATCAGAGTACCACATAGAAGGGTACAACCTTTTTACAAGGACAGGGAAGGTAGGAAGTGGATACATTAAAATGTTGTATGAATAATTCAAGAAAGGGTGAAATAGGAACCGAGTCTGTATGGGTAGAAATTGTGGAAGGAAGAGAAAAACTAATTATGGGAGTGATTTACAGGCCCCCAAGTCTTGGGAAAGAAGCAGCTGTCCATATGGCAGCAAATTACAACAACCTGTGCATTATGGAGGATTTCAACTTTAGAAATATTGACTGCGACAACATTGTAGGTGACTATGAATCTGAAGTCTTCCTAGATGCAGTACAGGACAATTTTTTAAAACAACTAATTACAGAACCTACTAGAGGTGACAATACATTAAACCTAGTATTAACAAATACAGGTGCTCCCCTATTTATGACTGCTTCAACTTACGTCCATCAGTACTTACGACCTGCTCTGACCTTACGACCGTCGGGACATACGACCGCGGCAGTCGCGACCAAAAATATTTTCAAATGACGCGCATATTCTATACTGAAACGTTTCTGTCACGGGCGAGAGCATGGCGCGGCTTGGGTCGCCGAGTGGGTACACTCACTCAGTGGAGCGCTTAGTTGGTGTTTGGCTATCACATCCTATACTGATTGCGCTGTGAACTTTCGTTATTATCGTATTTATTTGACTTTATAATAACTGGAAAGCACTAAAGTGAGAGTGCTGGTGATGCTCCAAAGAAAAGGAGACAGGCAATTACTTTTGAGATGAAAATGAAGATAATAATACGGTATGAGAATGGAAAGACTGTAGCAACAATCTCACCCGACCTAGGTTTCTCACACTCGACCATATCCACTATTCTGAAGGACAAGGAACGTATTCGTGATGTAGTGAAAGGAACAACACCTATATAGGGAACTATAATTTCGAAGAAAAGACAAGGCCCTATTTACGATATGGAAAAATTATTGGTGATATGGATAGAAGACCAGATACAGAAGCGTGTACCCTTAAGCCTTCTAACCATACAGGCTAAAGCAAGAAGCCTGTTCCAAAGCCTGAAGGAGCAGGCAGGAGATGAATGTGATCAAACCTTTACACGCAGTCATATGTGGTTTGATAGATTTAAAAAACGCTACAGTCTACACAATGTTAAGGTGAGTGGAGAGGCGGCTAGTGCCGATGTTGGTGCTGCCGAAGCTTTTAAGGAGATAGAAGAAGTGATTGTGGAAGGGAATTATTTGCCTGAGCAAATATTCAATGTGGATGAGACTGGATTATTGTGGAAGTGCATGCCTGAGCGGACAAACATCCACAAAGAAGCGAAAACAATGCCAGGATTCAAGGCATTCAAGGACAGAATTACACTTCTGTTGGAGGGGAATGTTGCTGGTTTCAAGCTAAAGCCCTTCATGATCTATCATTCAGAGAAACCCAGGGCTTTTAAACATGTCAGCAAGCACACACTGCCAGTGTTTTATCGCAGTAATAAGAAAGCCTGGATGACCTTAGCACTGTTTGAGGGACTTGTTTCATTCCATGAACCAAGGAGTATTGTCTGCAACAACAGACTTCCATTCAAGATTTTGCTGATTTTGGATAATGCTCCGGGACACCCACCACACTTGGACGACATGCACCCTCATGTTAAGGTAGTGTACATTCCACCTAAGACTAGCTCTATCATCCAACCCATGGATCAAGGTGCTATTGCTGCCTTTAAAGCGTATTATTTACGTATAACCTTCGCTCAGGCAGTTGCTGCTACTGAAGGTGAGAAAACGCTCAGAGAGTTTTGGAAGGAGTACAACGTTTTGTCATGTATAAAGAACATTAGTGCAGCATGGGATCAGGTTACAAAACATTGCATGAATGGAATATGGAAGAAAATCCTGTAAAGATATGTGAACAGTTTCAAAGGATTTAATGAAAATGAAGTTATTTCGGATATTAGTAACAAGATAGTGGAGTTAGGTAAACAGCTGGAGTTAGAAATTGATAATGAAGATGTTGGACAGTTGGTTGAAAGTGTAGCAGAAGAGCTCAGTAACGAGGATTTTATTGAACTAGATGCACAGAAAATTGCAGAGGAAGAAGAGAGACAAAATGTAGAAGAAGAACCTGCACCCCCCAAAAAGTTTTCAGTGAAACATATGGCAGAGGCATTTGCTACAATGTTTGATGGCATGGATCAAAATTATGAGCGTTATGCCAAAGTTGACAGAATGATCCAAGATGCACTTGCTTGCTACAGAGAAATTTATAATGAAAAGAAAAAACAAACTGTGCAGTCTAAATTGGACATCTATTTCAAGAAGTCCCCCAGTGCTGTCTCCTCACGCCCCACCAGTGTTGCCTCTTCACTCCCTCAAGATGATCCAATACCTTCAACCAGCAAGTTTTCACAGTACATAAACATGTCTGAAGAAAGCGACATTGATGACCCACCCAGCCGTCTCCTCCTCTGCTTCAGCCAATGAATATAATCTCCATGTACTGTATCCTGTAAATAGAAAATTATGGGGGCCCCGTGTGCATTCAGCTGACTACATTAAAGGTAAGTGCTCAGTCACACTGTATCCATTCCTCATTATTTATTACTTTTACTGTACTGTATTTCATTGTAGATTTTAATTTTGTTTTATTTTTATTTTTTTTTTTCTATGTCGGACTTACGACAAATCGGATTTACGACCTGGATTTGGGTCTCTAACCCCATCGTAAGTCGGGGAGCACCTGTAAAGAAAATATCAGAGATATCACAGTAGGGGAAGAACTAGGGAACAGAGATCACAAAGTACAGTAGTCCCTCGGTTAACGAACTCAATTCGTTCCTCCAGAGGGTCATTCGTTAACCAAAAATTTTGTTAACAGAAACCATTGTTTCAATGGGACATTCGGTAATTGGTTCCAGCTCACAGAAAAGTATATACACAGTAAAGCCAAAAATGCATAAAGTCAGAAACACTCCTAAAATTCCCCTAAATCACCCTTAAATCACTATACAGTTGGTCCTCGTATTACGCGGTTAATGTAACCCGGAGGGTACCGCGGAAAGTGAGAAACGCGTAAAGTGAATAACATAACATATGGGATTAATTGAAATGGAGTCCGGGCCGATCCCTAAACTCCACTTTTTGATGACACACAACTATGTTATAGTAAAAATATTATCTTAACTTTATGATGGCATGCACACACAATTAATAATTAAGAGAAATATCAATAATATTAGGTTTTTTAACACTTACATTAGTAGAAAAGATGGCTGGGCACACGGGGATGGGCGGTTGGTTCCGAGGCAGAGGGCAGATTATTGGCCCTCACCTGTATCACTTGTATCAATTGTATCACTATCCACCACAGAGGCTTGCAGGGCCTCTTTGTCAAACCCCCCAAAGTTCATATAAGTCCATATCCTCACTATAATTATCACTATCACTGACTTGGGCCGGCTGTAGTGGGTGGCGGGTGAAGAACTCGGGAATGTTTTGATGACTGGGCGACCTTGTGCGCACCATTTTCGCGCCTCTTACACAACATGGCGGATGGCGGGAGGTTTGGATCCAAAAATGGCGCGGCTTGCCGGCCGCTCTCCGCGTAATGGGGTTCACGACCGCGGAATGTGAAAATGTTAGGTTCTGGCAAGGCACCGCGTTAACGGTGAAACGCGGATTGTGGGACCGCGTAATAGGAGGACCAACTGTACTGTATAAATATATATATGCACATATACACTGGAACTCTTAAATCACTACTGTAATGTGATATAGGTGATTAATTTTATCTCTAGTGCAAAATATATGATGTTTATACAGTAGTACCCCGATTTACGCGGTCAATTGAACCAATGGGGTACTGCGGAAAGTGAAAACCGCGTAAAGTGAACAACAGAACAAATGGGATTAATTCCAATAGAGATTGGCCCGACCCCCAAACTCCACTTTTTCCGACACAATACCGATGTTGTAGTAAAAATAACATCTTAATTTTATGATGGTATGCTCACACAATTAATATTTAAGAGAAATACAGTCGCCAGGTTAATGTCCATTCAAATAGTGGACTCAACTCCCCCCCCGCCCCTCTCTCTGGCTCCTCCCTCTCTGAGAAATGTTTGGGTGAAAACACTAGATTTTAAGGTATAGTAATAAATAATACCTCAGACTAAAGTTAGGATAATACAATTGACATTTCTGGATTCCTTGCAGACCAAGGAATATTTTGAATGTAGACTTCATATATTTTGCACAAAAGATAAAATATTTGCTTTGTGTAAACCAAATTATTACATTAGATCTAAAATTTGTATGTCTAATGCAAAATTCATGATGTTTATATTCAAAATGATCATATTGTAAGAATTCCAGCAATGTAAATTATATTCTGGCCGGGTAATTTATATGAATTTCATGAGCTAAATAAAAAAATTATACTTCACCCACGTATATGAGTAGATGCACCGTGTAAAATGAAATTACGGTTCTGGCGAGGTACTGCGTAAATGTAGAATCGCGTAAAGCGAAACCGCGTAAATCGGGGTATTACTGTATTCGAATTATTCGCTGTCTTGCAAGGAATCCAGCACTGCAAATTATATTCTCCTAACTTTAGTCTGAGGTATTATATAAGATAAAAATTGTAAGCCTAGTGAAAACCCCCAAACCTTTGTCTGAGGCAGGTGCAGGGGGAGGGAGGGAGGGAGGGAGGGAACGTGGGAAAGGGGGGGGGGGGAGCCGGAGGTGAGGTGTACTTTGACAGTTAGTGGTCTGGTGAAGTATTTAATTTTTTTAGTTTTTCTTTTTGCTCATAAAATTCCATAGATATGATTGGAGAGAATATAATTTACATTGCTGGAAGTCTTATAAAATAGTGAATAATTTGAATATAAACAAGTCGGAAATGCTTAAATAATACAGAGAAAATCTAAAATGGGTGTCTCTTTTTCTTCTCAGCACCACAAAACACTGAACTTTAAGCTTATCAGCCATTTTAAAGTGAATTACAAACAAAAATTTTCTCTGTGTACTGACGTTGGGACTCGAAAATACGTAATTTGACTGAGGCAGGTCGTAAGTGCGGGTGGTCGTAAGTCGAGTAGGTAGTAAGTCGGGGAGGAGCTGTATATATATTTATTAATTTGCCTGTATTAAAACTCCATCTCTCCAATCACCCACACCTTTCAGCTCTCTTACTCCACATTTTAAAATCTTATGTAATGCAATGTTGAAGGTATACAATGTGATAAGTGTAAGTATAAAAAATAATGTATTTTAGCTTTCATGTTTATTCAAGACATCTTCAGGTCCTGTATCAGGTCAGCTATATGAGACCAACAATACCCCACTCTACCTCCACCTGACATTGTGTCAGGTCAGGTACATGAGATCCACTAATCCCCCACAGCCCCAAGGGAGTGGAAAATACCAGTCTTTGCTCTAACACCCAGCACATAGAAACATTCCGAGGATGTGGGCTCGTGTTTGTCTGTGCTAAGATACATAGTTTAGCCACTCAGAAAGTTTTTCCAGTAACCGGAAATATTTCAGGGGATGGGGGATTTTTCCGGGTTTGAGAAAGTCGTCCGGTTAGCAGGAAATTTCTCATCCCCGGAAGTGCTCTGCACCAATTGATCTGGCTAACGGGGATATCACTGTTCACCGTATAATGAATTCATTCGGAATAGAGAGGTACTACTGAAATCTAAGGAGGGGTATGGTATATAGTGAATTGCAGTTTATACAAGCTCGGTAAGAGAGGCTATACGTCTGTGCTTGGGTGATGCTCGGCAAGTGTTTCAGCCTGAGTCTTGCCTTCATATGTATTGTATCGGTGTGCCACACTTCACTACATACACTCATTTACGTTAACATTTTATGCAGATTACATTTTATCTTCAACAAAGAAACTTCAGGGGTTTTAAGAAATGGGTTAAGTAATGTAGAGCACCATACATATTTAAAAAAATGGGTAAAAAAAAAAATTATGAAAAGAAACACTTGCTCACTGCATACTGTACAGTGGTCAAATCAAATTTGCTGTAGACCTACAGAGAACTAAGCTGCTGCATAAGTAAACATCTTCCTCTTAACCGCTTCACTATGGTGATGCCACTTTTAATGTCTCAAGTGACTAATGCCAGAAGATTTTATTCAACACAGAGATACCCACGTATACAAGGAGTTAGAAAGAACTGGATAAATGTCCCCGAAATTACCAGACATAGATAAGGCTCTGAAAGACTGGATTCTCAGCCTTTTATTTATATAACCAGGATTGAAACCTGTAAACTTAGCTAAGAGAGTGTGCTTACCTTGACCATGGTATTTAAAGCACCACTAATAAGGTGCAACCAAACAAATCTGGGTCTAAACAGATTTTACCCCATTACCTTGCAGTACTTTCTCTATAAAATAGTTTATAGCCCTTTTTAGTTCATATTTATTATTATGGGACAGTGGTTTAATTCAGCCGATAAAGATGACCTTATATTTTGTAATCTTGAGTATTGTGAATATGGTTACTCTCTAGGTAGAAGTTAAGCCGCCATGGCCAACTAAACCCAAATTTCATAGATAATACACACACTCCTTAACTAAAGACAACAAAGAACCATGAAACTGATGGACATATCAATGTGCTACAAAAACCTCACACTAAAATTCCACTACAAAAGCACTCACTGCGCTTCAGGTCATCTTTGGAGTAGCCAGGTGAGTTACAGTCCCACACAACTTCACATTCTTGAGTCCCATGCAGCTGACTACAGATGAATGGTGTGTCTGGTGAATGTTGTTGTTGACTTTCCAGCTCTTGCTGCCTTGTTTGAGGTGTGTGAAAAGTTTGTTTGGTATTATCACTGAGCCTTCTTTTCTGATCAATCTGAAAAGAAAAAATAAATAAAGAAAAAACAAATCTAGAAAGTTGAAGTTTAAAGGAAGTATATACAATATAAAGAAATGTTGGGTGCCTGAGAAACTTGGGAGGTAAGTATTAGGCCACAACTTGTTACATCACCTGGGAGTAGTACAACTGCCACTTCCTCAGCTTTTCCAGTATATATCTAAACTGGAAAATCTGTAGTCCTTGGAGAAAATGAATCTGTGTGACTAATGGTCTTTGGTTTACAATGCTGGACAGACCTGACAATACTTAGTTTAATGGGGCGCATGTGGTACATTTCTTCTCATTTACAACAATTCCTCTGACCAAGAACCAATGACAGAATCTCAAAATCTAAGGTCAGTTTTCAAACCATTTGGCTTTTAGAGTAAAACTCTGTCTCAGACAAGAAATTAAAATGTGACTCAGATGCCAAGAACACTGCTACTGCCCCACACTGGGAAAGAAGTAATTGTGGAATTTGTGATCGCATATGTGAGTTTTATGATGACAGTAATATGGGAAAATAGTTGATATGAACACGGAGTTGAATCGTAAGGTTGAATGGAGGAGTGGAAGCAGGCAAGCAATGTTGATTACTTCATGTTCTGCTGAATCCATGCACTTCATGTTCATCTGGTCTTCATCTGGTCTATAGTAGGTGGGAGGACACTGTCACACTTGAGCACCATCACCAAAATGACTAGCATAAGACCCCTTAAACGTAAGTCTATGCTCAAACGAAGCTTTATTGGGAGATACTGTACTATGTTTATGCTTTGGTAATATCCAGATGAGTGTGTAGTAAATGCTGTTGCCATTGTATATAAAATGAAGCTGTATTGTCACCGAATATATAAGCCATAAATCATGAGTAATGTGTTAACATGAATATTGTATCGACAGGTTTTGACCATTAAACACCATTGAATCCATGTGCACGGGTCTACTTATCCAGATGTAGCAAGTTTACTGCTTCAGAGGCGGTAACGGTCAAAATATGCATCTACGAATGCAGTTGACATCGGAAAAATGACGTTCTACACCCATTCTGGCGATGGGTGGAAGGGCACCGCGCTTCTCCACCCCATCACACACCCACAGCTGGGTGTGAGTGCGTGCGTGAGTTGATGTACCTTGGCACACCCCCATTCCCCACACCCACTACTGGAACAGGAGGCGGGTGCATTTGTACGTACAAGTGTTGTGATTGAGTGCGTTACAATGTAACAGTGCCATGATTTTGGAGTAAATTATGTCATGCTGTTGAGAAAATGTATTATGTATTCCCGCAATAACGACCTGCCTGGTTGCCAACCAAGCTAACAGTGCCATGAGGGTGCCTTAGGTGTAAGCCAATCCCAGTGACTTGTGAGTGTGACGTCACATGCATGACAGAAACTAGAGTTCATACCCAGCACAAAGTGTGCCAGATTTTCAATTGCAGTCTGTGTTGGGAAGTGTTAGAGTGTAGACGTGTGTGGGTAGGCTGGTGAAACATGGCCAAATATATATAAGAAAGTGCACTTAAGGTTTTATCCATTTCACAAAATGTAATGATTCATGTGACCTCATTTAACTAGCTAGGAGAATAGGTCAATGTTTAGAAAGGATAACTGTTCATTCTGAATAACGTCGTTAATAAACGAAGAACCGTTAAGAGTAGTTCTCAATTCCCTTCCCTTGTGCATGGAGTAAACTACAGTATTCCTCTTAAGTGTCTGTGTTATACAGTGACCCCATGAGTAACAATATAACTATCATATATTTCCCCTAGTGTATATATGTTAGTGCATGATATACTTACTCCTACCATTATTCCCTCCTTCTCCCCTTGGTGTGAGGAAGGCTGCAGCAGGCTGCCTCACACCAAAACAGCTGTCCTACCTCAACCACCATCTTCCTTCCTCCCTCACTCATCCCTGCTTCCTTCCCTCTCTCTCACTAGTATAAAGAAGAAAGAAAGAAACATTAAGAATAAGAAAAGAGAATTAGAGAACAAAGAAAGAATAAAAGTAAGCAATTTTTTTTTAATGGGATTAGCTCACCAGGGCACAGGTCAATGACCCACATCAGGGCCTGGGGGAGAAATAATAATAATAATAATAATAATAATAATAATAATAATAATAATAATAATAATAATAATAAATAATAATAAATAATAATAATAAATAATAATATTAAATGAAAATTAGTAAAAATTTAAAAATTATAAAAACATATTAAATAAAAATATAATACTGTACAGTAAACCCTCGAAGACCCGAACCCGGGAATCCGGATTTCGGAAGATCCGGACAAAAAATTTGGGGGTTCTGGGCTAAGAAGCCTCCTAGAAGTTTCCCTAAGCATTCCCAAACCAAAGCAAAGAACATTTTAGGCCCGTGGGCGCTGCTTGACCCATCAGATGCTTGGACACAGGTGCCCGAGGAGGTGGGAAACATAAACAGAGTTGATAATTGTTGTTTGTGGGAATATTATGTCATTCACTCTAGTAATGATACAATGTTTCTTATTATGTTGTCATAGGTAAATGCTTGGTTTATATACGGTAATTTGTTTATCACTACATTAGTACTGTATTTTGGGTGTTTCTTACATCATTTATTATTCGGCGGAAAATCCAGACAATTGGCTTTTCCGGACAGGTGGTTCCCTCTTTTAGTCCAGATCTTTGAGGGTTCACTGTAGTAATATCTCCATTAGCCGGAATCCTTCAAACTCAGAACTCTCCAATTGACGGAATTTTAATTTTTTTGGAAAATCGTTCCCAAAGCCAGAATTTTCGAAAAATTCTGGCTTTGGGAACGATTTTCCTAGGGGAACATTTTCAAGAAATTCACGGAAAACTATCCAGTTACCATAAAACTCCAAGGATGGGGAATATTTTTCTGGGTTTGAGAGATGATGTAATGCGTAATTTGTGAAACTTGCAAGAATATTTTTCTGTTACCTGGAAAATTCCAGGGATGAAGATGAAATAATGCATCATTTTAGAACTTCCGAGAAAATTTTTCCATTACCGTAGGGTTGGGATATATCGCGAGATAAGGTCCAAGGATGTTCGCTATATACTAAATCGCAATGTATAATTAGTACATGCAATCACTGGGGAAAATAGGATTAAGTTCTGGAGGCCAATAAAAGTGACTAAACTTGACATAAAATGGCACAGACTAAAGCTAGCAGAATATAAATTGCATTGCTGGAATCCTTGCAAGACAGCGAATAATTGGAATATACAGTAGACATCATGTATTTTGCACAAGAGATGAATTTTTTAGACATTTAGAGTACATTTAAGTACAGTCAGTCCTCGACTTACGACGGGGTTAGGGACCGATGACAGGTCTTAAGTAGAAAATCCGAAAATAATACATAGAAAATCTAAAATGGGTGTCTCTTTTTCTTCTCAGCACCACGAGAACTCTCACTTTTACGCTTACCAGCCATTTTAAAGGAAATTACAAACAAAAATTTTGTCAGTACACAGCGCGATCGTATGTCCAGGTGGTCGTAAGTCGAGTAGGTCATAAGTCGAGGAGTACCTGTACTGTACAGTTTTTCAGCTAGTATTTTTGGGGCTACGTATTTAGAGGATTTTTAAGAGTGTTTCTGACTTTATACGGTTTTTGGCTTCATGTGAGGTCCCAGGAACATAACCCACGTAAGTTGTGATTACTGTAAATAAATTTATCGCTATATATAGGAAAATGTCGATAATTTTGGTAGTATGTAGTGATAAATTTGAAATATTTCCTGCCCAATTTCCCTCGCAAAATAAAAATAAATTATCGCGATACAGTATTACCCCGCCTAACGCGGTTTCACTTAACGCGTTTTTTCATATACGCGGTGCCTCGCCAGAGCTGAACTTTCACTTAACACGGATTTCTTCCACATATACGCGGTGAGTGTCCGGCTGGAGACGCTATTTTTAGATTTGCCCCACCCACCACCCTGCCTGACTGCCTGTTTTAGCTCATAAAATTCATACAAATTACCTGGCCAGAATATAATTTACATTGCTGGAATTCTTATAATTTGGTGATCATTTTGAATATAAACATCATATATTTTGCATTAGACATACAAATTTTAGATAAAATGTTTTCTCTGAGTAAATATGTTATCTTTTGTGCAAAATATATGACATTTATATTCAAAATATTCCTGGTCTTACAAGGAATCCAGCAGTGTCATTTATATTATCTTAACTTTAATCTGAGGTATTATTTAATACAAAATGTTAAAATTTATTTTTTTCACCCAACCTTTCTCTTGAAGGGAGGATTGGTGGGGGGTGGGGGGGGGGAGGGTTGGGACTGACCGCACGGTTGGAAGAGGGGGGGAGGCAAGGTGGGGTACTTTGATTGACAGATAGTGTCGTGAAGAATATTTTTTTTTTTTATTAACTGAAGATATTTGTTTTAGATCATAAAATTCATACAAATTACCCGGCCAGAATATAATTTACATTGCTGGAATTCTTATAATTTGGTGATCATTTTGAATATAAACATCATATATTTTGCATTAGACATACAAATTTTAGATAAAATGTTTTCTCTGAGTAAATATGTTACCTTTGTGCAAAATATATGACATTTATATTCAAAATATTCCTGGTCTTACAAGGAATCCAGCAATGTCAATTGTATTATCCTAACTTTAGTTTGAGGTATTATTTATTAAAATTTAGTGGTTTTCCCCCAAAAATTTCTCAGAGAGGGAAGAGCCAGCAGTGTAGTGAGAAGAGGGGGAGGGAGTTGAGTCCATTATTTGAATGGACATTAACTTGGCGACTGTATTTCTCTATTTCTCTTAAGTATTAATTGTGTGCATGTACCATCATAAAATTAAGATGTTATTTTTACTACAACATAGTTATGTGTCTTCAAAAAGTGGAGTTTGGGGGTCGGGCTGGTTTCTATTGGAATTAATCCCATATGTTCTGTTGATCACTTAACACGGATTTCACTTAACGCGGGACCCTCTGGGTTCTATTGACCGCGTTAAGTGGGATACAACTGTATATGGGAAAATTTTTATAATTTTGGTACCTGCGGTATAAGAAAATTGTTATACAGTGGTCCCTCGGTTAACGAACACAATCCATTCCAGCAGGTTGTTCGTTAACCGAAAAATTCGTTAACCGAAACCATTGTTTCAATGGGTTTTTGGGTAATTGGTTCCAGCTCACCGAAAATTGCCTATATTCAACAAAAATGGTAGAAAAGTTCACTTACTTTGAGGTGTGTATGTAGAAGGCTCCTGGATGATGATGATGGGAATTAGAATGGGGGTGGAGGAGAAGGAAGAAGAGAAGGCATTGGGGTGGAAGAGAAGTCACCCCATGGCACCATTTCACCCATAAAATTTTAGTTCTCTTGGTGTATTTCAAGATTATTTTCTTTAAGTCAACACTGCACTGCATTATATATTGTCAATATGTAAAATATATTTCAAAATGACCAATAATTTGCTTGGAAACACAGAAAAAAAGCATTCAGTTGAAGAGAGTCTGAAGCAAGATGTTACCTCCAGTGAAAACAGAGAGAGACTAACGCCTGTTTGCTGTGTTAAGATGCTGGATGCCGCGCATTAAACTAGTCACTTTACCTTCAATTATGTTCAATAATTGTTAAAATGACTAAAAAATTGAATATTAAACTTTTAAAATTATTGAATAGTATAAACTTCTTGATACTTACTAAAATAGTAAGGAATTTAAGCCCTAGAACCGATTAATGTATTGGCGGACTAATACTAAAGCAGGTTGACCGGCCAGTGCAAGCGAAAACATGTTGAGGTCGGTTCGTAAGAAATTCGTTAACCGAATTTAACAATCTTATGGGCGGCAGTTCGTTAACCGAGGGACCACTGTATAAAGTCACTGCAGGGGTATATATCCCGACCCTACTGTACCCAGAAAATGACGAAAAATTCCAAGGATGAGGGATTTTTCCAGCATTGACTCGTCTCGTTACCCGTAAATCTCTCATTTCCAGAAGTGTTCTGCACCAATTATTCCGGCTAATGGAGATATCACTGTATAATATGATGATAATAATAATAAAGAAGTAAGGCGCATGGACCGGACGGAATACCCCCTCTAGTTATGAGGGAGTGTGCTGAAGCTCTGGCCCCTGTGCTTGCTCGCCTCTTTCACCTCTGTCTCAAAACCCAAACTTTTCCTTCTTCTTGGAAGCATGCCTTGGTTCAGCCCATCCCGAAGAAGGGTAACCATTCTAATCTCTCTAACTATCGCCCCATTGCCCAAACTTCATCCCTCTCTAAGATTTTCGAAACTATCTTGAACTTCCATTTTCTCCGTCACCTTGAACGCCTTTCTCTTTTGTCGGATCACCAGTATGGCTTTCGCCAGGCGAGATCTACTGGTGATCTGCTCTCTTATTGCACCCATCTTTGGTCATCCTCTCTTAGGGATTATGGGGAAACTTTTGTTGTGGCCCATGACATCTCCAAAGCATTTGTCCAAACTTCCCTCTTGTGGTTTCTCTCCCTCACTTTGTTCTCTAATTTCTAGCTTGAGAACCGGTCCATGGCAGTTGTTGTCGAGGGATTGATCTCTCGCTCTTTCTCTACCAATAGTGGTGTCCCACAGGGTTCTGTTCTTTCACCAACTCTCTTCCTTCTTTTTATCAATGATTTACTTCACACTATAACTAATTCTATCCATTCTTACGCTGATGATTCTACTCTTCATTCTTCTTCACATTTTCCCCTTCCTCCTAACTCTCAAACTAGATCTGTTTCTTGAGCTGATATCATTACATCTATCAATGCGGATCTGTGTAGCATCTCTGAATGGGATGTAGAAACTTGGTTAAAACCAATATTAATAAAACTCAGTATTCACCAATTACACTTTCCAAATTTGATGATCTCCCACCAATCTCCTTTCAGGACGCAAACATTCTGCCAAATTCTGAAATAGATATGCTAGGCCTCATTATTTCCTCTAGTATGTCATAGGA
Organism: Homarus gammarus; assembly: GCA_958450375.1. Classification (NCBI taxonomy): domain Eukaryota; kingdom Metazoa; phylum Arthropoda; class Malacostraca; order Decapoda; family Nephropidae; genus Homarus; species Homarus gammarus. The sequence goes on from CAUDMG010000523.1 coordinate 1,278,529, forward strand.
GACACACATCCTCAACATTGCTAAAGCTGCCTCCCGAAAGTTGGGAATGCTGTACAGATGCCATAGCTACTTCACTTCTGAGCAGTTGCTTCAAATTTATAAGGGATTCATTCGTCCTAACTTTGAGTACTGCTCTCATATCTGGGGCGGCTCTTCTTCTGGCCAACTATTAGATAGGGTGGAACCAAAAGCATTTCGTCTTATTAACTCTCCTCCTTTAGTTGATAATCTCTGCTCCCTTTCTCTTTGCCGCAATGTTGCTTCACTCTCTCTTTAACAGGTACAGTAGGGTCGGGATATATCGCGAGATAGGGTCCAAGGATGTTCGCTATATACAAAATGGGGAAAATAGGGTTAGGTTCTGGAGGCCAATAAGAGTGACTGAACTTGACATAAAATGTCACAGACTAAAGTTAGCAGAATATAAATTGCATTGCTGGAATCCTTGCAAGACTGAAAATAATTTGAATATTCAGTATACATCATATATTTTGCACAGGAGATAGACAATTTAGTACTTAAACTAAAATGTATTGATTAGTACTAAAATTTTTATGTCTACTGCAAAGTATAGCATGTTTATATTCAAATTAATCACTATCTTACAAGAATTCCAGCAATGTAAATTATATTCTCTTAAGTTAATTCATTGAAATTTTGAAAGAGAAAAATGTAAACTCCCTCTATATGACAGATAAATAAATACCACACTAGGTAACTGTTGTCTGCACTTAGGCCCAGCTGTCATAATACATCACCTCCCACCTCCACTTCTGAAAGTGGTTGTAGGCTTAAAGTTTTTATCTTATAAAATATCACAGAATAAAGTTAGCAGAATATATATTGCATTGCTGGAATCCTTGCAAGACAGCGAATTATTTGAATATATACATCATAAACTTTGTACAAGAGAAAATAAAATTTCAACTCATATTTTTTGGGTCAATTTAGGGGATTTTTAAGTGTTTCTGACTTTATACGGTTTTTGGCTTTATGCGAGGTCCCAGGAACATAACCCATGTAAGTTGCGAGTAGTGTAAATAAATTTATCAATAACTTGGTAGTAGTGATAAATTTGGAATATTTCCTGCCCCATTTCCCTCACAAAAAAAAAATTATTACTATACCCTGTATACTGCATAGGAAAATGTTGATAATTTTGGTAGCTGTAATATAAAAAAAAACGTTATATAAAGTCTCTATATATCCCGACTCTACTGTCCTTTAACGGGGAATGTTCGGTGGATTTAGCATCCTGTGTACCACCGGCAAGGCAGTGGGCTCGTATCACTCGTCTTGCCCGTGGTGCCCACCGTTTCTCTGTGGATGTCGGTCACACTAAAATAACCCGTTATAGTACATCCTTCTTTCCTCACACAGCCAAACTGTGGAATACTCTGCCTTCTTCTGTGTTTCCATACTCTTACAATCTGTCTCACTTCAGAAAGATGGTTTTCCGGCATCTTTGTGGTGTAGCTCAATACAGTCGGCCCTTAACATTCGCGGGGGTTAGGTAACAGAGATACCCGTGAATGTTAAAAATCCGTGTACTATTGCTGCCCCCCCCCCAAAAAAAAATCCCTGGCCCCCCCATGTCCTTATTTACCGTATATACCTGTGTGTAGTTCAAGTTTTTAAGACCAAATTATTTGGCAAAAATTGGGGATCGACATCTAAACGGGTAATAGTTTCGTTAGGTTGAAAAATATTTACCAGTAACTACCAGTAAACAATGGAAACGATGCACCAACACACCACCAGCTGTGAGTGTCGGTACAGTTGTCAGGGTAGATCTCTTGCGAGCCCAAAGTAGCCAAATCCATGGTATGGTAGCACAGGACGATGTGAAACAAAGTATTCATTTATTAAAGTTAATTTATAGATACTGGACATAAATTTTTGTTCATTACATTTGAAACATCAATCTTTGTAAATTAAATTTGAAACAAGAGAAAACTACAATACTGGATTTTCATTAAAATATTACATCACAAGTATATTTTACCTTAACTGTGACTGAATGAATATATTCTCGGAAATAAATATGGAAATATAATATTTTTGCTGGAATGACGTACATATTATAGTGGGAAGTGGGATAAAATCATGACGAAAGACTTTCGCTTTCTTTCGTTGTTCAAAATATTTTACCATAATCGCTTTTCGAATGGTTTTCAGTTAAAAAACTGTTGTACTCGTACTGTATTACAATAATATTCTATCCTATCATTAGCCTTATAATCCCACAACTGAAAACCATTCGAAAAGCTATTACGGGAACATCTTTTGAACGAAAGAAAGCGAAAGTCATTGCTTTTGTCACTTTCCACTGTAATACGTACAACATTTCAGCAAAAATATTACATTTCCATGTTCTCAGAAATAAATGGTAGTTTTGTTGAAACGTAATGTACAGTATTTAACATTAAAATGCAAAAATAGCTATAAAAACAATTAGTACACCCGTAATGTACTGGCTGGAATCTCCACTCGTCCCTGCTCCCGCCAGTCACCTCCTCCCCGCTCTATCCCTCCGCCTCCTCCCCACTCTATCCCTCCGCCTCCTCCACATCGTCACTACTGTTGTATTACAATAATATTCTATCCTAATTGACTTGAATAAATACTACGATACCATATTTCTGAATATTTTCCTTAAAATCCATCCAAATCATTTTCCTTGCCATTGTCTGCAGCACCAAACAGCTTCTCCCAGTCCTCTCCTTGAACAGGGCTAGAGGGTACGTGTTTTTCGATTCGTTTTCAATTAAAAAAATGTTATATCACACGTATATTTTACCTAAACTGCGCCTGAATGAATATATTCTTGGAAATAAATAGTAATTTTGCTGAAACGTGATGTATTTCAATGTAAAATAGGATAAAATACATGACGAAAACAAAAGACTTCACCTAACCTTCCAATGTTCAAGAGATGTTACTCGTTTTTTTAATAGTTTTCGGTTAAAATACTGTTATATTACAATGATATTATATTCATACTGTGCTTGATATACTACATTCACAGAAATGAAATATTTTTGCTGAAATGACATAAGTATTACAGTGGAATGTGGGACAAAATCGTGACGAAAACAATGACTTTCGCTTTCTTTCATTCAAAAGATGTTACCGTAATCGCTTTTCGAATGGTTTTCAGTTAAAAAACTGTTGCATCACAAGTGAATTAGGATAGAATATTATTGTAATACAACAGTTTTTTAACTGAAAACCATTCGAAAAGCGATTAGGTAACATCTTTTGAGCGAAAGAAAGCGAGTCATTGCTTTCGTCACTTTCCACTGTAATACGTACGTCATTTCAGCAAAATATTACCTTTCCATATTCTCAGAAATAAATAGTACTTTTGCTGAAACGTGATGTATTTCAATGTAAATTAAGATAAAATACATGACGATGTTCAAGAGATGTTACTCGTTTTTTTAGTAGTTTTCGGTTAAAATACTCTTATATTAGTGATATTCTATTCACACTGTGCTTGATATGATACATTCACGGAAATGTAATATTTTTGCAACTACAATGCTGATGTCAACACAAGTGTGGTTACAGCGAGACTGACTGAGTGAGGGAGAGCTATGCGTGTGTGTGTGTGAGGTTGCGGGAGCGGGCGGTGTCCCGTGTTCGGTGCCGCACGCGAGTTGAATGGCGCGCGATTTGAGTGTACTTCAATTACTTCAATGTACAGAATATTCCTCTGGCGGGGCAATCCGCGTATTTGCGAATCCGTGAATGCTAAACCCGCGTATGTGAAGGGCCGACTGTAAAATCTTTTTCTTTTCTATTTTATTATCTTTTTACTCTTATTTTTTCGCCCCCCTAGGTCCCGTTGTGAGTCATTGACCTGTGTCCAGGTGGGCTATTCCCTATAATTAAAAAAAACTAAAAAATCAGCTGCCCCTGAGAGGGACCACACCAGAGAAACTATCACTTGGGCATATAGGCATGATAGCATAACGCACATGGAAGCAACGAAAAAACACAAAGTCAGAGATACATGGTAAGTGTAAACTAGAGCACAGAGGTAGGAATGAGTCAACAGCAGTGCACTCAGAGAATTTGCACCACGCCACCACCTGTCAAATTCAAAATAGCTCTGCCATTCCTCTCTCAATCGTTGGATCTCCGGGGCATCAACAAAACTTGCGGGGTATTTCCCCTTTATGAAATCCTCAGTTATGCGAATCAGAGGTTATTAGAGAGTCAGTTTTCAGGGTATACCTGAATTATCATTAATAAGAAATGTCAACTGCATAAATGATTTTCTATGTTGCATGAAATGGTTTTTTTTAAAGGGTAAACTATCGAACTTTATAAATGAACAAATTATTTTCTTTAAATAAATACAAATTTATTTGAAAATTATAAAACTAAATAAATGCATTCTTCTATTTTTTAGCAATTAAAAATTATTCTAGTACAGTAACATATGAAACATAAGAAAAAAGGAGTCTGCAATAGGCCAGTTGGCCTGTGCATGGCAGCTCCTGTCGAGTTACTACCACTCTCTATCATCCATGAATCTATCTAGCCTCCTTTTGAAACTTTCCAGAGTTCCCGCACTTACTACAAAGTTGATAAGCTTGTTCCACTCGTCCACCACCCTATTTGTGAACCAATTTCTTCCTATCTCCCTCCTAAACCTAAACAACTTGAATCCGTTGCTCCGAATCCTATCCTACTCGGATATTATAAGAACTTTATCTATATCCCCTTTATTGATTCCTTTCACCCACTTAAATACTTCTATCATATCTCCCCGCACTCTTCGTCTTTCTAAGGAATGCAAGTTAAGTTTCTTTAACCTATCCTGATATGGAAGGTTTCTAAGTCCCGGAATCATTTTTGTCATTCTTCGCTGCACCGACTCTTAATGAATTTACAGGTAGTCGTCGACTTACGACCTATGCGACTTACGTCTGTTCGACTTTACGACTGGCGGTACGACAGTTTTGGCCCCAGCCTCCTGGCGCTGCCGGGAGCTGGAGCCGCGCGCATCCCCGCGCTCAATTACAAACACGCTCGCTGGTACAGCACACTTCCCTCCGTGTCTGTTTGCCTTGTGCCTTTCTTTTGTCTTGGAAATTTTTCTTGAACCACCACCCCCCCAAGATGTCTACCAAGAGGAAACTTAAAGATGATTATATTATCATTACACATTATAATATACGTAAGGTAATTAAATTGTACTGTAGTATGCAGTGATTTACTTAAACCTGACGACCGTAACAATAATGAACAAAGAAAATGTTGATAAAATATGACTTAAAGATGATTATATTATCATTACACATTATAATATACGTAAGGTAATTATAACATAGGCCGACTTACGACCAGATCAACTTACGACCGGGCGGCCGTAACCAATCTAGGTCGTAAGTCGACGACTACCTGTATATCCATTCTATAATAGGGGCACCAGAACTGAACCGCATAATCGAGGTGCGGCCTGACTAGCGCAAGATATAGTTGCAATAAGACCTCTGCACTCTTGTTACTTACACTTCTAGATATAAAACTCAATACTCTGTTTGCCTTATTTCGAACATTAACGCACTGTTTTCTAGGCCGTAGGTCCAGGCTTACAAGTACCCATTAGGTCTCTTACACAAGTCGACTTCTCTATGTTGATGTTGTTAAGGCTGTATACATTATCAGTATTTGTTCTTCCAATATTAAGTACACTGCACTTGCTGGTGTTGAATTTCATTTGCTATTTTTCAGACCACCCCTGCAGTTTATTTAGATCCACCTGTAATGCATTTGCATCCTGCCCTGAATTAATCTGCCGCCCAATTTTGGTGTCATCCGCAAACTTGCTTATGTCACTGCTGATCCCAGTATCTAGATCGTTTATGTAGATTATGAACAAGAGTGGGCCTAGTACTGACCACTGGGGAACCCCACTGGTTACACGGCCCCACTCAGATTTAACACCATCTACGCTGACCCTCTGCGTTCTATCAGTGAGCCATGATTTTATCCAATTTAAAACTTCCCCTCGATACCATGAGCCTTAATTTTTCTCAGAAGCCTCTGATGCGGTACTCTGTCAAATGCTTTGCTAAAGTCTAAGTAAATAACATCGTAATTTTCGTCATTATCTACTACCTCGAAGACTTTCCTAAAAAACGTCAGCAGCTTTGTTAGACAAGATTTTCCCTTTGTAAACCCATGTTGAGAGTCGTAAATTAATTTGCTTTTCTCGAGATGCGATCGGATGCTATCTGCTATAATTGATTCAAGAAACAGAATTCAACCAAATTTTAATCTAGCTTTACTTAAAATTTATTAAAACCATTATAAAGCATAACCTCGATAAGGCGGACTAATTGGAGGGAGGGGTGTCCAGGATAAGAGGTTGTCCACCTTAAAAAAAAATTTCCCAAAAGACCTGGATTAAAAAAAAAAAAAAAAGAGTACCTGTACAAAGCCAATGTATCCATTTTTTATGAATGAAATACAGGTCCACAATCCCTTATCCAAAATCCTCGGAGGCAGATGTGTTTTGGAATTCGGATATTTTTGGATTTCAGAATGGTAGTACGGTACATATACAGTGGTCCCTCGGTTAACGAGCGCCTCGGTTAACGAGTTACCTTCCATAAGATTCTTAACTTCGGTTCACGAGCAAGCCCTCGATTAACGAGTTTCTTACGAGCCGACCTGAACATGTTTTCGCTTGCATCTGGCGGTCCACCAGCTGTAGTATTAGTCCGCTAATACAGTAATCAGTTCTAGGGCTTATATTCCTTACCATTATAGTAAATATCAAGAAGTTTACAGTATTCAATAATTTTAAAAGTTTAATATTAATTATTTTAGTAATTTTAACAATTATTGAACATAATTGAAGGTAAAGGAACTAGTTTCTGGCGCGCCATCTAGCCTGGCAACACATCAAACAGGCGTTAGTCTCTCTCTGTTTTCAATGGAGGTAACATCTTGCTTGAGACTCTTCAACTAAACACTTTTTTTGTGTGTTTCCAAGCAAATTATTGGTCATTTAGAAATTTATTTTACATATTGATAATATATAATGCAGTGCAGTGTTGATTTAAAGAAAATAATCTTGAATTACGCCAAGAGAACTAAAATTTTATGGGTGAAATGGCGCCATGGGGTGACTTCTCTTCCACCCCAATGCCTTCTCTTCTTCCTTCTCCTCCACCCCCATTCTAATTCCCATCATCATCATCCAGGAGCCTTCTACATACACACCTCAAATTAAGTGTACTTTTCTACCGTTTTTGTTGAATTTAGGCAATTTTCGGTGAGCTGGAACCAATTACCCAAAAACCCAATGAAACAATGGTTTCGGTTAACGAGTTTTTCGGTTAACGAGCAACCTTCTAGAACGGATTGTGCTCGTTAACCGAGGGACCACTGTACTGTATTATGGTAACACCCTAGCGGGGTCTGAGGCAGCACCCCGAAAGTAAACACATTAATATTTCTACAATGAACCCTATGAATATGAATTAAAAAGTGCTGTACAAACAAGGTACAGTACTGTACTGTATACTGGTAGTCAGTTCTGCTATAACGCGATAGTTGTGTTCTTGTGAAATATCGTATTATAGAAAATCGCGTAATAGAAATAACAGGGCTTATGGAGAAAATAGGGTTAGGTGCAGATTACTCGAAATCGAAAAAATTTAGTAGTTAGCCTATCACAAAGGATAGCACAGTCTAAATAAATGTTACATTCATATCTAATAATGAAATCATACAGTAAATGTAACACTTTACTTTGAAAAAATATGACTGTAACTTGATGGGGGAGAAGGGTGATTTTGAGGTTGATAATATCGAGCTTCTCTTCAAGTGTTATATCCTTTCTTTTACGATCATCACCGGGAATTCGATCACCAGAACGCTTCTTGGAGATATTCTTCTTTACCATATTCACAGTTAATACCACAAAATTGGAGAAATAGTAAGCAAAAATCGCGTTACAGCAAACAAGCATTCGCGTTATACAAATATCGTTCCTCTATTCATAAATCGCGTTAGAGCAAATTCGCGTTATCAAAACACGCGTTATAGCAGAACTCACTGTACAGGTACACCACCAATTTTCCGGCACCCATGGTTCCAAGGCCTTGCCGGATTATCCGTTTTGCCGGACCAACAGAGGTCAGGTAATAATAATTCAACAATACATCTCTAACCCACTAATTATACACCTTCCATGTCTCTAAAGCACCATGAACTGCTAGAAACTTAAATTAAACTATGTGATGTTTATACTCAAATTAATCACTATATTACAAGGATTCCAGCAATGTAATTTATATTCTGCTAAGTTTAGTCAGCTACAATTTATAAGATAAAAACTTTAAGACTTAAACTGCCTTCACCCCTGGCTGGGAGGGAGGGGAAGGAAGGGGGTTGAAGAGTTGACAGCTGTCAGGGAGGGGAAATAACAAAGTGCATAGTTATCAAAACCGAAGGAGTTTTAGTTTTTCGCGAATAAAATGTCACTCAATTGACTTGGGATAATATTATTAACATTGCTGTAATTCTTGTAAGACAGTGATTAATTTGAATATACAGTTAACCCTCACTTTACGCGGTCCCACATTCCGCATTTCCACGTTTACGCGGTGCCCTGCCGGAACCCAGGATGCTCACATTCCACGGTGCGTGTACCCCTTTACGCGGAGAGCGGCTGGCGAGCCGCGCCATTTTTGGATCCAAACCTCCCGCCATCCGCCGTGTTGTGTAAGCGGCGCGAACATGGTGCGCACAAGGTCGCCCAGTCATCAAAACATTACCAGTTCTTCACCCGCCACAGCCGGCCCAAGTCAGTGATAGTGATAATTATGGTGAGGATATGGACTTATATGGACTTTGGGGAGTTTGACAAAGAGGCCCTGCAAGCCTCTGTGGTGGATAGTGATACAATTGATACAAGTGACACAGGTGAGGGCCAATAATCTGCCCTCTGCCTCGGAACCAACCGCCCATCCCCGTGTGCCCAGCCATTTTTTCTACTAATGTAAGTGTTAAAAAACCTAATATTATTGATATTTCTCTTAATTATTAATTGTGTGTGCATACCATCATAAAGTTAAGAAAATATTTTTACTACAACATAGTTGTGTGTCGTCAAAAAGTGGAGTTTGGGGATCAGCCCGGACTCCATTTCAATTAATCCCATATGTTATGTTATTCACTTTACGCGGGACCCTCCGGGTTACATTAACCGCGTAAAGTGAGGGTTAACTGTAAACATGCTTTAGTTTGCACTAAAATAAAAATTTAGTACATTTGAGTACAGTACAGGTTTACCCTTAGGACAATTATTTCTTTTACTTTTTTCACAATATATATTTAGGATGGTGTATGCATGTAAATAATTAAAAGTTACATATATCTTCCCAAAAATATGAGTTAAAAAACTTTTACATAAATGTACTACACTAGACTAAAATTTATATCTCTTGTGCAAACTACGTGATGTTTGAACTCAAATTAATCACTATCTTACAAGAATTCCAGCAATGCCATTTATATTCTGCTAAGTCTAGTCAGCTACATTTTATAAGACACAAACTTTAAGCCTGAAACTGCCTTCACCCCTTGCTGGGAGGGAGGGAGGGAGGGAAGTTAAGTGCCCCCTCATAGTTTTGTCCGGACTAAAGGAGGTGCCGGATCATCAGTTCCCAGAAAATTGGTGATGTACCTGTAATGGAATTAACAAAACATTAAATATATACAAAATACAGTACTGTACTGTACAGTATACTGTACAATAATAAATAAAAAACAATAAAATATATTAGCACTTTGAGGTGTGTACTGTCTACAATCAAATTTTTCGCTGTCTTACAAGGATTCCAGGATTGCAAATTATATTCTCCTAACTTTAGTCTGTGATATTATATAAGATAAATTTTTTAAATCTAAAACTACCTTCACCCCTGGGAAGGGGGAGGTGATGTGTTGACAGCCAGGCAGGGGGGAGGAGTGAGGGTGAGATTCTTACCCCTGAGGGGGAGGGGGGAGATTACCCACTGCATCATAATCTGTCATATAGAGGGAGTTTAAGTTTTTGCTTATAAAATGTCACTGAATTGACTTGGGAGAATATAATTTACATTTCTGTAATTCTTGTAAGATAGTGATTAATTTGAATATAAACATGCTTTAGTTTGCGCTAGACATAAAAGTTTTAGTAATTATTTAGTACATTTGAGTAAAGTACAGGTTTGACCTTAGGGCAATTATTTCTTTTACTTTTTTCACAATACAGTGGTCCCTCGGCTAACGAGCACCTCGGTTAACGAGATTTCAGTTAACGAGTTAACTTCCTAAGATTCTTAACTTCGGTTAACGAGGAATTCCTCGATTAACGAGTTTCTTACGAGCCAACCTGAACATGTTTTCGCTTGCATTTGACGGTCCACCAGCTGTAGTATTAGTCCGCCAATACAGTAATCGGTTCTAGGGCTTAAATTCCTTACCATTTTAGCAAATATCAAGCAGTTTATACTATTCAATAATTTTTAAAGTTTAATATTAATTTTTTTAGTCATTTTAACAATTATTGAACATAATTGAAGGTAATGAAACTAGTTTTATGCGCGCCATCCAGCCTCTCAACACACCATACAGGCTTCAGTCTTTGTGTCTTTTCAGTGGAGGTAACATCTTGCTTGAGACTCTCTTCAACTGAATGCTTTTTTTCTGTGTTTGCAAGCAAATTATTGGCCATTTTGAAATTTATTTTACATATTGACAATATATAATGCAGTGCAGTGTTGATTTAAAGAAAATAATCTTGAATTACGCCAAGAGAACTAAAATTTTATGGGTGAAATGGCGCCATGGGGTGACTTCTCTTCCACCCCAATGGCTTCTCTTCTTCCTTCTCCTCCACCCCCATTCTAATTCCCATCATCATCATCCAGGAGCCTTCTACATACACACCTCAAAGTAAGTGTACTTTTCTACCTTTTTTGTTGAATATAGGCAACTTTCGGTGAGCTGGAACCAATTACCCAAAAACCCATTGAAACAATGGTTTCGGTTAACGAGTTTTTCGGTTAACGAGCAACCTTCTAGAACGGATTGTGCTCGTTAACCGAGGGACCACTGTATATATTTAGGATGGTGTGTGCATGTAAATGAGTAACAATAACTGAAGAAAGTTATGTATATCTACCCAAAAATATGAGCTGATTAACTTGTACAGTAAGATCTTGTATTTCGCGAGTAATATAGACTGGAAAAATTGCGCCAAATTCAAATTCACCAAATGCAAATACGTAAACTAATGGGAAAAATAACAATAAAGTCTGGCCACTCTACATCAATCTCTGATTTTCACATGTATAACCTGTTCGTGTTCTGGGTATTAAGTTCTATATACAGGAGCGAACACAAACACCTGTACAGTTTTTGTAGGTTCTATTTACTGGATAACAGATATGTACACAAGGGAAGTAGCGCTCCTTACTCTGTCCGGGGGTCAACTGCTCTCTTGGCGACGTATGGTAAGTGATACATAAACAGCTTCCATATGTCGCCAGGCACATTAATTAAGCATGTGGGACATGGTAATTACATTGCCACACGCTGCTAGCTAGGCTGAATAAATAATGTATATAAATGGAGCACATACATAATATACATACATAATATATAATACAGCATACATAATATACAGTCAACCCTCACTTTACGCGGTCCCACATTCCGCGTTTCTACGTTTACACGGTGCCCTGCCAGAACCCAGGATGCTCACATTCCGAGGTGGGTGTACCCCTTTACACGGGTGAAGTATAATTTTTTTATTTAGCTCATAAAATTCATACAAATTATCCGGCCAGAATATAATTTACATTGCTGGAATTCTTACAATTTGATGATCATTTTGAATATAAACATCATATATTTTGCATTAGACATAAAATTTTTAGATATAATGTTCACTCTGAGTAAATATGTTATCTTTTGTGCAAAATATATGACATTTATATTCAAAATATTCCTGGTCTTACAAGGAATCCAGCAATGTCAATTATATTATCCTAACTTTAATCTGAGGTATTATTTAATACTAAATGTTAAAATCTAGTTTTTTCACCCACTCTTTCTCTTGAAGGGAGGGTTGGTGGGAGGTGGGGGGGGGAGGGTTGGGACGGACTGACCAGCTGGCTGGTTGGAAGAGGGGGGGAGGCAAGGTGGGGTACTTAAATTGACAGATAGTGTCGTGAAGAATATTTTTTTTTTTATTAACTGAAGATATTTGTTTTAGCTCATAAAATTCATACAAATTACCCGGCCAGAATATAATTTACATTGCTGGAATTCTTACAATTTGATGAACATTTTGAATATAAACATCATAGATTTTGCATTAGACATACAAATTTTAGATGTAATGATTGCTCTGAGTAAATATGTTATCTTTTGTGAAAAATATATGACATTTATATTCAAAATATTCCTGGTCTTACAAGGAATCCAGCAATGTCAATTATATTATCCTAACTTTAGTTTGAGGTATTATTTATTTCTATACCTGGTTTTCCCCCAAAAATTTCTCAGAGGGAAGAGCCAGCAGTGTAGTGTGAGAAGAGGGGGAGGGAGTCGTGGACATTAACTTGGAGACTGTATTTCTCTTAAGTATTAATTGTGTGCATGTACCATCATAAAATTAAGATGTTATTTTTACTAGAACATAGGTATTGTGTTGGAAAAAGTGGAGTTTGGGGGTCAGCTGGTCTCTATTTCATTTAATCCCATATGTTATGTTATTCACTTAACGCATTTCTCACTTTCCGCGGTACCCTGTGGGTTACATTAACCGCGTAAAGTGAGGGTTGACTGTACATACATAACCTACAAATGATACAAATTCTGCCTTTATTGACCTGATTGTGCTTTCCGGAAGCTAGTTTTTAGGCCTTCCTCAAGTAATTTAATCACACGCTGCTTATCCTGCATCGAGTACTTGGCAAACTTAACTCCCTTATGATAGTCCCGCTTCTCCTTTTCCTTATTTGGCCACTTAGGTGTGTCTGACCCACCAGCACCAGTAGGACCCCCAGTAGAGGTAGAGGCACCACCCAAAAAAGCACACAATAACAGCCCGGGCGGTTGCTTGGATGGCGCGGGATACAACGCGATAGTTACGTTCTTGTAAACCTCTTTTACGTTCACCACCGGCAGTTCGATCACCAGAACGCTTCTTGGAAATATTTTTCTTACCTTCTCTTTCCAAATTCATCGCTAAAACAACAAAATTGGAGAAAATTGCAAAAATCACGGAGTAATTGACAGAAACCGCATGATTCAACTGATCACGCAATGTAAACCGTTATTAGTCCTCACTGTTAAACCTTCTTTTTACTTTTTCTTTTCATACAGTACAGTATATATGGGTAGCAGCAAAATTTGCAAAAAAAATAAAAAAAATAAAAAATTACAGAGTACTGTACCTCTCAAAAACCACTTCACAAATAAAAGACATGAAACAATTGAACATGTGGTGTTGAACGTGAACTGTAAACATTGCATAAACCCGCGCCACGCTTAAAACGTTGAGGATGGAATAAAAACATTGAGGATGGAATCACGCTATAGCAAACATTCGTATGCAAAAGTTCCCGTTTTACAAACAGCGTTCCCCTATTCATCAATAGCGTTGCAACCAATTCGGGTTGACAAAACACACATTGTAGCAGAAATGACTGTAACTGGTATGAGGGCTGTGACGTCATTCAAGATGGTGGCCAGCATTCCGCTTGCTGGATCTCGCGAAATTCACGATATTTTATGCCAAATATAAGACTTGGTTACATTAGGTAGTGTTCACGAAATTCAAAAACGCAAAATGAAATCTCGCAAAATATTAGATCTGACTGTACTTAAATGTACTACACTAAAGGCCTAAAATTTTTATCTCTAGTGCAAAATCTATGATGTCTACAGTATATTCAAATTATATGCTGTCTTGTAAGGATTCCAGCAATGTAAGTTATATTCTGCTGAGACACAGTGCATCTATATGGCAATAAAAATCAATCGATGGACCGAGAGAGCAGAAGTGATGCTATCATGGGCGACGCTAATTTGTGACTGAGAACGTGATGTGTTTCCCTATGTTTAAGAGTGCGTGGCGTGGGTGGATCACGAGGTCTGTCCGCCTTGCTCCCTTTGGCTTATGGTGGACATGTCATCTTACAACAAATTATGTCCTAATTTTTTTTCCCAATAAATTTGTCTGGCTTAAGCGGGGTCCGCTTTAGCGAGGTTTATTGTACTAGCATAAAATCTAAAACAAAACAATGTTCTTTTGTTTAAAAAAAAAAAGGGGGTTTGCAACCCTGAGAGGAACCCAGGGATTAAGCCAGCAAGTTTGTCGACACAGTGCCTAGACATTTACGGATACAGTATAACACAATAAAACCAAGCATAGAGGTATTACAAAAAATCTTTATACCTTAGGTGTGCGGAAAGACTGACGAGGTGATAGCAGTAGCTGACTATTGATTCGTTGGAACTCATACACTTGGGATTGGACACTGTTTCCTGATGTTTCATCATCCACATTTTCCATTAATGGCGAACTCTTCTTTGATACTGGGGATTCTGAAAGCATATATATTTACAATAAGTTGATCTCTACAAAAGTAATACAGGTAGTTTATAAATTTTTAAGTGAACTACTGTATGTAGCTGGGAAACCAATCGTGATAAGCTCGTGTGCTCAGCGATCGTATTCTCGGCAATTTCATGTGTGATTTTAGCATTACACAATACATATATCTATTTTTATGAAAAAAATGTATTGAAAAACTTAAATATAAATTTAAGTTATCAGTATTTTAAATGTGAGCGAACAAGTTTCCTGTCTTTCGTTTATTTTTAAATCAACTCGCAAAAAATTTAATTATTGAATTCAAATGAAGGTTATGTAATACTGAAAACCTCTGACCTCACTCTTGACCTACCTCTTCTTTCATCCCTGACCTGGCTGGTAAGAGCTGTGACCACAGGGCCAGATTATTAGGTCCCACCTACAACCTCACTCATAACCTCTTCTACCAGTAAGGCATCTCTTTTTAATTCACTCATAAAATTCTTGAACTGTACTTGTCAAACATATTTCCTCACGTTACCCCATGTTCCTCAGAAACCATCACACCTTGGCTTATTAATTGATTTATTGATTGTGATAATTACATTCCTGGCGACGCAACAGCTTAGGCCATATGTCACCAAATTAAAAAAAAGGCTAAGAAGACTAAAATCAAATAATGTGAGGTAAAAAACTTAAGTGATAAATTACATAAAACTTTGGTAAAAAAAAAAAAAAACATTTAAATGTAAATAGATAAAACTCAAAACTTGTGTAGAAGGCAGCTTCCTCCACGAAGGATAGGATGTCCCCTCCCACAATACCCCCCCCCCCCCCAGCATTGGGAGAGTTGCTTACTACAAAGAACTCTGGCACAGGAATATTTTCGCCCCCCGGGCCCTGATGTAGGTGTGACCTGTGTCCGGGTGGGCTAATACCCATATAAAAAAAAAAAGAAAAAGAAAGTCAATGGGACCATGAGTCAGTGGTGTGTAGTCAATATGATGGCACTCCAAAGTAGTCTTCCAGCAGAGCGACAGTCCCTTATACAGGTATCCCCAGGCACCCAATGTAGGGTGGATGTAGCGGAGCTTCTATGCTCCAACAGCATCCCACCTGCATTGCTATCTCAATCAGAGGCAGGTAGAGGGGAATGATGTGCCACAGAGTAAGAAGCAGTTGCTTTTGCCACAGCATTAGCATGCTCATTCCCCTTCTTCCCCACATGGGCAGGGACCCAGCAAAAATTGACTTTCTGCCCAGACGTTGGATGAGAAACAGCCACTGTAAAATATCATATAACTGAGGGATGTGGTGATGAGACACTAGCTAAGGTACTACAAGAATTACTAAACATTTTAAAATCACTATGAGGTTAGGTAAAAAATAATCTGAAGAGCAAGTAAAATACCCAATAGCTCTGCCATAAAAATAGATGACATAGTGGGGAGACTACCATCCCGACAGTATTTGGGAAAGACTGCCCGAAAACCCAGCCCTGCATCCGGCTGTCGGTGTAAACAGGAATAGTACCTATATGAAAGGAGGTATGCTCTAAAAAAAAGAGAATGAACCATTCAGAGAGGGAGTAAGTCTTTCCTTTCATCAAAATATAATGACAAACTTGAACTTCAAGGAGAATCCACAGAGTGGCACTAGAGAACCACATGGTGCATATCTAACAAGGAGGAAGACAAGGAATAATCACAACCTCCCCCATCCTGAAGTCAAAAGGTCATGGGAGGCTTGGATACTGGGTGCAGTGTGGGGACATAATCTCGTCAACTACACAAGTGTTCCAGTGTTAGTTACAGACTGCAGAAGGCAGTATAGGCGAAACCAACACTGAACCTGGAGATACTGACATCGAGGATCAAGGGGTGGCTCAATAGCATTAACTATTTGACTTGGGATTGGTGAAGACTTGAAGGCACTGGTAACCAGGCACACCCCAGCATGATGAATAGAGTTCAGTATTTGAGTCTAGCTTTAGTGGCTGAGGAGTGCACCTCACACTCATAATCAAATTTGAGTACAGGTTGTACCTCTCTAGTTCGGCATTCTGTGGTCCGGAACGATTTTAGTTTGTCCAATAGGTAGATAGGCAGCTCTTTTTTTTTTTTTTTTTTTTTTTTTTTTTTTTTTTTTTTTTTAATCTGAATTATTATTATTATTACAGGAGTATTAAATTTTTGCCCCTCAGACCCGAATGTGGGTCAGTGACCTGTGCCTGGGTGGGCTAATCCTCTTAAAAAAAAAAAAAAAAAACAAAGCCGCGGGAAATTAAGGTTTGTTTACATCCGGCAGTTCGGCTGCTCTCTCTCTCTGCTTGTCTATACAGAGTACAACATTTAACCCTACAATATATATGAGCAGTAAATAAGTGTTGCTTTCATATTCTTATGTTTTCACATGTGCACACTTACATACGCGCACTCACTTTTTTTTTACCATTAATGGTTAGCTACTTTGTTTTGTTCCACTTATTAACATTAAATAACATTACAGATACTTCAAACAACCATATTAATTTTTTTATATTAATTTTACTACAGCTAAAATCAGGGTCTTATTTTCTTCAGTTTTATATGTAGAACCAATCAGTCGCTGGTTTCGTAAGCTTTAACATAAACAATGCCGGCAGCCGTCTCGTCTCCTCTAATATTCTACGTATTATTAATAAATTGTATTGTTAATTTTGCACACACAAACATAAATTCAATAAAAGCAAATTCAGAAACATTAATAAAAATATATATGAACAGTAAATAAGTGTTGCTGTCATATTCTTATGTAAAGTAATGACGATATGTTTTCACGTGTGCGCAATTGCGCATGCGCACTTACATACGCGATCACTCTTTTTTCTTTACCATTATCGTTAGCTACTTTTATTGTTCCAATTATTAACATTAAATGACCTTAGCTAATACAACCATATTAATTTTATTACAGCTACAACCAAGGTCTTATTTTCTTCAGTTTTATATGTAGAACCAGTCAGTCACTGGTTTTGTAATTAACGAAAACAATGCTGTGTCATTTCCTCGTGTGTTTTAATATTCTACGTATTATTAATGAATTGTATTGCTCATTTTGCACACATAAACATTAATTCAATAAAAAAGAAATTCAGTAATAAACAATAATGAATCTTTTGTACATAATAGAAATGACGCTGTTTACACGATTATGCACGTTGGCGGGCCGTTCAAACCCGTCGAAATTCAAGTTTCCGCCGTCAAAATTTTTATTTATTTATTTTTTTGTGTGTTCCAATAAAATACGTTAAGAATTTAAAACTCGCGAAATTTGAGAAGCTACTACAGGTAGTCGTCGACTTACGACCTATGCGACTTACGTCTGTTCGACTTTACGACCGGCGGTACGACAGTTTTGGCCCCAGCCCCAGTGTAAATAATAAACCAATTGTACTGTAGTATGCAGTGATTTACTTAAACCTGACGACCGTAACAATAATGAACAAAGAAAATGTTGATAAAATATGACTTAAAGATGATTATATTATCATTACACATTACAGTATAATATACGTAAGGTAATTATAACATAGGCCGACTTACGACCAGATCAACTTACGACCGGTCGGCCGTAACCAATCTAGGTCGTAAGTCGACGACTACCTGTATACGACATTTAACCCTTCAATATGTCTTCAAAGAGACCATGATGCAGAGAAAGTGGTGTTAGTGCTTCCAAGCATAAGCACAAGTCACTATCTATCCAGGAAAAGGGTGAATTTCCATGGTCCGACACCGGTCAGGTCCCGAGGTTGCTGGACTAGAGAGGTACAACCTGTATAACTAGCATGTGGTAAAGATGTAGCAGAGTTCCTCGATCAGTGATGTGTTCCCCAAGACTCTCAATAACTTGAGGGCATGCTGGCAAGACTTTTTAAGGGAATGAATATGTGGATGCCATATAAGCCGGTTGCAAAGATGATGCCCAAGATATGGGTCTGTGACACATCACACACGTTGACCATAAAGCTGTAGATGGGTTCTGGGTGAACACCTCGAAGGCGGTTGTAATGCGTGGCAAGGGTCATCAAGGGAGAAAATCTGAAACCATGCTCTGTGGTCCAACAAAAAACCTTGTCTAGTGCAAGTTCCTCCTCATGAGACATCACAAGCTCTTCGACATCATCCTCTTCCACTTCAAGGCCCAATGACTGACCAATGGACACAATCTCCTGGTCCAACTCTGTGTCATCCTGAAATCCCTCAAAATCATAGACTACTGATGGCCACTAGGGTGTGTCAATTTAGGGGGTGAACTGGCTAAATTGAAAATCGAGTAATTTGGTAGCAATTTATTGTAGTCTTTAAGCATGCAAAACAATATTCTGGCATAAATTTTTTTTTATAATAAGTCCTACCTACATCAAATGGATTTTTAAATGTACATATTTGTGAATTTATAACATAACCAGCGTTTGCACACATGTTACTGTTTCAAGTTTCAAATTATTATATTTTATTATCCGTAGTCTATTTGAAAGTAACCAATGCCTTCATACTTTCTTTGCTTTGGTTTCTTGTCATCAGTAGTCTGCTTGCTATTTGTGCTTTGATGTAACCTTCTCGCCTCTCGTGGCTGTAAACATGGCCCGCTGCTTCTGTGACCATTTTCACACATCTCTCCACACTTTGAGTGTGGGAAGGCCACTTCGGCACCTGCATTGGAGTCTCTTTAAGGTTTCTCAATTCTTGGCTAGTTAGACTTGTTGTCAATGGTGGCTCTAAGACTTCCAAACTCAAGTCAACCAATTCTGACAATTTGGTGGTATTGACGTTTATTGGGGGAACTTTTCTTGAATGAAACGAACAGTCTCCCAACTGGTCGTCATCTATTAGCGTTCCTCTAATCTTTAGAATGACTTCTACAGCCTCGGTTCGGAGATTGGTACATTGACTGCAAAGCATTGCTTGCAAAACTGCTTCTGATCGAGCATACCAAGCGGACCTTCTTGCCACAGGTAACACGATGTCCCTCACTACCTTCCTCTGTGTTCTTACTAGCTGCAATTGAAACAAAAGGTGATTGGGCCCATCCACCCACATAGGATTAAGTTTCACACTAAAACAATGGGGAAGATAAACTCCAATAATAAATTCAACAATTAACCTCAAATTCTTCAGCACTTTGCCCTTCAATTCGTGTTTGGAAATCCAAATCCTGCAGAAACGAAGAACTGTAGTTAACCAACGGCTGTGACTGACAGGTCCAATCTCCAAGAGAGCCAATGACTGAGGCACTTCTCCTGATCTATTGCTTGGGCAATACGATAAGCATAGGATTGATCTGTGCTGAGATCTTTGATGACTCCTTCAGACAACACCGGAAGGGGAGGGCCAAGTTCGACCTTTGGAAAGGTTGTATTTATTTCTAGTTGTGTTGCTTCATCCAGCATGATGCCAAGGGGACCTGACCACTTGTTGTTGCTCTTTGTAGGACCATCAAGTTCCTGGATGAGATGACGAAGAGGTAGCTCGCCTGTATGTAAATCACATACAATCCAAACAAGTCTTCTTCCTAGTTTTTTCTCTAAATGCGTCATTACACCCCCCTGCCATCCGGTGTTCACTGCAGTTGAATCTCCACCAACAGCCTGCAGTGAACTGCCAAGTCCTCTCTCCTGAACCCAACATAAAATATGATCAGCAATGACCTCTGCATGTTTCTTCCCTTCTACTTCAGTTTCGGGAGCAAAGTGAAACAAAAACCGACCACCAGGCTCAGAACAGACAGAGTAGTGTTCTTCTTTGATGAGACCTGGAAACTTTCTGTTCACTCCCTCTACTTCTAGCAAAACTTTTGTGTCATCTATTCTTCCATCAAACAAAAGACAGGAGAGCCCTCCCTCGCTTAAATCTTTTTCATGCTGATCAGATATTTCCTTCATTATTTCTTCTTGTGCTCTTCTAATTTTATTATGATCTATCACCAAAGATACATCCTCTCGGCTGATGAGGCCTGCATCTATCCAAGCGGCAGTTGCAATTTCTGCAGCCTCACGAAGTCCAGCATGGTGGCGAATACTAGCTAAAGCAATGTTTGAAATATTTCTTGTGTTGTATTTCATTTTCTTTGGTAAAGATTCAGATGGCTGTTTGGAACTATCATCTGATGTTGCTTCCTGTTCATCAGAAGAACTATCAAAGAAGTGATAAACATCTTGACACAGCTCTTCCTCTCTTTGGATGGCTTCTTCATTCTTCATTTTCTTCATTTGTTCTCTCTTCTTGGCATTAGCAATCTGCTTCTTTGTTTCTGAATAATCTATTGAACCCATTTGCATACTTCCTTGGCCTTCTGCCTTTGTCCTCTGTGCCTTTATAAATTCAAGCTCTAAAACAGGGATCTTCTTTTCACGAGGACAACCACAATCAATGTGGGAATTATTTTCTCTCTTACCTGAGTGAGAACAGTTGGATTCAGAACATAATTGTATGGAGCACTTGCAGGTCAAAATGTCAAACAGAGTATCAAGTGTGTGCAGAAATTCATTTTTCCTGGCCAAGTTTCCTTTACCAAGTGATGTTTCAACTGCTTTGTGCCATAATTTCGTTAGTTTTAGCTCAATAGTTCGACATTGATTAATCACAGGTGGTTTGAATAGTGCATTAGCTTTTGTCCATTGATGCAGAAGAGGGACTATCATGTCATTTATGAGTTCTTTATCTGTATAGTTCCTTCTGTCCTTTGCATTTTTTTCTCGAAGGAGTAACCCTAATCTTAGCATGTCTCTCACTGTTGGAAGTTCTGATACAGGAAGCTCCTTCCCTTTACCAACTAGCAGGCTCAAGTGGGTTGACAACTGACTCCTTGTCTTCAATTTTGACATCTTCACACTATCTGACAAATAGAAAAATATTTCAATGTTTCATAATTCAATTGTTGTTTCAAAAAATATCAATTTGTTTATCAAAAATGCTGTAACAGAAATAACATAATAATTTCTTAGAACATAATGTTTTATGCAATGATATAAGTAACTGCGACAATCAATATGCCCTACTTACAATAATTAAAATGTAGAATTCGTCTGGTAGAGTAGGTGCAAGTGCAATGAGAGCAAACCACCGTCTATGATATCTAGAAGGAGAGTGAGCCGGGCGCCTTATCCTCACGCTTGGTACAAGTCAAAACAAGAATTAAACTGTCCCACACGGAGAGCCTGTTCATGTTCATGTTCTGACATGCATATTGTACACAAGCTATAGAACCATAAAATACTCCATAATCCATATGCTTACATGAGATTAGTTAATATCAAGTGAATAATTCTAATCAAGTCTCATTAATTTGTTGAAATACTGATATTTGAAACTTTAAGGTATAATTGATGTAGGTGAGGGTTATTTCAATTCATTTTTGTTTGCTAATCTCAAGTTTAGACATAAAGAGGCACAATATTTTGACTACCAAATTTGATTTTTAACATGTTGACAAAATTGACACACCCTAATGGCCACAGTGCTTTCCATGAAGAATTGAGGGATCTAGTGGAGACTTCTTGCCATGATGACACAATCAATTTTACAGCCTCCAGGATGTTGAATTGTGTCTTCCAGAACTGTTTCAGTGTTAATTCAGGATGATTGGAAGTTGCCTGATGACACTTCCTAAACATTTTCTTCATGTACAACTTCTTGAAGTTGTTGATCACATTCTGGTCCATTGGCTATATGATTGATGTAGTGTTGGGAGGCAAAAACAACACTTTCACAAAGTCAAATTGATACTCCAAAGTGCTGGCAAGGTCAGGGTCATGACCAGGAGCATTATCCATGAGGAGAAGAGCCTTTAAAGGGAGTTTATTGGTGGTTAGGTAGCTCTTGACAGAAGGGCAAAACACAACAACAGCCCATTCATTAAAGAGCTGTCTTGTCACCCATGCCTTACAGTTGGACTTCCAATAAACTCCAAGCTTTGCTCTCACCATTTTCTGTTGCTTGAACACCCTGGGGTTCTCAGAGTGGTAGACAAGCATAGGCTTCAGCCGGAAATCCCCTGAAGCATTGGCACCAAGCAATAGAGTGAGACGGTCTTTCAGGGGTTTATGCCCAAGTAAAGAGGCTTCATCTCTAGAGATGAATGTTCTTTTGAGCATCTTTTTCCAGAACAGCCCAGTTTCGTCCACAATGAGCACTTGCTGTGGAAGATAATTTTCTTCTTCCATCAGTTCTTTAAATTCCACTAAAAACTTTGCTGTCCCTTCCTTATCAGCACTAGCAGCTTCACCATGCCTAACAACACTGACAATGTCACTTCTTTTCTTAAATTTTTCGAACCAGCCTTTGCTGGCCCGAAAATCTTCAAATTCTGTGCCTGAAGAACCAGGTTGATTTGTCTTTAAATGTTCGGAAATCTCCCTGGCTCTTTCACAAATGAATTCAGTAGAAACTGACTCACCATTCATCTGTTTTTCCCTAATCCAGATGAGAAGTAACCTCTCAGTTTCTGCAATTAGGGATCTACTTTTAAACACTCTGGTAGATTTGTCTCTCACTTTCACTTCTTTAAATTTGTCTTTCTGTGCAAGAATTGTCGACACAGTTGATGTCGACATGCCATATTCTTTGCATAGGCATTTGTTCTAATGCCTTCATGTTTTTTTATAATTTCCTGCTTGGTTTGGATTGAAATCGCTTTTCTTGATCTCTTAGGCCCCATGCTGGATTCAAACAATGTCAACACGTGATTTTTAAAGTTAAACTAGCTGCAAATAAAGAATATTTTCTTTAAAATAACACTGCACTGCGCTATATATTGTCAATATGTAAAATAAATTTCAATATGACCAATAATTTGCTTGGAAACACAGAAAAAAAAACGTTTAGTTGAAGAGTCTCAAGCAAGATGTTACCTACACTGAAAACAGAGAGAGACTAACGTTTGTTTGGTGTGTTAAAAGGCTGGATGGCGCGCATAAAACTAGTGAATTTACCTTCAATTATGTTCAATAATTGTTAATATGACTAAAAAATTTAATATTAAACTTTTAAAATTATTGAATAGTATAAACTGCTTGATATTTACAAAAAAAGTAAGGAATTTAAGCCCTAGAACTGATTATTGTATTGGCGGACTAATACTACAGCTGGTTGACCGCCAAGTGCAAGCGAAAACATGTTGAGGTCGGCTCATAAGAAACTCGTTAACCGAGGGATTGCTCGTTAACCGAAGTTAAGAATCTTATGGGAGGTAACTCGTTAACCGAAATCTCGTTAACAGAGGGATCACTGTACATACAAAGTAATGCCCAAAAAATGCATAAAGTCAGAAACACTCCTAAAAATCCCCGAAATCGCCCTTAAATCACTGCAGGTTGTACCTCTCTAGTCCGGCAGCCTCGGGACCAGACCGGTGCCGGACCATGGAAATTTCCGAACAGCATGGCGTTAACGAATCTACGATCCGAACCATCAGGAAGGATGCCGACAAGATTAAAGAACACATGAGCATCACAAAGTCTGCAGGTGCCTCGTTGGTCAAGTATTGCCACAATAAGGTTCTGCTCAAGACTGAAGGTTTATTGGTCAGGTACTTGATTCATCAGGCAAGAAGGAACATGGCGGTCGACACGCGGGCAGTGCAGGACTAAGCAGGAGAACTGTATGTATCAGTGGCGAGAAAGATGGGAATTGCAGAGCCCAAACCCTTCACTGCTTCCACTGGGTGGCTGCAAGGGTTTAAACGTCGTAACAAGATCACGAACGTTGAAATTGTTGGTGAAGGAGCCAGTGCTGATCGTGCTGCGGCGATGGATTTTCCTCCATTCTTACGAGAAATTATGGAGGAAGGACAGTACACCGACGACCAGGTGTTCAATATGGATGAATCTGGGCTGTTTTGGAAGAAATTACCTTCCAAGACATTCGTAGTCAAGTCTGCCAGCAAGTGTCGGGGCCGGAAGTTGCAGAAGGAGCGCATCACCGTCCTGTTCACCACAAATGCCTCCGGCACCAGTAAGCTCAAGTTGTCTGTGATCCACACAACCCGCAAGCCGCACTCCTACAAGAACATGGGCATGAGCAAGTTTAATGTCCACTGGCTAATCTCAAGGAAGGCGTGGATGTTCACTGGTCTGTCCCTCTCCTGGTTTGATGACTGTTTTGTTCCTGACGTGAAGAAATTCAGCGAGCAACATAACGTTCCATTTAACATTTTGTTGCTCCTTGACAACGCATCAGGACACTCGCCCCTACTGTTGGATCGTCACCCCAGTGTAAAAGTGGTCTTCCTTCCCCCAAACACTACGTTGTTAATCCAGCCCATTGATCAGGAGTTGATATGAAACGTCAAGGCTGCTTTTTCCGCAAAGAAGTTTCGGCTCCTGAACGACTTCACCAACACCAAGGATGAATTGCGGAACTTTCTGAGTGACACCGATAGCGAGGACGAGGATCCAGAACAAGAGTTGGCAGAGCATGAAGTGTGAGTCAAACAGTTTTAGAAGATGTTCAATGTCAAGAAAGCTGCTGATTTCTTGGTGGAGGCATGGGGGCAGCTGTCTGTGGCAATGATTCATCACGCGTGGCGGCATGTGTTGGAGGGTATCCCTGGTGGGAGGCAGAGTCAAGCAGTGGCTGGAGAGGCTCAGTCTGTTGCTGTAGCATTGGACATTGCAAGAGAGGCTGCACAGAGTGTTAGAGCTGTAGGCTTCTCCGAGACCACCAACGACGACATCCTGGAGGTAATCAAGGATCCTGAGGTGACTGCCGACGAGATGTTGGAAGACGATGACGTCAGTGAGGAGGCAGCACGAGAACAGAAGTTAACACATGGTGATGTAAAGGATGCCATCGAGTTTGCCGAGAAAATCAAGCTCATCCTTTCCAAAGACCCTGTCAATCACCGATACAAAGTCTCCAATAACCATCTGTTGCAATCTATGGAGCCGTATATCCAGATGTATCACGATCACATCAATGCAAGCCGTCAACGTAACATTACTGAGTTCTTCGCCCGCAACCCACCACAACCACAGCCAGCCCAAGTCAGTGATAGATAGTGGTGATGTTGATTTTGAGGGGTTTGTCAGGGAAGCCCTGCTAACCTCTGTGGTGGATAGTGATACAAGTGATTCACCTGAGGGCCACAAATCTGCCCTCTGCCTCGGAACCAGCCGCCATCCCTGTATGCCCAGCCGTCTCTTCTACTCACATAAGTGTTAAAAACCTTGATATTTCTCTTATACCTGTACAGTATATTATTCTCTTATTGATATTTCTCCTCTCTATTATGTGTGTGTCCATACCATCATAAAATTAAGATGTTATTTTTACTACAACGTACGTATTGTGTCGGAAAAAGTGTAGTCTGGGGGTTGGCCCAGTCTCTGTTTCAATTAATCCCATATGTTCTGTTGTTTCGTTTACGCATTCCTCGTTTTACACGGACCTCCACGGGTTTAATTGACCGCGTAAACCGAGACTATACTGTATTTATTTACCTCTACTGTATAACAAAACTCAAGTATATTTACACAGATTATTAAAAAGTACAAATATAATCATTTACAATATTTCAAAAGATGGTGAGCACAGCACTCATATGTTCAGGAAACAACACATACCTGTGGCATCAGTGCCTTTTGTAGAGCGCTTACGTCGCAGAGACATTCTTCGCTCCTGGGTGCCAATCATGGTGTTCAGGTACACCTGTTGGTTGAAGAGAAAAAAAGTTCTTGTCAAAGTTTTATACTAGTACAATAGGAAGTCCTCAATTTATGGAAGGGTTATGTTCCTAAAAAGTTTGCCATATACTGTACTGGATTCCATAAAATATACTATTTTCCCATTGATTCCCATTGTATAATGGTACATGCTTTCTTAAGGAAAATTTTTGTTACCCAAATTTTCATAATATAAATAAATTTTTAACTTTTTTAAAAACATTTACATAAAAATCCATATTTTCATATATTTTTATATATCATGTAGGAATGGAGGCAATAAACTGCATAAATTGTTGTACAGCATCATAAAATCTGTGAAATCCTGGCGCATCAACTGGCTTGAGCGGTGCTCCGACTTGTTCCCCTATGCCAGACTGTAGATGCCATTTGCAATACAATATTGTTAAACAAAAGAGAAAATCTGATATTTACTAATACAGCCTGCCCTTCAAATTCGCGGGGGTTGGGTTCTCAAAATGGCCGCGAAACGCCAAATCCGCAAATAACATTTGCTGACCGGGGGGGGGGGGGGGGGGGATTTGCATATTTACTTGTGTACAAAGAAATGTGTATTCCCTTTATGTGTTTGCCCTCGGGACAATAATTTCTTTTACCTGTACTGTATATTGTATATATTGTGTGTGTGTGTGTGTGTGTGTGTGTGTGCAGACACACACAAAACACATACAAATAAATAATAATGGGAAAATCCTCTCACAAATAACCAGAAACAAATTTATTAAAAATACTGAGTCTACCCTCAAGTCCACTCCGTGCTCTATTAATAACAAAGTACAGAATGGAGTTGAGGGTAGACTCAACATTTTAAATAATTTTTTCCTGAATATTTGAGAGGATTTTCCCATTATTATTTATTCGTATGTGTTTTGAGTGTACTGTCCACAAACATACACATACAATGCAGGTAAAGGAAATTACTGTCTCTAAAATGAATGGCTCCCTGTCCTGGCCGCAAAAATGCCAGCAACTTTAAGACTACCCTCAGACATTCTTGGGTACATCCAGGGTGTCATACGCGAATAATAGAGGACCGCGAATTATCCTGGCATACTGTCGTACTGTACAGTATGTATGCATTGACTCAAGTGTGCGATTCATAACTTGTTATTATATCTAATGATGACAGGTGGTGTAATGGTCAGCATGTTCGCCTCGCAAGCGAGCGGACCCAGGTTTGATCCCCGGGCAGGGTGAAACTATGGGCAAGTGTCTTTATGTCACTTGCCTCTGTCTACCCAGCAGTAATTGGGGACCTGGATGTTAATCAATTTGCAGATCGTATTCCAGGATAATGGTTATCCAGTGCTGTTGGCGAGTTGTCCGGTCTTCTCGGACTATTCCTTGAGACTGGGTCATGCAGCTCGTTAACTTAGGGTGTGGTTGTTGTGTTGAGAACAGCTTCTACACCTTAAACAAATTCACGCCTAGGTGGCCCTTGGGCCGGCCATCATGAGGGCAACCATTATTATTATTACTATTATAATTATATCTGAATATTAGTAAATAACCTTAGAATAACAGGGTACAGTAGGATTTCAAGTTTTGCAACTACAATACAGGTATATATTTTTATTTTAAAAGGATAATTTTATAATTTTGGAGAATACAAAAATATTCGGTTCTAGCAACACATGCGGGTGGGCTGGGAAACCGGCTCCTGCAGTTTTCGGGTTAAAATGCTAACAACACCTAAATTTCAGGTTCTAGCTCATATCACTGACCATAACCAATTACTTTCAGCCATTGTCAAAACTACTAATTAATCACTATAGTATACGTTATATACATGTTGGGCTCAGAAACCGAAAGGCGACCACAATGCATTGTGGTTATTTTCAAAATAACCAGAAAGCGACATTTTGCGTTTGGATTTTACCCTAACCTAACCCAATCCAAACTAACCAAACCATATCCAAACTAACCTAACCCAATCCAAACCAACCTAACCTATAGCAAAATCTCACTTCTGGTTGTTTTCCAAACAACCACAACGAGTTGTGGTCACTTTTCGGTTTCTGAGCCCACCATATACATAGAGAATAATGAGACTTTGTTTATTTTATTTTCATTATACAAATTTAAGGATTTACGGCTCTGATTAAAGTGACACTAAGGTGTCTGTGTTAACCTTTTTATCACAATGAAAATCATAATAGCCACTCGCCTAAACTGAACAAACATTTCCAGTATGTACACAATATTTCTTATTTCTATGTAGGAACAATAGTTTTAATTCAAATTTTTATTCATTTGATACAAACAAATAATTCCTTTCAAGAAAACATGAAATTCATTTGGTCATGACAGCTTAATTTGCTGACTCAAAGCTGGTTAAAACTCAAAAAGTACATATATTTTTCATTACAAATGAAAATTACAGGATAATGTTGATTGAAAGCTTTGAAAAGGAATACTAATTTAACAGCTTTTTCGGTTCCAAGGTGGTTCCTTAGCTTGGACTGCACTAAGCCATAAGAAGAGAAGACTCTCTCCACTCCGGCATTTGATGCTACAGCTGATTGCAAATGTTTCACTATACTGACATACAGTCTTTATCAATGACTTCACTGTGTGACAGCCACCACTCAATTGCTGTGACACTGCTGGTTACATGGTCAGCAAACTTAAAGGCCTTAAATGGTGGAGATCTGGCCTGGAATTTGATCAATATGGGTGGACACTTCTCATTGGCATATTCCATAGCAGAGTTCTTCTCATCCCCAGTGAGTGCCCTTCCCTGAAGGGTTGGATGCACCATGTTGGCCAGCAGGTGGGCCTTCGTGATAGCTTGACTGTACACTTATCATGTGTTCACCTTCTTTATAAAATTTAAAATTTATTATTTAAATAAAAAAATATTTAAAATAATTTTTTATTATTTAAATCATATACTGTATATATATATACAGAGTATATATATATTTTTTTAATAAAACAATCACCAACCCTGAATTAGAGTAGTTAAAGGACACTGATGTGTTTGGCCAGTCAATTACTATTGTTATTACCATTAGATGTTATAAAAATAATTATAATAATAATAATAATAATAATAACACAGTGGTCCCTCGGTTAACGAAATTTCGGTTAACAAATTACCTTCCATAAGAATGTTCAATTCGGTTAATGAAAAAAAAATGATTAACGAAATCCTTATGAAAATCACATTTTGTTTTGAACATCAGCTGATAAGCTGAGGAGGTACTCAGTCAATTCAGTGATCTCTTCTATGTTTACATTCAAACTAATCACTATCTTATAAGAATTCCAGCAGTGCAAATTAAATTCACCCCAGTCACTTCTATTAAATTTTATAAGCAAAAAACAAAAACTCAATCTAAAAGAAAAAATAAACTAACAATTAAATACTTCACACCACAGGTGCCAACTGTCAAACATGTCACTGTCACCCCTCCCTCCCTACCCAACCCCCACCTTTCTGAGAAACGTTTGGGTAAAAAGACTAAGTTTACAGGTTTAAAAATAAATAATACCTCACACTAAAGTTATGATAATATAATTGGCATTGCTGAAATCCTTGCAAGACAGGGAATATTTTGAATATAAACTTCATATATTTTGCACAAAAGATAAAATTCTTAAATTAGATCTAAAATTTGTATGACTAATGCAAATTTTAGCTTGTTTATATTCAAATTAATCACTATCTTATAAAAATTCCGGCAATGTAAATTATATTCTGGCTTTACTTTGTATATACTTTTCTGTGAGCTGGAACCAATTACCCAATATTCCATTGAAACAATGGTTTCGGTTAACGAACGACCTTCTGGAACGAATTGTGTTCGTTAACCGAGGGACCACTGTATATAGGTCAAACAAAAAGACATTTGATAATTCGCATACACGAACACTTGGGCCGTTCCGTCCGAACAGGCCAGTTAATCACACAACCACCCCATTCAGCTATCCCTAGCCACGCCCACCAACATAACCACCCGTTTTCGCCATCTGATTTCTCAGTTCTTGGCAGGAGCAACTGTAAGACGGACCTCCTCATTATGGAAGCCTTACATCAGTAGAAAGTAAAGCCACCCATTTGTGATATGGCTTCCTGTGAATTGTTGTTTTCGCACTAAGGCTAGTCTAAATTAAGGTAATACCTCCTGTACATTTTTATTTCACATTTTTATTCCTGATTTTAGCTTTGTACGTAGGTCTCTCGTCATTTTTGTCGGTTTTAAATTGGATTGCTCTTTCTTAAAATTTTATGGAAGGTAAATTTTTGTATAATGTTACATTTTTATTGTATATCACCTGTACATATGTTTAAAACTTTTCAAAACTTTTTGTTTTCTAGGCTCTGATGATGGAAAATGATTTTTCTGAAACATTATTGATTAAAGAAATCCAACTTAGTCAAGATGTTTGTGTTTTCCCTGGTTCTCCTCTTCTTTGTGAAACTACACTTTCCACATAACAAGTCCAATGCTGAAGGTTTGTGTGTGCGTATGCATCCATGCATGTCAACCGCCGGTGAGACAAGACGTGCCCCGAAGGCGCTCCCGGTTTTAGCAGCCAGGCCGAGTCTGTTTGGCCCTGCCCCCTCCCCCTGCTATATCCCAACGTCCTACCAGCCTTACTACACCGGGATCTATTCAGCAAAACATTCTAGTGATTAGTGAATGATTGATTACCAAGCAGTGTTCCTATAGTGCACTCAAGGAAAAGCACAAAAGCACAGCAGTGTAATACTGAGTGTGACTGGACCCGACCTAACCTGACCTCACCTCCCGGCTTAACCTGACCTCACCTCACGGCGTCTACTGACCTAATCTGAAGGCTGGAGCACACCTGCATCGCCCCAAGCTACTGTCCTGGCCACTTGGCCACACACCTGCAACCACCAGTGAGACAAGTCATGCCCGTAGGGGCTCCGGGTTTTGGCGTGCAGGCCGAGCCAGTTGGCCCTGCACCCTGGTATATCCCAACGCCCCACCAGCCTCACTACACCGGTACTTTCTCAGCAAAACATTCAAGTGATCAGTGCAATAAGTGATTATCATACAGTGCTCGGATAGTGCATCCCAAGGAAAAGTCAGACAGTGGGCACTTTATCGGTCACCTCCAAAGTGCCAGTGACAAGGACCACCGCAGTGTTTACATATATCGTGAAAACTGTGTCGGCGACCCCAAGAGCCAGGGACAAGGACTCACGGTCTTTACGACTGACAAATATTAACAGGTGTCTACCAGTGTCAGTGGCCCTGAAAGTGCCGCCAGTGAGTTTATGGCCACCGGAGACAAACACTTCCCTCCGCCCACAACAGATGGCCACCAATCACTTACTCCCGAAGCGCTCTGTACCATCTGAAGCATGGGAACGGTTATCCTGATGGCAGTGTTATCGCGCGACTCAAGTCACTGAACATATTCCACACGCGTAGCTGTAGACAAGGACGTCATACACATAAGCCCATTAGGACCGTAACCTCCACTAGGAAACCGGAGAAACCCACCCCTGACAGACCGTACCACAACACTGAAGTTCCACAGATATGGTATGATCTCCCGTCTCTACTGCTTTCCAACGTCACTTCCCTAGCTAACAAGTTTGACGAACTGGCAACTACAGTCAAGTCAGCTGCCGCGAGCGTCGTTGCCATATGTGAGGCTTGGCAAATTGTGCCTGAAACGTGTCATATTGAGGGATATCAACTCTTTCATCACCTTCGTTCACAAAGACGCGGAGGGAGCGTTGCCCTCTTCTGTCAAGATGACCTACGCCCGTCACGCCTGGATGTTCAAGTCCCAGCAGATGTGGAAGCATTATGGGTACGTGTCGTGCTAAGGGCCCACCCACGCAACACTGCTTCCATTATAATCTGTGTGGCATACCATCCGCCTCGATCACCCACCAGAGACACTCTTATCAATCATCTCATCACCACCTCAGAGTTAGGTACCCATGTGCCAAGTTAGTATTATGTGGGGATTATAATGAAATTGACACCACTGATATCCAGGACCAGCTGTCACTATCACAAGTTGTGACCTTCCCCACACACGGTCAAAATACCCTTGACCTTATCTTAACTGAATTAGCGGACCAGTACCAACCACCTCAACCAATGCCTCCTATCGGGTGTAGCACACACTTATCAGTGCTCTGGTCCCCAGCTGCCACTCCCACTCAAGTACAGAGACCCTACATCAAGACCTACAGGCCGATTACTGACTCTGCAGTGCGCCTCTTCGGGCAGTGGATAGTTCACCATCCCTGGACTGAAGTACTTAGCGTGGATGACGTGGAAACCAAATGGATAAATTATACCAACACCACCACGGAAGCTCACCGCAACTTCTTCCCCGAGAAGTACGTCAGATCTCACCCAGCTGACTTGCCCTGGATCACACCTCGGATCAAAAGACTTAAGCAACAGAGAGACAGAGCCTTTTATCTCAATGACCACATCCGCTACAGGTCCCTTCGCAACCGAGTCATCCGTGAAATACGCACTGCAAAGAAGTCTCACTACCCAACCATATTGCAACACCTGAAGCAGACCAACATCAGTCAATGGTATGGTAAGCTTAAAGAACTCTGTGGACTAAACAATAAGACACCCCCCCCCCCCTTCCTTAGCCATCTCACTAATGTTGACGCAGCTGAGCAATCAAATAACCATTGTGCTACTATATGCCAGACGCTCCCCCGTCTTGACACAACCAGTCTCCCTGCTTACCGACCAGCCCCCTTTCCCACTGACTTAGATGAAGAATTTGAAGTAGCAAAACGTCTGGACAAACTAAAGTTAAAACGCTCTACCACCCCCATTGACTTACCAATGAAACTCTTCAAGGAGTTCTCCCCGGAGCTTGCTAAACCCCTATGCTCCATCATCAATGCTTCTCAAAGTCAAGCCACATGCCCAACTGACTGGAAGACCGCTTATGTATCACCAGTGCCCAAGTCAACCACCCCACAATCCTTAAATCAGCTACGACCTATTGCAATCACCCCAATACCCAGCCCAATCTGTGAAAGTTTTGTGTTCGACTGGGCTTATGCTGATATTGCAGGAGTCGTAGACCCTCAGCAGTTTGGCAATATGAAAACTTCCTTCACCACTCACTGTCTTGTCAGCTTTCTCGATTACATATACCACCATCTCGAGAAACGAAAAACGTCTGTAGCTGTCGCCTTCATTGATTTCACTAAAGCATTCGACCTACTAGTTGACCACAATTTAATCATCAACAAAGCTATTGACCTCGGGCTTCGGAGAAGTCTTATACCATGGCTTACAGACTTCCTCAGTGACCGACGCCAACCTGTACGCTTTCGAGGGGCTGTCTCCACCTTTCAGTCACTCACCTGTGGCGTCCCCCAAGGCACCAAGATGGGACCACTCTGCTTCCTTATGCTTATCAATGATGCCCTAAGAGAAACCCCTGCTCGCTGGAAATATGTCGACGACTCCACTATTGGGATCAGCGTCAACAATTCTGCTCCCGACTATACCGCCCTTCAAGATTTATTGAACAGTTTCCAAAACTGGGCCACCAACAGCCACGTCACCATCAACCATACCAAGACCATGGTTATGCACATCAACCTCTCCTCCGACATTGTCCCACCCCCATCCATTACTTTAGGTACCAACACACTCCAGGTTGTAGATTCCACTAAGCTCCTCGGCGTCACCATAGACAACAAACTAAATTGGAAACCACACGTCAGTGAAGTTGTTAAGTCCTCCAGTTTCCGTCTCCGACTCAAGTCCCTTGGAGTTCCTGCACCCGAATTCTTCAGTGTTTACTCAACATTCATACTTCCCAGGCTCACCTATGCCTCCCCCACCTGGTCTTCCTCCCTAAATGCCACACAACGTAAACACCTAGAAAAAGTGCAAAAGAGGGCATGCAAGATTATTCTCTCACCTTCCTACTCCACATATCAAGAAGCGCTCAACACACTGACCCTTTCGACTCTCACTTACCATCACCACGACTTCATCTACAAATTTGGTAAGAAGCTTCTGCACCATCCTCGACACTGGCTCCTACTACCACCTGAGATCCCTAGCCCGAGAATTGCTGTTCGACACCACAACCGCATCCAGCCCATACGTGCACAAACTGATCACTATAAGAACAGCCCAGTCCCAACCATTGTAAAAATTATCAATAACTTGCAATAAACCAGTGTATTCACTCCCAGCAAATACTACTTCTTGCAGTCACTATGTTGAAATGCCCTGTAGTTTGAGCTTTTCTCCATCTAGTTATTATATATCTTATTTGTATCACTTATGTTATTTGTATATTATTTGTAAATCGAATCCCATTCCCCAATTATGTAACTGTATACTTTCAGCCTTCTGGCTGCCAAGCTCTTTCAATAAACAGTTAATTATTATTATTATTATTACCCGGTATTATTATTATTATTATTATTTTATATATATATATATATATATATATATATATATATATATATATATATATATATATATACACACACAACTAGACCCCGACTTACGACTGCTTCGACTTACGACAGCCGCAGTTGTGACCATTTTTTTTTCAATTTTTTTTTTTTTTCAAATGACACACGCATTTTCTATACCGAAACGTTTCCAGTTAATGTAGTCTCCATGTATAATTAGAAAATTATGGGGGGCCCCATGTGCATTCAGCTGACTGTATCCATTCCTCATTATTTATTACTTTCACTGTACTGTATCCATTCCTCATTACTTTTACTGTACTGTTTTTCATTGCAGATTATTTATTAAAAAAAAAAAAAAAAAAAAAAAAAAAAAAAAAAAAAAATTATCTGTCGGACTTACGACCTACATTTGGGTCCCTAACCCCGTCGTAAGTCGGGGTCTATATATATATATATATATATATATATATATATATATATATATATATATATATATATATGCTTTAATTACGCCGTCGAGCGGCTGGAGAGGTCCAGACCGCTGCGCCATTTTTTACTCACGCGGGAAGCGGAGCGGTGAGTGGTGCGCATTAGGCCGCTCTTACATTATCGCTGATGTCATGTGACGTATCGGACTGTGATTGGGCCATGCATACTTACCACCCACGCATTCCTCCGCCGCTAGCTGTGATTGGTCTAATGTAACATGACGTGCCCTGCCACCAGAGGGTAGAGGTCGCTGACCTAGCCGGACCTGTCTCATTGTTCTCAGTCCGCGTATATAGTTCTCTCTTGTGCCCGCTATTCCCCTCACAACTCACAATGGCTTCTGCGGGACCCCCACCACCAGAGAAAAACATTGAATTACCTGGACCAAGCCATGATAATGTGAAGGAAATCATCGAGTTGGGGCAGAAAATTAAGCTCATCCTTGACAATGACCCAGACAAGCGTCGGTATGAAGCGTCTAATAACCATCTGACGAAAGTTATGGAGCCGTATATCCAGATCTATCTCGACTTCAATGCTAGTCGTCAACGTAGTATTGAGGACTTCCTCGCCCGCAACCCACCACAACCACAGCCAGCCCAAGTCAGTGATAGTGATATTGACAGTGAGGATATGGACTTTCAGGGGTTTGTCTGGGAAGCCCTGCAAACCTCTGCGAGTAGTGAAAGTGATTCACCGGAGGGCAACTAATCTGCCCTCTGCCTCGGAACCAGCCGCCATTCACGTGTGCCCAGCCATCTTTTCTACTAATGTAAGTGTTAAAAAAACTAATATTATTGATATTTCTCTTAATTATTAATTGTGTGTGCATACCATCATAAAATTAAGATGTAATTTTTACTACAACGTACGTATTGTGTCGGAAAAAGGGTAGTCTGGGGGTCGGCCCAGTCTCTATTTCAATTAATCCCATATGTTCTGTTATTTCGTTTACGCGTTTCTCGTTTTACGCCGACCTCCACAGGTTCAACTGAGCGCGTAAATGAAGACTACTGTGTGTGTGTATATATATATATATATATATATATATATATATATATATATATATATATATATATATATATATATATATATATATATATATATATGTAGTCGTCGACTTACGACCTAGATTGGTTACGGCCGCCCGGTCGTAAGTTGATCTGGTCGTAAGTCGGCCTATGTTATAATTACCTTACGTATATTATAATGTGTAATGATAATATAATCATCTTTAAGTCATATTTTATCAACATTTTCTTTGTTCATTATTGTTACGGTCGTCAGGTTTAAGTAAATCACTGCATACTACAGTACAATTGGTTTATTATTTACACAACATACAAAAAAAAAAAATACAGGTGCAAAACATATAAAACATTTTAGTTGCAAAACATACAAACATACAAAAAACATCTTATTGGCCGCTGGCGCTTGGCTGTGGATCGTCGGGGTCGTCAGCTGGGACAGCCTTTGGGGTAGCCGGAGTTGTTGTTTTTTTCATGAACATGGTGAGCTTTGTCTGAATTGTTCGTTTCTTCTTCTCCTCGTAAATTTCTTGATACGGACGAAACGAATTGCGTGCCATCCGCTCAATCCTTGCAAATCGTTCGATGTTTGGGTCCATTCCTTCAAAATGGGCAAGAAGTTTATTCAGTAGAGATAAACCTTCTGATAATCCCTTAGTGGCAAGTTGAGGAGTAGATGAAGACAGTTTCCTCTTGGTAGACATCTTGGGGGGGTGGTGGTTCAAGAAAAATTTCCAAGACAAAAGAAAGGCACAAGGCAAACAGACACGGAGGGAAGTGTGCTGTACCAGCGAGCGTGTTTGTAATTGAGCGCGGGGATGCGCGCGGTTCCAGCTCCCGGCAGCGCCAGGAGGCTGGGGCCAAAACTGTCGTACCGCCGGTCGTAAAGTCGAACAGACGTAAGTCGCATAGGTCGTAAGTCGACGACTACCTGTATATATATATATATATATATATATATATATATATATATATATATATATATATATATATCTTGATAAAATCACACGGGAGAATGGAAACAACGGAGTACCTTAGCTTTCGTCTTTATTCAAGACATCTTCAGAGGCAACTGGATTACATGGACAGAGAGAGGCTTAAATATACAGGGTGACCTTAAAAACAGGAGGTCAGGTCATAATGATTACATCCACTAATCCACACACCAACACACACGTAGAGGAGCTTAAGAGAAGGGTGGTGACGTGACTAACCAGGTCAGGTCAGAAAAAAGGACCCACAAAATAACTATCATACATCTAGATCAAAGGTTTTCAAAGCATTTTTAACCTTGGGCCACTGACAAATAAATTTATGTAACATATTATCAGTTTTGAACTGACCATCACTAAGGTTTATTGATTTTAATTCCTTAATCAAACTATATATATATATATATATATATATATATATATATATATATATATATATATATATATATATATATATATATATATATATATATATATATATGTAGATGATAGGAATTAGAATGGGGGTGGAGGAGAAGGAAGAAGAGAAGGCAATGGGGTGGAAGAGAAGTCACCCCATGGCACCATTTCACCCATAAAATTTTAGTTCTCTTGGTGTAATTCAAGATTATTTTCTTTAAATCAACACTGCACTGCATTATATATTATCAATATGTAAAATATATTTCAAAATGACCAATAATTTGCTTGGAAACACAGAAAAAAAGCATTTAGTTGAAGAGAGTCTCAAGCAAGATGTTACCTCCAGTGAAAACAGAGAGAGACTAACGCCTGTTTGCTGTGTTAAGAGGCTGGATGCCGTGCATTAAACTAGTTACTTTACCTTCAATTATGTTCAATACTTGTTAAAATGACTAAAAAATTGAATATTAACTTTTAAAATTATTGAATAGTATAAACTTCTTGATATTTACTAAAATAGTAAGGAATTTAAGCCCTAGAACCGATTAATGTATTGGCGGACTGACACTAAAGCTGGTTGCCGGCCAGTGCAAGCGAAAACATGTTGAGGTCGGTTCGTAAGAAGTTCATTAACCGAATTGAAGATCCATATGGAAGGCAGTTCGTTAACCAAAATTTCGTTAACCGAGGCATTCGTTAAACGAGGGGTCACTGTATGTATATATATATATATATATATATACACACAGTTGGTTCTCCTATTACGCGGTCCCGCATTCCGCGTTTCACCGTTAACGCGGTGCCTTACCAGAACCTAACATTTTCACATTCCGCGGTCGTGAACCCCATTACGCGGAGAGCGGCTGGCAAGCCGCGCCATTTTTGGATCCAAACCTCCCGCCATGTTGTGTAAGAGGCGCGAAAATGGTGCGCACAAGGTGGCCCAGTCATCAAAACATTACCGAGTTCTTCACCCGCCACCTACTACAGCCGGCCCAAGTCAGTGATAGTGATAATTATAGTGAGGATATGGACTTATATGAACTTTGGGGGGTTTAACAAAGAGGCCCTGCAAGCCTCTGTGGTGGATAGTGATACAATTGATACAAGTGATACAGGTGAGGGCCAATAATCTGCCCTCTGCCTCGGAAACAACCGCCCATCCCCGTGTGCCCAGCCATCTTTTCTACTAATGTAAGTGTTAAAAAACCTAATATCATTGATATTTCTCTTAATTATTAATTGTGTGTGCATGCCATCATAAAGTTAAGATAATATTTTTACTACAACATAGTTGTGTGTCGTCAAAAAGTGGAGTTTGGGGATCGGCCCGGACTCCATTTCAATTAATCCCATATGTTATGTTATTCACTTTACGCGTTTCTCACTTTCCGCGGTACCCTCCGGGTTACATTAACCGCGTAATACGAGGACCAACTGTATATATATATATATATACAGGTAGTCGTCGACTTACGACCTAGATTGGTTACGGCCGACCGGTCGTAAGTTGATCTGGTCGTAAGTCGGCCTATGTTATAATTACCTTACGTATATTATACTGTAATGTGTATGATATATAATCATCTTTAAGTCATATTTATCAACATTTTCTTGTTCATTATTGTTACGGTCGTCAGGTTAAGTAAATCACTGCATACTACAGTACAATTGGTTATTATTTACACTGGGCTGGGCCAAACTGTCGTACCGCCGTCGTAAGTCGAACAGACGTAGTCGCATAGGTCGTAAGTCGACGACTACCTGTATATATATATATATATATATATATATATATATATATATATATATATTAAGGTGTGTCAATTTTGTCAACATGTTAAAAATCAAATTTGGTAGTCAAAATATTGTGCCTCTTTATGTCTAAACTTGAGATTAGCAAACAAAAATGAATTGAAATAACCCTCACCTACATCAATTATACCTTAAAGTTTTAAATATCAGTATTTCAACAAATTAATGAGACTTGATTAGAATTATTCACTTGATATTAACTAATCTCATGTAAGCATATGGATTATGGAGTATTTTATGGTTCTATAGCTTGTGTACAATATGCATGTCAGAACATGAACATGAACAGGCTCTCCGTGTGGGACAGTTTAATTCTTGTTTTGACTTGTACCAAGCGTGAGGATAAGGCGCCCGGCTCACTCTCCTTCTAGATATCATAGACGGTGGTTTGCTCTTATTGCACTTGCACCTACTCTACCAGACGAATTCTACATTTTAATTATTGTAAGTAGGGCATATTGATTGTCGCAGTTACTTATATCATTGTATAAAACATTATGTTCTAAGAAATTATTATGTTATTTCTGTTACAGCATTTTTGATAAACAAATTGATATTTTTTGAAACAACAATTGAATTATGAAACATTGAAATATTTTTCTATTTGTCAGATAGTGTGAAGATGTCAAAATTGAAGACAAGAAGTCAGTTGTCAACCCACTTGAGCCTGCTAGTTGGTAAAGGGAAGGAGCTTCCTGTATCAGAACTTCCAACAGTGAGAGACATGCTAAGATTAGGGTTACTCCTTCGAGAAAAAAATGCAAAGGACAGAAGGAACTATACAGATAAAGAACTCATAAATGACATGATAGTCCCTCTTCTGCATCAATGGACAAAAGCTAATGCACTATTCAAACCACCTGTGATTAATCAGTGTCGAACTATTGAGCTAAAACTAACGAAATTATGGCACAAAGCAGTTGAAACATCACTTGGTAAAGGAAACTTGGCCAGGAAAAATGAATTTCTGCACACACTTGATACTCTGTTTGACATTTTGACCTGCAAGTGCTCCATACATTTATGTTCTGAATCCAACTGTTCTCACTCAGGTAAGAGAGAAAATAATTCCCACATTGATTGTGGTTGTCCTCGTGAAAAGAAGATCCCTGTTTTAGAGCTTGAATTTATAAAGGCACAGAGGACAAAGGCAGAAGGCCAAGGAAGTATGCAAATGGGTTCAATAGATTATTCAGAAACAAAGAAGCAGATTGCTAATGCCAAGAAGAGAGAACAAATCCGAGAGAGGGAACAAAAGAAGAAAATGAAGAGTGAAGAAGCCATCCAAAGAGAGGAAGAGCTGTGTCAAGATGTTTATCACTTCTTTGATAGTTCTTCTGATGAACAGGAAGCAACATCAGATGATAGTTCCAAAGAGCCATCTGAACCTTTACCAAAGAAAATGAAATACAACACAAGAAATATTTCAAACATTGCTTTAGCTAGTATTCGCCACCATGCTGGACTTCGTGAGGCTGCAGAAATTGCAACTGCCGCTTGGATAGATGCAGGCCTCATCAGCCAAGAGGATGTATCTTTGGTGATAGATCATAATAAAATTAGAAGAGCACAAGAAAAAATAATGAAGGAAATATCTGATCAGCATGAAAAAGATTTAAGCGAGGGAGGGCTCTCCTGTCTTTTGTTTGATGGAAGAATAGATGACACAAAAGTTTTGCTAGAAGTAGAGGGAGTGAACAGAAAGTTTCCAGGTCTCATCAAAGAAGCACACTACTCTGTCTGTTCTGAGTCTGGTGGTCGGTTTTTGTTTCACTTTGCTCCCGAAACTGAAGTAGAAGGGAAGAAACATGCAGAGGTCATTGCTGATCATATTTTATGTTGGATTCAGGAGAGAGGACTTGGCAGTTCACTGCAGGCTGTTGGTGGGGATTCAACTGCAGTGAACACCGGATGGCAGGGGGGTGTAATGACGCATTTAGAGAAAAAACTAGGAAGAAGACTTGTTTGGATTGTATGTGATTTACATACAGGCGAGCTACCTCTTCGTCATCTCATCCAGCAACTTGATGGTCCTACAAAGAGCAACAACAAGTGGTCAGGTCCCCTTGGCATCATGCTGGATGAAGCAACACAATTAGAAATAAATACAACCTTTCCAAAGGTCGAAGTTGGCCCTCCCCTTCCGGCGTTGTCTGAAGGAGTCATCAAAGATCTCAGCACAGATCAATCCTATGCTTATCGTATTGCCCAAGCAATAAGATCAGGAGAAGTGCCTCAGTCATTGGCTCTCTTGGAGATTGGACCTGTCAGTCACAGCCGTTGGTTAACTACAGCTCTTCGTTTCTGCAGGATTTGGATTTCCAAACACGAATTGAAGGGCAAAGTGCTGAAGAATTTGAGGTTAATTGTTGAATTTATTATTGGAGTTTATCTTCCCCAGTGGTTTGGTGTGAAACTTAATCCTATGTGGGTGGATGGGCCCAATCACCTTTTGTTTCAATTGCAGCTAGTAAGAACACAGAGGAAGGTAGTGAGGGATATCGTGTTACCTGTGGCAAGAAGGTCCGCTTGGTATGCTCGATCAGAAGCAGTTTTGCAAGCAATGCTTTGCAGTCAATGTACCAATCTCCGAACCGAGGCTGTAGAAGTCATTCTAAAGATTAGAGGAACGCTAATAGATGCCGACCAGTTGGGAGACTGTTCGTTTCATTCAAGAAAAGTTCCCCCAATAAACGTCAATGCCACCAAATTGTCAGAATTGGTTGATTTGAGTTTGGAAGTCTTAGAGCCACCATTGACAACAAATCTAACTAGCCAAGAATTGAGAAACCTTCGAGACTCCAATGCAGGTGCCGAAGTGGCCTTCCCACACTCAAAGTGTGGAGAGATGTGTGAAAATGGTCACAGAAGCAGCGGGCCATGTTTACAGCCACGAGAGGCGAGAAGGTTACATCAAAGCACAAATAGCAAGCAGACTACTGATGACAAGAAACCAAAGCAAAGAGAGTATGAAGGCATTGGTTACTTTCAAATAGACTACGGATAATAAAATATAATAATTTGAAACTTGAAACAGTAACATGTGTGCAAACGCTGGTTATGTTATAAATTCACAAATATGTACATTTAAAAATCCATTTGATGTAGGTAGGACTTATTATAAAAAAAAATTTATGCCAGAATATTGTTTTGCATGCTTAAAGACTACAATAAATTGCTACCAAATTACTCGATTTTCAATTTAGCCAGTTCACCCCCTAAATTGAC
The DNA here is from genome assembly GCA_958450375.1 of Homarus gammarus. Classification (NCBI taxonomy): domain Eukaryota; kingdom Metazoa; phylum Arthropoda; class Malacostraca; order Decapoda; family Nephropidae; genus Homarus; species Homarus gammarus. Next base: position 1,321,247 of record CAUDMG010000523.1, read on the forward strand.
ACACCCTAATATATATATATATATATATATATATATATATATATATATTATATATATATATATATATATATATATATATATATATATATAATATGCTGATAACCACCAGGAAAGAAGAAAACACGAAGTTCCCAAGCGCTTTCGTGTAATTCACCCCTGAAGATGTGAATTACACGAAAGCGCTTGGGAACTTCGTGTTTTCTTCTTTCCTGGTGGTTATCAGCATATACCTAGATCACGCGCACCTACAGTGATTTACTTGCATATATATTGTGTTACGAACCCCTCCACCGATTGTCTTCATCTACCTACCCAGCACCACGAGCAACGCCATCTAGGGACGAAACACGAGTATGGCTCGTCTTAGTTACCACTCCCGGGTTTCCCTTCTCCATATCCTGGTTGTTGCGTCACTTCCGCCTCAGTCTACTTTGTCAGCTCCAATTCGAGGAGAGGACACTTCACTCTGGGAAGCGACCACAGGATCACCTATCCTGGAAACCTACGGCACAGTGACTATTTACCGTCTTCTACCATACTCAGCCTTGCTCGTCAGCCATCTCAGCTCCTCACTTAAGTATTTGTAATCTTGTATTGCCTCTCCCCCCTCCACATTGCTTCACTATTGTTTTATGTTTTATTACTATGTATATACTGTTCGTGTTTAGGTTAAGTTTGGTTAAGGGTAGTGTATAAGCTGAATATTTTGTTAAGGAATTTATGGTACTTTATTATATACAACGAAAACTCGCATCCTTTGTCTACCCTTTTTTTAGTCCGATTGTCTTTGTTTTTTTTTGTTGTTACCTGTTGGGATCTGGGTAGACGTATAACTATATTCTAAATCCCCAACTCGTAACAAATGGCGACCGTGACAGGACACGACCTTAAGTACCATATTCCTTCCTCCCTTGTTACTCAGTGTTAATTACCCCTCCCAGTCATTTCTGTTTACAATTGCTTTACGGTGGTTTAAAGTTTCCTTCATATGTGTGTGCATATATTGGTATTACCGTATAGTAAGAGTGACAGACGTAGGATAATAGGTTCCAAGTGTCATAAGGCTTACCTGTTATTACACGTGGCAGTCGTGTGGTAAGTCTTATCGAGTGTAGGTTGTTAATCCGGATCTTTATATTAATGCCGTAATACGCCCTACCTCTTTCAAGTATATCAGGGTTGTTAATCCGGATCTTTATATAAATGCCGTAATACGCCCTACCTCTTTCAAGTATATCAAGGTTGTTAATCCGGATCTTTATATTAATGCCGTAATACGCCCTACCTCTTTCAAGTCTCTTGTCCTTATCTAAGGATCTTCTCGGAAGAACAATAATCATAAGTGTAATTTCCCTAGGTATAACTTGGTTAGTTTCCGGGACTTTCTGGTTATCCACTGCCGTGATATTTTCTAGGGTTATCCACTTATCTTATCTTTTGACCACTAGTTAATTTATCCTATTTTTCTTAACAATGGCCACCTCAGGTTTTGATCTTCAGGATTTTATTGAAAATCCTTCCGTAGCTAAATTACGTGTTAATATCCTGAAGAAAGAATGGAAAGAAATAGCCAACTATTACAATATCCCATTTTCACAGCAACTGACTAAGGAAATGTTAAAAAATCATGTGATTGAAGTGTTGGTTCAACAAGAAGTTTTAAAAGAATCCGCTGTTGACAGATTAACGCCCATGTCCAAGAAACTTCAACCACTATCCACCACCCCTCCTCACCCAGAAGTTGCCTCAGGTCTGGCTAGCCCTCAAGAAGAAACACAACGAATAGGCGCCTTAGAACTAGAACGAGCTAGGTTCGAGTTCCAAATCAAAATGAAAGAACTCGAGTTGGAACAGGCCAAGTTGGAGCAGGAGGAAAAGTTGGAACAGGCCAAGTTGGAACAGGCCAAGTTGGAGGCCAAGTTGGAGCATGAGGGAAGGTTGGAACAGGCCAAGTTGGAGCATGAGGGAATGTCGGAACAGGCCAAGTTGGAGCATGAGGAAAGGATGGAACAGGCCAAGTTGGTGCAGGCGGTTAAACTGAAAGAACTACAGGTGAGAGAGACAGAAGTCACTTTAACATCGGAGTTTAAATCAAAAGAAGTGGCATTAAGAGAGAAACTCGCTGCTTTTAACCCTGCTACTGCTTCTTCCCTTGTTCCCGGGTTTGATGAATCCGATATGGACGGGTCATTTAGGACTTTTGAGAAAATAGCCGCGAAGAATGAGTGGCCAAAGGACCAGTGGGTGTCAGTGTTAGTTCCTAAATTATATGGTAAGGCTCGTAGAGTTTATAACTGTTTAGACCAGACTGATGACTATGATAACGTAAAAAAGAATATCCTCACCTCTTATGCTATCACGCCAGACGGATACCGGCAGAAGTTTCGTAAACTAACCAAACCATTTTCACACACCTTTGTTGAGTTTGCTCAAGAAAAGCTTAGGTTTTTTAAGAAGTGGTTAGAGGCTACAGAGACCTCCACATTTCAGGATTTGTTAAATTTGTTAGTCCTGGAGGAGTGGAAAAGCAAGATACCATTTCACATCTTGAAGCATGTGGAGGAGCGTGGAGAGGTTAATTTAGGGCGTGCTGCTGAGCTGGCTGATGCGTATGCTTTGTTGGTGGAGTCACTGGGCAGTAGAGAACGTGGTACTTCCCGACATGTTAGGTCTTCCTCTGATGATAACCTTGGGGGCGTGAGTGGTAGGTCGAAAGGTCCCACACCTACTCCCCCCGATGCAACCAAGCTTACTTGTTCTTACTGTAAAAACCCAGGCCATACGATCCAGAATTGTAAACACCCAAAGTGTCGAATTGCTAAAAGTAGTTCCCTGGATCCCAAATCCAAACCAATAGCAAATGCCAATGTGGAAAGGCCCCATCAGGATCTCTTCTCTTCATTCACCTATGAGGGAAAAATTTCAATCATAGAGGGGTCTCGTTCTTTCCCTATTCGTATACTACGTGATACGGGCGCAGCACAATCTATCCTCCTGTTTAACGTCATTCCTGATATATCTACCGCATTTACAAATGAGAGTGCTCTAATTTCAGATCTCTCGTCCCATTCTTCCTATCCTTTAGCTAAAGTGCACCTCCAATGTCCCTTGATTACTGGGGAAGTGCAAATAGCCATTAGGAAAGACCCAATGCCTGTGTGCGGCATTCATTTATTATTGGGTAATGACTTGGTAGGAGATCTAGTGGTTCCTAACATAAAGACAGTCGATTCTCCCTTACCTGTCAACTCCACCACAGACCTTAAAGAAACTATTCCTCATCTTTTCCCATCTTGTGCTGTCACCCGGTCGCAGAGTGTGCGAAATGGGCCCTCTTCATCTAAAACCACCTCCAATATCTTCCTACCCACAGAAGATCTGTCTAATAAGACCATTATTAAGGACGAGTTCATTAAAGCCCAACAATCTGATCCATCTTTGTTCAAACAGGTGATGAAAGACCTCAGTGTGGACCATTGTACATCTTCGGCTTACCACCCACCGTCCCAAGGTTGCTTGGAACGGTTCCATCAAAACTGTCAAGTCAATGCTAATAAACTATCTCCTCTCAACTATATAGTCCATACTCCTGATCACCGAAAAGATTCACAACTTGTTCACATTAATCTCATGAAACTTTACCATTCCAGGCAGTCAGAGGAAGACATCCCAGAGGCTGTAAGCCTACCTGTATTGCATACGGTTTTGTCAGGGCCGGAGCCGGAGACAGATGACATGGACCTATTGGAGAATTTAGACTTCCCTCTACCTAAAGAGAACCCTGCTAACAGTCACATACTCAACAATTTGGATGAGTATTTTTCTGTTCTGAATCCATCTCAAGCAAAAGATCTCACTAAGTTATTATCAACATTTCCTAAAGTCACGTCAGACCTCCCAGGGTTTTGCAATATACTTAAACATGATATTAAGCTAATCTCAGATGATGTACAACCCATTAGACAATCAGCTTATCGTCTAAATCCACAAAAAAAAGAGATTATGAAAAAGGAGGTAGATTTTTTGTTAAAACATAACTTAGCTGAGCCTAGTACCTCCCCCTGGGCTTCACCTTGCCTTCTCATTCCAAAACCCGATGGCACCTTTCGTTTCTGTACAGATTATCGTAAAGTGAACCAGGTCACTGTCTCTGACTCCTACCCTTTACCTTTGATTGAAGATATAATAGACAGCATAGGCTGTGCCCAATTTATCAGTACCATAGACCTGTTGAAAGGATATTATCAAGTAGGACTCACGGATAGGGCAAAAATAATCTCGGCATTTATAACTCCATTTGTTCTTTTTCAATATTTAGTCATGGCGTTTGGCTTTTCTAATGCTCCGGCCACATTCCAGAGGGCCATAAACTACCTTATTCAAGACCTAGGTGGGACGTTCGCCTACCTGGATGACCTGGTGGTGGTGTCGGACAGCTGGGACGAACATCTGGTGCGTTTGGAGATACTGTTTGCACGACTGCAAGAGACTGGATTCACCATAAACCTGGCTAAATCTGCTTTTGGCCGGGCCTCGGTGACTTACCTGGGACATATCGTTGGGCATGGTATGGTGAGACCCAAGGACGCAAACGTTGAAGCCATCTTGTCCTTCCCCACTCCAAGGACGAGGAAGGAACTCATGCGCTTCCTGGGGATGTGCGGCTACTACCGTCGGTTCTGCAGTAACTTCTCCAGCGTGGCCGGACCCCTCACAGACCTTACCAGTTCTGCGGTCCCTTACATCTGGAACCAGAAGTGCGACCAGTCTTTCCACCGCCTCAAAGCCTTCCTTGCCTGTAAGCCTGTAGTCCACCCCCCTGACTACACCTTGCCCTTCCATCTGCAAATCGACGCTAGTGGTGTCGGAGTGGGGGCTGTGCTCCTACAACCCGACCCAACCACTGATGTCCTTCACCCTGTGGCATATTACTCCGCCAAGTTGAAAAAACATCAGACCAACTACTCGACCATAGAGAAGGAGGCCCTGGCTCTGGTGTTGGCAATAAAGAAGTTTGAATGTTACCTCCAGTCTTGCCCACAAACAACCCTGGTCTTCACCGACCATAACCCACTCACGTTCATCCAAACCAACAAGACCTCCAACCAGCGAATCCTCCGCTGGGCTCTCCTCACCCAGCCGTATAATCTACAAGTCCGGCACATAAAGGGGGTGGAAAACCTGATTGCAGACTCCTTATCCCGAGCTCCAGTGGAAATGTAGCAGCTACTCTCCAGACGCACCAGGTGATCACCTCCTTCGCGCCCGCGCTACGAAGGTCTTTGGAGGGGGGGTGTGTTACGAACCCCTCCACCGATTGTCTTCATCTACCTACCCAGCACCACGAGCAACGCCATCTAGGGACGAAACACGAGTATGGCTCGTCTTAGTTACCACTCCCGGGTTTCCCTTCTCCATATCCTGGTTGTTGCGTCACTTCCGCCTCAGTCTACTTTGTCAGCTCCAATTCGAGGAGAGGACACTTCACTCTGGGAAGCGACCACAGGATCACCTATCCTGGAAACCTACGGCACAGTGACTATTTACCGTCTTCTACCATACTCAGCCTTGCTCGTCAGCCATCTCAGCTCCTCACTTAAGTATTTGTAATCTTGTATTGCCTCTCCCCCCTCCACATTGCTTCACTATTGTTTTATGTTTTATTACTATGTATATACTGTTCGTGTTTAGGTTAAGTTTGGTTAAGGGTAGTGTATAAGCTGAATATTTTGTTAAGGAATTTATGGTACTTTATTATATACAACGAAAACTCGCATCCTTTGTCTACCCTTTTTTTAGTCCGATTGTCTTTGTTTTTTTTTGTTGTTACCTGTTGGGATCTGGGTAGACGTATAACTATATTCTAAATCCCCAACTCGTAACAATATATATATATATATACACCTAGACCCCGACTTACGACGGGGTTAGGGACCCAAATCCAGGTCGTAAGTCCGATATAGATAAAAAAAAAAAAAAAAAAAAAAAAAAAAAAAAAAAAAAAAAAATTTTTTTAATAAAAAATCTACAATGAAATACAGTACAGTAAAAGTAATAAATAATAAGGAATGGATACAGTGTATCTGAGCACTTAACCTTTAATGTAGTCAGCTGAATGCACATGGGGCCCCCATAATTTTCTAATTATACATGGAGACTACATTAACTGGAAACGTTTCGGTATAGAAAATGCGTGTGTCATTTAAAAAAAAAAAAAAAAAAAAAAAATTTTTTTTTTTTTTTTTTTTTTTATCTATATCTGAGGCGGTCGTAAGTCCCGATGGTCGTAAGTCCACGTAGTCGTAAGTCGGGGTCTAGGTGTATATATATATATATATATATATGCTGATAACCACAAGGAAAGAAGAAAACACGAAGTTCCCAAGCGCTTTCGTGTAATTCACATCTTCAGGGGAGAGTACAGACTAGAGAGAGAAATACAAATCAAGGTGTATATATACAGAGAAGGGTGAGACCAGGTCCACAATGGTCAGGTATTAGGTAATGACCCTACTAATCTTTAAATAGCACACAATGGTTGGTGGTCAGGTCAGATGGTCAGGTGACCCGGCCTTCTCACCTGGTCACAAATCTTAATTACAAAATTGTCCAGCTTATACATGCCGTTACTCAAATTCATGTTGAATGCTTCGGTATGTTTAATAAGACTAGATTCTATGATGTTCCTACTATCAATTGGATTACATGGTAATATTGAGGAGGCATTATCCCAGTCAATGCAATGCTTGTTATCCCTCAAATGAACAAACAGAGCATTGGATTCCTGGCCTGTCCTAACACTGTATTTGTGTTGTTTAATTCTAGTTGCAAGATCTTTACCTGTCTGGCCTAAGTAAAACATATTACATTCCTTATTGTACAGTATACTGTACAGTAGGGGGCAGGGAAAAAACAATTTTATTTGAGTTGCAGGCTGCACTTTTCAGGCATCGTTTGTATGGCTGTAACAAACACCTGTGCAAAATTTCATGCCATTTCATGCATACTTACCCTGCCGCATCGCGAACGACTTTTTGTCAACTTTTAGTGTATACCAAAAATTAGGTGTCATTTAATGTTTTCCAGGATAATGATAAATTTTACATGGGTGACATCGATTTAATTCACATGTTATTTTACAGGTACACCGTATAGAAAATCATTACAAGTTCATATTGAAATTCTTTTTTGTGCGGAACCTTGGCATCATTTTCCTGGACAATGATCTTTGCCTAATATATCCATCTCTCGATTCGTATCCCGTCACTTCAGCAAGCTTCAGTCATCACTTTTATGCCTCTCTCGACCGCCTGAGTGCTGTTTGGCCACTTGGGCACCACTAATGGTGTCTCAAGAATGTCATTAACCTGTAGATTTGACAGAGAAGCAATGTAAGGAGGCTCAGTCTTGAGTTCATTCCTCCAGTTAATCATGGAATGATAGTTTTTTGCTTGCCACTTTAGTTTCGGAGTCACCACCTTTCTCATGTTGACTACAGGAGGCACATCCTCATTCCCATCTCCATCTTTACCCTGCTCATCAGTATAGTTTAACAAATTCTCGTCAACAGCAGCATCAGAATCTTCCTCCTCCTCTTCAGATCTGCCAGTGCATTCTTCCTTCTGCTGATTCTCCTCTCTAATTTTTCTTATCATTGAGACAGCTTTTTCTCTAACAGTCATGTCCTCATCTGCATACATACCAAGAAGAAGTTGATCTGTGTGGGCGAAGTATGCATTTCTCTGGACAGCCTTCTTCACTATCATCTCCTCCTCACTATTCAGGTGTTTCATATATAGCAGGGACTGGAATACGTTCCTTGAGCCGTGTGTTACGTAAGGGTGTATCTTGATGTAAAACCACATTGGAGCACTGAACTTTATTATTGTAATGACAATTCTTTTCAACTCATGGCTGGGTCTTGATGTTGCTACATACAGCCTGAGGATTCTACTCCATAAGGTGTTCCACCTTGACACACAGGGAGGACCTGGCTCAATAGCAGCCAAGTCATCTTCAACAACACCTGTGATAACTCCTTTACAAATCCTATACAGGTATTTCTGATCCCAGGACAGATCTTTCTCCACTTCATCATTAAACACAGGGAAATCAGGGAAACTGACTGGCTGGAAGGCGACAACTGGAAGCTCAGACAAAGACTCCTTGATCTGCTTTCCAATGGGACCACGCCAATGCTCAGGACCACTTGGTTTACCATCATAGTGATAAAAAACTGAGGAAGCACGTGGTGATCCTGCGGTGTGAACTGCTTTACGGTAACTATTTGAATAATTTCAAGTGCGCCAACTTACCCAGGTCTCCCCTACATTACAGTACAGTAACACAACATTGAGAAATGAAATGAGAAAAGGCTGATAATCAATATCGACATAGCACCATACTCATCTGCAACAAGACAACTTAAATGAAATAAGAGATATGAAAAAAAAGTTGATAAACACTGAACAGAACATTGCACCGCCACAGCGGCTGTTTGGCTAGTACTGTAGGTAAATTTTAAAATTTCAGTAGAAAATGCGGCAGACTAAACCTCGACATATCAGCTTCAAATTTGGCATGGAGTCTTAGATATGTATAAGGAACAATGCCTGAAGAGTGCAGCTTTGAGCAAAATTTCACTGCCCCCTAAAAAAAAAAAAAAATATATATATATATATATATATATATATATATATATATATATATATATATATATATATATATATATATATATATATATATATATATATATATATATATATATATATATATATATATATACAGGTAGTCGTCGACTTACGACCTATGCGACTTACGTCTGTTCGACTTTACGACCGGCGGTACGACAGTTTTGGCCCCAGCCTCCTGACGCTGCCGGGAGCTGGAGCCGCGCGCATCCCCGCGCTCAATTACAAACACGCTCGCTGGTACAGCACACTTCCCTCCGTGTCTGTTTGCCTTGTGCCTTTCTTTTGTCTCGGAAATTTTTCTTGAACCACCACCCCCCCCAAGATGTCTACCAAGAGGAAACTGTCTTCATCTACTCCTCAACCTGCCAAGAAGCAAAGAAAGGCCATTGATTTAAACACTAAAATGATGGTGATTAAACAGCACGAAGGGGGTAAGAAAGTGAATGAGATTGCACGTGATCTGACGCTATCACACTCTACTGTGTCGACGATTTTGAAGGATAAAGAAAGGATTCGTGAAGCTGTGAAAGGTTCTGCACCCATGCAAGCGACAGTTATAACGAAGCAACGGACTGGGCCTCTCCACGAAATGGAGAAATTACTTTACATTTGGATGGAAGATCAGATCCAGAAACGGACACCGTTAAGCCTTTTTACTGTGCAGACGAAGGCTAGAAGTCTATTTCAGACTTTGAAGGAGCGCGCCGGAGAAGACTACAGTCAAGAATTTGCAGCAAGTACTGGCTGGTTCAAGAGATTCAAGAAAAGATTTCAATTTCATAATGTTCGAGTGACTGGGGAAGCAGCGAGTGCAGACGAGGAAGGAGCACGCAAGTTTGTTGACAGTCTGGATGAATTAATTACGGATGAGGGATATCTAGCAGAGCAGATATTTAATGTGGATGAAACGGGATTGTATTGGAAACGGATGCCAGAACGCACTTACATCCAAAAAGAAGCCAAAAGCATGTCTGGATTTAAAGCATTTAAGGATAGGCTTACTCTGCTGCTTGGCGGGAACATCGCGGGGTTTAAGCTGAAACCTTTCCTAATCTTCCATTCAGAAAACCCGCGGGCGTTGAAAAATGTAAACAAGCACACGCTGCCCGTTTACTTTCGTTCTAACCGTAAAGCATGGATGACACAGGCACTGTTTGAAGACTGGTTTGTAAATTGTTTTATTCCTCAAGCTCGTGAATATTGTTTGACGAAAGAAATTCCTTTCAAGATTTTATTGCTACTGGACAATGCGCCTGGACATCCACCTCATCTATCAGATATTCATCCGGACGTGAAAGTGATTTTTATGCCGCCAAACACGACTTCAATTTTGCAGCCTATGGACCAAGGTTCAATTGCTACTTTCAAGGCTATCTATCTCCGAACCACCTTTGCCCAAGCCATAGCCGCTATAGATGCCGACCCAGAACTATCGTTGCGTGACTTTTGGAAACAGTACAACATTCTTATGGGTATCAAGAATCTGGCAAACGCCTGGGAGGCTGTGACGGAGAAGTGCATGAATGGCATCTGGAAAAAGTGTGTTAAGCGCTATGTTCATACTTTTGCAGGATTTGACAGTGAAAATGAGCTTGAAGTTATTCGGGAAAAAATAGTAAAACTGGCAAAAGATCTTTCTTTGGAATGTGAAGTGGAAGATGTTGAGGAGTTGCTAGACCAAGAATCAGAAGAACTTACAAATGAAGAGCTAATCGAATTGGAAGAAGAAAATGTAGCAGAAGAAGAAAGGAGAGAAGCAGCGGATAACGAAGAGGAGGAGGAGCCACAAAGGACGTTCACCACTAAGGGATTATCAGAAGGTTTATCTCTACTAAATAAACTTCTTGCCCATTTTGAAGGAATGGACCCAAACATTGAACGATTTGCAAGGATTGAGCGGATGGCACGCAATTCGTTTCGTCCATATCAAGAAATTTACGAGGAGAAGAAGAAACGAACAATTCAGACAAAGCTCACCATGTTCATGAAAAAAACAACTCCTCCGGCTACCCCAAAGGCTGCCCCAGCTGACGACCCCGACGATCCACAGCCAAGCACCAGCGGCCAATAAGATGTTTTTTGTATGTTTGTATGTGTTTGTATGTTTTGCAACTAAAATGTTTTATATGTTTTGCACCTGTATTTTTTTTTTTTTGTATGTTGTGTAAATAATAAACCAATTGTACTGTAATATGCAGTGATTTACTTAAACCTGACGACCGTAACAATAATGAACAAAGAAAATGTTGATAAAATATGACTTAAAGATGATTATATTATCATTACACATTATAATATACGTAAGGTAATTATAACATAGGCCGACTTACGACCAGATCAACTTACGACCGGGCGGCCGTAACCAATCTCGGTCGTAAGTCGACGACTATATATATATATATATATATATATATATATATATATATATATATATATATATATATATATATATATATATATATATATATATACAGTTGTACCCCACTTAACGCGGTCAATAAAACCCAGAGGGTACCATGTTAAATGAAAACCGCGCTAAGTGAACAACAGAACATATGGGATTAATTCCAATAGAAACTGGCCCATCCCCAAACTCCACTTTTTCCAACACAATACCTATGTTCTAGTAAAAATAACATCTTAATTTTATGATGGTACATGCACACAATTAATACTTAAGAGAAATAGGGAAATACAGTCGCCAAGTTAATGTCCATTCAAATAATGGACTCAACTCCCTCACACAACGCTGCTGGCTCTTCCCTCTGAGAAATTTTTGGGGGAAAACCACTAAATTTTAATAAATAATACCTCAAACTAAAGTTAGGATAATACAATTGACATTGCTGGATTCCTTGTAAGACCAGGAATATTTTGAATACAAATGTCATATATTTTGCACATAAAATAACATATTTACTCAGAATAAACTTTATATCTAAAATTTGTATGTCTAATGCAAAATCTATGATGTTTATATTCAAAATGATCACCAAATTGTAAGAATTCCAGCAATGTAATTATATTCTGGCCGGGTAATTTGTATGAATTTTATGAGCTAAAACAAATATCTTCAGTTAATAAAAAAAAAAATATTCTTCACAACACTATCTGTCAATCAGAGTACCCCACCTTGCCTCCCCCCCTCTTCCAACCCCGCAGTCAGTCCCAACCCTCCCCCCCACCCCCCACCAATCCTCCCTTCATGAGATGTTGGGTGAAAAACTAAATTTTAACATTTAGTATTAAATAATACCTCAGATTAAAGTTAGTATAATATAATTGACATTGCTGGATTCCTTGTAAGACCAGGAATATTTTGAATATAAATGTCATATATTTTGCACAAAAGATAACATATTTACTCAAAAGTAAACATTATGTCTAAAATTTGTATGTCTAATGCAAAATCTGTGATGTTTATATTCAAAATGATCATCAAATTATAAGAATTCCAGCAATGTAAATTATATTCTGACCGGGTAATTTGTATGAATTTTATGAGCTAAAACAAGTATCTTCAGTTAATAAAAAAAAATAAAAAATATTCTTCACGCTGTAACAGATGGTCGGTCGGTCCCTCCCTTCCCCCCACCCCCCACCAACCGTCCCGCCAGATGTGTGGGAAAACCAGAATATTTACCTTTTTAGTAATAAATAATACCTCAAACTAAAGTTAGGATAATATAATTGACATTGCTGGATTCCTTGTAAGCCCAGGAATATTTTGAATACAAATGTCATATATTTTGCACAAAAAATAACATATTTACTCAAAATAAACTTTATATCTAAAATTTGTATGTCTAATGCAAAATCTATGATGTTTATATTCAAAATGATCATCATATTGTAAGAATTCCAGCAATGTAAATTATATTCTGGCTGGGTAATTTGTATGAATTTTATGAGCTAAAACAGGCAGTCAGGCAGGGTGGCGGGTGGGGGGAATCTAAAAATAGCTCTCGAGCCCGCGTATACGTGGAGAAAAACCCCGTTAAGTGAAAGTTCAGCTCTGGCGAGGGACCGCGTATACCGTAAAACGCGCTAAGTGAAACCGCGTTAGGCGGGGTAATACTGTATACATATATATATATATATATATATATATATATATATATATATATATATATATATATATATATATATATATATATATATATATATATATATATATATATATATACAAGTAAATCACTGTAGGTGAGCGTGATCTAGGTATATGCTGATAACCACAAGGAAAGAAGAAAACACGAAGTTCCCAAGCGCTTTCGTGTAATTCACATCTTCAGGGGTGGGTACAGACTAAGGAGAAGTACAAAACAAGGTGTATATATACAGAGGAGGGTGAGATCAGGTCCACAATGGTCAGGTATTAGGTAATGACCTTACTAATCTTTAAATAGCACTGCAACAGATGGTAGTCAGGTCAGAGGTGTCAGGTGACCCAACCTTCTCACCTGGTTACAAATCTTCTTAATTACAAAATTGTCCTATATATATATATATATATATATATATATATATATATATATATATATATATATATATGCAAGTAAATCACTGTAGGTGCATGTGATCTAGGTATATGCTGATAACCACAAGGAAAGAATAGCTGGAATTGAAATTTTCCAAGGGGCACAATTTCCTAAAAATTCCAAGAAAATTTTTCTGATACCCGGAAAATTTTAGCCAATTCCCGGAAAATTCCGGGGATGGGGGAGTTTTTTTCTGGTTTTGAGAGATGATATAATGGGCAATTTCTGGAATTTCCGAGAACATTTTTCCATTACACAGAAATTTCCGGGGATGAGGGATTTTTACCTGGTTTGAGAGAGTTGTTTCGTTGCCCGCTCTCATTCCTGGAAGTGGTCTGCACCAATTGTTCTGGCTAACGGGGATATCACTGTGTTGTAATTGGGTACGACTTGACATGTTCTGATGGGCACGATTTACTTGAGTACGAGTCGTCCAGCACCGGTGCATGGATACTACTAACAAAAATAGATTTTTAGAGGTGAGATTCGTTTTAGGTCGAAAATGGAATTTCATATTTATATTTATATAAGGAGAAAGCAAAAAAAATATATTCTATTACATTTCTGGCGCAAATTTATACTTTTCGAGAACAATATTTTAATAACAGATAAGACCTCCCCAATTACCAACAATATTGGTTGTTCAAAGTGGGAAGTAGAGGGAAAATGTGGGGTAAAATACTAAAAAAAAAGAAAAAACACTAAGGAAGCATTTGAAAACCTTACCTAACCGCAAAAAGTAAAAAATATGGTAATGTCTGAGAACACCACTACCACCAGAAGAAGTTGTTCAATTTTGTTAATTTTTTCCACAGATGTTCCTACCATTATAAAAGAGGCGACATTTACTAAAACCTAGTAAAACCTGACCTAACCAACCAAAAAAAAAAAAAAAAACGCTACTAATGCCATTTACCATGAGTGCATTCTGATTGGCTTATTATCCATTACAGGTTGTACCTCTCTAGTCCGGCATTCTGTGGTCCGGAAACTCCCGTGGTCCGGAATGACTTTAGTTTGTCCAATAGGTAGATAGGCAGTTGTTTTTTTTTTGTTTTTTTTTTGTTTTACTTCTCTGAATTATTATTATTATTACAGGAGTATTGAATTTTTGCCCCTCAGGCCCCAATGTGGGTCAGTGACCTATGCCCGGGTGGGCTAATCCCCTTAAAAAAAAAAAAGCCGCGGGAAATTAAGATTTGTTTACATCCGGCAGTTCGGCTGTTCTCTCTCTCTCTCTCTCTGCTTGTCTATACAGAGTACAACATTTAACCCTTCATTATATATGAGCAGTAAATAAGTGTTGCTTTCATATTCTTATGTAGAGTAATGACGATATGTTTTCACATGTGCACACTTACATACGAGCAGTCTCACTTTTTTTTTTTACCATTAATGGTTAGCTACTTATATTGTTCCATTTATTAACATTAAATAACATTACAGGTACTTCAAACAACCATATTAATTTTTTTTACATTAATTTTACTACAGCTAAACTCAGGGTCTTATTTTCTTCAGTTTTATATGTAGAACCAATCAGTCGCTGGTTTCGTAAGCTTTAACATAAACAATGCCGGCAGCCGTCTCGTCTCCTCTAATATTCGACGTATTATTAATAAATTGTATTGTTAATTTTGCACACACAAACATAAATTCAATAAAAACAAATTCAGAAACATTAATAAAAATATATATGAACAGTAAATAAGTGTTGCTTTCATATTCTTATGTAAACTAATGACGGTATGTTTTCACGTGCGCGCATGCGCACTTACATATGCGATCTCTCTCTTTTTCTTTACCATTATCGTTAGCTACTTTTATTGTTCCATTTATTAACATTAAATAACATTACTTAAAACAACCATATTAATTTTACTACAGCTACAACCATGGTCTTATTTTCTTCAGTTTTATATGTAGAACCAGTCAGTCACTGGTTTTGTAATCAACGAATACAATGCTGTGTCATTTCCTCGTGTGTTTTAATATTCTACGTATTATTAATGAATTGTATTGCTCATTTTGCACACATAAACATTAATTCATTAAAAAAGACATTCAGTAATAAACAATAATGAATCTTTTGTACATAAGAGAAATGACGCTGTTTACACGATTATGCACGTCGTCTGCACGTTGGCGGGCCGTTCAAACCCGTCGAAATTCAAGTTTCCGCCGTCAAAATTTGTATTTATTTATTTTTGTGTGTGTTCCAATAAAATACGTTAAGAATTAAAAACTCGCGAAATTTAACCCTTCAATATGTCTTCAAAGAGACCATGATGCAGAGAAAGTGGTGCTAGTGCTTCCAGGCATAAGCACAAGTCACTATCTATCCAGGAAAAGGGTGAATTTCCATGGTCCGGCAATTTCCATGGTCAGGCACCGGTTAGGTCCCGAGGTTGCCGGACTAGAGAGGTACAACCTGTACTAGCAAACAAAACGGCAAAATATCCACTGCGTTCATTTTTTATGGAGATGTTGTTTGGATGATAGTAGGAAAATAGAAACAACAATGCACAGGCTAGGAAGTTAGGTGAGGTCAGGTTATGTTAGGCAAGGTTCTAATAGGTACTGTGCATTGTCATTTTGATTTGATTAGCCAATCAAGAGTGCACTCACAGTAAAATAGCATTAGTAGAAATTTGGCCAATCACGGCAAAATATCCACTAAATAAATTGAAAAGTTGTCATACCGTTTATACAGTATTACTTATTATCACGGCAGTGAATATTTTGCCACGAGTGCCATCTCCATAAAAAATTAATGAAGTGGATATTTTGCCGTTTTGCTTGCCGGTAAAGGATAATTAGCCAATCAGAATGCACTCACGGTAAAATAGCATTAGTCGGAACTTAACCGGTCACGGCAAAATATCCACTGCATATTATCATCCAGAGAACATCTGTGGAAACAGTTAGTGCTAATATGGAGGACTTCAGTCAATGAGTTACAGTATTTCTTTTAATGTTTATATTCTTACTATATTTTCATCAGTGAGTTCTGATATAATAATCATTTTTGTGGAAATTGCATCATTTGGTAAATATTTAGACGAATAGGTGCGCACTACTGTACTTTGCTTGGTGAGAAATACATTTTGTCTTTTTCAGCGGTTACGTAGTAGTACTCAGCCAATCATATGCCGCGCAAGCTCTGTACAGTTCCTCCCCGACTTACGACCTGCCTCAGTCGTACCAAAATTGTCAAATTACGTATTTTCGAGTCCCAACATACAGAGATTGCGCTGTGTACTGACAACATTTTTGCTTGTAATTTCCTTTAAAATGGCTGGCAAGCTTAAAAGTGAGAGTTTTGTGGTGCTGAGAAGAAAAAGAGACACCCATTTTAGATTTTCTATGTATTATTTAAGCATTTTCGACTTAAGACCAATTCGACTTACGACCTGGATTTGGGTCCCTAACCCTGTCGTAAATCGGGAAGGACCTGTATATGGACATTATTTATGAATGCCGGGGGAAAAACAATCTGACCCTTCAGTTTTTTACAGTTTAGGTTATGTTAGGTTAACTTGAACTTTTAAATATTCTTTTTAACACATTTGCCATTACTACGACAGTGTCAACTATAAAACACAATGAAATTGCTGCATTTTTATATTCGTTTTCTATGAAAAATCAGCAGGTAAATTTTTACTTTACGACATGAGTCCCTAGGGGTTGACCAATATGTTTTTCCAGTGCATTTTGATGTGTTTTAAACAAATCTGACCTTCATTTTTGTCAGAAATAGATAGTTTTTGCCCTACCCCCCCCCCAACAATGTAGGGGAAGAGCCTGGGAAATCAGGGTTTTTCGGTGGGGAAGAAAACGAAAACAAGTCATCCAACCTAACAAAACCTAGCCCTAGCCAGGGGCTCCGCCCCCAGACCCCTGGTAGGCCTAGCTTAAACTAACCTAAATGTCTCGGTAGTTTAAAACTTTGGGGTGCGCCATGTGTCCGAAAGTACAATACCTTAGTTAGAAGTGGAAAGACCAGGGATACGTAAGAATTGGATAGAATGATCACCTTTCTCATAAAACTCAGCAATAAACTTAAAATAATCGTAGGAGCACACATGACAACCAACCATCACAACGGCCATTGTGAGACTGGTCAATGAAATTAAACTCGTACTCCGACTGCTTCCTTTGAAAAAAATCAAATGGGATTGGTCGGAAAAAATTTGTGTGATGATATCGATACATAATTGGTCACGACTGGATGACGTCAGTTAATATTGCGCATGAGTGATGCACCGATAACATCACCTCACAGACAAAGACTGAAAAGTACGTAAAATCAATGAAATTCAATTGTGTCGCTATTTTCTGTTATATATTACTGTACAAATAATTGTATAAAGGAATAATTTATATTATTATAGCAACAATTGTATTTATTTACTTTAAATGTTGATTGCTTATATGTAGACTCACTGTAGGGAGGTGGATTTATATGGAGACTCACTGTAAAGGGAGCAGGAAATAAACATGGAATTTAGAAGACTGTGCCTCAATCTGTCCAACATAAATAGCCTTAAGAAATGAAGACACCACATTTTCCATTTCCGAATTATATAAATGGGGTTCAAAATGCTCAGAATAGGGCATGCTATGTCCTAAAGTAAAATAATACCAATCAGCTGCTGTGAAGTCATAAATAATTACCAAAATTAACATAATGGAACAATTCCTGGTTAATATATAGGACTAACCCACCAGGGCTGCATAGCGCTGATGAGGCCATATCATCTCACGTCCAGAAATGCCTAAAATTTCACCATATCACAGTAAGTTCTTTCTGTTTAATATACCGAGGAAGTTAGGTAAGGTTAGGTAGGTTTGTTTGGTTAGGTCTGTTCTTCATACCCACAAATGTTAAGTAGTGTTTATTTTAAAAATATCTGTTTTTAACATATTTCCACAAACTACAAGTGTCCACTATAATATAACAATGAAAATCCAGTGTTTTTATAATTGTTTTCAATCAATTTCACTCGCGGGTTAGTCTTATATAATTACCCAACTCCTTATGGTGTTAGCCATCTGCTCCAGGATTACTGGAAATACATTTTCACAAAGAGGGTGGTAAGGTAGACCTATGGAACGGGGTGCTGGACAGCTCATACCCAAACAAATTGTACCCATCAGAACAAGTCAACTCGCACCCAATTAAGAGATAACTCGTACCCAGTGGAAACGTGGACAAGGTTGATTTTAATATATGAAGAGCGTGAATATCGGGTGACACATAATCAAGTTGTCACGTTACTCATACTGGTCTTGTTTCCGTGTGTTCGTGACTTTTTAAACAAATCAATCCAGAGTATCATTAACATACAATAACAACTAATAGTATATGCGTTGGCCAATATTCTCATTCTTCGTTCTTTTATATCCTTATTACTACTGTATTTCAATCTTGACGTTGACATGTCTGAAAAGGAAATTCCTGATGGCGTCACAATGTCAGCCACTCCATAGAAAAAAAATTTATAATGGAAGAAGTACCAGAGAGGAGCCTCAAATTATATACTGTACACTAACCGATTTGCTTACAAAAAGCTGGAGCTGAAAAATCAATGTTTTTATGCATGTCGATATTTTGTTGACTTCTGACCATTTTAAACATTTACATCACCCAGTTTATAAACTGAAACTGCCAAATCTATTAGCCTGAAATCTGTAAATTACAATAAAGTTATTCTAAACCACATAGTGTGAAATATGTACTTGTCATGAATTCCATGTAAAAGTAACCACAATAGTGAAATTTTGAAAGTCCTCAAAACTTTTTGTTTTAAATGCTTTTTTAATTACCAAACCCTGTTCTGTCATATCTGCATATAAATTATACTTTGAAATGCAATTCCTGCTGAAAATTGCTGACTGTCAAGAATCACAGGTGTTAAAAGTTGTGTGATTACGTAACAGATCATTTACCTTGATAATTTCAGTGGACTTTTTGAGATATTATCAAGCCAAAACAGGCTTTGCTAAGACTAGAATATATTCTTTCAGGAAAGTATGTACTGCAAGGGACAAAAATGGATAGTAATCAGAAATTTTAATTTCCTCCTCTAAAATTGCCTCTGATGTGTGATTACGTAACGCTGGAATTCATGTTGTAGTGCATTGTTTGTGTGACGGAATAACATACTTATGTAATGAGATGCAACCATTTTAAAGCCTGCATTACATTTCCATATTTCACTGCACTTTCCTACAAGATTCACATATTTTTTTTTAATCATAGATAAAGCTAAAATGCATGGTATATATACTAATAGGGGTATTATTGCGTTTACACACCGTTCATTCCTACCACTAATCGATTATCATATTCGAATAAGACGTCAAATTATAAGATAACTTTCATCTATTACATTACCGGCGGAAATGTATAATAACGGAGATAGCTTATCCAAAATTTTCTCTATTTTCTTCCATTATTGTCTGCCTCTCCTCCAACACTGGTGTCTCCTGCGTCTCCTTCATAAATCATCACGCGCATGCTTTCCCGTACACGTCACGCGGCCAATCAAAAGCGTTTTTGTTTTTGCAACCAATTAAAATGATTTTGGGTTTAATTCGCGGTATATTTGGCCCAATCAAATTCGAGTTTTATTTTGGGTCTCTCATACTTCGAAATTCAAGTTCAGTAACTTCAGTTCCGCCTATGGCAGTCTACGATGGATGTCACTTCAATTATATGGAGCTGATTGCAAGTTTTTAGGAAAAAGATGAAGAAACTGTAGCATTTTTTTCAATCGCATGGTGTTCTTCCAACCTCAGTAAAGTGTACTAAGAGCAAGACTGAACGTAAATAACGCAAAGACCAACATATGTGGCGTTGTGTAAGAATCCCAGAATGCAACGACGAACAAGAACAAGGCCAATAAGGTAAGAAATAGGTGATTCCATCATATGGTGAGAGTCAGTTAGGTTAGATTAGGTTTGGTTTTGGCTTTTCGAGTGTTTTTTGGTGTATTTTGCCATGATTTTTTCTCGGAAAAAGTCCAACGAAAAAAATTAAAAAAAGGAAACGCTAATTTCCCCCAGAAATGAAGGTCATATTTGGTCCAAACACACATAAATACACTAGAATAATATATATTTTACTTTCTAACAGAGAAAGGTGTGACAATGCAAATTTACCCTAATAGGTAAGGATTATCTCTTGAATTGGGTGTAAGTAATCTTGGGTACGACTTATCTCGTGAGTTGGGTACGAGATGACCTATGGAACGTCTACCAGCCTAAGCTGTAGAATCAAGAACAGGACTGGGCTTCAAAATAGCCCCTGACAGAATTATCAAGAACTGTGGAGGGATCCTACACTGGTCACTGGACTCCTTCCCTCGGCATGCCCACCTCTAGTGGGTGACCAATAGGTAAAGGTAAATAATGACGTAGAGTGAGGGGCGATATGATAGAGGTGTATAAATGGAAGTCAGAGCTTAACAAACGGGGCATTACAAAGGTACTCAAACTATCCAACCAGGAGCGACCTCGTAACAATGGTTTTACATTAGACAAATTTAGATTTAGACGCAAAATTAGTAAACATTGGTTTGGCGGTCCGACTAATTACCCAAATGTACCCAAATGTAGACAAATATAGCCGGAATGAAGTCAAATAATGGTCCTACATGAATAAATCGGACTGCTAATCACTTCTTGACTCGTATTTGGTGTCAAAAAGTCACAAAAAATTGGAAAACTTACTTTAATCTGAGTTAATAGATCACGTGCATGTACCGACGGAGCGAGGAATTACCCAAATGTAGCCAAATGTAGCCGCAATGAAGCCAAATGATGGTCGTACAAGCGTAATTCGGGCTGTGAATCACTTCTCGATTATTATTTGGTGTCATAAAGTCAAAAAAATTGGTAAACTTAATTTAATCTGAGTTGTGTTGGGTTAGGTTAGGTTAGGTTAGGTTAGATTAGATTATGTTAGGTACATGCACTCGATCTATTAACTCAGATTAAATTAAGTTTACCAATTTTTTGTGACTTTGTGACACCAAATACTAGTCGAGAAGTGATTGGCAGTCCGATTTATTCATCTAGGACCATTAGTTGCCTTCATTGCGGCTATATTTGGCTACATTTGGGTACATTTGGGTAATTAGTCGGACCCTTGGTTTGGAAATAGAGTAGTGAACGAGTGGAACAAGTTACCAAACATCATTAACTTGAATATGCTGGACAGCTTCAAACATAGGTTGGATGGATATATGAGCAATAGGGGTTGGGTGTAAATGGGACTGTCCAGTATGGGCCAATAGGCCCGCTGTAGTTTCTTATGTTCTTATGACTACTTGGACCGTGAGCCTTGAATACACTTTAACCTAATGGCCTACCGTTACCTTAATATGTATCTTTCTAATAAGAAAACAACATGCAAGAAGCACTAATTGTGGTTTGTTAAAACTGAAAGCATCTTACCGCTTAATTATTAATGTCGTCATGCGAAAACTTTTAATCTAAGTTACTGGGAAGGTTTACGGTGAGCACAGCCCGCCATCACCTCACAACACAACCATAACATAACGGTCCAACAATACTATCAAGTACCCCAAGTATTTATCAATAATTCATTCTCCACTATTTATATACCTCTAAATTATTTGATATTAAGATTTTGTACATTAAGTATTAATTCTTAATTACTGTATTCAGTATTAATATAATACCTGGATTTTATTTAATTTGTGAAGACTTATCTATATTCTCGTTTTCATGAGTTTTCTCAGAATATGAACTTGACTGAATGAGTCTTTTTCTCATGGTATATAACAAGACATATTATACTGTGTTCTGTAGCATTAATGTGTAACTGTGAATCTTTCACAACTACTTTATTATTAGCTTGATCTTTACCTGAATGTTTAATTGTAAATACTATGTGTAAAGAGGTAAATAAAGCAAACAATGTATGCTAGGACAAGTACGTTTTACTTTTATCATCTTCCCGACTGATCAGCTCGTTGAGTCGTTAGCCGCTCGGTCGGTCACGTCTCTGTTACTGGCAAGTACTGATAATGAGCATGCACTGGCTTCTGAATGTATCTGAACCTAGGGTTGCCATATCTGAACATTAAAAAAAGAGGACGCTCCCGAAGACATCCCCCCCCCCCCGGCACACACAGGCTAATATACAACATACATGGTATAGAAATCTTAAAAAAAAAAAATTACCTTTGCTTAAGGCTGAATATCTTCATTCCCTTAGCTGCAGTCTTCTTCCCCCACTGTGTGTGTGACTTGGTGTGCCCATGCATACTTTTCTGTAGATCGGATCTTTTTCAGTATTGGCTGATTGGTCTTTAGAAAGGTATAGAAGTCACTGCAAGATGTTTCTCGGAAGTTGTACTGTACACTCAGAATGCCTTTCATTGTTTCAACACTCAATTTGTTCCTTTCCTTTGTCCATTGACTTTGCATCAGTGAAAAAACTCTTTCTACGTCGTGGAGGAGTGGGGTAGCACGTGGTGCGGGTAAGGCGGTTGCCTTAGTCTGGCAGCAGGCAGGACGATCTTCTCAGCTCCAGGAGTAAGGCAGCAGAAAGGAGTGTGGTGTTCACGGCTCCAGGGATCACCAATTGTAGGTTTACATGAGATGTTTCTCCTCCATCCTGTGTGAGTGCGAATCTCCGGGGGTCACCATTTGTGGGGTAAGTGATGTTTGGTTCACACTCAGGATGGGATGGAGAAAGGAAACTTACAATGTGCTCTCTGTATACATATTATATTGGATGTACAATGCAGCTTGGTGGCTGGTGCTGGGAGGAGGCAGCGTGGTCACAAGCGTGAGTAGGGAGAGCTGGATGGTGAGGGTGCTCAGAGGAGGTGTTGCTTGCTGCGGCTGTAGCTAGAAGAAAGGGCAGGTCACGGCCAAGGTGTGGTCTTATATAGCGGGGGTAGGCGTGGCTTGATTGTAGACCTCCACTTTGTTCTGGGGCGCTGGTTACCTGATCTTGACCACGGGAGATACGCTGAGAGATTCGCGGGGGGTCGGCCAGTCAGCGACACACGGCGTTTGTAAGGGAGGAATCCACTACACGGTAACCTGTTTTTGATGAGTTTCATTTTTGAGAAGGAACGCTCCCCGGTAGAATTGGAGACCATTAACACCAGATATATCCTCAAAACCGTTTCTACATTTGGAAATGCTGATTGTAAACCATCGTTTTCCTTTATAAATCTGTAATAAAACGACTCATTGGGCTCATCCGCGGCTTTTGCATACAACTTTACTTTACTTTTACTTTTTAGAGACGAGAATTGAATCATTACATTGGAGATGTTTTCATCAATATCTTTTCCATAAGTTTGCAGAAGAATTTTTGAGGCAGATTGAATGGCATCTGCTGACATAGTTTCCAGATTGCTTAAAAAGCCGAAGCGATCCTTCACCAACGTGTATGCAGAAATCCTTTCGTTTAGGGATACTGTAGCGTACTGTTTGTGGCCTGTTGTCAAGTTTCTCTATGTTTGTCTAATTTCTCTTTGATAGGCTTGTAGTGGACGTCTCCCCTACAAACTGCGTAGCTGCATCCCACCTGCCACGCCTTCCCGAGCAACCAAACAAGCCGCGTCACCAGATGCTACCGTTTCCTAGCAACCCAGACAAAGACCGGTTACTTCTCGGGTTTTCCCAACATGACTCATAGATGACTCACGGCTGCTGGGTATATAAGCTCTGTCTCTCCATTGAGATTCATTCTGGCCTCACTTCTACAACACGCAACACCTCCTCCTCCGCCGCTGCCTGGCGGCCCTCGCCTCTCCTCCGCCTGCCTGGCGGTCCTCGCTCCCGCCAGCGAGCATGGCGATCCACAAGCTGTCCTTCTCTGAGCTTCCTCACCAACCAGCTCTCATTCTGGCATATCTTCCTGAACACGCAACACCTACTCCAGCAAGCTCCACGCTGTCCAGCTTTCATTCAACCAGGAGGCCAGCAACAGGCAACATCTTCTCTAACGAAGCTCCTGCACATCTACCTCCTTCAACACGCTACTCACCGAACGTCTCTATTGAGCAGCTCCTCACCACACGGCACCTCCAGCACCAGACTGTCTATCATATAACTTATATTATACAAGAAAACCACCTTAGAGTTTCCATCCATCCTGAGTGCTAGACAACATTATACCACGAAATCCTACAGGCTCACATACATATGTACATGTAAGTGATCTCACACTCAGGATGGAGGTAAGAAGTGAACTCACAATGAGTTTTCTGTATATATATATATATATATATATATATATATATATATATATATATATATATATATATTTTGTTACGACCGTGTCTTATTTTTCTATTTTTTTTATATAACATGCTTCCATGTTCCATATTATTCCTGTAATGATGTGTTGTATTTACTATTATATAATCTAGTCACCTTAACCCTGTGCTATTAAGGTTTTAACTGTTATTATTTGGTCAAACCCATTTTGTATTGTAACCAGCATTCTTTGTTCTCTAACGACCATCTGCATCGTCAAACGACCCACCTGCGGGTCGCGTGGCGGGAACCGACCTTATATATAGGACCCACCAACTGCCCGAGTGAGTTCAGTCCTCTTGTCATACAGTCCACATCCTTTGAGTGACTCTCGTCACCTGTTACTTATACCTAATATATTTGTGATGTTCTTGTCGCCACCAATGTGGTATTTCTATGAGAGTACCTATTTATGTCTCTATGTCCATCAGTATTTGTTTAGTTACATTTAAGTAATTCAGTGTTGTTTCACGTTAGTTAATTTCAGTGTTAGTTTTTATATGTTTATGCAGTGTTAACGTAATCCAATGCTTTATTTTCATTCTTTAGATCAGGGGTCACCAAACTACGGCCCGGGGGCCGGATCCTGCCAGCGACGTCAGTTCATCAGGCCCCCCGACGGTACTTGAATTTGCTTGATAAAACGTGCACACTAGGTCTGATGTAACGATCTTTTTGCTAACGTCGCCTTCTTTGATAACTTTTTTTATTAAATAAATATGTTGGTTGTCTTTGTTTTTTGTGCATTGCACGCCACTCACCCATGATTAACATGGAATGCTAAACTTAGTTTTTCGTCTTTTTTCCCAGAGCTTTCGTTCTGGCTTCCAAGTATTGAACAGAATGATTATGCGGCCCGCGCTCGTCATTCTTTCAGTTATCCTGCCCACTGTGAAAAACGTTTGGTGACCCCTGCTTTAGATGTTTCGATGTTTACTACCATTCGTGTCCTTAAAAGTTTCGATGGTGATTCATTTTGTTGTTTTTATTCCCTTTTAATTTACTTCACTTTTTTTGTTTGGTTCCGCCGAGAACCTGGATACTTAAGTAAATTAAGAGACGGCGTAACTATATATATATATATATATATATATATATATATATATATATATATATATATATATATATATATATAATATATATATATATATACACAGTGTAGTGGTAGGGAGTTCCTGTGTGGTGAGGAGCTTGCTGAGAGGTCCTGTTGGGTGAGGAGCTTGTTGAGAGGTCCTGTTGGGTGAAGAGCTTGTTGAGAGCTCCTGTTGGGTGAAGAGCTTGCTGAGAGGTCCTGTTGGGTGAGGAGCTTGCTGAGAGGTCCTGTTGGGTGAGGAGCTTGTTGAGAGGTCCTGTTGGGTGAAGAGCTTGTTGAGAGCTCCTGTTGGGTGAAGAGCTTGCTGAGAGGTCCTGTTGGGTGAGGAGCTTGCTGAGAGGTCCTGTTGGGTGAGGAGCTTGTTGAGAGGTCCTGTTGGGTGAGGAGCTTGTTGAGAGGTCCTGTTGGGTGAGGAGCTTGCTGAGAGGTCCTGTTGGGTGAGGAGCTTGCTGAGAGGTCCTGTTGGGTGAGGAGCTTGCTGAGAGGTCCTGTTGGGTGAGGAGCTTGCTGAGAGGTCCTGTTGGGTGAAGAGCTTGCTGAGAGGTCCTGTTGGGTGAGGAGCTTGTTGAGAGGTCCTGTTGGGTGAGGAGCTTGCTGAGAGGTCCTGTTGGGTGAAGAGCTTGCTGAGAGGTCCTGTTGGGTGAGGAGCTTGCTGAGAGGTCCTGTTGGGTGAGGAGCTTGCTGAGAGGTCCTGTTGGGTGAGGAGCTTGCTGAGAGGTCCTGTTGGGTGAAGAGCTTGCTGAGAGGTCCTGTTGGGTGAGGAGCTTGCTGAGAGGTCCTGTTGGGTGAGGAGCTTGCTGAGAGGTCCTGTTGGGTGAGGAGCTTGCTGAGAGGTCCTGTTGGGTGAAGAGCTTGCTGAGAGGTCCTGTTGGGTGAGAAGCTTGTTGAGAGGTCCTGTTGGGTGAAGAGCTTGCTGAGAGGTCCTGTTCGGTGAAGAGCTTGTTGAGAGGCCCTGTTGGGTGAGGAACTTGCTGAGAGGTCCTATTGGGTGAGGAGCTTGCTGAGAGGTCCTGTTGAGTGAGGAGCTTGCTGAGAGGTGCTGTTGGGTGAGGAGCTTGCTGAGAGGCCCTGTTGGGTGAAGAGCTTGCTGAGAGGTCCTGTTGGGTGAGAAGCTTGTTGAGAGGTCCTGTTGGGTGAAGAGCTTGCTGAGAGGTCCTGTTGGGTGAGGAGCTTGCTGAGAGGTCCTGTTGGGTGAAGAGCTTGCTGAGATGTCCTGTTGGGTGAAGAGCTTGCTGAGAGGTCCTGTTGGGTGAGGAGCTTGCTGAGAGGTCCTGTTGGGTGAGGAGCTTGTTGAGAGGTCCTGTTGGGTGAAGAGCTTGCTGAGAGGTCCTGTTGGGTGAGGAGCTTGCTGAGAGGTCCTGTTGGGTGAGGAGCTTGTTGAGGTCCTGTTGGGTGAGGAGCTTGCTGAGAGGTCCTGTTGGGTGAGGAGCTTGCTGAGAGGTCCTGTTGGGTGAGGAGCTTGTTGAGAGGTCCTGTTAGGTGAAGAGTTTGCTGAGAGGTCCTGTTGGGTGAAGAGCTTGTTGAGAGGTCCTGTTGGGTGAGGAGCTTGTTGAGAGGTCCTGTTGGGTGAAGAGCTTGCTGAGAGGTCCTGTTGGGTGAAGAGCTTGCTGAGAGGTCCTGTTGGGTGAGGAGCTTGCTGAGAGGTCCTGTTGGGTGAGGAGCTTGCTGAGAGGTCCTGTTGGGTGAGGAGCTTGCTGAGAGGTCCTTTTGGGTGAGGAGCTTGTTGAGGTCCTGTTGGGTGAAGAGCTTGCTGAGAGGTCCTGTTGGGTGAAGAGCTTGCTGAGAGGTCCTGTTGGGTGAAGAGCTTGCTGAGAGGTCCTGTTGGGTGAGGAGCTTGCTGAGAGGTCCTGTTGGGTGAAGAGCTTGTTGAGAGGTCCTGTTGGGTGAGGAGCTTGTTGAGAGGTCCTGTTGGGTGAAGAGCTTGCTGAGAGGTCCTGTTGGGTGAGGAGCTTGATGAGAGGTCCTGTTGGGTGAGGAGCTTGCTGAGAGGTCCTGTTGGGTGAGGAGCTTGCTGAGAGGTCCTGTTGGGTTAGGAGCTTGCTGAGAGGTCCTGTTGGGTGAAGAGCTTGTTGAGAGGTCCTGTTGGGTGAGGAGCTTGTTGAGGTCCTGTTGGGTGAAGAGCTTGCTGAGAGGTCCTGTTGGGTGAAGAGCTTGTTGAGAGGTCCTGTTGGGTGAAGAGTTTGCTGAGAGGTCCTGTTGGGTGAAGAGCTTGTTGAGAGGTCCTGTTGGGTGAGGAGCTTGTTGAGAGGTCCTGTTGGGTGAAGAGCTTGCTGAGAGGTCCTGTTGGGTGAAGAGCTTGCTGAGAGGTCCTGTTGGGTGAGGAGCTTGCTGAGAGGTCCTGTTGGGTGAGGAGCTTGCTGAGAGGTCCTGTTGGGTGAGGAGCTTGCTGAGAGGTCCTTTTGGGTGAGGAGCTTGTTGAGGTCCTGTTGGGTGAAGAGCTTGCTGAGAGGTCCTGTTGGGTGAAGAGCTTGCTGAGAGGTCCTGTTGGGTGAAGAGCTTGCTGAGAGGTCCTGTTGGGTGAGGAGCTTGCTGAGAGGTCCTGTTGGGTGAAGAGCTTGTTGAGAGGTCCTGTTGGGTGAGGAGCTTGTTGAGAGGTCCTGTTGGGTGAAGAGCTTGCTGAGAGGTCCTGTTGGGTGAGGAGCTTGATGAGAGGTCCTGTTGGGTGAGGAGCTTGCTGAGAGGTCCTGTTGGGTGAGGAGCTTGCTGAGAGGTCCTGTTGGGTTAGGAGCTTGCTGAGAGGTCCTGTTGGGTGAAGAGCTTGTTGAGAGGTCCTGTTGGGTGAGGAGCTTTGAGGTCTGTTGGTGAGGAGCTTGCTGAGAGGTCCTGTTGGGTGAAGAGCTTGTTGAGAGGTCCTGTTGGGTGAGGAGCTTGTTGAGGTCCTGTTGGGTGAGGAGCTTGTTGAGGTCCTGTTGGGTGAGGAGCTTGCTGAGAGGTCCTGTTGGGTGAAGAGCTTGCTGAGAGGTCCTGTTGGGTGAAGAGCTTGCTGAGAGGTCCTGTTGGGTGAGGAGCTTGCTGAGAGGTCCTGTTGGGTGAGGAGCTTGTTGAGAGGTCCTGTTGGGTGAGGAGCTTGCTGAGAGGTCCTGTTGGGTGAAGAGCTTGTTGAGAGGTCCTGTTGGGTGAGGAGCTTGTTGAGGTCCTGTTGGGTGAAGAGCTTGCTGAGAGGTCCTGTTGGGTGAAGAGCTTGCTGAGAGGTCCTGTTGGGTGAAGAGCTTGCTGAGAGGTCCTGTTGGGTGAGGAGCTTGCTGAGAGGTCCTGATGGGTGAAGAGCTTGTTGAGAGGTCCTGTTGGGTGAAGAGCTTGCTGAGAGGTCCTGTTGGGTGAAGAGCTTGTTGAGGTCTTGTTGGGTGAGGAGCTTGTTGAGAGGTCCTGTTGGGTGAAGAGCTTGCTGAGAGGTCCTGTTGGGTGAAGAGCTTGCTGAGAGGTCCTGTTGGGTGAGGAGCTTGTTGAGAGGTCCTGTTGGGTGAGGAGCTTGCTGAGGGGTCCTGTTGGGTGAGGAGCTTGTTGAGAGGTCCTGTTGGGTGAAGAGCTTGCTGAGAGGTCCTGTTGGGTGAAGAGCTTGTTGAGAGGTCCTGTTGGGTGAGGAGCTTGCTGAGAGGTCCTGTTGGGTGAGGAGCTTGCTGAGAGGTCCTGTTGGGTGAAGAGCTTGTTGAGAGGTCCTGTTGGGTGAAGAGCTTGTTGAGAGGTCCTGTTGGGTGAAACGCTTGCTGAGAGGTCCTGTTGGGTGAAGAGCTTGTTGAGAGGTCCTGTTGGGTGAGGAGCTTGCTGAGAGGTCCTGTTGGGTGAAGAGCTTGTTAAGAGGTCCTGTTGGGTGAAGAGCTTGTTGAGAGGTCTTGTTGGTTTGAGAGCGTTGGGTAGAGTGATGTCCACGGAACTGAACAAAGGCTAGGCAGGGGGAAAGAGGTTCAGGGGAAGGATAAAGGGAGGATTGAAGTGATTTTCAGAAGGAGAGAAAGGTGCCGTAGCTAAACACCGCTTGCGTTATTTTGGGTTTTATGTTGGAGGCAGCAGCAACCTGTCTGGACGCGGCTAGGAGGTGGCCGGACCCTGAATTAGGTGATCGTCAGGTCAAACGTCGGTGTGTGTTGGGTTGGGCAAAGAAATATCTTGGTCTTCTATCTTGGTATTCTTGTTAGCTTGAAGTTGATCTTTTTTTTCTTTTCCTCCTCTTCTTGCTCTTTTGGACTGTCCATTCAGTAGTGTTTGGGTCCTATTCTTTGTCGTCATCGTGCCCTAGGTGTTCGTAGATGTGGAAGAGGGCGGAGAGGGGGAGCTTGGTCTCGTGGGGTTCTGCCCCTGGGGTCTCGTGATGTTCTTGTTTCTTGGTGACTGGTAAATTATTCTCGTATTTCGTTTCTGTGGTCTTGTTGGGGTCTTGATTCTTCTTTTCTTCGGTCTTCACTACAAGGAGAGCCTCCTTGTAGCTCAGTTTTTTCTTGGTTCGCAGCTTAGCCACCCTACACTCCTCCCCCCCCCCCCCCCACTTGGGACACTCCCGGTCGGAGGAGGAGTGAGGGCCGCCACAAGCTGCGCATTTCTTGTCGGCCGCCGAGCAGTTGGTGTCCTGGTGCCCGGGTGTTCCGCACCTGCAACAGACCTCCCGAGCTCGACACTTCCCCGCCAGATGGCCGTACCTCTGGCATTTGTAACATCTTGTTGGCCTTCTGTCATACGGTCTTACTGAGATGTTCTCCCATCCCAGCAAAACGGTGCTTGGTAGCTTCGTGGGGTAGCTAACCAGTGCTACTCCGCTGGTCAGCTTCCGTACTATTGTGAGCTGGTCTCCGATTAGCTCAGCCAGTTCTTCTTTTTCAAGGTGTTCTATCTCGGTGTGGGAGATGACTCCCAACACCAAGTTGTCCTCTGGGAGAGCTCGCACATGTATCTGAATCCCGTTGATTTCTGTTATGTTGGCTATTTGCTGGGCCTGTCCCCACTCCGCGAAGGTGACCATAAGGCTACCACTTACTGGTCTGCGGACGACCCTTGTCACCCCCCTGATTTCTAAGGAGTCAAAAAACTTCCTTAGGACAAGGAGGTTTAGTTTCTTGCACGAAGGGTTTAGTTGATTGCGTGAAGGGCCTGTGACTGGGTACAGTCTTAGACCTTCGCCTGGTCACAGGTCAACATCGTCAAGTTCACGCAGTACCTCGGGAGCAGAAAAGATCTTGCCTCGCCGAGGTGCAGTTCTCTCGTTTTTGATGTCCACTTGACTTGACTTGACGTCTGTAGATAAGGTAGAAGGCTATTGCTTGTAATGCTGGGTGGGAGGACAGGGACTAGGATTGGAAGTTCTTTGGTGGCAATTTGGGGGAGAGGGGATTGGTTTAGGATCAAGGGAAAGACGGAGGAAATTTGAAGGCAAGTAAGAG
The DNA here is from genome assembly GCA_958450375.1 of Homarus gammarus. Lineage (NCBI taxonomy): Eukaryota > Metazoa > Arthropoda > Malacostraca > Decapoda > Nephropidae > Homarus > Homarus gammarus. Next base: position 1,352,253 of record CAUDMG010000523.1, read on the forward strand.
ATTGACAGTATCCGGGCTCAACCAGATATGCTGAGGTTATAATAATTATATTTGAACTTACATATTGCGTGATTAGGTTCTAGCGCTCAAGCCTTTGTCATTTAGTCAAAAGTATGTTTATTTTGAGGTAGCCATTGTTTCAAGGAAGGGGTGACGACCTCTGGCCAGGTTCTTGTGGAGCTGGCTGAGCAACGTATCTTTTGTTTTAATAAGAGTGGAAGGAAGGGGCAAGAAGACAAGGGTTGGAGAGGCCAAGGATAGTGTCCTGAGGTCACTCATCTTTTAATGAAGCGTTTTGTTTATAGTAGGGAAGTTTAATTTCTAAGAAGAGGTGTAGGATCTGACTTGCTACTTTTGTTCACAAGGAGGTGGTCCTATCTTTTTGGTTTAATTGAAAGATTGAAGCTTGACTTGAAGGTACAGTATTTAATGGCAATACAGTTCTTTTGTTTTTGTATTGAATTTAATAATTTTTAGATGTATTTTGGTATTGGTGGTGGGTTGTCGACTCTTATTCTGCTTAATCTGAACCAAGCGTGTTCTTCTCTTGCTCGTCTTACTGGTTCGTTGTCGAGCCAGTTTGCTACAGTTTCTGAGTCTAACTCTCGTACTTTTTCCCATGTTCTTTTGGCTTGGATGTAGATGTCTACGTTTACTGCGTTGATGTTGGCTCCTCTATGGAGCTCTTCGCTTGTTACTCATTCTTCATAACTGATGTTATATATGAATCTTAGGCTTTTATTTTGTACCGTTTGAAGTTTCTTGATTCTCGTTGCGCTAAATGAGTTGGTTGGTACAGGCGGGTAGCACATTACTGATTTTATTAGTGCAGTGTATAATTTCCTTTAGTTTGGTATGTTCAGTTTTTTAAATCTTCATATTTCTGAGAGTTTGCTACGTAGTTTGTGGACTTTTTCGTTGATGAAGCTCTGGTAACCATTTGTTGAGAGTTTCGGTCCCAGGATTCTGCCTTCGTTGGTGTATGGGTAAATTTCTCAATCTACTATTACTGGTTCGACCTTTTTCTTGGCAATTGGTATGATTTTAAATTTGTTGATGTTAGTCCTTATTTTCCATTTCTTTTCGTAGTCATTTATGTTTTTTATTGCTAAGGCCGTATGGCGTGCCATCATTGCTTCTGATTTTCCGGGGTATGATCTGATTTGTGTGATGTCATCGGCAAAGATAATGTGTTCGCTATGTTGCGTTGGTTCAGGTAAGTTGCTCGTATATATGGAGAATAGTGTTGGGGATAGGACGTCTCCTTGAGGCACTCCGCTTTCTAGGTCGAAGGGTGGACCTAAATGGTTGCCAATTTGTAGCTGTGCTGTCCTGTTTTGAAGGTAGTCACATAGGATTCTTTCTATTTCTGCAGGTAGGTCTAGTTTTAGTATTTTATATGCTAGTCCGTTGTGCCACACTTTATCAAATGCCTTTGCCACATCTCTTAAGACTTTGTTTACTTGGTTTCCTTGCTGTTTTTCTTTGGCTATGATTTCGGTTATTATTGCTATTGCCGTTTGGGTTCCTCTACCTCTTCTAAAGCCGTGTTGTCTTGGGTTGAGTTTGTTGTGGTTAACGAGGAGCTTATCCAGTCTGTTATTTAGTATGCGTTCCAAGAGTTCCCCGGTTATTTCCAGTAAGGATATAGGTCTGTAGTTTATTATCTGTTTTTGATCCTTGCCTTCTTTGGGAATGAAGATCATTTTTACCCGCTTGAGGGCATCGGGAAAGTAACCAGAGGATAAGGTTGAGTTGTAAATATTTAGGAGAGCTTCCATTGGTCTGCTGGGCAGGTTTAATAACATATTTCGGGTTATGCCGCTCATTCCAGGGGATTTTTCTTTAAATTTGCGTAGGCAGTGTAATAGTTCGTCGTGATTTATGAATTTATTGGGTCTTAGTCTTTCTGGGTTTCCTGTGTGGTAGGGAGTCAATCTATTGCTTTGTTCTCTTAGCCAGTCATTAATTAACTCCTCGTGTTCTTCGTCAAAACTTTCGTTTTCTTCTTCTGATATTCAGAAGATCTTCTTCCATTCTCTTCTAAAGGCTTCTTCTTTTTCATGGTCTGTGTAGAGTTTTTGTCCGTTTTGGTCCTTAATGTAGTTTATTGTCTGTTTTTTCGTGCCAAGTAGTTTGTTGATGTTTTGCCAGAAGTTTCTTGAGTCCTTTGTGGTGTCTATGTATTTTATTAGATTGTTCCATTTTTCGTTATTAATTTGCCTGTACTCTTCTTGTAGGCCTTGTTGGATTTCTCTTATATTACGGAGTAGATCTCTAGTGGGCCCAGTTTGTTCTATGAATGTCCTAATGTTATAATATTGTACTTGTAGTCTCTTTAATTCTCCGTTGGGTCTGTTACTCGGGAGGGTTCTGTGTGACGTTACTGGGGTTGTCTCGTTGATTGCTTGTTTTATTGTGTTATGTAGCTTGTCTACTTCTTCGTCAATTTCCTCGAGAGTTGCATCTTTTAGATTTATTTGTTGGTAGTTTTCCAATAACTCCTTATATTTCATCCAGTCTGTTTTGCTCATCTGGAGCCTTGGTGGTATTTTTGTTTGAATTGGGCTGGTGGAAATTGTGAATATTATCGGAATGTGGTCGCTTGGGATGATGGGGGCCTTGCTCTATGTGGTAGATAAGAAATGCCTTGTTGTTGCAGAAGATTTTGTCGGGTGTTGAAACGCCGTTTGGTCCCATCCAGGTGGTGAAGTGCAGGCCCAGGTGAAGTAGTCTGCCAGTGTTCATTATACGTTCCAATGCTATGCCTTTCTGGTTACTGTTGCCGTTGCTAAAAATGCGGTGTCTTGTATTGAAATCTCCTAGGATGTACATTGGAATATTATAATTTGTTAGTTTCAGTAGGTCTTCAATAGGGAGGGATGGTCTTCTTGGGGGTAGGTATGTTGTTGCGATTATTATTTCGCCCTGTGTTGTCTGTACTTCAATGGCAAGGAATTCGCTGTTAAAGTTGTCTATTAGTAAGTGTTTGATACCTTTTGTCACGGCAACGGCAACTCCGTCATGTTTTACTCCACTTTTGGTGGGTGTCCTAGTTAAATATTTTGGTTTTGGTGTTCTCGGGTTCGCCGTGTGCACTTATTAGTGTCATATATATGTATGTTTATATGCTGCCTTTATTGATTGTATATATACATTATATATTATGTTACTTCTTACCAAAGTCAGAAAGTGTTTAGGCTTACATAAGAACATAAGAATGGAGGAAACTGCAGCGGGCCTATTGGCCCATACTGGGCAGTCCAGTTGTAACCAACAACAGAGAATAAACTCCCCAGCCAGACCGATATGTGAATTGTCATTCTCCCATTAAATAATGCAGGATACTGTCGTGGATTTCTCCCCTACAAACGCTGTTTGTCGCTGCATAGCCGACCCAGCTAATTCCACAATGTGTGCCTCGTGGTCTAGGTCAACCAGCGCCAACCCCGCTATTTAAGACCTGACCTCGCGGTGATCGCTCACTTCTCTCATCGCTCCTGAACCAAGAAGACCTCTCAACAAGACCTCCTGCTATACCCGGAACTGTGAAGACCGCCCTCTCCCTTGTGCCATTGTTGGCCATCTTCCCGGACCGGACCACCCACGACTGTCATAGTCCACAACAACTCACGAGCGTTCTCGGTTTATCGAGCATTAGCTTGCCCTCCCCACTGGTGGTGTGAGTGACCCACACTCCAGCTGGAGAGCAGCTATAGCGCGATATTCCCGACGTGGTTTGAGCTCTTTTCCTTCTACTGCTATTTTTCCTTTTTCGCTCTGGCCTAGGGACCTGCACCCTCAAAAGTGTATTCGTCCTGCGGTCCCCCCTGTAACTGTTCACCTCCCTCCCAGGAGATTGTGAACACGAAAGGGGGTCGGAGCAAAACCCTCCCCAGCCGAGTCTTTCCAGGAAAACCGTGATCGTGCGGGTCCACCTGGAAAGAGGGTAGCAATCCTTATCCTTCCCCAATAGGCACACTTAGCTCACGTCTATAAGTGAGCAGTCACATACACTAGGAAGTAGGTTTCCCCAACGGGGCTCCGGGAGAGAAGCTCAGGAACCACTCTACGACCACCAGCCAGTGGGGAGTGCTGAAATTCCTCCGCTATTTACTCAACCGGAATAGGTAGGATCTAATTTAAAAAAAAAAAAAAAAAAAAAAAAAAAAAAAAAAACAACGGTTATGGAGCGCGTACGCCCTCCTAACCGCGATCCCCGCCTGAACCGCCAACCTGACGACCCGAACTACGACAGGCTCCGCACAGAGAAAGCGGACCAGTTACGCGCCTTCAATGAAGCCCTGAAAAGTAAGAACAATACCACCACCTCCAACAACTCCACCACCACTGCTACCGCCACTGAGGACAACTGGACGAAGGTAGAAAACAAGAAACGCCGACGTGCTTTTTCGGGAAACGAATGCCGTCAAGCAGCCCCCAAGGCACCCATCACCACCACCAGCTCACCCCCAACGACGCTGCCAAAATTCCGGATCACGAAAACGGACGCAAAAACAACATATGCCGCCGTCACAGAGATGGAAAAGCTGAATCCACTGGCCAAGTTCACAGTGCGGCCCAACCTAAAGGGGGAGATGATCGTTCACCCCAAAGACAAGAACTCCGCCACCACCCTCGACACTTACCTGCAAAACACCACCACCGTTACATCAACCAAGCTAGACCCCGCCCAGAAACTGATGAAGTCGGTAGTCCTCCGGTACCCAAAGGAACTACCTCTCGAACCCCTGGAGAACCACCAGAAGATCTTAAAAGCCGAGAGATGCTCTCCCCTGTCCGACAAGACGGCCACCACGAAACAAGTGCTCATAACGCACTACGGCTCACCCCCCAGCACCATAGACCTCAAAACCTGGGGGATCTACGAAGTGAGGCCCTTCGTCCCAGAGCCCCTGCGGTGCTTCAGATGCCAGAAATACGGGCACCATCAGACGAGGTGCACGTACAAGGAAATCTGCGCAGTCTGCGCACAGAAGCACGGCACACACTCCTGCCTCACCAAGCTGAAAAATGGGGAAAAAATTGCCCCCAAGTGTGCCAACTGCGGGAGCAAACACCACGCCTGGAATCCTGGATGCTCCGAGAGAACAAAGAGGGTCCAGGCAAACCGACCAGCAGCAAGACCGGCACCCACCGCCTACACACCAGCCCCACCAAGTACCTTCGTGTGGGGAACCCAAAGGCCAAAACAACAAAGACAACCTCCTCAGCCAGTCAACACCCAAAGTGCAGCCCAGTTTCCTGGCCTCACTACGGCCACACCTCAGCCACCCAAGCAGCAGACAACGACAACCACGAAAAAGACAAAACAAGCACACACCAAGGCACCAGAAGGAATGATACACGTATCAGACCTAGCCAAGGTACTGACAACCTTCGCGGAGGGCCTAGCCGGACTACTGGGCCACAAGATCCAACCCACACAGCTCCAAACACTCATGGGGAGCGTCCTCGGGCAAGTTGCCACAGCTCCAGCCACCTCAGTGGAGGAAGCCACGCCGGTCCTCACACGAGTGACAGCCGAGGTACACTCTACACCGAAGAAGGCCACCAGAGAACCCAAGATACCGACAGCTCCCAGAAAGAAACTGGACGTTTCAACTCCCCTGAACCGAACCACGGCCCAGAAGGCAAAAACCACAGAACACGAAGATATGGACCTGATCCAGTTGGAATCGAACTTGGACATCTCCATCGAGGACCACCAGAAGTCCCCGATGAAACAGTGGTGGAAAACATCAGCACCCTGAACATCCTAACATGGAATGCTCAGGGCATCAAAAACAAGAAACACCTCCTACAAGAAGCAGCAGCCAAGGACAAGCTTGACATTACACTGCTACAAGAAACACTTCTACAAGAACACCACTGTTTCAAATTCAGTGGTTACAAGACAAACAGGAAGCATTTCACGCAGGCGTCAACAAGAGGATGCATGATTTTGGTCAAGTCAAGCATACCCTCCGCCGATGTCACGCAGCAATTTCCATGTGGGGAAAACATCGAGACACAGGCCGTCAAAGTAACCCTCCAAGAACGGGAATTAACTGTTCACAACATCTACAAGAACCCAAGGGGCTCACTGGAGGTTACTCAATTATTTGCTTCGGCCGCTGACCACGCCACACTCATAGGAGGGGATTTCAACACACATCATCCCTTCCTAAGCTCGGCAAGCCCCACAAATGAAGACGGCCTACACCTATACACCACCTTTCAAGATACACCCGAGATCTGCCTCCTGAACACCGGAGAGCCCACCCACACTAGGGGAGGAAGGCTAGATCTAACCTTCGTCTCCAGTGCACTACAGCCTTCGGCCTCCTGGCAGCTACACCCCACGCTGACCAGCGACCACTTCGCCACCCTAACAACGCTGAAGGTGAACAAACTCCCCATTCCACCCCCCCCCCCCCCCGAGATGGAGATACAATACCCAAAAGGCAGACTGGGGACTCTTTAAGAAACGCCTGGCTAAGTGGCGCGAAAAACCACAGCCGTCCGGCGCAGCACCCGTGGACGAGACAACCCTCCACCACCAATTGGTCGAGGCGTTTCACCATGCGGCAGAAGAGGCCATCCCAAAAACAAAACCCACATCAAGACAGTACAATGATTACTGGTACTACTGTCCCAGGGTGAAAGAACTCAACCACAGAGTGAACATGGCCCGAAGAAACTACAGGAGACATCCCACGGAAACAAACAGACATCTCCTGCAAGTCATAGTTAAGGATACCAGGGAAGAGAAGGAAGAAATAAAAAACGTAAGCTGGCTCAAGTGGTGCTCCGAACTGAACGAGCACACCTCCCTTGGCAAGATGTGGGCCCAGATCCGAAGGGCATCTGGGAAGGCAACACCACCAACCCATCCCAACCCAGAAGAGGAAGCCGAGAGACTTGCAAAACTGTTCTCTGACCGAGCAGCAACGAAAAAGCTCCCGAGACAGGCGGAGGAGACACAACGGCGTCTGCGACAGGTCAGACTCCAGATGATCGAAGAGGCCTGCAACAGTGAAGATGACACCGACAGACCTTTCAACCAACAAGAACTCCAGACGTCGCTAAAACGAAGCAAGGACACAGCTCCAGGGGCCGACAGGATAACCTACTCCATGCTTTCTCATGCCGGTACAGCCGGACACGAGGCTCTGCTACAAGCCATCAATGCTTCGTGGACAGCACAAAGACTTCCACCGGAATGGAAGGAGGCAGATATACAGCCCATTCCGAAGCCCAGAGAACCAGACAAGCCGAGGCCCATCTCCCTTCTCAGCTGCATAGCCAAGACGGGAGAAAGAATGGCTCTCAACCGACTCAAGTGGAAAGTAGGCAGCCCACACCCTCACATCTTTGCTTACACCGAGAACACCGGCACAGGCAACAACATCGCCGAGATACTCAGCACAGTGGACAACAAACCAGCTCTGGTGGTCTTCCTCGACCTGGAGAAAGCCTTCGAACTAGCAAATCCATTGGCCATTACAACTACGCTCGCTAAAAAAGGCGTCAAAGGAAGGTTGCTGGGGTGGATCCAGAACTACCTCACACAGAGAGAAGCAAGAGTACTCTTTCAGGGAGCAACCTCAAGCTACAGGGTCCATGAAAACGGAACCCCACAAGGAGGCATCCTCATTCCAATGCTGTTCAATGTCCTGATGGAAAATCTAGTCAAACTTCCTTTCAGACAAACAGCCAAGCTCCTATGCTATGCAGACGACTTACAGCTCATAGTAAGAGGATCGAACAGACTAGCCAACACGCAACACGCACTCCAACTTATAGAAGAGGAGTGCAACAGACTTGGACTCAAGATAATTCCAGCCAAGTAGAAAGCGATGGCCATCTGCACAGACACACCAGACAAGATGCTCTCCATACAAAACACGCCGGTAGTCTGGACCAACACCCACCAGTGTCTTGGAGTCTGGTTTGACCAGAAACTCACCTTCAAGCCGCAACTCGAGTATCTCAGGCACAGGACGAAGAGCAGACACAATATAATGAGGTCGCGCACCAGCACAACCGCAGGAGCAAACCTTCATGTGCTCAAAGCCTACTACACGGCCGCCATCAGATCGCTGGTAGATTACAGTGCTCCAGCACTCATTGGACTGAGAGAAGACCAAATAGCTAAGCTAGAAGTCATCCAAAACAATTCCCTCAGGACCATGCTCGGAGCACCCATGTGGACCAGAATTTGCAATCTGCAAATGGAAACCGAGCTACCACCCCTGGCAGTACGAGTCAAGCAGGTGGTAGCCGGTCTCCTCGCCAAAATCTGTAGAGCAGACAAGCCCACAGTTGCCAAGATTCGAATCAGTGCCTCCCTCCACCTCGACCACAGAGTGCGAGGGGCCACCTGGTCGCACGAGGCAAGCGAGGTCATCTGACACCTGCAAGCAGAAACACTCGTCAAGAACAACCAAGACACACGAGACAATGGTTACGTTGTTCCTCCACCATGGAGCCCTCCACCAGCCACACTCAAAATTACCGACCTAGGCGATAGTAAAGCCAACCTCCAGAAGGAGGACCTCAAAAAAATAACTCTGGAAGCCATAGCCACCGAGACACCGGCTGATGCAGCATCATACTTCACAGACGGCTCGGTGGACCCAAAACATCATAGATCCGGAGCGGCCTTCTACACCCAAGGTCAGACCCTCCAATGGAGACTTTCCAATGACTGCTCCACCCTACAAACAGAACTGGTAGCAATCTCAAAGGCCCTACAACACGCTGCAACACAACACAACAAGTCCATCATAATTCACACGGACTCGAAATCGGCCATGCAGGCGCTGCAACACAGTCAACCAAGAGACAACGTCGACATCATCACCTCGATCCTCGCACAGCTACAGGAATTCCAAAGCCAAAACCGACCAGTCGTCTTACACTGGATTCCCAGTCATGTAGGGATCGGAGGAAACGACGTGGCAGACGAAGCAGCCAAGGCAGCTACACGTTCCAGTAGCGTACACATCCAAGTTCCAGCAAGTGTGCAACAGATCAAGAATCACCTCAGAAAGACCAGCAAGCTCCACATCAAAAGAGCTTCCTTCATGCACTCAACGCTGGTTCCCAATCAGCCAAATGGTACCTGGCGGCCACAAAAGGGGAACCACCTTTCGCTGACAAGAAAACACCAAGACAAACCCAAGTCAGCCTTCATCGACTACGACTAGGCTACAAGTGCTCCTGGCAGATGATCGGAAATGACGTCATGGATTGCATCTACTGTCAGGAGCCAGCAGCCAACCCACTTGAACCTTATCTCCTCGACTGTGAGGTCACACAAAGCCTCCGAAACAGAACTCAAAACTCCCAAGAAACACACACAACACCAGCGGCCACTCTAACCCGAAAGGCCCATACAGACCACATTCACCACCTACTCCGGGTCATCACACATTCACCACCCAGATAGCTTAGAAAGCATCCTCTCCCAGCAAGTGCGGACCCCAGTTCGGGGGGCGCGCCACTCCGAAACTGACCACGTCCAAGAGTGAGGGTTGGTGGTAAGCGTCCACTGATCGGGGGTCCGCTCACACTTGCAACCTGCAGTATCCTTCCAATCCGGTCTGGCTGCTCCTAGAGCTCCAGCCGGAACCACCAAACGGGCCGCCTATAGGCAAAGGCCCGTGTCGGACTACGGTCCGACAATCTCAACAACAACAACAACAAGGTGATCGCTCTCTTTCTACCTACACCAACCAGCCAGCAACAACTCCTCCGCCTGCCTGGCGGTCCTCGTTCCCGCCGGCGAGCATGGCGACCCACAAGCTGTCCTCCTCTGAGCACCCTCACCAACCAGCTCTCTCTACATCACGCTTGTAACCATGCTGCCTTCCCATCACCAAGCTGCATTGTACATCCAATACAACATGTATACAGAGAGCACATTGTGAGTTTCCTTTCTCCGTCCCATCCTGAGTGTGAAGCCAAACATCCCATCCCCACAAATGGTGACCCCGTAGTGATGCACTCACACAGGATGGAGGAGAAACAAATCACTCTCCCAGTCTTCAAGCAACATGGAAGACTGGCTTCTCCACCCAGAGGCAGCTCTCATCGGCTCTACAGCTACTGTCTCTAAACCGCAGGTTAGACACCCTAGAGCAGCTCTGCTACTCTAAGCAGACAGCCGCTCCTATTCCTACCCCAAGCACCACGTCCTACCGACCCCAACACACCCGTCCTGCCTCAGACGCCGCCCCGGCCCAGCAGTACCCCCTGCTGCTTCTGCTGACGCAGCCCCTGCTCCTGAGTGCGGACCCCACACACCCCTCTTTTCTCCCTCAGGTACTCCCTGCTAATGACCTGCACCCTGCTGCTGTCGTGGACCCAGCTGCTGTCACGAGCCCTCATCCGCTTCTGCTGACGCAGCCCCTGCTCCTGACCCACACACCCCAGCAGGCTCATCTGACGACTCTGTACCTGCCGTGAGGGAAGCACAACATTCATCGCCTCCACACACCCTTTTTCTCCCTCTCTACTCCCACAGATATTGTGTATCTGGACAGTTGTCTCTAGCGGCCGGCTCATCCGCGTCATCGCCGTTGTCTCACATGTGGCATGCACCGCCCGTTCTGCCTCACATGTGCTATGCAACCCTGCAGACAAGAAGTCTCCTACACCGCCTGAAGGGAAGGAGGGAGTATTGTAGTGGTTTTCTCCCCTACAAACGCTGTTTGTCCCTGCATAGACGACCCCGTGAATTCCACAGTGTGTGCCTCGTGGTCTAGGTCAACCAGCGCCGCCCACGGAGCGGGAGTCAGCTACTAAGCCACGCCAACCCCCGCTATTTAAGACCTGACCTCGTGGTGATCTCTCTTTTCCTACCTACACCAACCAGCCAGCAACACCTCCTCCTCCTCCTCCGCTGCCTGGCGGTCCTCGCTCCCGCCGGCGAGCATGGCGACCCACAAGCTGTCCTCCTCTGAGCGTCCTCACCAACCAGCTCTCTCTACATCATGCTTGTAACCATGCTGCCTTCCCAGCACCAAGCTGCATTGTACATCCAACACAACATGTATATAGAGAGCACATTGTGAGTTTCCTTTCTCCACCCCATCCCGAGTGTGAACCAGAGAACACAAACCCATACCTCCACAATACTACAATTAGTATTATATCTGGGTTGTTTTCATTATATATGTTACAAAGCGATGTTTTGCATGTATGCCAATCACGAACATTGTGTTGTGGGATTTTAAGTGTTTTCAGTTGGAGATGGTGCATTATTTCTTTTTCTTGGAAGGTTGAAGTTGAGGAGGTGATCTCATTTCGTTGAGTCCAGATGATTTCCTTTTGAGTTCAGCTGCCGTGATTACAATAAAATCTTTTATGCCGAATTTTATTTGGTCTTTTTTAATCATGTTCCATACTGTTTCTTTGTCATACCGTTCGTCTGTGTATTGCCAAACTATTTCGTTGGCCGTTACTAAGTTTTCAATTAATTTTCCAGTTGGTTTTCTGTGTGGTGGGTATGGTATTCTTGAGGTTTGATAAGACCTCAGTCCTATATCACCTGCTTCTTCAGGCACTTGTGGAGGGGGGGGGGGGGCAGTTGTTGTTGGGAAATTGATATCCATTTCATTGTTCTTGGCCGCTGATTTCTTTTTCGCTCCTGTTCCTTGTGTCAGTCTTGGGTCTCTCGCCCTCTCATTCAAATCTCCAAGTTGTTCCGCTTTTTTCCGGTATGTTATCCTGGTCTGTTGATGATGTGTCCTTGGGCGTGGTAAATCGTTGTCTGTAGTGTTTTGTAAACTCGGGGGTGCTGGTGCCGTATAACAAGTTTGCTGAGTTTGGGTTTTCAGGAAAGTTCATTTGTGGCATGTTGTTTATTTCAAACATCCTATTGAGTTCGTCGGCATATGATCCTTGAGCTATGATGTTATGAAGGTGAGCATGTAGCATGCTGACCATTACCTTGAGATGATCAGTGTCACTTAATTTGATTATGGTGTCAGTAGTTGGCTTTGTTGCCTCTTTCACGGCCCTCTTTGCTATTTCAGCATATGTGCTTTGGTCTCTCATCCTTTATTCGTTGGTCTTCCTGCTCTTGCTTGTATTTGATGAGGGTCTTTTTGATGGGGCAGGACATGGTCATGGTTGGGTGGGTGTGGTGCACGTCCCCGTTCCTTTTGCTCTTCATGTGAAGCGTGTCAGGAGACTGGTGTATTTTTCCCTTTTTATTTGATGAGGGGATATCGACATGTTGCACGCCAAAAACCCGCACTGGAGGACCTTGTCTGCCATAGCCGTTTCTTCGAAACAAATCTTCATTACGTGCGTGTTGTCTTTTATCTTAATTATTTCTTCTACTTAAGTCCTTCGTTGTTATTTTCAATGTCTGCCCTCAGAGAGTCTGCCGTTCGCCCTCCTACTTGAGAATCTAGATTTTGATGTCCACGGCTTACTTACTTAAATGCTAGTGACAGGGGGGAAGGAGGTTCAGGGGAAGAATAAAGGGAAGATTGAAGTGAATTTTAGAAAGAGGGCTAGGCCGAGGTGTATTTATACGATTCTCCAGGATCAGAGAGACGAGGTGTGAAATGAGCGGCGCCAATCACCACGCAATCCGTGAGTGAGGCCTGGTCTGTGGAACTCGCTGCTGATTGGCTGGTATGGGAAGGCAAGTGATCGGTCAGCAGTTGTACACGTCCGTCCGTGAGTGAGGCCTGGTCTGTGGAACTCGCTTTGCTGATTGGCGGGGGGCGCTTGTGGTAGAAGGGGTACCCCTCTTGACTCGCAAGCAAGATGTCACGGGTTCGATTCCCGGGCAGGTGGAGGTTGTTTGGACACTCTTCCTAGCCCCCTTGGTCCCTGTTCACCTAGCAGTAAGTAGGTACCTGTTGTAAATCGAAAGGTTGCGAATTCGTATTCAGGGAAAGTTGTTGGAGCTTCTAAACTTGAACTGACACAATCCGGAGGAGTGGTGACCCGAGGATCACACACCCAACACAGACAAAACCAAATACGTGCGCTATGCGCTAACCAAATAAACGCAGTCGCGTAAAGCCACGGCACTATCTCTCCCACTACAATTCCCTTCCTAACCTGCTGCTCCTTCCTCTGTCATCTTCCCCGCTCTGACTTTCGCTACCAACAACTTTTTGGAGCTTCTAAACTTGAACTTGAACTGATTGGCTCTTTTTTTCAGTCATCGTCTCTGACCCTCTCTCACCATGAGCGGTTACGAGTTTGATAACGTGGCGCGTATACGTCTGGACACGCCGACCTGCCCCAAGAAATTAAACCTCCTAGTTCTCAAGAAGTTCTTTGAAACTAATGAGATCGTGGGGGTCACCAAGGTGGAACGACTGAAGCTCCATGGTGACATCAAGATCACCTTTGCCGAGAGGAGTATGCCCGTACAGCTCGCGGGGATCCCAGACATCGACGGCATTCCAATAAAAATGATTGCCTACAAGTGGGACAACCTGAAGCTGGGAGTAATCTCCCACGCCGAAATTGCCCACGTGGACCAAGCAGAGCTGAGTGAGCTCCTCAAGGGGCAACTCCACGTTGTCAAGAAGCTGTTCGACACCACTGCCCTCATGGGATACCATGCAACCTTACCCAAGGAGGCTCAACTGGCGTGGGTAACTGTGCCAGTCAAGCCCTACTGCAGACCGAAACGCTGTTACAAATGCCAGCACTACGGTCACACAGTCAACAAGTGTGAGGCGCAGGAGGACATCTGCTCCCTGTGCGGCAGCCCCGGACACCGCTACACGGTCTGCCCCAACACAGTGAAAAAATGCGCTGTCTGTGGCGGCCCACATTCCTCCGCCGATCGGACCAGCCCCAAATGGAAGGAGGAATGCAGAATAGCCAAGGCTCGATTATACAAGAAACTGAGCTACAATGAGGCCCTCCTTGCTGCACGCTCCCAAGACAAGAAAAAAACAAAAGAAAAATCAAGAAAAGAAAACTCAAGAAAAGATACACTCCACAAAGAATCAAGAACACCACAAGGCCCGTGGAGCTGAAGCCCACGTGGTTAACCTCACCGTCTCCGACTTCTTCCACACCTATGAGGACTTAATGCACGAGGAAGACGAACAACAAGACCCAAACACGAATGAATGGACACTTCAAGAGAGCAAGAAGAGGAGGAGAGTGAGAAGAAAATCAACTTCAAGCTAACAAGGCTACCAAGACATTTCCTCCAAACAAGAAAACAACACACACAATCAAGCCGACCAAGTACTGAGAAACCATGGCCCAACCCAACACGCACCTGACGCTCACCTGACTCTGTCCTCCCGCCTCCTCGCCGCGTCCAGGCGAGTTGCTGCTGCCTCCAACTTAAACCCCCTCACGCAAGCTGTGTTTAGCCACGGCACCTTTACCTCCTTCTAAAATTCACTTCAATCCTCCCTTTATCCTTCCCCTGAACCTCCTTCCCCCCTGTCACTAGCATTTATGTCATGTCATGATTGGCTGGTAAGCGAACGGCAAGTGATCAGTTAGCAGTTGTAGGGGAGACTATACACTACACTACAATGACTGTGAGGAAGCATTTTGTTCGGAAATTGTCTCTTGGACTGAGATCCACTTCACTTGAACGTCCATAATCCAGTGGAGCGAGCCGAACGTTTGATCGCCTCTGACGACCTGAATGGACAAACTCAGTGCTTCCTTCCAGATCTTTTGCTTTTATCCTCATAGGCATCAAAACTGTCTCGCTTTCTTTCAACGAAACATTTCAAGAAAACCAGCGAATTTACTTTTTTTTTTACTTCTATCCTCTTCACCACTGATCGGCTCGTTAGCCGCTTGGGCGATCGGTCACGTCTCTGCTACTTTTCCTTTTCTTTTATCCTCTTCACCAAAAGATCTGCTCGTTAGCCGCTCGGGCGATCGGTCACGTCTCTGTTACGCACTGTTGGCAAGTACTGGGCATGCACCGGCTCCTGAATGTACCTGAACCCGCTCCAGTGTTGGTCAAGTCTTGTCTTGAAAGAGTTCACACTCGGTGCCAATGTAATGACCACGGTCATACACGTCAGTTATCGTAAAATCAGACGATTCATATTACGCTCAATAGCCCACAAAACATGTAGCTATGCCTTCTTTATTAAGTCTCCCATCTGAGGCATCCGTTTTCTCATCACTTCAAGACGCCCGAGTCCTCCGTTTTCCCATTTTCTCTGACTTCCTGACACCAACCTCTCTAAAACGTGAATTTGAATGTGAGAGAGAACAACATTGTTTTGAGTCAACTTAGAGATGTCTGATTACAGTTAAAGCATACAAGATCCCTCGTGAGTGATGTTGAAAGCTTTAACTGTCTTTATTGTTCGTAACACTTGTCAAGTGAGTGAGTGTCGAGTCTGCCAGTACAAATGGCATCCCATGATATTGTCCCTGGTTATAGCCATGAATTTCTGAGTACTACTGAAATTAGATCATTTTGATGCCCAAACATCAGAGAATCTGATTTTTGTAGTTTAGTTAGTGTCTGTTGTCAATTCAAGAAAGCCGTTAATCTTCTGAAAGAACATGTCAAACTTCTTATCTCCAAGATCTCAACCTATACCCATAGAGGGTCCTTATCTAGAAATTCGCTTATGTTGAGAAAACTAGTGTTAACAACGTGTGTAATTCCACTTTTTCCTAGCAAGCTCAATCTTTGATTAGAAATTCACCTGACCTATGGTATTGATTTTCATAGTTAAATGTACAGCCTTTCTGGCATGCATGTGTTGTAATGACCACGGTCATACACGTCAGTTAACGTAAAATCAGACGATTCATATTACGCTCAATGGTCCACAAAACATGTAGCTATGCCTTCTTTACTTGAGTCCCCCCGTCTGAGAAGTCAGTTTTCTCATCGCTTCAAGACATCTGAGTCCCCTGTTATCCCATTTTCTCTGACTTCCTGAAACCAACCTCTCTATAAAGTGAGTTTGAATACGAGAGAGAACACCATTGTTTTGAATCAACTTAGATATGTGTGGTTACAGTTAAAGCATACAAGATCCTTTGTGAGTGATGTTGAAAGCCTTAACTCTTTAGTGTTAGTAACATTGGTTAAGTAAGTGAGTGTTGAATCTGCCAATACATACGACATCCCGTGATAGTGTCCCAAGGGATAGCCATGATAGTACAGCGGCAAAGCGAAACAATTGTGCATTTTATGATGAAAGCATTAACTTTGGCACAGATATAGAGTAATACACGGTGAATATTTTTAGATATGGAACCACTAGAAACTCAACCTCTGTGGGCGCCATATTGAATTTCAAGATGGCCGCCGTTTAGGATACACTAAACTATGTATTTCTGTTTTTACGGATGCATATTTCATTCCAATGCATCAATATACATAATCCGGGTTACGAAAATCATTTGTGATAGTTTTCGAAATTTATTACAATGAAAAAGACAAGTAAAAGCATTACACTGGAAAATTAACATACAAATTTTCCGAACTGCCAAAACTTATTTTTTTTTCTGAACATTCGGCTATTGAGGCTGAATCTCTGTAGATATTTGGCCTTAACAGCCACCTTCACATGCACAAAGTCCAGTGCATTTAAGTGCAGCTTTTTTGCACCTACACTTGCCACAGCAGTGTTTTCTGCAACCGCAAGAGATGAGCTCGTGGCATGACTTTGACACGTCAGAGAGTGTGGTCCAGAGTGGTTCCGGCTCATCACCCGACTTCATACAACCCCAGTCACATGGTGATGGCTGACTGAAAAACGCTATTGCGGCCTGTACCCAGATATGTCCAGCCTGATAAGCAGCTCTCTTTACCTGCTGCTCCAGAGCTGCTCGTGTTGGTGGGAGGTCCTCCAGTGATCTTGATTTTCTTGAAAACAGTTTCTTTCTCAGCACGTTCACGTCACAGCTTGTGCTCGTACGGTCATAGACCAGCACGATGAATATCTCCAGTGTCGACAGGACACCATCAGGCAGCTCACTTGGGGTGGAAACCAGACTGAGGAAGGCGGTTGTCACTTCCGGAAATGCATTCCATGTAGCCCACGTTGCATTCTTGCTATGACCTGCAAAGACAGATACCGTGTCGCAGCCTGTTATTGCGTGAAACACTGGAAGAGCTCTCGATTTCTCAGGTCCCAGGGCCTTTGCAATCTGATGTGGTGCTATGTAGCGTCGACTCTTTCCTGTGCCAAAAGTAAGCCATAGTTCATCTCGTACCTCACTCCGTTCATTCGCTAGAGCAACTGCAAGGATGACAACATCTGTATCGACGGTACGAATGAGTATTCGCCGATGACCACATTCCAAGGCATCAGCTGCATGAACCGTCATCCTAGTGTCGGCCTCTTCGTGGTTGCATGGTGCCAAGTTGGCAGTGTCCTTCCGGGGTGGAACAGTGAGTACCTGTTTCTTGTCTGTGACAACCAGCTGTTTACTTTCTTTGACAACCAACTGCATAACCTGTTCTGACAGGAAACTGAAGAGTTCCTCTTTGTTGTCACTGTGGCGAAGAAAGTTTTGCCAGTTGCTAGGTAGAGGACCAGAGGCAGTGACGCGTCTTCGAATGCCCTTGCCACGATTACATCTTACTGTTGCTTTTATGCTCCCAGATTTCAGGTAGCAATCCCATACCAGCTGTGCTGTATTCTTGAAATGTCCTACTGCCTCCTGGCTTCAACATTTCCACAACGGCAGGTCCATAGAGTATAATTGAGGTGACATGTGGAGCGTCAGTGATCTTGTCAGGAAGCTGTTCAAGGGGTGTGAGTAAGTCGGCCTTCTTGCTGAAGCGGAGTTTCCCATTACTGGATAGCGCTAGTGGATAGGCCCGGTTTTCATGCTTGAAGAATTCGTCCTAATCACCCTCTCTTGTTTGACAGGCTATGTAGAGCCTGGAGAAGAGTCCACAGTCGTCTTTTGCGAAGGCTAGTTGCTGCTTACTCCTAATTGGAAACTTGGATTTCATAGAACTGAGTAATGTTTGCTTGTTGAGCTTAATAGTGTCACCAATAGGCTTAGACTTGTCTTCAAGGCCTTCTCTTACATACGAATGGAATTGTTCTCATCCAAGCTTGACAACATTTTGCACACACTTCACGGCTTCTGGACACAAGATTTCCTTTGTATGAAAAAACATTAGGTCAGCACTTTCTTCTTCAAATGGGTCTCCCATTTCTTCCATGACAAGTGTAAGTGCTTTCACATCCTGAAGAAACTTGTCCTGCGTCGTGTTGGTTTGCTCATGATGGTGGAAGTTAGCCTTGGTTTGCCCAGCTTTCTGCGATGATTCAAATTCAGCAATGACCTGTGCTACTTCTGGACCTGCAACCATCCACCGTCGAAGTGCACTAGGGTTTCCAGTCAAACCGACTGCACCATCATTACCTTTGATGCAGGCATTGTTTTGCTCATGGGCCTGGTCTAGTGCCATTGCAGAAAAACGGCGGGCTGTCTTTTTTGTAGTGCAATGTCCAGCTTGAAACTTTGCAGCCACATCAGGATGCTTGTCCGAGAGCTCTGTCATGTCCTTCAGGTGGACTGGAACCCACCGAGAATAATGAGTATGATCCAAGGCGAAGAACCACTGACACAGTTCAGCCAGAACATCCATGTATAGCGAGAAGTGTGAATCTCGTAGTGATCTAACAAACATAAAGATACTTAGCTCTAGGTTGAGAGTGGTTGCCCAGTACTGAAACTGGGGACAACATTCAGCCCTCTGCTGACACCAGACACCAAACTCTAGGGGCTCATGACCATCACTTTGGGCATCTTCAGTGTAGGATGTTCAGGGTTGCTGCTGTTATCTGATGGTCTCGCCTGGTGCGTGTGACGTGAGCAGCCTTTAGGAAAGAGTTCGCAGTTCCTGGGCTGGCAACATCGGCTTGCACCAGGGTTTCTGCCCACCCGCTGCCCTGCAACCAACTGCCTGCCATCCTCAGAGCCGCCATTTCAATGTGGAGACCGCCCAGAATCATAATAAATTTCTCTTCGCCGTAATTTTCGGGCCAATTCTACTGAATCTGTTTGGCTATTGCAAACAATGGTTGGTCCAAGGTGATTACTGGGGTTTGACCTTTTCTTTCTTCCTGTAGCCTATTATTTCCCCATGCTTCGCAGTATTGGACGGTCTCACACGACTAAGACAGTAACGTGATGAAACCTGAATTTTTTTCCTGGATCCGCCCCTGATTTATAGCGGCCATTCAAATCCAGTATCGAGTGGTTCCATATCTGAAAATGTTCATATACCATTACTTCATCGGTGTGCCAAATTTGGTGCTTTCATCATTAAATGCACAATTGTTATGAAAATTGTAGCTATGCCGCTCCACTATGAATTTCCAATTGCGACTGAAGTTAGATTGTTTTGTTGCCCAAACATTAGAGAATTTGATGTTTGTAGTTTAGTTAGTGTCAGTTATCTATTTAAGAAAGTCATTAATCTCCTGAACTATTCTGTCAACCTGTATAATCTCCAAGAGCTAACGCCTCCCCGTGAATAGTTCTTTGTTCGCAGTGTGCTGCACACATCATTGTCATTCCTAAAAACCCCCTTTAATTCATATTACGCTACATAACATTCAAATCCACTGTGCTTGTAGAATCTCAGAGAACGGGAAACATTGATAAAGGATGACTCGCCTACTCAATGTTACTGAATCATGTGTTGTATTGTACCCAGGTACGGTTATATGATATTAATTGTATGTATTCATAGCATTAAGGAGAACTCCAGGTATCCATTAGATGATTGGGAAAGTCCAGTTGAGCCAGACCAGTGTACTGTAGGACTAAGTGTGGATCATGGTTTGAAGGTCATACTATTTACGTCTGTGAACGTGTAGCGAACATAATTTCCACAGATATCATATGAAAATACATGAGAACAATGATCTGGAAAAAGGATAAATGTATCAGAACTATGTGAGGTGTTGGAAGTAACCCAGAAACTATACTTGAAAGGAAACATCTTGTATGCATCGGTGTGAACTTAATACACCTCGTCTCCTCGGGTGACGTATACCCACGACATGTACAGTGATCAGAGAATCTTATGTCTGTGTTCAAGTTGTGCAATGTGTGAGAGGAGGATCCCTAATAACAGTTTTAAGTGAAGTGGATATACCCACGCCATGAACATTCGGCTTTTGTTTTAAGGGAGCGTCCTTTGTACCCGCCTCGAGTGTGCCGCATTGATATTATAACCCAATGAATTTATCCACGAACTAGCAAACCAGAACCTTACTGGACAAAGTCGAGGGTCGGAGGGCCAAAGGAAGACAGAGACTTGGATGGGTGAATGAAATTAAACACTGTGTCCCGAGAGAGAAGGAAAACCTTAGAGGATTGGCCAAAACAGCCCGAAAACGTTTTGAGTAGTGGAGGACTATGGTCGCCAACCCTCAGATATGAGGACGGTGTTCTGATTGATTGGTTCAGTGCTGGTTCCAAAATGCATCTGAACCTGCTCCAGTGTTAATGAAGTGTATTATTGAATGCGCTCACACTTGGTGCCGTCACAACATTCTATGGTAGGTTATTCTAAGAGTTGACAATTCTCACTCCAAAAAGGTTTGCCCTGACAATTTTCTGAAACTTGTTGCTTCTTCAACCTGAAGCTGTGACTTGAAACGGGGCGGACATCTTTCTCCTGAATTAGAAATTTTGGTCAAATCAACGTAGTAGTGTTTTGAGCGTCTGTCTCCTTGATTCTAATAATAATCGACAGTACACCTGAAGCAAATGGATTTGAGGGGTCTCCAGACAACTGTTGGCTATTGGTAATCTTGTAAGAGATTTTACTTTTAAACATTAAGAGAATAATACCGCCTTCACACTTCAGCACAACTAAGGTTATGTACAGTAGCTTGACAATGATGTAGTATAGCACATGGTGTCCTGGGAACGCAAAGATTGTGTGTATGTGGTCGGATTGGAGAACGCAGCTGTTGGGTTTTTGACTGGTTGTGGAAAATAAGATAGTGACACTGTATCGCTCCAACCACTCTTGAGATAACCGGTGGGACACAATAACTCAGCCTTATTCACAGTTTACTCTCAGATTAGATACTGTTGGTACTCGAAGTCGGAGTAGTGTCGTCATCCCTTGGGCGCAGGGGTGTGTGTGCATGTGCTGGTGAAGGACTACCACCTACTGAATCAGCTGCATCAGGCAGAAGTAGCAGCAGGTAAGGCAGGAGTGTTGGGAGGTCTTCCTGCTCTTGTTCCTCTGATAGACATGGTTTTAGTTCTCCCGGAGTGAGATAACACGGTATAGATAATATCTATCTCGCAGCTCTACTTATCTTTTGATAGCATTACTGTGTTGCCGTGCACCTCGACTTTCTCGTGAATGTTGAGACTATTATGTAAAATACTGGAGAAATGATATTGTTAATACATATTTCTTCAAGCTTAATACTTTAAAATTGTATAATTATGTTTTATAGACAGTATGTCACCTGAATAACTAAGAGTAGACAGGAGATATGAGGTGTGTCTGAAACTCGGTGCGTGGAGAAGTGTCAACATAGCCTCCAGCAGCTAGTGGCTGCACACTGTGGCTCCGGCAGTCAGTCGGCCCAGTACTGAAAGTTTGTGCACACCTTAACTACCTCACGCTGTAAACCTCGTCACCTTCTCGCTATCCCGTATAATATTGTTAGCTTACTACATCCTTTAAGTGAATGCCATCTGAAGATAGACACAGGACAATAAGGCACAAAAAATTGTCTTTACAAAAGGATTTGGTTATAGTTCATTAAATCTTAAAAAAAACAAAACAAAAAAAACATGAGCATAACGTCATGGATTACGCCTGAAATTGTATTGTAAAAGCAGCCATCATTTACTATACATTGATTTTAATGTTAAAATGATCGATGTTCCAAATCAACTTTGAAATAATACCTGTACGCCTCAAAGTCTTTATCAAGACGGTTCATAAGGGTGTAAACGATACATAATGAAGATATTATTCGAGGATGACCCATAATTCTTGACCCGACATCGTGACGTTGATGAGGTAAAGCATCGCCAAAATCCACAACATTCTAGGTAAGTTCTGAGAGAAATGTCTTTAATCATACCATATACTAATAATGGTAAATTTGTTTTAAAATATTCATGTGGGGCTATATTGATTAATGTCATCAAAATCAAAAGACTGAAGTTCGTGCGTCATATATATATATATATATATATATATATATATATATATATATATATATATATATATATATATATATATATATATATATATATATATTGATAACATCACACAGGAAAAAGGGACATGCTATCCACTAATCCGCACACCAACCCCACCGCAAACATAAGAGGAGCTTATAAGAAAACGCGACGTAACTAGTCATGTTAAGTTAGGTAAAAAATATGAGATCCACTAATCATTTATCCTACATCTAACTCACATGTTTTCAAAGTATTTTTAACCTTGGGCCACTAACAAATAAATTTGTGTAACATATTATCAGTTTTGTGCTGACCATCACTAAGGTTTATAAAATTCACTTCTCTAATCAAACTTGATTCAACTAGAAGTCTTTCTGTGACACATGATGATTTATACACTTGTATGCTGTTTTACCAATCTATGAGATGATTATTGTTCCCTATATGAACGAACAGTGCACCGCTTTCAGATGCTGTTCTAACATTGTACTTGTGCTGTTTTATTCTGAGTTGCAATGTTTTCCCAGTCTGTCCTACATAATTTCCATTACAATTGCTACATGTAATACAGTAAACACTTTCACTTACATTCAAGGTTGGGCTATTCTTAATTAACAGGTTAGTAATAATTGAGTAATACTTAAAAAGAATTCAGTTGCCTCTGAAGATGCCTTGAATAAAGACGAAAGCTACGGTGCTCCATTGTTTCCCATTTTACTGTGTGATTTTATCAAGAGTTATCTTATCCACGTTTCCATTGTGAATCTACATGATATATATATATATATATATATATATATATATATATATATATATATATATATATATATATATATATATATATATATATTTATATATATATATGTGTGTATATTTATATATATATATATTTATATATATATATATATATATATATATATATATATATATATATATATATATATATATATATATATATATATGTGTGTGTGTGTGTGTGTGTGTTCCTTATACATTCCAGTTTTAATGACAGAGAGGTAATATTTGGTAGGGAGGTGCAGGTAGCATTGGGAATGGTGTTGCACTATCCTATCCCTCTACATGGAGAGGTCGGATGCATTTTCTGAATTTTGAAGGAAGTCAACTGAAGTCTGGTAAGTAATGGCAGAGGCCCAGGGGGGTGGTCTTGAGAAGCCAGGTAACTGAACTAGGAGCAATTAAGTATAAGAAGTCGTCATAACTGTCTTCTTGTTCGAGCTTAATATTTCTTGTTCCGTAACCAATCAACGTTACTCAAACACCACAAAGATATGAAAAAATATAAATTAGTTTCCAAACGATCAATATTTATGGTTAAGGCAATAAAATATATTTACTTGCATTGTGTAAAACATCACTTAAAATATATACTTTCGCAGCTGCAGCTGTTATTCATATATTTTCTGAAATAAACGTTACTGTTGTAACATTCCTCGTTTTAATACTAAGTTGTAAAGGTATATTATATTGGAACACCCATGTTGTACATTGGAGCACCCATTTAGTAAAGTAGAACACCCATGCAGTACAGTAGAACACCTACAGTATGTAGGGTAGTGGAGCACCAATATAGTGGTACAATGAACATTAATGAAGTATAGTGGTGTATCTACGTAGTACAAAGGAAGACCTATGTAGTATAGTGGAGCAACCATGTAGTATCACAAAAGAGCTCCCATGTATAGTGGAGCAGCCATATAGTAGTACAATTAAGTACCTACATAGAAATGGAGTACCCATGGAGTAGCGGAGCACTTATATAATATTGGACCACCTTGACAGTAGAGATGTGTATGGGGAGGAAGAGAGACAGTCGTGAGACCGTGCAACTGGGAGCACAGGTGCAACAGCTGGGAGAGGATTTCGTGGACCTAAGGAGGGATTATCAGGCACTGGTGAAAAAGTTCAGGTGGGAGCATCAGGCACACATTCAACGGTTCAGGGAGGGGGAGCATCAAGCACATATCCAGCAGTCAAGGGAGCAATTAAGGGGGGAGTATCAGGCGCAAGTAGAGGGGGAACAATGATAACACCTAGCTCAGTGGGAGATGCACCAGACAGGGTAGAAACACTGTATCAAACACAGCATGAAAAGAGACCACGGGTGAAGTTAGGAAACGCCATGTTAGTTCCGGGGCCGCGTTGACCATTTCTAAGTTCGACAGTTAGGCAGGGCCAGAGGTAGGTAAGTAGTTCAGAGAGGTCGAGCGAGCCCTCAAGCTGAAAGACGAAGCCGGCCGAATACAGTTCAGGTGTGCATGATAACAAGAAACAGACAGGTTGCCGAGGGTGAAGCTAGCAAGCATAGCAGGGACTAGGAATATGTGAGCTATGGAGGAGTCGTGAGTAGGGCAGAGAAAATAGGACAGATGGCTATGTCAGGAATGTGCATTGGGTTGTGGTTGTGATGTCAAGAGCTGGGTTATGCGAATGGTTGTAATGGTCAGGGCCTCACTAATATGGACTGGTGCATTGTTAGAGGATTGGTCTGCCGGCATGAGGGTCAGGGGAGTGGAAGGAGTCGATCGTTGTAGTTCCGGAGCTACAGACGTGAGAGCGCTTGAGATGAGTCGGTATTATTTTTGACACTGGTTCTCTAAGTTCAAGGGCCAGACAAAAAAGGAGAGTACTTGTTTTGAGTCGGTGCTTCTTTTTTTTTACACCAGTTCTCAAGTTCAAGAACTAGACAGAAAGCGGAGTTTGCTGGCTTGTAAAGTTGGAATCATGCAGATTTGAATGTGGCTTTATGTTGTTATCTCAGCACATGGGGACAGTGCTGTCTCTTGTTAGGGGGATCGATTGTAATATTCAGAAAATTTGATGTGATATTTAGAGACGTTAGAACAAAAATGACCGATCTGCCGAACAGGGAAACATAATTAAGCCAGACTGAAACACTCATGCCTCATGGCGAGTTAAAACAAAGCCTCCAAGCAACGCCCTCAGTCAAGGGGTGGAAGCATTTTGAACTAGGCCTTTAGAAATTTAAATGTGCCTTATCGAATTAATGTAGACACAATTCATGAAGTTTAGGGGCAATTATAAAATTTAAAGTTATTGAGGATAATTTACCAATTCTAAATATGTTACGTGTGTCCCAAAGAAACTACAGTATTAGAAAGACGCAAATGATGACGTCATGGGGAGAGGGGGGGGGGGGGCAGGCGTTGACCGGGCCTC
This sequence comes from Homarus gammarus, assembly GCA_958450375.1. Classification (NCBI taxonomy): domain Eukaryota; kingdom Metazoa; phylum Arthropoda; class Malacostraca; order Decapoda; family Nephropidae; genus Homarus; species Homarus gammarus. The sequence continues at coordinate 1,377,639 of CAUDMG010000523.1, forward strand.
AGTAAGTCACGGTTAGTGACCAAGACGGACGTCTGTATAGGCGCTCCGTGAGCAAGAGACTACGTGGCCTCGTCCCTTCCCGCCCATTCATCCATGTTGTAAGTAAGTCCTTATTCGATCTCAGGCAGTGCTTAGATAGGGCGGAGAAGAATTTAACAGTAGTTAACAAAGTACTCCTTTTGCAGGGTCACGAGACCCCACTTGGTTGGTGGTTTGGAAGACATAGCTGGCTACTCACGGGGTGGATACCCAACCGGCCGGCGAGCAGACAGGTGTCCCTATTTACCAAACAACCGTGAATGACCGCAGAGTTTGATTGTGGTCGATCTGGTTCAACGAATCTCCCCACCTAGGTTCATACAACATCACAAGAACCACCCACACATCTCCTAAGTCAGTCAGTGAAAAATCTTACTAAAGGGAAAGTAGAACCTCTCCCTCAGCTGGGCAGGTTTCACCTGGTTGTACTCGGAGCTGGCCTAGTCTGAGTGTAGACTGAATGAATGAAGGGTCACACGCTGGGACCGGGAGTTCTAGTGGCTACATAGAGACACTCATATCCCCAGTATTGTGTGTATGCAATTAAAATAACCAAGTCCAGGTGTGGAATCAACGCTCCTGATGGTTGATTGCACACGTGGGATGAAGGAGTTCCTCTTCATCATAATTGGTTGATGCTGTAGCACATTAAAGTACGGGTGTGTTCTGAACATATATGTGAAGCATGTTACGCGTTATGGTGGTGAAATGTGATTAGAATAGCCAAGTCTAGGTGTGAATTCAACGCTCTTCATGGTTGATTGCACACGTGGGACGTAGGAGTTCCTCTGCAAGAATTGGTGAATGCTGTAGCAACTTAAGGTACGGGTGCAGTCTGAACTTATGTGTGAAGCATGGAAGGAATAGAATTGTTATCTTTTACCAGTGCGTCTGATTAACCCCAATCATAGGTACTAGCTATTCCACGGTCCCGGAAAATACTTTTATTAATTGGGTTTGTGCTGGTTCGGTATTCCCTGAGGGGCACTTCCACTGCATTACCATCCACTACAACTCAAAAACCCCAATAGGCAGAATTCCGACCGGTTATTTATATATATATATATACTAAGAGAGTATAGTGGAGTACCTATGTAATGGAGCTATTGTAAAACCCTTGTATAAAATTATAATGGGACACATTATGAGACTACTGGAGCACCTAAGAGGGTATAGTGGAGACTTATGAGACTTAAACTCAATAAAACAAGTGTAAAGACGAGGGACAAAATCTGATCAAGATACTGCGGTCTATCAAGACAAATTAAGAACCAAGCGGATGTGAAGAGCTGCAGAAGGATCCCTGTGGGCTCCAGGAATGGTCGAAGAAATGGCTGCTGAGATTCAATGTCACGAAGTGTAAGAGGATGCACCTGGGGCGTACCAACGGTAAGGAGGCGTATCATATGTCCCAACGGGATGAAGAAAATGCACTAGTTGAGACTGTGTGTGAGAAGGACCTAGGTGTGTATGTTGACAATGAGCTGAAGTTATCGGGCCATTGCGAGAAGAAGGTAAATCAGGCAAATAAATTATTGGGTTTTATAAGAAGGTCGTTCAGATATCTAGACGGTCCGTCCCTCGTAACGATCTTCAGGAGTGAAGTGCTCCCCCATTTGGAGTACTGTCACCCCGTCTGGTCCCTGAGATATGCTAGGGACTGTCAGTTGGTTGAAAATGTGCACTTCGGCACCTCAGCTACCCTGAGAGATTGGAGTGCCTGAACTTGCCTAGCTTATACTATTGATGGGCAAGGGGGGACCTAGGTGAGGTGTATAAGCATCTCAAGGGGCACTACTCAGTCGAGTGTCCTTACTTGGAACTGGCGGACGCTCGCCCCACAAGGGGTCGCAGCTCAAGATTGAAGAAGCCACAAGTCTAGAAAACTGTGAGGGCAAACTTTTTCGGAGTGAGGGTTGTAAACTCTTGGAATAATCTACCGGACAGTGTTGTGACGGCACCGAGTGTGAGCTCTTTCAAGACAAGACTTGACCAACACTGGAGCAGGTTCAGGTACATTCAGGAGCCGGTGCATGCCCAGTATTGCCAACAGTGCGTGACAGAGACGTGACCGATCGCCCGGGCGGCTAGCGAGTCGATCTTTTGGTGAAGAAGATTAATGAAAAGGAAAAGTAATCAGAGACGTGACCGATCGACCAAGCGGCTAACAAGCCGATCAGTGGCGAAGAGGATAAAAGTAAAAAGTAATGCAAACATAAAAGTAACTTGCTCGTAGCGCACCACTTACAAGAGTAGATGGTATGTGAGGCATTTCTTGAAGCTTTTTGCCGTGGCACGATGGTGTAATCTGGTATACGAGGCAGCTACCAAACAGGGAGGTACTACCGCCTGGGAAGATATTGGAAGCATAATGTGTTGTCTAATGGTAGACCCTGCTGCCATATGGCATCACGAAAATTGTGACCAAGTCCCAGGTTGCTGATCTTACTTTCTGTCTCATGTAGCCTACACAATTGCAGGGTTCACGGCGCCATAAGCTCGTTGAACAGGCTTTGTGTGAAATATAACAGAGTCTAGGACTGTTTTTAGTATTCTGGTGGTCCAGCGGTTAGCGTTCCCAGGTCAGTCATGGGCTCGTGGGCCGTGGGTTCGAATGCCGGCGGGTTGAGGTGTTGATTGTATGTCGTAGTCAGCGTGTTTATTGGGCTAATGAAATATATATATATATATATATATATATATATATATATATATATATATATATATATATATATATATATATAGTGTGACCAACACAGGTCGTTGACCTGTGCCCTGGTGGGCTAATCGTAAAGAAGAAAAAAAAAATCCCAGGGATTGTAGGAGGAGGGTGTCTTGTGTAGCAGCGGGTGGGTGTGGGAGACTTATCACGTCACAAGGCTTCCTCCCGCGCTTTCCGTTGATAACAGCTGCCTATGTTTTGAGACAATGCCAAGGAATTGCTTGAGGTTAAAACAATATGTAATTATTTCTGGTCGTGACCAAGATCTAAGTCGTGATCTCAATAAAATTGTTATGCCGAAGCATAAATTGCTATTATAATGTTTGTAAATTAGGTGTTCTGATCATTTTCTACCCCAAGTAACAGTTATTTTGACAAGTTTAGGGTGATTTTCGTGTATATATTGATGTATTACTTATGTAATACATCAGGGCCTGGGGGGCGAAAATGTAATGATAATTCATAGTAAATAAAATTTGTAATACAAAATACAAAATAAAATAATAATGATAATAATAGTAACAACACTAATAATAATAATAATATTAATAATAATAATAATATTAATAATAATAACAATAAAGAACCATAAAGAAATACAAAAATGAAAAAAAAAGATCAAGTGAGAAATAATACATGTATGTTGTGTTGTCAAAGTAAGATAACAATTGAGACCCTGCAATTGTGTGTACATGAGGCAGAAAGTCAGATGAGCAACCTGGGACTTGGTCACAATTTTCGTGGTGCCATATGGCAGCAGGGTCTACCATTAGACAACACATTATGCTTCCAATATCTTCCCAGGCGGTAGTACCTCCGTTTGGTAGCTGCCTACTACTGATTGTGTTTATTTACTTATCATTGTAAGCCTCGATCAGAGGAGATCGTTCTAGAACTACTCAGGCGTCTCTCGGTGGTGCTAGGATGTTCTGGAGGCGTCTTGTAGGGGCAGGCGTTTTTTATATATAGGGTGAGTGAAGTTTCTCTCTTATTTTCTTAATTCCTTCTCTATACTTTTTCTCTTTTCTTTTTCCTTTATTTTCTGTTCTCTGTTACTCTTCTGCTTCTAGTCATATTCTGATCTAGTTATATTCTGACCTAGTGCTTTCCTGGGAAACCTTTTGTTATGTTACATTCTTCAATACTCACGGTCGATGCCACTAAGATATTTCTATCAGAACTTACTGTATAATATAATATAATATTAATCACTTAAATAATGTGATAATAACAGTGGGTGGTAGCAAAGTGGTGAGGGCTGGGCACTTGGGTTTGTTTGTATTCAATGGTATTGTAGTGGACGTCTCCCCTACAAACTGAGTAGCTGCATCCCACCTGCGACGCCTTCCTTAGCAACCAAACGAGCGGCGACACCAGATGTTAGGGTAACCTAGCAACGGAACCAAAAGACCGGCGACTTTCTCGGGTTTTCCCAACATGACTCATAGAGGACTCACGGCTGCCGGGTATATAAGCTCTGTCTCTCCATTGAGATTCATTCTCACTCGCCAGCCAGCCTTCGTTGTGAACGGACGTCTCTCTAGACCCCTCACTGCAAAGCCAGCCAGCCTAACTCTTACAGTTGACAAACTGCACTCAATCATCAACCTCATTACCATTACTTCATACAACAGGGAAGCTCGTTCCAGACAACGCCCTTTCCGTGCCTCCCTACTGATCAGGGGTGACTCCTGATCAGAGGCGGCCCTGACTGGGAGATCTGTAACGGTTTTCTGCAGCGGACTTGGGCCGCTATCCCACTGGTGCACTTGCACCATTGGCTATTTCTCCTTGATCTTCCTTCTTTTTCGCTCTGGCCTGGGGACCTGCACCCTAGAGGTGTATTCGTCCTTGGGTCCCCCCTGTAACTGTTCACCTCCCTCCCAGGAGTTTGTGAATAAGAAAGGGGGCAGGAGCACTACCCATCCCTCCGCCTAGCCTTCCTAGGTAACCGTGATCGTGCGGGTCCACCTGGGAAGGGGGTCGCAATCCTGAATCCTTACCCCCCCCCCCCCCCAATTAGGTACACTAGCTCACGTCTATAAGTGAGCATTCAGAAACACTAGGGAAGTAGGATCCCCTGACGGGGCTTTCGGGACAGTGTTGCGGGAACCACTCTACGACCACTCGACCAACAAGTGGCGGTGGGGAGTGTTGTAATTCCTGTAACAAACTCTGTCCTGGAATAGGTAGGTCTCAAGTCTGAAATCACGCAAGGGTGGCATGTCCACCACACACCCTCTAGAATGAGGGCACACCGGATACGGATACGCTCCCATGAAGGGGGCGTGACTGACGGAAGAAAAACTGAATTAGCAAGACTCCTTACTACAACACTACTGATCAAAATTTCCAACCTTATCACGACCAAGGACTCGTTCATCGCCCTGTGCCTGACTGAGAATGATGTCGACCAACTCCTATCGAACGACAGCACAAGGAAACTGAAGTCCGCGAAATTCGAAGTTGCAATCCCTCCTCAACTCCGAGCGAGGAAATCAATTGTGATCAAAAGATTAGATAAAGCAATCACTGAAGAATCTAGTAAACAGGAATTGGCATCTGATATAGAAGACAAAAATGAATGGGCCAAGGTGGAGGAAGTGGTCAAGCTGCCCAGACTGCCATCCATGCTGAAAATACGGTTCACTGAAATAGCCATGGCCCAAAAAGCAATCCAGGAGGGACTTTGTCTCTCCTACTACCATGTCAGCAGCAGCCAGGTGGAGCAGGAGGAATTCTTCCCCATCACTCCATGCTGGAATTGCTACCAATATTCACACATGGCAACAAACTGCCCTAACAAGGACACCAAGCACTGCTCAGAATGCGGGAATAAGGGGCACACCTTCAGAGAGTGCAAAAACAAAGATAACCCCAAGTGCCTAAACTGCGAAGGAGATCATAGAACACTGGCTACTCGCTGCCCTATACGAAAAGCGATAGTCAATCAAAAGAGGGAGAAGGAGAAGACGCGGGAACAACAAAACAAGACATACTCAGCTGTGACCAAATTAACCAGAGAAACGACAAAGATCCTCGAAAAAGTCGCCACACCACCCCCCGCAAACCAACCGATTGTGCTTCAGCTTGGAAATAATCTTTCCGTAAAAATAATGACATCCATAATCCACGCCCACATCATGAATATAGCCAGACCTGGAACTTTCGCCAAGGCAGCAAGGGACATGTTCGCCGCCAACAACCTGCCAGACATGGAATTCCCAAACGATGTGCCTTCTTCTGAAATCTTCAACTTCATTTACAAATCAGAGAGCACTGAAATTCAAATACCACCAACTCACGAACCATCAACTCACGAACCATCAACACAAGACCAGACTACCTCAGGCATACAACCCGAGCCAGCAAGCGAGGAAGAATCAATGGAAGACTCAAGACAAGATGAAACCACCACAATAACAGAACAAGCCGCCAGAGTCAACACCCAAAAAAAGAAGCAAGCAGGAACTAAGGCACCACCTGCTACGGAGAACAAAGACCTAGGGTATGAAACTGGTATTCGATTCTACTCCACTACAGCTCCCCCCATAGTCTCAACAGAAAGACTATTGGCAGAAATAAGGCAAGGCAAGATCAAATACACATACTCGGACAAAAACCTAGATGACACACATATTGAAACACTAATCAAGAAGGGAAGAATACTCACAAGACACAACAGAATAGAAAGAGTTGATCAGTCAACATATAAAAAGATCCGCTTGGGCCTGGACAGGAGGCTGTCAGGGGAGCACCGGTCAGCAAAAATGGCGCAAACCAGCTCTAGACACCAGCCTTCATAATAAATAAGCTAAAAATAATCCAACATAATGTCTTAGCATGGATCCCACAAAGAGCAAGCGAATTATATAACACATACCGTAACATAGACCCAGATATTATTCTCGTCAATTCGCATGGTAAGAAAAACTCAGAAAAAATAAAACTATTTAACTACACAGTATACCAAAAAAACAACCAAGACACACTATATGATGGAATAGCCATAGCCATCAAACGAAACATACAACACAAGATACACGACTCATTTCAAGAAAACTTTCTGGCGATCGAAATTAACGGCCCAATCACAACTCACGAAACTAAGACGATTCAGCAAAATGGACACCAAAATTCAACTACACCTATACAAAGCACTTATCCGCCCACACCTAGAATATCCACCAATACCACTCAGCACGATCAGCAAATCCAGTCAACTTAAACTTCAAGCAGTACAAAACAAAGCTATCCGTAGAGCATCAAAGCAACTCCCGCCATACACCACCAAAATACAAGAACTTCACGAATTATTCAATCTCGAACCACTGAACACACGTACACACAGCCAAGCACAGAGTATGGACCAAACTTGAAGAGATGGAGGACCCATTATTCTCCAAGTTAAAAGAAGAAGGAACAACTAAAACTCACAGCTGGTGGCCTAAGAGTTTCCATGCTGACATTGCAGAACAAGACCCACTTTACACATATATGTAAACAAATAACACCACCACCGGACAAACAAAAATCAACACCCATTACAATAATGAATATCTAGCTAGCTTAGCTCCTCCCCCCTCAACCTCCCTCCCTGAGCGGAAGGGCGTGTGCTGCGCGCGGCCACCACCCAATCACTTCAACTCGTCTCCGCTAGGTGGACAGCCCACCTGCTATCTACCCCTCCCACTCTTCTTCCCGTTTCCATGCTTTACTTCTCTCTCTCTCTCCTTTCCCAGTGCAAAGTCATTTGCCACTTTACTTCATTATCATCATCATCATCGAGATTCATTCTGGTCTCTCTTCTTGAACAAGCAACACCTCCTCCTCCGCCGCTGCCTGGCGGCCCTCGCCTCTCCTCCACCTGCCTGGCGGTCCTCGCTCCCGCCAGCAAGCATGGCGACCCACCAGCTGTCCTTCTCTGAACTTCCTCACCAACCAGCTCTCATTCTGGCCCATCTTCCTGAACACGCAACACCTCCTCCAGCAAGCTCCACGCTGTCCAGCTTTCATTCAACCAGGAGGCCAGCAACAGGCAACATCTTCTCTAGCGAAGCTCCTGCACATCTACCTCCTTCAACACGCTACTCACCAAACGTCTCTACTGAGCAGCTCCTCACCACACGGCACCTCCAGCACCAGACTGTAAATCATATAACTTATATTATACAAGAAAACCACCTTAGAGTTTCCATCCATCCTGAGTGCTAGACAACATTATACCACGAACTACTACAGTATCAAGGTATGTGGAAGAAACAAGTATGAATATCGCAGGAGAAGGATACCCCCAACACCAACATACAATAAAGATAATTTATTTAAAATTAAGTTGAATATTGGACACGTGATCATAACATACACCTATGAATCACCCTTTTGGGGCTCACTCAAGACTTGGCCAAATTTACGTTAACACTGATAACCCCAAAGACCACCTGGCCTTAATTCTACGTCAGCCACAAATATTCAAGTCAATAGGACCAATGTTCAGTCAAAAGTACTATAGGTTTCCGGTAACATTCTATGACACTTCAGTATTATTAATTACCACTTGCTAACACTAAATAATATTTCTCAAATACCCATCACAAGATTGTTCGTGTACATGAAGCATTATTACTTTACACACTTGGAGATATATATAACTCTGGCACACACACAGTTATCCCGACTCCACTAGTCAGTAATACTGTGGGATGGGATGGTTGGGTTCACACTCAGGATGGGATGGAGAAAGGAAACTCACAATGTGCTCTCTGTATACATGTTGTATTGGATGTACAATGCAGCTTAGTGCTGGGAAGTGGCAGCGTGGTTACAAGCGTGATGTAGAGAGAGCTGGTTGGTGAGGATGCTCAGAGGAGGACAGCTTGTGGGTGGCCATGCTCGCCGGCGGGAGCGAGGGCCGCCAGGCAGGCGGAGGAGCAAGGACCGCCAGGCAGGCGGAGGTGTTGCTGGCTGGTTGGTGTAGGTAGAAAGAGAGAGATCACCACGAGGTCAGGTCTTAAATAGCGGGGGTAGGCGTGGCTTAGCAGTTGACCCCCGCTCCGTGATGTATGGCGGCGCTGGTTGACCTAGACCACGAGGCATACACTGGGGAATTGGTGGGGTCGGCTAGGCAGCGACAAACAGCGTTTGTAGGGGAGAATTCCACTACAATACTCCCCCTTCCCTCCAGGCGGTGTAGGAGACTTGTTGTCTGCAGGGTTGCATAGCATATGTGAGGCAGAACGGGCGGTGCGTGCCTCATGTGAGACAACTGCGATGGCGTGGATGAGCCGGTCGCTGGGGACAACTGTCTAGATACACAATATCTGTGGGAGAAGAGAGGGAGAATAAGGGTGTGTGGAGGCGATGAATGTTGTGCTTCCCTCACGGCAGGTAAAGAGTCGTCAGATGCGCCTGCTGGGGTGTGTGGGCCTGGATCAGGAGCAGGGGCTGCGTCAGCAGAAGCGGATGAGGGCTCGTGACAGCAGCTGGGTCCACGACAGCAGCAGGGTGCAGGACATAAGCAGGGAGTACCTGAGGGAGAAAAGAGGAGTGTGTGGGTCCGCACTCAGGAACAGAGGCCGCATAAGGGGCGGCAGGGGTTACTGCTGGGCCGGGGTCAGCGTCTGAGGCAGGACGGGTGTGCTGGGGTCGGAAGAGGAGCGACTGTCTGCTTAGAGTAGCAGAGCTGCTCTAGGGTGTCTGACCTGCGGTGTAGAGACAGTAGCTGTAGAGCCGATGAGAGCTGCTTCTGGGTGGATAAGCCAGTCTTCCATGTTGCTTGAAGACTGGGAGAGTGATCAGTTTCTCCTCCATCGTGTGTGAGTGCGAATCTCCGGGAGTCACCATTTGTGGGGTTCAAGATGTTTGGTTCACACTCAAGATGGAATGGAGAAAGGAAACTCACAATGTGTCCCCTTAAAACTACGACTGGAGAAATGACTGATGATGAGTTAGAAATGTGTAGTACGTTAAATAGTCATTTTCGCTCCGTATTCACAAATGAAAACCTAGCACAGTTTCCAGAAGTTCATAAGGTATATAACGACAGTATAGAAAATATGTTGATGAATATCAATATTACTAGTAACGATGTGCTTAAAGTAATTAACAAACTGAAGCCTCATAAATCGCCTGGTCCAGACGAGGTATATGCTAGAATATTAAAAGAATGTAGAGATGAGTTGAGTAATCCATTAGCAGTTTTATTTAATAAGTCATTAGAATCGGGCCTAGTGCCAGAAGCTTGGAAACTTGAAAATGTAGTTCCTATTTTCAAAAAGGGTGATAAATCAATTGCATCAAATTACCGTCCCATTAGTCTCACGTCAATCATAGGCAAGTTGCTAGAGTCAATTATTGCTACAAAAATCAGAAGCCACCTTGAAACATTCAACTTAATTCATTCTTCTCAGCACGGGTTCACCCAGGGACGTTCTTGTCTCACAAATTTGCTTAGCTTTTTCTCAGAAGTATATGAAGCGGTAGATAATGATAAGTCATATGATATAATTTATTTAGATTTCAGTAAAGCATTCGATAGAGTCCCTCATGAGAGATTGATAAGGAAGGTAGAAGCACATGGAATAGGTGGATCATTATTAAAATGGATTAGGTCATGGTTAGCTGGTAGGAAACAAAGAGTCAGCATAAATGGATTAAAGTCAGACTGGGGTGCGGTCAAAAGCGGAGTTCCCCAGGGATCTGTATTGGGCCCTCTGCTGTTTGTTATATTCATTAATGATCTTGATTTAGACATAACTAGTAGGATTAGTAAATTTGCAGATGATACCAAAATGGGGAGAGTGATAAATTCAGACAGTGACTTTGAACACCTTCAAAGAGATCTAGATACCTTACATGAGTGGTCAGTAGACTGGCAAATGAATTTTAATACTGATAAATGCAAGGTACTACAGATAGGGAAGACGAATACAAACGTTAAGTATAAACTAGGTAACACGGAAATAGAAAACTCAGTTTGTGAAAAAGATCTAGGCGTATTTGTTAGCAACGACTTGAAACCTAGAAAACAATGTATTAGCGTTCGCAACAAGGCAAACAGGATTCTAGGGTTCATATCTAGGTCTGTGAGTAACAGAACTGCTGACGTTATCTTGAAACTTTACCTAGCATTAGTGAGGCCACACATGGATTATGCGGTTCAGTTCTGGTGTCCTTATTATAGAATGGACATAGATTCTTTGGAGAGAGTACAAAGAAGAATGACAAAAATGATCCATAATATTAGAAACCTTACATATGAAGAAAGACTGAAAAGCTTAGGCTTGCATTCATTACAGAGGCGTAGAGTTAGGGGAGATATGATAGAGGTGTACAAGTGGGTGAGTGGGATTAACAAGGGTAAAATGGAAGATGTTCTGAAGCTCAGTAATAACGAAATAACTAGAACAAATGGCTTTAAATTAGATAAATTCCGATTCAGAAAGGATATAGGCAAGCACTGGTTTGGTAATAGAGTTGTGGATATGTGGAATAGGCTACCGAGTGCTATAGTAGGATCGGGGACGCTAAGGAGCTTCAAGACGAAGTTGGATAGGCACATGGAAGTGCTGGGATGGGTGTGAAAGGGATCTGCCCTGTATGGGCCAGTCGGCCTCCTGCAGTATCCCACTCTCTTATGTTCTTATGTTTTTATGTGCTCTCTATACATGTTGTATTGGATGTACAATGCAGCTTGGTGCTGGGAAGGCAGCATGTTTACAAGCGTGATGTAGAGAGAGCTGGTTGGTGAGGATGCTCACAGGAGGACAGCTTGTGGGTCGCCATGCTCGCCGGTGGGAGAGGAGCGAGGACCGCCAGGCAGGCGGAGGTGTTGCTGGCTGGTTGGTGTAGGTAGAAAGAGAGAGGTCACCACGAGGTCTGGTCTTAAATAGCGGGGGTAGGCGTGGCTTAGCAGTTGACCCCCGCTCCTTCATGTATGGCGGCGCTGGTTGACCTAGACCACGAGGCATACACTGGGGAATTGATGGGGTCGGCTAGGCAGGGACAAACAGCGTTTGTAGGGGAGAATTCCACTACAGTATCAGTAAGCACATAAACTAATTCAATGGATATTAGCTGCCCATACAACAAATTTCATCGTATAAACATCCCAAACAATATTGGTATTATTATGGTTTTGGTCATCTGGAGAACCTTAAGATTCTAACTATGGGATTAAGTACTTTAAACAATAAGACACATTATCGCTACAGGATTTCTGTCGCAAATTTTTTTTTTCGATCGCATAAGAAAATACAGATTATATGTTAGGGTAGGTTAGGTTAGAGTATGATGAGTTATAAGGGTAGCTTAACATACACCGGTACGGGGGGGGCGGTGAAGTAACTCAAAACTAGTGATTTCCGATAGAAATGAAGGTCTAAATCGTCCATAACACATCGCAAACCATCAGTAAAAAACATAGCCTGCATTTCTAAATACTGGGATGACCAAAACTTAAAATTTATCCAATATAGCCTATCTCGAATCTTAACATCCAAATACTCATAGTAGTTTAAGTAAAATTTTACCCATTAATTAATATAAATGATGATATATCCCAGTGGTTCATTAGTGAAATATCAAAACAATAACAACACTATGTTGTCTTGATTACCTAACATCAGGCATTCTCAAAACAAAGTCCAGATAATGTCATTACTTCTAAATTTACTCGTATCTCCATATAGTACTGATATACTCTGTAAATGCTTTGAAAAAAAAGAGAGAAAGTCTACCAGGTAAGAGTACATGACAGCTGAGCTGGTGTGACCATGGGAGTTTTTTATGTCCAAAAGAACAGAAGCTAAAGGTTCATAAGGGTCCCGCAAGGCTAAAGGTTCATAAGAGTCCCGGACCGGACATGGTGCATCCCAGAGTGCTGAGGGAGTTGTGCAACGAGGTAGCTGAGCCCCTGAAGATCCTGTTCAGTAAATGCCTGGGTGAACAAATGGTCCCCAGTGAATGGAAAATGGCTTATGTGAGTCCTATCTTCAAGAAGGGCGATCGTCACTCCACGAATAACTATAGACTAGTGAGCCTTGCAAGCATAATATGTAAAGTACTAGATAGCATTATAAGAGATGCCATGATGGAACACCTACAGCGAAACAACCTCGTAAATGATTGCCAACACGGTTTTATGCCGGGGCGCTCCTGCTTGGCACAATTGCTCAAAGTATTAGATATTTGGACCCATATTCTGGAACGGGGTGGTAATATCGACAATATTTATCTAGATTTTGCCAAGGCTTTTGACAGTGTACCCCACGAAAGGCTGAAAATTAAACTGGAAGGTGTACAGGATTCGGGGAAATGTCCTGGCGTGGGGAGAGGACTTTCTACATGATAGCAAGCAGTGTGTGGTGGTTAATGGAACTGCATAATCCAGGTGTGGTCTCACAAGGGCAAGATACAGTTTTAGGATGACCTCGCTAGTCTTGTAACCAACACTCCTTTGTATGAACCCAAGTACTTTATGAGCTTTGTTACGAGCAAAAACACATTGTTTACTTGGCTTAAGGTTCCTGCTTATCATTACTCCTAAATCTCTCTCGCAGTCGGATTTCTCTATGGCATCGTTGTTCATCTGGTATCTGGTTTCCCTGTTTACATCTCCTATACTGAGTACTTTACATTTGTCCACGTTGAATTTCATCTGCCATTTTTCAGACCATTCGAAAAATTTGTTTAGATCTTCCTGTAGTTTTGCGGAGTCCTCGTCAGATTTAATAACACGTTCTATTTCAGTGTCATCAGCAAATTTACTTATGTTGCTGTGTATGCCGGTATCTATGTCGTTTATGTATATAATAAATAATAATGGTCCAAGTAAATCACTGTATGTGCGGCGTGATCCAGGTATATGCTGATAACCACAAGGAAAAAGAAAACACGAACTTCCCAAGCACTTTCGTGTAATTCACATTTCAGCGGTGAGTACAGACTAAGGAGAAGTACATAACAAGGTATATATATATATATATATATATATATATATATATATATATATATATATATATATATATATATATATATATATATATATATATTTCATGTAAATCCACAATGAAAACGTGGATAAGATAAATCTTGAGGTGCTTCGTTGTTTCCATTTTCCCGTGTGATTTTATCAAGATATATATATATATACAGGGCCGTCCCTAGGGGGGTGCGGGGCCCGGGGCCCGGGGCAACGCAGCCACTGCGGGGCCCCACCAACCCCCATGGGACTGTCGCTATGGATGGTAAGGTCACAGTTGCGATGGTGGCGTAAGCCGTCAGGTCAGAATAACCAGTCAACAGGTAATGTGTCCGAGGTCACTGGGTCTAGTGCTAGGCCCTGCGGGGCCCCGGGTGGTCGCCCCTGTTCGCCCCCCATAAAGGACGGGCATATATATATATATATATATATATATATATATATATATATATATATATATATATATATATATATATATATATATATATATATATATATATATATATAAACGCTCCAGAGTAAGGCATACCTCATTGTATCCCCAGGAATGCTTCTCCCGTACATTATGATGGGATGGGTGACCAGACCACTGAACGCGGACAAGGCAGTTGAAACAAATTTGCGAATGACCTGTGTTTCAGGTGTGTACATTCAGCAACAGCATTACTGTAATTTTCCGATGCTGAAATGGTCTCAGTATACCTTCATTCAACCATTTACTTGAGCCGTTTGCTTTTTTCAGCGGGTTGAATGAATGGTGTTTTTACGACTACAGACTTCTCAGTGTTCTGTATTTTATGTTCATGTATTGAACTGTCCTCGTGCGTCTGTTCTTTACCTATCAATTTTTTGTTGTTAAACTCGTGTTTGGACATACTAAGGCATTACCACTGTGGCCCACGACATGAGAGGAAGCAACAGCTGACGCAGCGGATGCCGTACAGATAATATATCACCATCAAAGAGCGTTGCCTTTCTCAATCTCACTGCAACTTCTGGAGAGTCCATTTCTTTACTCTGATATTTTTAAACATCCACCGAATTGTCAAACCTGATACACATGGCTTTCCACCACCGAGCAGGTTCACCAACAAGAAAACATCACCATGTAAGTTCGTCATGTAGTTTTAGTGTTACGGAGGAAATCTGAGATAACGCGACAAAAATGTGATAAGAGTATCCCGGGCTTGGCGACTGCGCCTGTCGCTAGTGTTGGCAGCGGAGCATGCCAGCCAGTCTGCTGTAGTCGCCTTGGAGTTGAACATACGACGTCAGTACTCTCAGTAGCGTCCCGCTCCCCGGTCCCCACTGCGTGCTCTTTAATCAGTTGCGTGTGCCCTATTTGTGGAGGAGAGAAGTATTATGGAAAGTGTGAAATTAGACGAATTATGTGTTTGGTGAGTTTGTTATTTCAATTTCCAAGTAGGGCATGACTAACAAGAACTGTGAAAGAAAGATGAAAACTAAAAAGAAATACACCATCATTATATGCGTATTACAGAAACAAAGGGTAATACAAAAACGTTGATGTAAATAAAGTTAACTCGACGGTATGTAAATAAAATAAATGCAAAAGGAATTATTCGAGGTCATCGCAGAGTTGTGTGACTGAGCGTGAGGCAGGATTCAGTTTAATTAATGAACCTGTAATATTTATCTCGGATCATGAATTACAAACTTATTTTCCCATTGTACAAGTTGTTCACTTATGTAATAAAATAACAACCATCTTTTTTAAAAAAAATTGAGGAGTCAAGTTAAAGCTGTCTCAGCTGGAAAAGACAAATGCAAATAACATGAAAGACGGGTGATTTGTATATCTCCATTAACGTATAATGGCCAGTTCCTTGATAATCGTAGGATCTGTTTTTTACAACTAAAACTGAAGTGAAATATCGGTATATCTCTCACCATATCGGGAGACTCGGAGTCTTGTTTATGGTGACAATAGCGAGCTCTCACTGAGAAAAACAGTTCTAAACAAATGATGGATGTTGCCAAGTAAGAGATCTGTTCGTGATGGACCTCTCCCACGTTTTTCAGGTAAGTAACTTGAACGTTATTAATCTGAATTTCAAAATATTAACAACTAAAAGTCAGTGTGCTAAAGATATGATGCTTATTATTGCTCCACCCAACGTCTTCTCTGGAGAGGAAGTTAGGGATACCTTTTCGTCCTTGTACATTGACGTTGTGAACGTGACAACTTGAAGAAATAGATATGCATTTTCATGACATTTGGATTAGGGTTGTAACCTAACAGTCTCGGGCGACTTCGATAACCAGTGTTTTCTCTCCAAATTTTGGGGAGTTAAGGTTTCTTATCAAGGTGATCCTCGGTCAATGCGGTCGCCTTGTTTTCATGGTTATAAATTATAGTTTGCTTTTCTAGTTTCGAGTTTTTACGATCATCACGAGTAAATAAACTGCAGGGGTGGTCTGAAAAATGGCAAATGAAATTCAACACCAGCAAGTGCAGCGTACTTAATATTGGAAGAACAAATACTTATAATGTATACAGCCTTAACAACATCAACCTAGAGAAGTCGACTTGTGAAAGAGACCTAGGGGTACTTGTAAGCCCGGACCTACGGCCTAGAAAACAGTGCGTTAATGTTCGAAATAAGGCAAACAGAGTATTGGGTTTTATATCTAGACGTGTAAGTAACAAGAGTGCAGAGGTCTTATTGCAACTATATCTTGCGCTAGTCAGGCCACACCTCGATTATGCGGTTCAGTTCTGGTGCCCCTATTATAGAATGGATATAAATTCACTAGAATTCGGTGCAGCGAAGAATGACAAAAATGATTCCGGGACTTAGAAACTTTCCATATCAGGATAGGCTAAAGAAACTTAACTTGCATTCCCTAGAAAGACGAAGAGTGCGGGGAGATATGATAGAAGTATTTAAGTGGGTGAAAGGAATCAATAAAGGGGATATAGATAAAGTTCTTATAATATCCGAGCAGGATAGGACTCGGAGCAACGGATTCAAGTTAAATAAGTTTAGGTTTAGGAGGGAGATAGGAAGAAACTGGTTCACAAATAGGGTGGTGGACGAGTGGAACAAGCTTAGCAACTTTGTAGTAAGTGCGGGAACTCTGGAAAGTTTCAAAAGGAGGCTAGATAGATTCATGGATGATAGAGAGTGGTAGTAACTCTCGACAGGAGCTGCCATGCACAGGCCAACCGGCCTATTGTAGACTCCTTATTTTCTTATGTTCTTATGTATGTTTAGTTCAAAGTCCCCCCCCCCCCCCCACATTGGCAAATTTCTGGGTACGCCACTGAATTCCATTTCTCATTGTATTTTATTTTACAGCTTTCTTGTAATTCCTCTTTGAGGTTTCAAAATAATACTGTAGTGTGTAGGCTCCAGCCGGTAATTTTTATGAATTCAGATAGGTTAGCGAATCTGGTTTGGATGATCTTTTCTTCATGCGTTAGTTGTGCATATGATAGTGTGCGATGTGCTGTTTTGGGGAGGTTATTTTTCTTGGCTGTTGTGATTTTTGTATACCAGATTGTATGCAGGATTACTTCTGTCGCATTTCAACTTACGCTCTGAACGATATAGTTTTATTAAATTACATAACATGCAGTTTAGGTTTGGGAAGGTTGCAATAGAGTTTAAGTATTGAATGTAATTTTTTACAGAGTGTGAAATGCTTGAAGAGCTTATTTGTTTTCAGGTATACTTTTGCTTATAGCTTTGTTAACATGCGTATGTTATTCAAGAAAATAACATGTGATTATAGAAGAGAAACGTAAAAGTTCGACTTATGTTTCATAACTTCGTATATTATAATGTGTAAAGTGAATGAAAACGTATGCTAGCGAATGTATAATTTTTACTGTCAACTTCATTACTATCATTATTTCCTCATTCGATTGCTATAATTATAAAGACGAGATTAAAAACTATGTACACTGATATTATGAAAGCTGAAATAATGAAGGATAAAATAAAACACTAAAATCAATGAAGAATTGTTAAACAACATCACTGGTACGAAGCTATTTGCTAAAGTTATGGAGAAGTAGTCAATCACTATATTGTTGTCTGACCTCAAGAATTGCTGGATTCTGTACTTAAATTTGTCTTAAATCTCAAACCCACCATCACTGGCTTCTTAAAATGGTTATCTTAAATTAAAATGAATATCAGCGATTGAATGAAACTAGAATTATGTTTGGTCAGTAACTGTCCATATTGAACGGTCTTAAAATTAAAATAATGTGACCAGGACGTCTTAAAATGATGATTCTTATTGAAGCCCAGTGTCCCGTATTGTATAAAGCTGGTTTTTTGTTTGGTCATCATTTATTGTCTGACCTCAACAAGGGGGTGACAATGGGGCACCGCCCCACTCAAAGCCAGCGTCGATGACTTATAAGACCAGCCAACCCTTCCTTTCTAAGGCCAGTTCCTTCAGTTCCAGAGCTCAAACCTTTTGGTCATTGATATACCCCCCCCCCCCCCCCCCCCGAGGAAGGACTATAGCATTTATGAATTTTGAAGAAATATTATTACAGTATTATTACAGTCGAAATAAACGTTATGTGAGAAGAACTGAAAATGCATTGGATAAACGAGAACTTCTTAAGTATACCAGTAGAGTGAGGCATGTGTTGTGGTTTGGCGGGCAGCAGGGAACTGTTTCCAGGTAAAATTTTGATTGCGTCAAGGGAATGAAAAGTCGTTGAGGTTATACAATGTATATTATGGAAGCAGTAGTAAAGGGGAGAGGTGAAAGTTTGACCGATATAAGGAAGTCAGGTATACCAGTGGGAGGCGAATCAACTGCTGACTTTATATGACACTTTTGATGGGTATAGAAGGAGAAAGTTGAGGGGGAATATGAAGGGAGGCAGAGACAGATTGCGCAACATAAAGGACTTCAGATATTTGGGAATGCATATGTCAGTGGATATAAAAAGAGTGACGAACCACAGAACACTAATCTTGATGAGCAGAAAGTAATGAGTAGAGTAGTAAATAAGCTGACATTATTGTATAGCGCCTGGAGACAACTAGAAGAAGCAAGATGAGGAGCGACAGAAACGAGGTGTTTGAGAAGACATTGTAGGGTGAGCAGCATGTAAAGAATAAGAAAAACAGATATACAGAGTCCGATCGGGGGACATGGAGAAGTAAAAGATGATGATTACATGGTTCAAGTGGCCTGGAAATATTGAGAGTACTTAGAATGACATATTGGTAAAAAGGCTTTTAAATAGAAGGTGGTATGCCGAAATGACTGGATAATATGGCTTCAACAGGTTTTGCATCATGATTGTGTTGTGGGAAGCCATAGGAATAAACTAGACAGATGTCTTATTGGGGAAGGGAAAAGTAGTTAGAGAAAGAATGTCAATGGATGATTAGAGTTAACACATGGATTCATAATTCCGGTCCCACCGCATCATGTCCTGAAAAGAATTGCAAGATTGATGAAAGATTGCCATTGTGTTTCATTTTTCATTGTCTTTTTTTCTATTTTATTCAATATGTAATTTCCGATGGTTCCAGTATATAAGTTAAACTGATGTCCCATCCTATTGATCAGTTGACCTCATACGTGTTCCAAGAAGGTGAGGTACATTGATGTTCCCAGATATGTTGTGCACCAATGATGAAGAATACATTTTTTGTTATTAATATTAATGACCAGTCTCAGGTCGAGCATTTTGCCTGTTGTGGCCTGATGACACGGCATATTGATGAAGTTATGCAAGTTGTATCGTAATGTGTTCAGGGAAGTGACAATGTTGTTTATTTTCTTGTGTGTAATAATAATTATGATAGTTTATGATTTATTGATAGAAAATGGCAGTCAAAGCTAAAAAATAGCCAAGAAAAATGACAAATTACTTATGGTGACGTTAGTGATTGGGCCATTTAACAAAAGCTTTCAGCACAAAAAGAGGAGGAATCAAGAGGTGAACATATTGTTAACTAGGGTCTGATAGTTTTCACAGTGGTTAGAAAGGAGCTCGTCTTGCTACCCTGACATCGGTATGCTATCGAACAGTTCCACGTGAACGAGGACCTGCTCCGAAGTAGCTGGTGGCATTAGCGAGGACGATGCAGCAGATCTGTCTCAAAATGATAGCTGGAGACATGTTGAATTTCAGATAACTGAGAAAACCTAAAAGCAAAACTAAATAAACACATTTAGAAAGTAAGAGAAGATTTACAATAAGTATATATATTTTCTATTCTTTTCATATTTTTTATACTTTTTAATAATTTTAATATTTTTTCTCTCCATTTCCATTACTCATTATAAATATTTTTGCATATCTCTTTGAGTGAGTAACGTAGTGAGTGTTATGCTGCAGGTGAAAGGATAATTATTCCTATTTATGGACCCTTTTCTAAAAAAAATTGGGTATCAAACAGGAAATTAATGACTCAGATTCAGTCAGTTATTTACAAATTCACAGGAGCAAGTGGCAACTGATAATGGGGAAGAATTACCACAAATTAGCCAAATAGAGTTAACACCTACCGACTCTTTAGCTATCTGTGAAAATTTCATAGATTTTCAGTTTGAGGACTTACACAGTAGACAACTAGGGTCAGGTAACATTTACCTTTACCTCTTAATAACACTAGTGCTTTAACTAACACAAAATATATGTCAACAGGTGGTTCTACTAACCCACAGACTGCATCGGTCTGCCAAACTGTAAAAATACTTCCAAATAACTTTAAGGTACAAGAATTTACTGCACAGGATGCAGATTATACTACCTTAACATTTTGTGTAAGTGCAAATGAGGATAAATCGCATACGTCAGAAGCAACGCCAAAACCGGTAGTCGGGTAGATAGAATGATGTATGCTTCAGCCATTGATGAGACAACAGGAAATATTATCTAAAGAAAATTTCTACAGTTTATCATGGTGCTACACGATCCTACACGCTAGGCAGCCAGAAAGAAAGACTATATAGTAGGGACTAAACTTGTAGACTACATGGAGGAAATTTCTGAACCGGTGGAAAATACTCCTAGGGCTCTGTCAACAACACCCGTAACCAGTTCTAAGGAACAACCACCAACTACCACCGGAGCCAAACCCAACTCCTCCATACAAATGTTTGCCGATGACGCCAAGTTATTTCGGGAAATTAAGAACCAAGCAGACTGTGAAGAGCTGCAGAAGGACCTCTGTGGGCTCCAGGAATGGTCGAAGGAATGGCTGCTGAGATTCAATGTCACGAAGTGTAAGAGGATGCACCTGGGGCGTACCAACGGTAAGGAGGCGTATCATATGCCCCAACGGGATGAAGAAAATGTACTAGTTGAGACTGTGTGTGAGAAGGACCTAGGTGTGTATGTTGACAATAAGCTGAAGTTCTCGGGCCATTGTGAGAAGAAGGTAAATCAGGCAAATAAATTATTGGGTCTTATAAGAAGGTCGTTCAGATATCTAGACGGTCCGTCCCTCGTGACGATCTTCAGGAGTGAAGTGCTTCCCCATCTGGAGTACTGTCACCCCATCTGGTCCCCGAGATATGCTAGGGACTGTCAGTTGGTTTAAAATGTTCAAAGGAGGGCCACCAGACTGGTGCCTGCACTTCGGCACCTCAGCTACCCTGAGAGATTGGAGCGCCTGAACTTGCCTAGCTTATACTACAGACAGGCAAGGGGGGACCTAGTTGAGGTTTATAAGCATCTCAGGGGGCACTACTCAGTTGAGTGTCCTTACTTGGAGCTGGCGGACGCTCGCCCCACAAGGGGTCACAGCTCAAGATTGAAGAAGCCACAAGTCCAGAAAACTGTGAGGGCAAACTTTTTCGGAGTGAGGGTTGTAAACTCTTGGAACAATCTACCAGAGAGTGTTGTGACGGCACCGAGTGTGAGCTCTTTCAAGACAAGACTTGACCAACACTGGAGCGGGTTCAGGTACATTCAGGAGCCGGTGCATGCCCAGTATTTGCCAACAGTGCGTGACAGAGACGTGACCGATCGCCTGGGCGGCTAGCGAGCCGACCTTTTGGTGAACAATACAAAGGAAAAGAGACGTGACCGATCGCCCAAGCGACTAACAAGCCGATCAGTGGCGAAGAGGATAAAAGTAAAAAAAAAAAAAAAAAAAAAGACACCTTTTTGTAAAATCTGCAAACGTAAGGGACATGCCACAGAAAATTGTTGGTTTGGAGGACAAAAGGACAAAAACCAAGCCAGCCCCCGGCAAGATCGAGGGAAAAGAGTCCTACTAAACCCAAAAGTCTAAAAGGACACTACACAGAAAAGAAAATGCCTACAAACACTAAAGGCACCCCGAATAAGTGGTGTTTACTACATGAGTCTCCATACCACAATACAGAAGACTGCAAGAATCTACAGAGCCTGAAGCAAGAGACTGCAAACCGGCGTGAGACAAGTACACAGCCTTTAGGGGAAGATGAGCGCGTCCAGCAATACGATCTAGGTTAGTGTCCAAGGTGCAAGAAAACAATGATTTCATCACCGGCTCATTAATCCTCGCGTTAAACAAAGTGGAGGTGTTGATTGTACCAGCTAGAATAGGTAACAATCAGTTGTCCCTAGATATAGATACGGAAGCATGTACCAATGTTATCTCATTAACGCCGTTCAATGAACTCAAGCGACGATATCCTCCTAATAAGTGGTCAATCTAACATACTATAGCGCTATCCGGATGTATGTATGTCTGTTTCTTTGTCTGTCTGTGCAGCCGAAACGGCACAATCGTTTATCATCAAACTTGGGATAAAAAATCGCAAAAAATTCGAAGAGTGGGACAAACCTGGTCCCATGTCGATGGTTTCTTTAGGAAGCCATTAATTAACCATTTTATTTACGATGGAAAACGCACCCTAATTAACCATGCAAGTCTACGGACTTGCCGCACCCTCATTCGCTGTACGCTGTCATAAGAACATAAGAACATAAGAATGGAGGAAACTGCAGCGGGCCTATTGGCCCATACTGGGCAGTCCCGTTAACACCCAACCCCTATTGCTCATACGAGCATCCAACCTATGTTTGAAGCAATTCAGCGTATTCGAGTTTATGATGATATTTGGTAACTTGTTCCATTCATCCACTACTCTGTTTTCAAACCAGTGTTTACCTATTTCACGCCTAAATCTAAATTTGTCTAATTTAAAACCATTGTTACGAGTTCGCTCCTGGTTGGATAATTTGAGTACCTTCTTAATGTCCCCTTTGTTTAGCCCTGCCTTCCACTTATACACCTTTATCAGGTCGCCCCTCGCTCTACGTCTCTCAAGGGAGTGCAAATTAAGATGCTTTAACCTGTCTCTATACTCAAGGTTCGGAATGCCCGGGGTTAGTCTTGTCATTCTCCTCTGAATTCTTTCCAAGGATTCTATATCCATTCTGTAATACGGTGACCAGAACTGAACTGCGTAATCCAGGTGTGGTCTCACAAGAGCAAGATACAGTTTTAGGATGACCTCGCTAGTCTTGTAACTAACACTCCTTTGTATGAATCCCAGTACTTTGTTAGCCTTGTTACGAGCAAAAACACATTGTTTACTTGGCTTAAGGTTCCTACTTATCACTACTCCTAAATCCCTCTCGCAGTCGGATTTCTCTATGGCATCGTTGTTCATCTGGTATCTGGTTTCCCTGTTTACATCTCCTATACTGAGTACTTTACATTTGTCAACGTTGAATTTCATCTGCCATTTTTCAGACCATTCGAAAAATTTGTTTAGATCTTCCTGTAGTTTTGCCGAGTCCTCGTCAGATTTGATAACACGTCCTATTTTAGTGTCATCAGCAAATTTACTTATGTTGCTGACTATGCCTATATCTATGTCGTTTATGTATATAATAAACAATAATGGTCCAAGTACTGAGCCTTGGGGAACTCCACTTGTGACGTTGCTCCAATGGGACTTAGTGCCGTTAATGCTCACTCACTGTTTCCTGTCCTGTAACCACGCCCTAATCCATTTAAGGATGTCACCTTTGATGCCAGGAGCTTCTACCTTTCTAATTAGTCTTTCGTGGGGGACTCTGTCGATGGCTTTGCTAAAGTCGAGATATACCACATCATAATTGTGCCCCTCGTCCACCGATTCGAAAACTGATGAAAAGAATGTTAATAGATTAGTTAGGCAAGAACGTCCGCTTGTGAAGCCATGCTGGGAATCATTGATCAATCGGTGCTTCTCCAGGTGATTTCGAATAGAGTTTGAAATGATTGCTTCCAGTAATTTGCCTACTATTGATGTTAGACTGATTGGGCGGTAGTTAGAGGATAGTGATCTATCCCCATTCTTGAAAATCGGTATTACATTCGCTATCCTCCAGGATTCTGGTACTACACCTGTTTTTAAGGACATGTTAAACATCTTTGCTAAGGGCATACTGAGCTCTTTCTTACATTCCTTTAATACTCTGGCAAATATCTCATCAGGACCAGGAGACTTATTAGGCTTTAGTTTGTCTATTTGCTTACTAACATCTTTACTAGTCACTACTATCTCACTTAATTTGTTTTCTTCACTATCTCTGAATAGAGTCGGTGCCTCGGGTATCATGTTTAAATTTTCTGTGGTGAAAACTGTTGAAAAATATTTATTCAAATAATTGCTCATTTCCCCGTCGTTATCAGTGAGCTCGCCGGTATCTGACAGTATTGGTCCAATCTTTTCTCGTGTTTTAGTTTGATACATTTGGTAGAATCCTTTGGGGTTTGTCTTCGCCTCCCTTGCTATCCTTACCTCATTATCCCTCTTTGCTTTCCTTATCTCGGTTTTAACCCTACTCGCCAATACCCTATAATAGTCCCGGAGGTGAATTTCGCCACGATTTATCCTTCTACCTATAGCCTTCCTTTGGCCAATGATGTTCTTTAAGTAATTATTTATCCATTTTGGGTCATTGTTGTTTGATCTGAGTTTTTTGTATGGTATGTTCTGCCTTTGTGCATTAAGTAGCTCACTATTTAAATTGTCGTGGAACTCGGCAATCTCAGATCTCGTTATCAGGTCGGTGTCACGGCCAAGCGCGACACCCCCTCTCTCAGCTGCCTCTTTAAACTGTCAAAGTTTGCCCTTCTGAAATCTGGTACTTTAGTGGAATTTTCCTTACGTCTGCCCTGAAAATCTAACTGGAATCGAATTTCTTTGTGATCCCTGTTTGCAAGTTCGTTCCCTACCTCGACATGACTAATGAGGTTTTCTCTGTTTGACAGAACTAGATCCAGTATATTATTACCCCGTGTGGGTTCGGTTATATGTTGACTTAGGAAACAGTCCTGGATCTGTCAGCCGGATACAATACAGTACAATACCATACAATACCATGCCATACAATACAATACACAACGAACTATAAATATTTGTAAGAATAAAACATAATTATATAGACATGTAAGACTCACAACTTGATAAGATACCCGTAAGACATTAGCTATTGGAAATGTGATTAAATGTTTTGTTATTAATCCAGTGTGAAATGTATGGGTATTGGTGGTACAATCCTAATGGTCTCTAATCCTGTTGATTAGGTGAGGTTAATCTGGGTTTATTGAGATTAAAGATAAGGTGTTGGGTTTATTCTACCTGTGTAAGTCTCAGGTACGACCCTTATTGTAACAATCACGACCATGATTATAACAACCACGACCATGATTATAACAACCACGACTATGATTATATGACCCACGACCATGATTATAACAACCACGACTATGATTATAACAACCACGATCATGATTATAACAATCACGACCATGATTATAACAACCACGACTGTGATTATAACAACTACGACTATGATTATAACAACCACGACTATGATTATATGACCCACGACCATGATTATAACAACCACGACCATGATTATAACAACCACGACTATGATTATAACAACCACGATCATGATTATAACAATCACGACCATGATTATAACAACCACGACCATGATTATAACAACCACGACCATGATTATAACAACCACGACTGTGATTATAACAACCACGACCATGATTATAACAACCACGACTGTGATTATAACAACCACGACCATGATTATAACAACCACGACCATGATTATAACAACCACGACTATGATTATAACAACCACGACCATGATTATAACAACCACGACCATGATTATAACAACCACGACTATGATTATAACAACCACGACTATGATTATAACAACCACGACCATGATTATAACAACCACGACCATGATTATAACAACCACGACCATGATTATTACAACCACGACCATGATTATAACAACCACGAACATGGTTATAACAACCACGACCATGATTATAACAACCACGACCATCTGGAAAACGATGTCGCTGTATGCTGTCAGCAGGACGGCGGTTGCGCGCTAGCCAAGCACGATCGTTCGACCTTACACGCCTCGGTAAACTGTACCACTGGACTCGCCACCGGGCACGAAGGGCCCACGATCACTTGTAAGACCTACAGACATTCCTCTGTCCAGTGTGTCACGAATCCAATTAGACATAGCGGGGGTGATAACACTACCAATTCATTTTTCTAGGTCCAGTCAAGCTTTTCTGGCGGATTTCTACACAGTTAAGGCATTCTCTTTGCCAGCAGACGGGTTAATTGGTCTTTCCACACTAAAGCAGAACAACATTGAAACATTAACGTTCAGCCAAGAAATCATACCATAATGCATAACTGTAAAGGTTACTATGTAATGCAAACTTCACATCCACTGCTTACCTCTGGTGTTCGTGTAATAACTGCTTCGACAGGCGCCGGGGAGGCTATCGCACAGCAGCAATTAGTTACGGAGTCACTCCTTGAAACTCCACCTAGTAGCTCAAAGGATATTCGGGATGAAAGCCGCAAGAACTGGATTCTAACGCCTGCTGTTTGAACTGGTGTACAACGGTTACATACTCAGGAACTAACTAGAATCACAGTAGGTTTGCCAAATGTGAATGAAGGAACAGATGTTGTGTGTTTGAGTGAAAGTGTACGAGTGAAAAAGGCTTGTCACTTTAGTCTACCTTAAGCACAGTTACATCAGATAGTCTCACATATGTCCTCATTCTCATTAGAAATTGGGGACATATAACTTTAAGAAAGGGATGTTGTTTACGACAAAGCGGTCGTCACGTGGAGGGTCGTGTCACTACTCTTGTGTTAGGCGGAGGGTCGTGTCACTACTCCTGTGTTAGGTGGAGGGTTGTGTCACTACTCCTGTGTTAGGTGGAGGGTTGTGTCACTACTCCTGTGTTAGGTGGAGGGTCGTGTCACTACTCCTGTGTTAGGCGGAGGGTTGTGTCACTACTCCTGTGTTAGGTGGAGGGTTATGTCACTACTCCTGTGTTAGGTGGAGGGTCGTGTAACTACTCCTGTGTTATGTGGAGGGTTGTGTCACTACTCCTGTGTTAGGTGGAGGGTCGTGTCACTACTCCTGTGTTAGGCGGAGGGTTGTGTCACTACTCCTGTGTTAGGTGGAGGGTTATGGCACTACTCCTGTGTTAGGTGGAGGGTCGTGTAACTACTCCTGTGTTATGTGGAGGGTTGTGTCACTACTCCTGTGTTAGGTGGAGGGTTGTGTCACTACTCCTGTGTTAGGTGGAGGGTTGTGTCACTACTCCTGTGTTATGTGGAGGGTTGTGTCACTACTCCTGTGTTAGGTGGAGGGTTGTGTCACTACTCCTGTGTTAGGTGGAGGGTTGTGTCACCTGTTGTTTATCACTTTTAAATAATTACACTCCAAGACCCTCACTTCTTCCTCGCCTCTTCTTATGTCTGTCAATCTGTCTCTTCACCTTTACTTTTCTGCCACTGTTTCTTTGGTCAGTGCCCTATTGAAATGCCTTCTAATATCTTCCTTTTTGCTATCAGTCTCAACACGTGTCATTATATGTTTGCAATACCAGTTCCAATTACTTGATCTCTATTATTCACCCTCTCCATTCAACTCATGTTTCATCTGTGCCCTAAATCGCTTAAAAATCGTGGTTTTCACCATGATCACTGGGAACTAGGGCGCAGGAGACTCAGTGGAGCTATGACAGACCTTTAGCAAGACAAAGTTCTTGGGGTCAGGACAGGAAGCGCCGCAAATGGCAAGCAGATAAAACAGTGACCTCATCAAGAGGGATGATTGGGTTTCAGAAGCAGTGACGGTATCAGTGAGGAGGAGGTAAGGGCTTTGTCCAGGAGAAGTTAAATAAGTTGCAGCAGGTGACATTCCTCCCACCATATCTTCGAATAAATCGTAGGGGGCGGTCTTTAGTGTTTTGCCTTGGCTTCCCTTCAGTTCCAATGGTTTTGCCATGCAAACGATTTCAATGAAGATGGGTATTCCTGAACAAATCGGAACTAAGATACATGAATTGACCATGAAAACGTCTCTCCATCCCTTGATCCAATTAAGGAGAAGATCTTGACATTTGCTAAGGAGAAGCTAGTAAGTGAGTATTTCAGGCATAACAACAGAGAGTTCCGAGAGCTGTCCATTGTCTTCCTTATAGTCCAGAGGTTAAAGAATTTTTTTTAGCCAAATAGTGAAGTTTTTTACTAAAGCATCATAATTTGTACACTGATATTAAGACCCATTAGGAACATTTTGAAGGTTGCAGGCAATCTGCATCTGCTTGCTGGTGGCTCTGACAGTCATTTTCAAAATTGCCACGACATCACATTAAAATACACACTATCTCAGCTTCTATTACAGTTTAGACCTTTCGTTTTTGTGGCCTTACTCATGTTTTCAGACCTAAGGAATCTAATAGTAATATTGGTATTGCTGTGAGATGTCTCATTTATTCTGAAATTTAAGTTGATCGGTAAAATATAGATATTTTTAATAAATACCTAAATAAACCCGAAAGAGTTGTTGCGGAAATAGAGGATAAATAATGAAATTTTTAGGCATTTCATAAACAAATAAAATATTCTGAAATAAATCTGGACTTGGTTATTTTAATAAAAAACGCCCAATACTGGGGAGATGAATGTCTCTATGTAACTACTAGAACTCCCCGTCCCAGGGTGTGACCCTTCATTCACTCAGTCTGCACTCAGTTTACTCTCAGTACTTCATGGACAGGAAGAGAGTGACCGTGAGCCCGCCTAGTTAGGCCAGTTCAGGGTACAACTTGGTGAACCCTGCCCAGCTGAGGGAGGGGTTCTACTTTCCCGTTAGTAAGATTTTCACTGACTGACTGAAGAGATGTGGTGTTGTATGAACCAAGGTGGGGAGATTTGATGAACCAGATGGACCACCGACCAAAGTGCGGCTGCTGGTCCCACGTACTAACCACCCCAGGTCAACCAAGTGGGTTCTCTTAACCCTGCAAAAGGAGCACTTTGTTAGCTACTGCTAAATTCTTTTCCGTCCTGGTGAAACGTGAGAGGGAAGGGACTAGGCCACGTGGCCGTTTTCCTTGGCAAAGCATGTAGAAGACGTCCGTCTTGGTCAAATGCCCGAGATCTACTGAGGCCGGGCAGCGTCGCATCCCCCAGGGCACTCACCTGCCTTCACCCCATGACGTTATCTTTCGTGTATTTCTAATAGTTTTCTTTGGGACACACATAAGAACATAAGAACATAAGAAAGTGGGATACTGCAGGAGGCCGACTGGCCCATACAGGGCAGATCCCTTTCACACCCATCCCAGCACTTCCATGTGCCTATCCAACTTCGTCTTGAAGCTCCCTAGCGTCCCCGATCCTACTATAGCACTCGGTAGCCTATTCCACATATCCACAACTCTATTACCAAACCAGTGCTTGCCTATATCCTTTCTGAATCGGAATTTATCTAATTTAAAGCCATTTGTTCTAGTTATTTCGTTATTACTGAGCTTCAGAACATCTTCCATTTTACCCTTGTTAATCCCACTTACCCACTTGTACACCTCTATCATATCTCCCCTAACTCTACGCCTCTCTAATGAATGTAAGCCTTGGCTTTTCAGTCTTTCTTCATATGGAAGGTTTCTAATATTATGGATAATTTTTGTCATTCTTCTTTGTACTCTCTCCAAAGAATCTATGTCCATTCTATAATAAGGACACCAGAACTGAACCGCATAATCCATGTGTGGCCTCACTAATGCTAGGTAAAGTTTCAAGATAACGTCAGCAGTTCTGTTACTCACAGACCTAGATATGAACCCAAGAATCCTGTTTGCCTTGTTGCGAACGCTAATACATTGTTTTCTAGGTTTCAAGTCGTTGCTGACAAATACACCTAGATCTTTTTCACAAACTGAGTTTTCTATTTCCGTGTTACCTAGTTTATACTTAACGTTTGTATTCGTCTTCCCTATCTGTAGTACCTTGCATTTATCAGTATTAAAATTCATTTGCCAGTCTACTGACCACTCATGTAAGGTATCTAGATCTCTTTGAAGGTGTTCAAAGTCACTGTCTGAATTTATCACTCTCCCCATTTTGGTATCATCTGCAAATTTACTAATCCTACTAGTTATGTCTAAATCAAGGTCATTAATGAATATAACAAACAGCAGAGGGCCCAATACAGATCCCTGGGGAACTCCGCTTTTGACCGCACCCCAGTCTGACTTTAATCCATTTATGCTGACTCTTTGTTTCCTACCAGTTAACCATGACCTAATCCATTTTAATAATGATCCACCTATTCCATGTGCTTCTACCTTCCTTATCAATCTCTCATGAGGGACTCTATCGAATGCTTTACTGAAATCTAAATAAATTATATCATATGACTTATCATTATCTACCGCTTCATATACTTCTGAGAAAAAGCTAAGCAAATTTGTGAGACAAGAACGTGACATATTTAGACTGGGAAACTATCCACAATAACTTTAAATTTTATAATTGTCCCATAACTTCATGAATCGTGTCTACATTAATTCGATAAAGTACATTTAATTTTCTATAGGCCTAGTTCAAAATGCTTCCACCCCTCCGACTGATGGTGTTGCTTGGAAGCCTTTGTTTTAACTCGCCATGAGGCGTGGGTGTTATAGCCTGGCCTACTTATGTTTTCCTGTTTGGCAGATCGGTCATTTTTGTTCTAACCTCTCAAAATATCACATTAAAATTTCTGAATATATATATATATATATATATATATATATATATATATATATATATATATATATATATATATATATATATATATTTATATATATACTGTATATATATATATATCATTTTTAGTCCATATGCTGATAACCACAAGGAAAGAAGAAAACACGAAGTTCCCAAGCGCTTTCGTGTAATTCACAACTTCAGGGGTGAGTACAGACTAAGGAGAAGTACAAAACAGAGTGTATA
Organism: Homarus gammarus; assembly: GCA_958450375.1. Lineage (NCBI taxonomy): Eukaryota > Metazoa > Arthropoda > Malacostraca > Decapoda > Nephropidae > Homarus > Homarus gammarus. The sequence continues at coordinate 1,408,682 of CAUDMG010000523.1, forward strand.
TATACAGAGGAGGGTGAGATCAGGTCCACAATGGTCAGGTATTAGGTAATGACCTTACTAATCTTTAAATAGCACCGCAACGGTCGGTAGTCAGGTCAGAGGGTAACGTGACCCAACTTTCTCATCTGGTTACAAATCTTCTTAATTACAAAATTGTCCAGTTTGTACATGCCATTACTCATATTCATGTTGACTGCTTCGGTATGTTTAATGAGACTAGATTCTATGATGTTCCTACCATCAATTGAATTACAAGGTAATATTGAGGAGGCATTATCCCAGTCAATGTCATTTCCTCCCACACTAAGACACACTACTGGAGTGGTACCCTCCCCTGACAAAACCCTATTTATCCTCTCAGCTACATGCCCTATCCCAGCCCCAGGAAAACACACCCTAGTCCTACGTTTCCTATCTCTTACACAAAAAGTCCTATCTAAAAACCTCACCTGGCTGTCCCCAACTACCACGACCTTACCTGTGGGCAGGGTTTGTGCAACTGCCCTTTCCTCTCCTTGCTCCATACCGTCCTGCCTCTTCTCTTCCTCGCCAGCTTCCTGTAGCACCTGGTAGGGGTTACTACACTCCACACCCTGGTCAGCTTTCCTGAGTCTGACCCTAGTCCCCTTGGAGACAACCACTCTCCACTCCTCCCCTTTTAGAGTGTCAACCTCACTCCTCAACTGCCCCAGCTGCCGTAACAGAGTGGCCAGGAGGTCGTCTTTCCTCACACCACTCTCCTCTTCCCCCAAGACACAACGATCCAAGGCGGCCAATTTCATTGGTCACTAACGGGAGCACTTGGGGCCACGACCTGACTCAGCTATATATATATAGCTTCAGCAATGGACTTGTTGCGTGGAAAGCGTAGTTTTATAACGAAGAGGAGAGCCAGGGGAAACACAAACATCTTGACTAAGTTGGGCTTCTTTTTGATCGTTAACGTTTTGGAAATAATTATTTTCCATCATCAGTGCCTTAATTCAGACGAGCCTTAGTGCGAAAAACGCAACAATTTACAGGAAGCCATATCACAAATGGATGGGTTTTCTTGCACCAATATAAAGATAACCCATCCATATATATATATATGTATATATATAGATAAGTTTTGGTTATTCTTCCTACGGTATAGGTAGATGGAGATTATTTCTAACATGGTAATATTTGCTGTTTCATTTAAGTCGTCTATTACGTCTTCAGAGGTAGTTGTCAAGAGTTCACTCGTCCTACAGCGTTTAAGAGAACCGGTAACTCTCCCTCATTGAGTACAGCTCAAAACTTTTAAAAATTTTTTTGTGATTTGATAATATCTAGGAATTAAACTGTCGCAAAACTTGGTTTTGATTACTGAGAATAACAATGCATCATTAATGTGATTTATAAATCAATGTTACAGCTGACAGTCCACTGATCACATCTACACAATATTTAGTCTACTCCAAAACATATCTATGGATAAGTTATTAAGGTTAATTGACAGTATATCTATGAATCTGTGATAACAAACACAACATCCATCCCTTCCTATCCCCACACGTCACCGCTCATGGTTAAATCTCACATATTTTAAGCGGGAGTTCAACTGTTTTTTGAAAATGTATTACGCGTCTCGAAAGTACACTAATAATATCTGACTTGAAACCTTTGAGTATCTTATGGCAGTAAATTCCTCTTACCACAACACAGCACACCATCTTCTTAGTCATCAATATTAGACTTGAAGCCCCGAGGATGTGACTTAGGAAAATGCTTTTCCTCCCGATCAATATGTTCAATGCTCCTACATAGACTCATTCAGGGGAAGAGAACGAGCAGGAATGATGGAATGCACTAAATTATGTATTGATTCTTAGGACGGGAGGGGTTGCGGAAGGAGTGTGGAGGGGACTGAGAGAGGGAGTGTGGAAGCAATGAAGGTTAACTTTTACTTTTATGTTCTTCACCACTGATCGGCTCGCTAGCCGCCCGGGCGATCGGTCACGTCTCTGTTACGCACTGTTGGCAAGTACTGGGCATGCACCGGCTCCTGAATGTACCTGAACCTGCTCCAGTGTTGGTCAAGTCTTGTCTTGAAAGAGCTCACACTCGGTGCCGTCACAACGCTTTCTGGTAGATTGTTCCAAGAGTTTACAACTCTCACTCCGAAAAAGTTTGCCCTCACAGTTTTCTAGGCTTGCGGCTTCTTCAATCTTGAGCTGTGACCCCTTGTGGGGCGAGCGTCCGCTAGCTCCAAGTAAGGACACTCGACTGAGTAGCGCCCCCTCAGATGCTTATACACCTCAACTAGGTCACCCTTTGCCCGTCTGTAGTATAAGCTAGGCAAGTTCAGGCGCTCCAATCTCTCAGGGTAGCTGAGGTGCCGAAGTGCAGGCACCAGTCTGGTGGCCCTCCTTTGAACATTTTCAACCAACTGACAGTCCCTAGCATATCTCGGGGACCAGACGGGGTGACAGTACTCCAAATGGGGAAGCACTTCACTCTTGAAGATCGTTACGAGGGACAGACCGTCTAGATATCTGAACGACCTTCTAATAAGACCCAATACTTTATTTGCCTGATTTACCTTCTTCTCGCAATGGCCCGAGAACTTCAGCTTATTGTCAACATACACACCTAGGTCCTTCTCACATTCAGTCTCAAGTAGTGCAGTTTCTTCATCCCGTTGGGACATATGATACGCCTCCTTACCGTTGGTACGCCCCAGGTGCATCCTCTTACACTTCGTGACATTGAATCTCAGCAGCCATTTCTTCGACCATTCTTGGAGCCCACAGAGGTCCTTCTGCAGCTCTTCACAGTCCGCTTGGTTCTTGATTTCCCGAAATAACTTGGAGTCATCGGCAAACATTTGTATGGAGGAGTGTACAACGTCAGGCATGTCATTTATGAAACAAACAAACAACAGCGGGCCCAATACACTGCCCTGTGGTACCCCACTTGTGACAGGTACGGATGACGATTTCGTGCCATTAATCACCACACACTGCTTGCGGTCATGTAGAAAATCTTCTATCCACGCTAGGACATTTCCCCGAATTTCGTACCCTTCCAGTTTGATTTTCAGCCTTTCATGGGGTACACTGACGAAAGCCTTGGCAAAATCTAAGTAAATATCGTCGATATTACCACCCCGTTCCAGAATATGGGTCCAAATATCCAATAACTTGAGCAATTGTGTTAAACAGGAGCGCCCCAGCATAAAACCGTGTTGGCAATTCTTTACAATGTTGTTTCTTAGTATATGTTCCATTGCGGCATCTCTGATAATACTCTCAAGTACTTTTCATATTATGCTGGTCAGGCTCACCGGTCTATAGTTGTTCGTGGAGTGACGATCGCCCTTCTTGAAGATAGGACTCACATAAGCCACTTTCCATTCACTGGGGACCTTTTGTTCATCCAGGCATTTACAAAACAGGATCTTCAGGGGCTCGGCAAGCTCGTTGCACAACTCTCTTATCACTCTAGGATGCACCATGTCAGGGTCGGGACTCCTGTGGACCTTTAGCCTGCACTGTTATTTCTAATACCCTCTTCTGTGAACACAATGTGGGTCAGTGCTGTGTCGAACCGTCTGTCCTCAAACGCAGGAAGGTTAGTTGCATCCTCTCTTGTGAACACCGAGGAAACGAAGCTGTTCAATGCCTCAGCTTTATCCTGGTCATAATCTGCGTAACTACCATCTTTATACCTCAGGTCTGATACTCCTACTCGCGTTTTTAATTTCGACTTAGCATAGCGGTAAAACGCCTTTGGGTTTGACTTGACCTCGCTTGCAACCAGCCTCTGGAACTCCTTTTCAGCCCTCCTACACTCTATCTTTGCTTGGTTTCTGGTTCTTGCATACGTCCTCCTGTCTTGCTCATCGTTTGACCCAACCCACGTTTTGAATTTCTGGGTTTTCTTCTTAATTCTGTCGACCGACTCATGGTTCATGTGTAGGGATCCCCTCGTATTCCTAGAGGCACTGGGTTTGGTCTTGGGTATATATTTATCGATCAAATGGGTCACTTTACTAGTTATGATATTCAGCGTAGTGTCTGCGTTCTTGTGCCTTAATGAGTCAGGCCAGTTGATACTTCTCATTTGTTCCCTCATCCCATTTTAATTTCCCCTGTAATATTTGCACCTTGGCCTGGCCTTATCCTGAACTAGGTAACAGTTAAATCTGAATTTCAACACTATATGGTGACTGGTGCCAACTGGGGCAAGATGTTCCAGTTTGGCCACCATACCCTCCTCGTTTGTTATGATGAGGTCAAGTGGCTTGGGTGTTTGCTCCTCTCTGTAGTGTGTCGGGTCTCTAACATGTTGGAACAGAAAATTATCTCTCAGAGTTTCTACAAAAAGAGTAGCAGGGTTATTCAAGTCATTTGGGGTGGAATTGTTTCTCCAGTCGATGTCGCCATAGTTAAAGTCCCCCATGATAAGGAGGTGGCTAGGGTTGAGCATCGCTGCATTGTCTATTAAGGCTCTTAAGTTCCTTTGATTTAGTGGGCCACAGTTTGGGGATCTGTAGGTACACCTGACGATAAGTAAGTCCCCTCCCTCTAATTTAATTTTACACCACTTGGACTCTTCAAAAACATCCTCTCCCTGTACCCTCGCCTGGCTGGCTCTAAGGTCTTGCCTAGCATAGATAACCACACCCCTCTTGCAAGTTTCTTGAGAAAGGTTCGTAAATGAGTCATATCCAGCAATACTGAACTCACATTCCTCTGGGTCGATTCTCCTGTTCTTGTGCAATAGTTCTTCAACTCCTACAATATCTGGTTGGTGTACTCTTAGTAGTGTTTCAAACTCCTCTCTCTTATCAAGGAACGTGTCAGTATTAGTGCACATGACATTGAAGCCAGAATTAGTTCTCGGTAACGTCTCTGCTCTTAGTATTAACCCCGCCCCCTATTCTCAGAAGCTGCAGCATTTGCTAAGTACACTGTATTTTGCAGGGTGTGGTTAGAAATGTCATTGTTTACACGGCGCTCGCCTCCTCCTGTCCGGTAGGCGGAGCTAGTGCCGCCTTCCGGGTGGGGGGGGGGGGGAGGGGGTAGAGCTGGTGGAGGGTGTACTGCTGCCCCCTGGCCTTGTCTCGGCACACTTGCTTCCACTACCCATGTACACCCGTCCCTCCTTAACTTCTCCCTCTTTTGCTTCAAGTCCTGCAGGAGCTTCTTGTGCTGTTCCCTCTGCATTACCGTGCGGTCTTTGGTGAATGAATACATCCCGAAATGCCTCGCTCCTTGCTAAGTTTTTTGCCTGCCGAATAACTTGCCATTTTTCCTCCTCACTCCCTAGTGTGATCCTGAGGGGGCGAGGCTTAGCCCCCTGCTTTTGTCCCAGCCTCCTCACATCCTGAGGGGTTGCTGGAATCTTCAGAACCTCTGTGCAAATATTTTGAAACTGGATCTTATCGTGTGTTACCCTACTTACAGTTCCCTCCCCCTGGCTCTCAGGGACTCCAAAAACTATTACATTGTTCCTGCGCTGGAAACGTTCCCGTTGTTCCTCCTCTCCCCTAACAGTAGGTCCGTTAATTTTCATTTCTTCGACACACTTCTTCAGAGTCCCTAGCTGCTGTAGAACCTGTTCTGATCCTGTATTACTCTCGTCCCCCTCCCGTGGCCCTGCTAATACGTCAGCATAACTCCTCTTAGCAACCGCCTCCATTCTATTAGCTACTTCCTCAGTCTTAGCAAGGATCTCTTTCCCAACTTGCTCCAGTTTGGCAACCAGCAAGGCTCCAGCTTCATCTATTTTCGTCCCTAGAGAACTTGTTCCCTGAGAGCTTGCATTCGCCTCTTTCACCTTGACTATGCAGTCAGGGCAATACCAGCAACAGCCTTCATGCTTTACGGCAGTTAGCATCTTCCTAAACGTTGCATTAGTCAGGCCTGTATCATCCATATCCGACGTCTCCCTGCAGTAATCACCTATTATACTCATGGTTGTTGTTGTTGTGGCAGGGGGCGGGGGGTGCAGACTGTGTATAGATCTACACCTTCTGCTATCACTGCGTACACTGTATCTCCCTGTGAATGGTGTATTGTAGGCACAGTTTCAGTCCTTGAGAATGCACACAAACATAATAAAATTTAAAGTCTCTGTGACACCTATGACACGATTAGGTTTCAGCTGGCAGTGGTGCCTTACCAGCTAGTTTGCCAATATGTATTCACTTTAAGTTATTTACAGCCTCTTCTGCAGTCACTGATGACACTATGAACTGATTTACCTAGAATCACAGTACTATATAGCAGCCGTGACCACAACTCCGTAAAAAAAAAAGCTTTGACATATGGCAGTGATTTTGTAGTTATAGGCCTCTTGTCCTTGGCTGTACCTCCAACTCGGTGGAAATTGAGTTTTAAAAAATACAACCGTGTCTAGCATTAAAAATCCTACATCGATTTACACTTTCACATCACTAAGATGATCTTGATGTTCTTATGTAATCACTATCCATATTCCTGCCGCTCAACGACGAAGGCCCGAGTGCCGAACACGCTTTGTTACAGAGACGCAGGGAGGGAGATTACGAGGCGAGGAGTGTGTAAGAGGTACAGTAGGTAGGGAGGGAAAAAGCCACTTGACGTATCAACTGCTTTTTATAGTTTTGATACATTGACTGCAGTGATAACCTGGCTAACAGCGGCCCTCATTGGCTGAGGGAGTCACACCTTTGCTCTCATTGGTTGAATAAGTCACACCTTGTCTCTCGATGGCTGAGTTCTGTAAGTCACACCTTTGCTCTCATTGGCTGAGCAAGTCACCCCTTTGCTCTCATTTGCTGAGTAAGTTACACCTTTGCTCTCATTGGCTGAGTAAGTCACACTTTTGCTCTCATTGGCTGAATAAGTCACACCTTGGCTCTTATTGGCTGATTAGATACACCTTGGCTTTCATTGGCAGAGTAGGTCACACCTTGGCTCTCGTTGGCTGAGTACTGTACAGTAAGTCACACCTTTGTTCTCACTGGCTGAGTAAGTCACACCTTTGCTCTCATTGGCTGAGTAACAGCCACACTTTGGCCCTCATTGGCTGAGTAAGTCACACCTTAGGTCTTATTGGCTGAGTATGTCACACCTTAGCTCTCACTGGCTGAGTAAGTCACACCTGGTGGTAGAAACAAAAAGTATTTCAGTCCTTATAAACATAAAAGTGTCATAAATATGAAAGGTGAGATAATATTATATATGCCATAATGTAAGCGTGTGGTGACCGTCACAGTATTAACATTCTTGTTACACATGCTCTTAATTCTACTTCACTCTGAGGGAAATAATAATGATATGTACAACTGCATGATACATATCTGGCAAGTGAGTGGTCCATACTTGTTGTGATGTATGGAGAACACAGGACCAGTTTATATGAAGCAGTGACAGAAGGTATTCTTGAGGCGCGTTTATTATGAAGACTTAACAGGGGGTGTGAGAGGCGCGCTCAGTGTGAGGACATAACAGGGGGTGTGAGAGGCGCGCTCAGTGTGAAGACGTAACAGGGGGTGTGAGAGGCGCGCTCAGTGTGAGGACATAACAGGGGGTGTGAGAGGCGCGCTCAGTGTGAGAGGCGAGCTCAGTGTGAGGACTTAACAGGGGGTGTGAGGCTAATCTACTCAATCCATGTATTGATGGAGCGTTGTGAAAGCCGAGACTGACAAATGGTGGTATGAGAAGTTGTGGTTTGTTGATTATTAACTATTAAAAATGAAAGACTTGAATTGATTAGCCTGTTAAATTATAGTCAGATTGAAAGATCTAAAACAGGATTCGGTAAATGTATCAGAATGTGACGAGCAGAAGGGTGGCGTATGAACTTTAATCCAGCGACTTCTATCACTCACGATTTTTTATTGTTGATATACTGTGTGAGTGTAATGACTAACCTTATTACGCGCTTAAAGTTTAACCTTAGTTGTTGAAGCTTAGTATAATGTCAAACGGCCTTCAACGGTAAACGAGCTGTTGATGGCAGTAAGTCAGTTTCTCATGACACAGTACACAGACAGTACCTCACAAACTGAGCAATACTTATGGAGGTAGACAGGATGAGAACCATAAAGTAAAGAACTTGGTGTATATTATAAGTGAGGGAAGAAAGACCAAGTTTGACAAGATGAAGCACGGTAGTGATACATCACAACGCCAGAGCCATATTTTTCAGTGTTATTGTTGACGACTTCCATAAAATCGATACATCGATGAATACAGTGTAGTGTGCAGACACAGCACTGATGGTTGTTAGCACGTCGATTTCTGCAACGTTTATCGTCTAAGAAAAGTAATGATTTATATTTTGTATATTATTCAAGAGGTTGTTCTTGTTAACGTAGAACCCACTCTACCATACTTCGCCATATTGAATCATTTAAATCACTGATCTGAATATCAGTTTTATAAAATTATAAAAATATTTTCATCAATATGTTATTTTCTAATTGTATATCACTCAACAACGTTTCAAACACAAAAGTTGCTCAATAAGTTCGTGACTAGGTAACAGTGATCACAGAGAAATGAGGTTCACCCTAAATTGGGAAAGGAAAAACAATGACAATATGGTCAGATTACAGATTGCCCCGGAGGGGGCTAGTTTATTGGGCACCCCCTTACATCCTGTGCAAGGTGAAGCGCAGAAGCGTTTACAGTGCCCAACTGGGAAGCATGCGGAGTTCATGCTTGCCTTTATGACTCATGCATTAAGGGCGTGGAAGCCTGAAGGGTCATGGGTTTTGTCAGCAAGTTACATAAAGTGACAGAATGATGAGTGTGTGGGGGGGAGGGGAAATTCCCGTTACATTTCATTTGTTTATAGCAAAGCGTGGCAATAATGTCAAGTGCCAGGCCTGTGACTAGGAGGAGGGATATCTGGTCAGGGAGGGAAGAGGTGTTGGTAATGGATGGGGACCTGTAGGAGGAGGTCATAGGGCAAGTGAGGATGTAGTGACGGAGGGTGTGAGAGTCGGGTTGGCCACAAAGTTTACAAACAGTGCGGCCAGGTTCAGGGTTGCCAATGTACTCCCATAGGTACCTGTACCCTAGGCGCAGTCTCATGTATATAATCTATTGAGATCGAGTCAGAGATTGATACTCTTTGTAGTGGCGGTTGGAGTCACCGGTTACAGCGTCATAGTGGCGTAGTGTTAATATGGTCAGAGTCCCAAATTTTCGATTGGCGGATTATCAAGGGTTAAGAAGGTACCTAGGTGAGGTCGCCTGGGAACAAGTCAGGTCAGTCCCCGGTAGGAAAGGGTGAGGTCACAGGTGACACAACAATTGATCATGATTATAATATATTCACTCATATACTATGTAAAGCACAAGAACAAAATATACCATACAGAAAAATTAGGTCACATAAGAATGAGCCGAGGTGAATGACCAGAAAACTTAAACATGACAAAGGAATAAAGAAAGGAATTTATAAGAAATATGTATAATGAACTATCTAGGAATGTTAAGAAAAATTTAAGGAAGGTAAAGAGGGACTACGAAATCAGGATAGCAAGAAAATCCAAGGCGAATCCCAAGGGATTTTTCCAGGTCTATAGGATAAAGGTCAAGGACAAAGCTGGGCCTTTAAAGTCAGAGAGAGGGGAAGTGATCCATGAAAGTGAGGAAATAGGCAAAGCATTAAACAGCTACTTTTTATCAGTTTTCACAGAAGAAATTCACGAGGAAATTCCAGAGGTGGAACTGATATTTAGGGGAAATGAAGAAGAGAAATTAAAGAATATCACTATCAGTAAAGAGGATGTTCTTAAGAAAATAAATACGTTAAAGAAGACAAAATCCCCAGGGCTGGATGAAATTTTCCCTCGAGTCTTGAAAGAGTGTAGGGAACAGATTAGCGGACCCCTCGTAAATTTATTTACAAAATCATTAGACACGGGAGTTGTGCCAGACTTGTGGAAACAGGCAAATGTGATACCCATATTCAAAAAGGGAGACAGAGCATCAGCGTCAAATTACCGGCCGATCAGTTTGACGTCAGTCGTGGGGAAATTTCTTGAATCAATTATAGCAAATAGCATCCGATCACATTTAGAGAAAAGCAAATTAATCTACGACTCTCAACATGGGTTTACAAAGGGAAAATCTTGTCTAACAAATCTGCTGACGTTTTTTAGGAAAGTCTTCGAGGTAGTAGATAATGGCGAAAATTACGATGTTATTTACTTAGACTTTAGCAAAGCATTTGACAGAGTACCGCATCAGAGGCTTCTGAGAAAAATTAAGGCTCATGGTATTGAGGGGAAAGTTTTAAATTGGATAAAATCATGGCTCACCGATAGAATGCAGAGGGTCAGCGTAGATGGTGTTAAATCTGAGTGGGGCTGTGTAACCAGTGGGGTTCCCCAGGGGTCAGTACTGGGCCCACTCCTGTTCATAATCTACATAAACGATCTTGATACTGGGATCAGCAGTGACATAAGCAAGTTTGCGGATGACACCAAAATAGGGCGGCAGATAGATTCAGGGCAGGATGCAAATGCACTACAGGAGGATTTAAATAAACTGCAGGGGTGGTCTGAAAAATGCCAAATGAAATTCAACATCAGCAAGTGCAGCGTACTTAATATTGTGAAGAACAAATACTGTCAATGTATACAGCCTTAACAACATCAACCTAGAGAAGTCGACTTGTGAAAGAGCCTTAGGGGTACTTGTAAGCCCGGACCTACGGCCTAGAAAACAGTGCGTTAATGTTCGAAATAAGGCAAACAGAGTATGAGGTTTTATATCTAGAAGTGTAAGTAATAAGAGTGCAGAGGTCTTATTGCAACTATATCTTGCTCTAGTCAGGCTGCGCCTCGATTATGTGGTTCAGTTCTGGTGTCCCTATTATAGAATGGATATCAATTCACTGGAGTCGGTGCAGCGAAGAATGACGAAAATGATTCCGGGACGTAGAATCCTTCCATATGAGGATAGGTTAAAGAAACTAAACTTACATTCCCTAGAAAGACGAAGAGTGCGGGGAGATATGATAGAAGTATTTAAGTAAGTGAAAGGAATCAATAAACGGGATATAGATAAAGTTCTTATAATATCCGAGCAGGATAGGACTCGTCGCAAAGGATTTAAGTTGGATAAGTTTAGGTTTAGGAGGGAGATAGGAAGGAACTGGTTCACAAAGAGGGCGGTGGACGAGTGGAACAAGCTTAGCAACTTTGTAGTAAGTGCTGGAACGCTGGAAAGTTTTAAAAGGAGGCTAGATAGATTCATGGATGATAGAGAGTGGTAGTAACTCTCGACAGGAGCTGCCATTGCACAGGCCAACCGGCCTATTGCGGACTCCTTATTTTCTTATGTTCTTATAAGTAACTTCCAACGAAACCCTTTAGATTTCCACAACTACAAATTTACATAACATACAACAGAAAAAGTGAGTCCTAAAACAATGATGATACATGATAGTGAAAATTAAGCCGTCAGTACACAATGAGCCAGCATGGCCAGCACTGCACTCGACCGATTTCACTTTCCCAGTTGGGTGAACTGAGGCCCCTCACGTGCAAACCAGTGATACTTAGGACGTGAGGTGATCATTCTATTCACTTGGTCGCTTCACCACCTACATCTATCAGTTATTAGATATTAGAGGCATTTATTGTAAGGCGTTTTAAGAAGCACGGAATAGCTAAAGCCTTAGATTTCCCAGACTGTCATTAAAAAATATGAGATGGGAATAACTGTTGTACAACACAGTCTTCAGAAAACAATAAAATTAGGAGAACTGTTCTTTTGACACAATACGGAAAGAAAGAGTGAAGAAAATATAGAGAAAATTATGAAAAGAAAGACAAAAAGGGAAAAAAGTCAATTAGTTAACAATAAATAAGAATAACCCAAAAAATCGAGCTCGTTGTAAAGGTGGGAGCTTTAAACCACACTACGTACGCTCTCGTCCGCTCTTGTCTCGCTACAGCTGTTTTCAAGCATTTCAACATTTATTCCTTAATAGAGGAAGCGGGATCCTAATGCTGTCACTAGGTGCCCCTGTACACTAACAACAGAAGCATCTGTCGCAAGTATATATAAATATTATCAAGGTGTGCTTACTAAAGCCTAAGGGAGAAAGGATATTCCTTTAACACATCATCAATAATATTTACATTATATCTGGCCAGTATGGGGAGGATCATCGTGTCTCCATCAGGGGATCGTGGAGTGGTGGTCCAGCAGGCGTCACGGAAGCGTTGTGTGTGGGGACATCTTAGGAGGTAGTGGATAAGAGTGCGGCTGTTAGGTCTTCGGCAAAATTCACAAGAGCGTTGCTCAGGGGATGCGGGGATACCAATCTCCCAAGCAAAGTCATACCCAATGATGATAAGGGCAGCAATCACGTCCCTTTTCCGCGACCCTTTCCCATAGACATAAGAGAGGTCAGGAAGTTTACGGAGGACATCGTACCAGGTGGGCGGGGAGTCCAGGGGGATGGCTGGTTCCCGAACTTCTCTCTGTTTGCGGCTAATTTGGGCCCTTAGCTGTAAAAGTGTTCGAGGAACAACGTAGTCAGGTGTGGCCTTGTTACTGCCAGTCTTGGCTGCCTCATTCCCCAAGATACCGACATGACTGGGTATCCACAGGAATGTCACAGGACGGCCTGCAGCCTGAAGTGTGGATGTTAACCCTCGTATTCGGAGGATGAGGTCCTTATATTCCCCTGATGCAAATGCGATCCCGTCGAGAGCAGACCTGGAATCGCAGCAGACAAGCAAGGGGCAGAAACCATCTGCTTCTTCTTCAGCGAGAAGGGCAGCAAGGAGGGCTGTCAGTTTAGCCTGAGTGGATGATGCCCCTTCAGAAACTCTGAGAGAAAGTTTGAAAGGCTCAGGGGCATCAGGACGGGAGATGTAGACACCAGCCCCGGCCCTACCTGTAGCGGGGTCAACAGAGCCATCAGTGTAGAGGACGACCCTACCTGGGGACCAGTAGGCGATCCTGGTGAGGTGGTATTTGCAGAGAATAACAGGGTTCACGTGGGATTTCGGGAGCGGTCCACCGAGGGCAATCACTTCAGGTTGAAAATCCAGCCAGGGAGAAGGAGACGAACCAACAGCAGGGGTGACAACAATATCAGGCAGGAGGTCGTGTTCCTGAAGGGCTTGGATGAGTGATCCTCGCCACTGTCTCCTAGATGGAGGTCGGCCTCGGACAGCAGGAGTCAAGTTGGCTTGGACATAGTTGCCTCGAGGACCTCTTAGAATGGAAACGGTAATTTTTAGGTAAAACTACTGGACCCGATCCTGTAAGGGGGAAAGACCAAGTTCGGTATATAGAGAAGTGGAGCGTGTCCACTGAGGAGCCCCAAGGATGATACGAGCAGCTTTCCTCTGGATAACTTCAAGACGGTTGACAGCAGTCCGACTTATAATGACGGGATAGGGGCGGCGTAGTCGACACAGGAACGGACAAAGGACTTGTACATGGTGAGAAGTGCAGGGATGGTGGCACGAAGGGAACCTCTGCAGAAGGTAAAGAGGGGAGCGAGACGGCAAAAGCATATGTCTCGAAGATAGAGGACTTCAGGGATATGACAACGTGTGCGAGTTACATACACACCCAGGTATTTTGTCTTATTAACGCAGCCCAAGGGCGTTTCTGATAAGATAAGGGGTGGAGCTACAACACGACCGTGCCACATGGCTTTTGTTTTCGCAGTTGAAAGAAGGAAACCAAGTGAATCACACTCTCTGGAGACCAGATCAAGGGCTTCCTGCATGCTGAGGTAGTCAGGAGCTTGGAGGAGGACATCGTCGGCATATCCTGAGTGAACAACTTCTGTCGGCCACGGGAGAGATGCAATGGAGTGCATGAGAGTGTTAAACAAGGTGGGACTCAGGACTCCACCTTGAGGGGTGCCGAGGTTTATTTCTTGAACAGGAGATATAGAGCCTTCATCGTGAACCCGGGCCTGACGTCCGGTGAGGTAAGAGGCGATCCATTGTAGAAGTCTCCCTTTAATCCCTAACTGCGCAAGGTCAGGTTAAATGAGGGCAGGCTGAGCCGTATCAAAGGCTCCCTTGATATCAAGGAAGACGGAGACGCTGGCAGTCTGATTGCGACGCTGAAGTATGCTCTCCATCATCTTGCAAACACTGGAGGTAAGACTAATGGGTGGATATTTCCCAGGATCTCCCGGATTAGGGATGTGGATAATAGTGGCATTTTTCCAGTTAGACCGGAGAATTCCATGTTCATAAGACATATTGTAGAGAGCAAGCAAGGGGCCGTTAGGAATATTAGTACCGGCGTTGAGGACGGAGTAGGTTATCTGATCATCCCCAGGAGAGGTGTCTTTTCTAGAGCGACGAGCGCTTCAATAGTAATGGCAGAGAACTCTCTTCCTGACTTGTGGACAACAAAGTTCCCCTTGTAGAACTCCCTCGCTACCTCTGGATGTTGCTCAAGGCACATCATGTCTCGAAGGTGAATTGGAAGCCATCGGGCATAGTTAACATTGTTGTTCGCAAAGAAGTAGGGGATCAGCTCTGAGAGTGCTTCAAGGTAGAGTTTGAAATTGCCTTCCCTGAATGAGCGGATCAACATGAAGATGTTGAGCTCCATGTCCGGCACAAGGTTCCAGAATTGGAACTGTGAACTCTCAAGCCTCCGTTGTTTACACCAGTCTTCAAAGCTCAAAGTTGACCTTTCAAACTCATCAGAGCAATAGTTCTGGTATGTCTCCTTCATCAGTTTGTACAAGGTGCGTGCTGTGACTTGATGTGCTAGTCTTGTCTTAGTTACACTTGATGCAGACCGAAAAGACTGCTGGCCAGATAAAGCCACTCCTGCTTCAACAAGGAACCGGTCCAACCACTGTCTTGTAGTAGCGTTCCTAGTGATCTCAGTGCAGCCATCTCTATGTGAAGTCCCCCGAACATAATAACATACTCCATACTCAGCCCAATGCCATTGGATTTGTTTTGCCAGGGCATACAGTGGCTGGTCAGCAGCTATGACTGGGATCTGACCTGGGTTCAGAAGAGCCACTGTATCACGAACCTTTTCCATGACATACTTGATGGTTGCCACAGAGTGTGCCTGATCTCGAAGCAGGAGAAGCAGAGACGTAATGCTCACTTCAAATGGCTAACTCCTCTTCTGTGCTGCATGGTGAGCTGCCCACGTGATGCAGACTTCATCAGCCACATCCTCAGTGAGCAAGACCTCTTCCAGCCAAGCATACTCTTCCTGCAGGTGTGACTGGTTTGACTCAGGTGCTGGCAATGACTGAGGTGCTACCAAGGGAGGATTGGGATTCTTCATAATATAAGCTGGTCGGACATTGGTGAATGCCTCTGGAAGCTCAGGAACTTTCTTGACCTTCGTATCTGCATTCCGTCTGAGTGGTTCACGCTCCTCACCAGCCTGCTCAGGGCTTGGATGTTGGAAGATGGACACACTGGCCCCATGGAAGGACGTTTTGGCCGTAGTCGCAGTGGGGTTGTGGTCAATGTTGTCCACTGCTGAAGTCGGGAACAACTGCTTCCTCAAGATTGGTGGACACACCACTCCATCTTCCACATATTGGCATACAACTGCTTCTCCGAGCTGGGCTGATAATTGTAGCATGTCGATGAGCTGCCTCTTCTTGTCTTAACAAACACAGACATGCCGACGTAGATAGCAAAAGGTGTCTCATGGACCTTGAGTGACTATGGATTTGTGTTCCTACCTTGTAGTTGGCAAAGCAGTTGTACTGTAAGAGCTGTGACATAGCAAGGTCAGACTTCGATGCGCCATGCTGGAGTTGGGATTTGATATCTGCACCATGTTCGATCATGCATACAAATTGAAGCAGTGATGGTGGATCAGCCTGTTCAATGCATCCTTCATGAAATGTACTGCTGAAGTGTGACTTGTGCTGAAGCATGTCCCGTTATATTATCCCAGCAGCCTTGGCCAGATGGATCGCGTCACCGTGTTTGCTTGCTTGTGCCAGGATTGAGCCAACATCCTTCTCAAAGGCCAGTAGGATATCTCTTCCTTGGTGATGAGCTTGCAGTTGGGGGATGTGAAAAAGCAGCTGGTCCTTCAGTCGAGTAGCATGAACATCGGGCGATCCAACACCCAGCTGCTCAAGTCTCTGTCTGTAGAGTGTGACCACGTCAGCAAGTCTGAAAATGGGTGGTTCAGTACCTTCACTAGAAGCTTTCATCTGAGTGATGTAAGTGGCCAGTTCAGAGAAAGCAGTTGGGTATACGTCCTTGTTTGGGTGAAGCTCTTGTGCTTCTTCTTGCTCATGAGCATTTCGGTGTGTTCTTTCTCGATTGTACAGGTCTGCCAGGCAGCGAGGGTGATACTTCAGTTCTTGTGCCACAACATCTCCTGTTCTTAGTTTGGCAAGGAGTTTATCATCGTTAAGTGTCTTCACACAATTATTCAATCTTTTATTAAGTTTCATTGTCATTGCATGTCTTATGTCATCTCCCGAAGCTTCTTCCTCACATAGAAATACTGCTGCTCTCCTCTGTAGTAACTGCAGAGGTTCGCCTTTTCTGAGCTCTATTTAACTTTGTGTTGTTGAACAGAAGTCTGCAGCTCTCATGATACTGTGCCTTGTTTCTCCTCAAGGTCTCCTCTATCCCATCATCTTCAACAAGTCTTGCAGGGTCAAGCTTGATTGGCAGTGCATTGATTGAATGAAATAGAGGAATATTCCTTGCCAAGCTCTTGGAACCGTCATCTTCTTTTTGGCAGGATTTGCATGTGGAGACTTAAGATCTTCCTTCTTATCCTGTTGACAAAGACAACACTTTGCCCAGTCATTGAGGAATGATTTGTTGGTAGATTTTGTGTCCATAGCTATTTTTGATCTTCAGGGCCGAGGGTTTATCCTTTTACCACCCTGATGAGCACTTTCTTGTATGGGATACAACTAGGTTCATGCCTTTTGCCCTACACCTAGTTCGATCGTTCATCCAGTGTCATTAGTCCCGTGCGATCTGTACACCATCCAGATAACTAAAACCCCGTTATCCTTGGCTCGGCTCTCCCGCTCTGGCACATCCTGTCAATTCAGGTGCGGCTGCTTAACTGATTTGGGGTTGGTTAAGCAGCATTTGGGACACTAAGCTGTTGCAGTATGACATGTTTTTTCTCAGCTGACACTGAACCCCATGCTGGGTTGCACAGCAGTGATGTCACCAGTGTGCCCTGGTAGTGCCCGACAATCACTTCCTCACATACAGAGACCCTCTGCATGCTACCCTCACCTAGTTGGAAAAAACATAAAACCAGTACATAAAACCAGTCATAAATAAGACAAATATATATATATGAGAGCATCAGAAATAGAAAAATCATCTGAGCATGCTTGAAAACATACATATCGACACTAAGATCATTTAGATTCACCAACTACATCAATTTCTATATATATATATATATATATATATATATATATATATATATATATATATAAAAAACCTTTCGAAGGTCAATTTGGCAGCCATCTTGAAAAATGGCCGCCATCTTGGATTTCCAAATGGCCATCAGGCAGATTTGACCAGTAGCCCCTAGGGTATGACCATGCCAAATTTCAATCTTGTATCACCATTTGCACGATTTTTCCATTATCTTCTCTACTACCACCCTCCCTGCCAACCACCACCTAACTCCTACTGCGGTAGTTGAATCAGTGCAGACAATTTACAGAGTAAAATAATGTTGTATCTTCTTATTTCCACGAGTCAATTATGATGAGAATACAAATACAAGTGATAACCGGTATTTCCAGCAACCAAGGTGTGGGAGTTATCAGTCTTAGCTACTCCTTCACATTATTAGGTGTGAGTTAGAATAAATGTCCTTGTTACGTTTTAAATGCAGGAAAGTGGCTTTCATACCGTAGAACTCGGATACCTTCACACTGGTTACTCACCCAAGAGATTATGGTGTATCACTACGTAGAATTTTGCTCTGCTTCCGGCATTCAATACGTTGTGTACTTGATAAATGATGATTTAATGAATTCCACTAACTTCCAACATCCATCTAAGTTATTGGTTATACTTTGTCATAACCAATCAGTCATTACCCTTGGTAATAATAATAATAGAGGGATCACAGATACGGGCAGATGATTGCACTTACGTTTATTTGGCACAATTCCATACACTGGACTTATAATTTGCATGGATAGGTCAGTCACTCACATTCACGCTACAGTACTGTAAGTTATAAGGGAGAGTTTGTCAACCTGGAGAATTAATCGTTTAGATCTATTAGGCCGGCCTGGAGTGCTCTTGTAGCAAACAGGCCCTCACCATTGATCACTTCCTTTACAGGATGTGTTAACTTGTCGCTGGACTTAACAAAAATCTCGGGGATTTGCACACACAGACCCGTAGCACTGGTAGGACTGTATGGCCCCTGATCTTAAGTCCGCGGAGCAGGAGGTCTTCTCTAACCCAAGGTCTAAAGCCCACTGGCTAAATTGGTTTTTTGAGGCGTGAAGTGATGAACAGTACACCACTGTCTCACTGGCCTGCCCCCCCCCCCCCTACATGTCCCAGTCATGGCTGGCCGGTTACCTTATCTCTACCGTAAACAAACATTTGGGATGGGTTGTGTCGGAGGCCCAACGCAGCCCATGACAGGCCTTTTCCACAAATTCTGAATGTTTTAATTGTTGCACCTTATATTACTGTTCGACTATATTTTATGGCGGAGTGTAGGACGTATGGCCATGGCCCACGGCCCCAGAAAGTTTGGGCCATGGGCCACGACCCTAGAACGTTTGGGCTATGGGCCAGTTGGTCCACAAACCCAGAACGTTTGGGCCATGGACCAATTGGGCCATGGACCAATTGGGCCACGAACCCAGTACGTTTGAACCAGGGTGCTTACGACGTTTGATCATGGATCAAAGTAATATAACCTAACCTAACCTAACCTAATCTAACAACTCTGAAGGCTCCTAACCTGGAGGTTTCTGCCAGAAAGGTTCTCAGGGGTATTAAGGGGATTATAATTTACAGTCGGGAAATATTTGCTCCATGGCTCAAGCAGCTACCCTACATACAGCTTGTGGTCCAAACGTCAGGGTGTCGTGGTCCATGGCCCAAATGTCTGTGGCCAAACGTCCCAGTACCACTCTGGCATGAGTCTGCCTATGTGATACAGTGACCAGATAATGGATTATCAAACAAATGTGAGTTTACTTCATAAGTTCATGACCGTTGCTTGAATACTGAGTATCACTTGCATTTGCGCTATCATCAGAGCTGCTTCATCGAAATGAGAGGAACAATATATTTCTTCTCTGTTAAATGTCTGCAGTGATTTGACTATCAGCAACCCACAATAGGAGTTGCGTGGTGGAGGCAGGGAGTGGGCGTCGAGGGTTCCCTTCACTTGACAACAAGAAAAACTATTATTTAAGACCTTTAAGCAACAGCTATATCTCTTTATACCATAAATTGCACGTTTCATAATAATAATAATAATAATAATAATAATAATAATAATACCGTCCTGTGTCTCAGGTTTTTACAGATTGTCTAGTCCAAACATCCTCGTAAGTTAAGCTGGAGTTTGGATCCATTTGGATTCCCCAGATTCTTGATTCATATACTCTAGCAGTTTCCAAGAAGCAATGTTTTCTGGATCACCACGTAAAAGGGTTACGTCTGCCGTGAGGTTGACTTTAATTATTTTATCTTTGACACTGGGTATTCCGAGTTCTTTTTCCATATTGACTACTTTAGTGCTCATGGGGCAGCCTAAAATAATTCTAAGGTTTTTATTTCGCATTTTTTCGAGCATGTCAACGCCTTTCCCGCCACGAAGGACCAGGGTTAGTGTGTGGTAACCTGTCAGAGATCTTATATAGCCTAGTGTAAGGGCGGCAACGATCCTCCGGATAGTTACCGCGGCTAACTCGCTCGTTTGCTGGTGCAGACGACACTTGGGGTGGTTGGACGGAGGTGATAACGGCAGCGACTATCTCTGCCGCCGGGAGATTCAACCCAGCCGCCATACCGTCAGTATCTAGCTACCCTGCTGTCCGTCAAATTCTGGCTGAGATCTCACCATAGGTCCTGGACTCGTGGGCTGTGTTCCCAGACCTTCACCTATCAACTGCCAACTCTCTGGTCATCTACCACTACCGCATACCACGACCATCAGTTCATCACTTTCCGTCGGTGCCCCGGTGTTCTCCTGCCTTTTCAAGACGTCGCTGAGTGTGGAGTCGAAGTGGACGTTTCGTTATCCTGAGTGTGCATCACCGTGTTCCAGAACCTTCCCCCAGGGCCACTGTCGTAGGAAATATTTGTTCATGGTTAGATTCTATAATTGTTTGATTCTATTAATTGTTGACTCCATTTAATTGTTTGAATCCATTAATTGCTGACTCCCATTATTTGTTTGATTCCTTTAAGTGTTTGCTTCCATTAATTGTTTCACTCCCGTAATTATTTGATGTTTGTTGAGTGGTGTCAGAGTTTTGTGTTATATTTTTATAGTAAAGAGATGCCAATCTCTATCGGTTGTTTGTTATTCCACGGAAAACCATGGTCCTTGACTTTCCTTTATTAAGATCCTGATTAGCCTGGTAAGGGATTTCTATCCCTAAGTCCCAGGACTTTACACCTAGGGTCCCCTAGGCCTAGGCAGTCTCGTTTGAGATTCTTTTAACACTGCTGGAGACAGCTGGCAACTCAAAGTCGTTTGTTTACTGCAGTACGTAGTATAATATAATAGGAAACAACAAAGCCCAACCATTAATTAAGCAACAGGGAGCTAAGTAACCAATCACCGATCACTTTTACATTCATTAGTAATTTTTACTTCGCACTATAGTAAACAAACGGCCTGAGTTGCCAGATGTCTCCAGCAGTGTTCGAAGAATCTTGAACGAGACTGTTACATTAGGGTGTGTCATACTGAGGCGAATTTTTTTTTGAGTTTGAAAAATCGGCCCATGGTATTACTGATGTAGTTCTATGTGCAGAATCATGTGATATCTTCAGATTTGAAAAGTTTTTATTTTTTGCAAGGTAAATTTTAACTTGAAATCTTATGAAAATTCAGTATTCCCACCCTTTTACCAACACCACTAAATAGCTTATTTAAAGTAAAGTAAATGTATCAGGTTAATTTATTAGGATGAAAATGATCCAGAATAGTGAAACGAATGATCTTGACACATTTATTAAATTTAATATTCCTTTAGAAAACAAAATCATCAAATACAAAAACCGGTTTTACTACTACGACCCGGTGTTGCTGCACACCATAGAGAACATGTCTTTCTTGCTTCTGTTTCTACTCATCACCTCCCTGCTGACCACCTGAGCTCGGATGTAGCCTTCCCTCCTCTTCTGGCTGTACACGTGACTGCTGGCCTCGCTCACTTGCTGTACACAACGCTCTATACTCTGGGTGTGCGAGGGCCAGGCAGGGACATGCATGGGGTTGTCCAGGAAAGCTCTGACTTGAACATTGGTGAGGCTGCAGGTAAGAGGGGGCTCACTGCCAGCCTGGATGTTATCCAGATCTATGAGATCAGTGAGGGTCTTGGCACCTAGATTGACTTCAGGAGTCTTCCTGACCCTGAAGGAATCGTCACCAACTGATTCGTCATGCCCAGATCCTCTCATAAGTCTCATATCCAAGATCTTTTTGACTGCCACTCTTCTCTCCTCCTCATCCTTACTGCAGAACTTCCTCGGGATGAGCATACCAGGAAGATCTCCTCACAGTCTGCTCCACAATCTGAACAACCTTCCTTGGCTGACTCCTCAGGAGCTCAAGCTGGAAGAGAACATGCCTCGGACCTTCGGAGAACGATGACTTGACCTTGGTGTTGAACCAATTTGGCAAGTAGACACTCACAATGAATTGGACAATAAGTCTCAGGTTGTGAAGCTGGTTCCCTTTCAGTGTATGATGAGCGACCCAAATTCTGCAGAACCTGAGAGCCGTTGTGAGCCACCTAGAATGTGAGACTGGACCTATCTGCAGGTAAGCAAGTCTATCAGGCATGACCCCAGTTTTGATGGCACTGCAAATCATGTAACCATAGTACTGGTCAGTACTCAGGTCGTCAATGACAGTATGTGCAAGCTCAACGAGTGGAGGGCCAACTGTTATTTTTTCAAAGCTCGGATTTATTTCTAACTCAGTGGCAGAGTCCAGCATCTTGCCAAGAGGACCAGACCATCTGTTGTTTGAAAGAGTCTTGCCATCCAGCTCCTGGATCAGATGTCTGAGTGGCAACTCGTTGGTGTGGAGGTCACAAACAATCCAGACCAGCTTCCTCCCAATCTTCCGCTCTATCCACTGTATGATCCCCCCTTGCCACCCTGTGTTCGTGTTGGTGCTGTCCCCTCCAATGGCCTGCAGGGTCTGGTCTACGTTCCTCTCTCTGAGCCAGTTCACAATGTTATCTGCCACTATCTCAGCTGGTTTCTGATGTCATCTTTCTCTGGAGTGAAATGCCACAAATACTTCCCTCCTGGTTCACTGCAGCAGGAGTAGTGTTCCTCCTTCACCATGGCAGGGAACAACTTGTCAGAATCTCCAACTTTCATGAACACTTTAGTGTCATCCCTTCTCCCATCAAAGAACAAACAATTGATTCCATTTTCTCTTATCCCCTTATCAAACTCCTCTTCTAGGTTACTGACAAGTTTCTCCTGAGCTCTCCTTACTTTGTTATGATCTATCACCAGGTGAACATCATCAGGTGTTATCAAACCACCGTCAATCCAGGCAGCTGTTGCTATCTCTGCAGTTTCTCTGAGACCAGTGTGATGTCGCATGCTGGCCAGAGATATGCTCGGGATATCTTTCCTATTTCGAATCTTATGCCTGGAAGGTTTGGGATCATTATTTTCTGGGTTAGGGACAAAGTCACCATTCTCCTGGTCAGCACTCGGATCAGCCATGGGGAAGTCATTAAACTCTGAATCAACTTGACTCCAATCATCGGCCTTTTTTTACCTCACCCTGGGCCTTCTCAAGTCTCTTTTCCTCGGCAACTCTTCTCCTCTTCTGTCTCTCTGTGGCAGCCTCCTGTCTCTTGGACTCCGGAATATCTTGGCTAGAAATCATGAGAGCCCCTATACTGCCAGTCTTCTCTCTCTGTGCTTTGACAAATGCCAGTTCGATCATAGGAATCTTCAGTTCACGCTTGCAAATACAGGAGATGTGGGTCTCGGATTTACAGTCACGATCGCATCCAAACTCAGGACAGAGAACAATTGGGCACTTGCAAGTAATTATGTCAAATAACTGGTCCAGTTGCTTGGCAAAGCTGTCCTTAACTGCAAGTTTTCCTCTCCCAAGAGAGATATCTCTTGCCTTTTCCCAACTGGCTAGCAGTCTCTCACTAATCTTCTTCTGACTTGTTATGACTGGAGGCTTGAACTGAGCGTTAGCCAGAGTGTACTGTGCCAAGACAGCTTTGGTCATATCACTGGCAATGTCTTTGTTTGTGTAAGTTCTTTGGTTCTTTTCACTGATTTGCCTGATTAAAACAACGTATCTCAAAGCATCTCTCAATGTAGGCAACTCCGACTTCAGGAGCTTTCTCCCAGACCCAAGATAGTGACTGAGATGGCTGGATTTTTGGTTCCTCGTCCTGACACAAGCAGCCATCGCATATATTATCAACTTATAAATGCATCAGAATCTGAAACAGAAAAAAATATTGTTAGTTGGGTTGTTAAAGAATGAAGTCAGAAAGCAATGTTCACTATTTAATTGTAATGCACTAATGCAGCTGTACGTTAGATTTTCGATAAATTTCACGCTAAAATTTACCTAGCAAAAGGTTGCAAAATATTGAAACTGAAATTATTTTCTGTTTATATACACTAAAATCTACCAAAAAAGTGATGGGCCATTAGTTTTAGCTGATCTTCCCTCCTATGACACACCCTACTGTTACATTGTTTTGACACTTTGATATTAGCGCCATAGTGTTGGTTATACTCTGCTACCTATCAGTACATTGGCAGGTTAGATGTTGTATGGCAGGTAAGGTAAAGAAGATAAAATCCCTGAGATATTTAACAGACATAGTCAATGGTGTTTTTACCTATCTTAAGCTCTGAAGATCCGCGTTTGCGGTTACTAGCTTGTTTGTTGAATGTAGGTACTTTACTTTTCTCATTGGATATGATGAGACCAAGGTATTTACATGGTTCAGGGTGGTTTCCATTCCACGATGAGTTTTAAAATGTATAAGAATGTCATCTGCATAGCTAACAGTAATATTGCTGGGGCTGTCTAGGATTGCTGGGGGGGCGTAACCCTTTTACGTTGCGAGGTAAGTCCCATGTGTAAGAGGAGGCAGATATATTTTGTACGGGAGGGGGCTAATTTATTGGGCACCTCCTTGCATCCTGTGTAAGGCGAAGTGCAAAAGCATTTACATCACCTAGCAAGGAAGCATGCGGAGTTCATTCTTGCCTTCTTGATTCATACACTAAAGACACAAGTGCCTGAGGGGTTTTGTCAGCAAGTTACATATAGTGAAAGGAGGATGAGTGTGTGGGGGAGAATTCGCAATATAATTCAACTGTTTATGACAAAGCGTGGCAGTTCCCTAAGAATGTCACGTGCCAGGCCTGTCGCTAGGAGGGGGGATATCTGGTCAGCGAGGGACTAGTTGGGGATCTGTAGGAGAAGATATCTCATAGGGCAAGTTTTACTGGCTAGACCGCGGCAAAAGAAGAGTGGTAGGCGTAGCGTAGATGTGTACCAAGCAAGCAGGGGAGGCTAAGGCAGTCCCCCACGACATAACGAGGAGCAAGGCGTGTAGGTATGCTGAGTTGGCATGATTATCCACCCGGGCCTCGAGACGCTAACATGTACAGTACTGTAAGAGTAACCAGCACCTCTGACTTGATCGCCCAAACACACCTAGTCAACCTTGAGGGCCGTGTCACAACATCGCAATGCAGTTTATCAATACGCAGCTGGATTATGTTATTTACACAGTCTAAATTTGCAGGGACGAGGTACCGAGATACATAAAGCACACACGGTAACTTCTCACACCAGTACCAAGCTTCGTACGGCGCTAGACGCCAGATCAGGTCAGGGATTTTTTTTAGTGTGTGGCAGGGTAGTGTGTGGTAGGGGAATGTGTGGTAGGAAAGTGTGTGGCAGGGGAGTGTGTGGCAGGGAAGTGTGTGGCAGGGGAGTGTGTGGCAGGGGAGTGTGTGGCAGGGGAGTGTGTGGCAGGGGAGTGTGTGGTAGGGGAGTGTGTGGCAGGGGAGTGTGTGGCAGGGGAGTGTGTGGTAGGAAAGTGTGTGGCAGGGGAGTGTGTGGCAGGGGAATGTGTGGTAGGAAAGTGTGTGGCAGGGGAGTGTGTGGCAGGGGGGTGTATGGGAGGGGAATGTGTGGTGGGAGTGTGTGGCAGGGGAGAGTGTGACAGGGTAGTGTGTGGCAGGGTAATGTGTGGCAGGGGAGAGTGTGACAGGGTAGTGTGTGGCATGGTGGTGGTGTGTGACAGGGTAGTGTGTGGCAGGGTAGTGTGTGGCAAGGGAGTGTGTGGCAGGGGAGTGTGTGACAGGGGAATGTGTGGCAGGGGCGTGTGTGGCAGGGGAATGTGTGGCAGGGGCGTGTGTGGCAGAGGAGTGTGTGACAGGGGAGTGTGTGGCAGGGGAAGATGTGACAGGGGAGTGTGTGGCAGGGGAATGTGTGGCAGGGGCGTGTGTGGCAGGGGAGTGTGTGGCAGGGGAAGATGTGACAGGGGAGTGTATTGCAGGGTAGTGTGTGGCAGGTGAGTGTGTGACAGGGTAGTGTGTGGCAGGGGAGTGTGTGGCTGGGGAATGTGTGGCAGGGGAGTGTGTGACAGGGGAGTGTGTGCCAGGGGAGTGTGTGGCTGGGGAATGTGTGGCAGGGGAGTGTGTGACAGGGTAGTGTGTGGCAGGGGAGTGTGTGGCTGGGGAATGTGTGGCAGGGGAGTGTATTGCAGGGTAGTGTGTGGCAGGTGAGTGTGTGACAGGGTTGTGTGGCAGAGGAGTGTGTGGCTGAGGAATGTGTGGTAGGAAAGTTTGTGGCAGGGGGTGTGTGGCAGGATAGTGTGTGGCAGGGGAGTGTGTGGTAGGGGAATATGTGGTAGGAAAGTTTGTGGCAGGGGGTGTGTGGCAGGGGAGTGTGTGGCAGGGTAGTGTGTGGCAGGGTAGTGTGTGGCAGGGGAGTGTGTGGCAGGGGAGTGTGTGGCAGGGTAGTGCGTGGCAGGGGAGTGTGTGGCAGGGTAGTGTGTGGCAGGGGAGTGTATGGCAGGGGAGTGTGTCGCAGGGGAGTGTGTGGCAGGGTAGTCATATACAGTACATGTTTCATTTGATTCATCTCATCATGATTAATAATGGAGTAGCTAGTGCCTGTTTCTGTTTGCACTTGTTTACTCGCTTCAAATTTATTAGAAAGCTTTTTTCTGATTACAGTTTTTATGGTTCTGTTTGACAGTCCTAGTTTGGACTTAACATTGTTATTGTTGGACGCCTCCGTGGGAAGAGATCCACAGCAGCTTGATCCCGATAGCCCCATAAACAAAACATTTATGCTTATGTTTGGCTTCAGAGACGAGCGGGTGACTATCTGAGTTTAGGGTATTAAGATCAAGCCGTGAGACTAAGGAGTCAGTGGTGATGAGACTGCCAGCGGCAGTGTCTTCAGCAAGTTTCATGGCTGTGAGTATGGCAACCATAGGCCACTTTGTGAAGTGGATACCCAGTTACTAACTCTAGCTCCTTTCTCTGTTATATTACCGTTAGGTTGAGTCACAATGACAGCACTTCCAGCCCCCCCACATACAGTGTTAAGAGAGCCGTCTACTGTAGATGGTCTGTGTAATATTATCAGTCTGTAGGGTGTGTATGTGTTCAAGAGCTCTCACTTTGGCAGTGTGTTGGAGATAAATACTTTGAATAATTTATGTTTTAAGCGGTTATATCAGTTTTATGATATCGAAGGAATCTGTCTGCCAGGGAGGCAGGAAGTGCTGTTGTGTTTCAGGTTTGTAAAGCTTTGATTTCTCTGGTGCTGACTCGCGCCTCATACTTCATGTCCACAATGTATTGGCACTGACCTTGTATGTTGGGTCACAAACCCTACACTTCATCACTCAGCAACAACGCCTAAGTCTCCTTCGCTTTTCCACTTTTTTAAACTTCCAAAATTTAAATCATTCTTCCCGTCTACAGGGGGGGAGGGGCGGTCACCACTCCGGGACTAACTGTGTCCTGGCCGTGCAGTAGGGCTGATATACCTAATATATACAAATGTGCAACTAAAGGAACTCAATCTATGCATTAACAGTTGAACCGGCAATTACCTCCATTATCGTGTGATTTAATAGTGCGTTATATTCATCATCAGTGTGTCACTCCTGCCAGTAAATGAAGGAATTATACTGTACAGTCTGTTTGTTTTTGTAGCTAAGGCACAGTTCTGAAACTGTCTATTTAGTATTGAGTGAAACACGGGGATATAGTGACACAATTTATTTAGCTAGAAAAATACAGAGTGGAAAACAAAAATAAAAATTACATGTAAATGTGTGTACTAGTTAGTGTATCTTTCGCATCATAGTTATTATGAGGCAATCTCCAGCGTGGTGTTGAAGCCGAGACGAGGTGTGGCTTGGTGGAACCTGGTTGTGGTCCAGTGTGGTGTGGTGTGGTGCAGGCGAGGTGTGGTGTGGTGTGGTGGAGGCGAGGTATGGTGTAGTGAGGTGGAGGTGTTGTAGAGACGAGGTGAAGTGTGGTGTGGTGTGGTGGAATTGTGTTGTGGTGGAGATGAGGCGAGGTATGATGTAGTGTGGTGAAGGTGTTGTGGAGACGAGGTGTGGTGTGGTGTGATGGAGGCGAGGTGTGGTGTGGTGCAAGCGAAGTGTGATGTGATGTGTTGGAGGTGAGGTGTGGTGTGGTGTGATGGAGGCGAGGTGTGGTGTGGTGTGGTGAAGACGAAGTGTGGTGTGGTGAGGTGGAGGTGTGGTGTGTTGGAGGTGAGGTGTGGTGTGATGGAGGCGAGGTGTGCGTGTAAACATTAAGTAGTGTGGTTGGTTGAGGAGGGCGACTGTGCAATGGTAACCACAACAGTAAGGGTTGCCAGATACTTGTGACCAAAAGTAGCGGATCTGAATGAAAAGAAAGTAGCCCAATATATATATATATATATATATATATATATATATATATATATATATATATATATATATATATATATATATATATATATATATATATATATATATATATATATGCAAGTAAATCACTGTAGGTGCGCGTGATCTAGGTATATGCTGATAACCACAAGGAAAGAAGAAAACACGAAGTTCCCAAGCGCTTTCGTGTAACTAGAATTAAACAACACAAATACAGTGTTAGGACAGGCCAGGAATCCAATGCTCTGTTTGTTCATTTGAGGGATAACAAGCATTGCATTGACTGGGATAATGCCTCCTCAATATTACCATGTAATTCAATTGATAGTAGGAACATCATAGAATCTAGTCTTATTAAACATACCGAAGCATTCAACATGAATTTGAGTAACGGCATGTACAAGCTGGACAATTTTGCAATTAAGAAGGCGGGTCACTGGCCCATCTGACCTGACTACCAACCGTTGTGTGCTATTTAAAGATTAGTAGGGTCATTACCTAATACCTGACCATTGTGGACCTGGTCTCACCCTCCTCTGTATATATTCACCTTGATTTGTATTACTCTCTCTAGTCTGTACTCGCCCCTGAAGATGTGAATTACACGAAAGCGCTTGGGAACTTCGTGTTTTCTTCTTTCCTTGTGGTTATCAGCATATATATATATATATATATATATATATATATATATATATATATATATATATATATATATATATATATAGATATATATAGAGAGAGAGAGAGAGAGAGAGAGAGAGATTAACTAATATGTATTGTTATAGCTTGATAGATACACTACCTGTAAATGTAAACTAACTAAAAGAGTTTTCTTCTTGTTTCAATTAAATTAACATGACTTTTCTTCTTGTTACATGTTTTAATTAAATTAACACAATTTTTCTTCTTGTCTTGTTTTAATTAACATGATCATTCTCGTGTCATGTTTTAATGAATTTGAACTTTCTTCTTGTTACTTATTTTATTTAAATTAATATAACTTTTCTTCTCATTAACTGTAAATCTTTTGTGAACACACATCACTTTTAGGCAGATTGGATTGTCAACTTTATAGATCTACACTGTTCAGTAGGTCTTCCCCTTCTGCATCTACTTCCTCATCTCTATTGATTGATGAGTCACAGTTCAGCATGGACATTGGAGGATCAATTTACGAACAGAAAATTCCATTTAGTTCAAGTCTTGTTTTATTCTCATTGATGTTAAGAGCTCGAGCCCCATTCTGTTCCTCAATTTAGTTTTAACTGATGTATCTCGAAAATACCCGTTCAACTAGGACGTTACTTATTGGCAAGCTGTAAACTTTTAGTGCAAATTCTGCAAGCTCCTTTAACACAAGCTCTTCTGCAGCATGTTTTACTGTAATTGCTTTCGCCTAAAATAGTGATCCAGTAGTTGATGTATTTCCTTAAACAATCTGATCCTAATCTATAGTTAAGGCATGACGCCACTGACTCTCAATTTCAGTTATCTTAGGCTGGTCAGCAAGTTCAAGTGGAAGCTCTGAGAATGGAGGACGTGTGTGACTTAGACAAATATTTGGTGATAGGTTCTTTACTTTCTTTAATGTTTCAACATTTTCAGGTAGGCGAGCAAGAAGCTCCTTAAATGCTCTGATAAGGAATTTATGGCATCAAGATTGAATAATAAAATATTAAGCAAACTTTCCTCTGCAATCACATTACCCTTTCCATTATTGGCCAAAAGGGTAGAAAATTCATAACCAAAGTTAGCTTTATCAAGGGGAAGGAAAATTGAATTATAGCTCATGTCAACTCCAAGTTTCACACTGTCAGGATATAGGATTCTTCTGATCATTGAAACTGCAAAATTCTCCAGTTCAGTGAGAAGACTGCAGTGGTCAGCTTCTTCCTTTTGGAAGAACAAATTCATCTTTCAAAATCATGCAAGACAGGCTTCAAAAACGTTCTATGTAGGTATTTGCCAATTTTCACCTGTGTATTTAACCAGTATTTCATTGTCACTTACGAATATATTACATATAATTCATCTTTATCTTGTATTGTTAGTATTATAACAGAGTACAAAATGGAAGTAGTCCAATCATCTGAAAATAAGTCCAAATATAATTTGAAGTAGCTCAAAAAGTAGCAAGTAGCAGATCTCTAATTTTAGTAGCGGACATCCCAAAAAAGTAGCCCAATCCGCTACTTTTCGCCTAATCTGGCAACCCTGACAACAGTGGCTGGGTCCCGGGAGACGAACACAAGCCCAGCTCAGCATTCACCTCATGTTGTTCCTGACACACACACACACACACATAGCACGCCCGGGCAAATTCGAAGGATCCTGTCTGGAGACTCTGGAGCCAATAATGATCAGTATCAACAACAACGCTGATCGGTGACCTTGTCTTCAGGCCTCGTATCACACCCACACACCAGGTTTGGTTATAATCTACAGAAATTTGCTCGAGTAATGTCCACTACCTTCGAACACACGGACGGAGGGACGTCTCTAATGACGGAGGACGTATCTAAGGAAGGAGGGACGTATCAAAGGACGAAAGGACACAGCTTAAGGGAGGAAGGACACATCTAACGACGGAGGGACACGTCTAAGAACGGGGAAACACATCTAAGGACAGAGGGACACGTCTAAGTCCGGAGGGACACATCTAAGGAAGGAAGGACAAGTCTGTCTAAGGACGGAGGGACACATCTAAGGAAGGAGGGACAATTCTAAGGACGGAAGGACACATCTAAGGACTGAGGGGCACGTATAAGGACGGAGGAACAAGTCTAAGGACGGAAGGACACATCTAAGAACGGAAAGACACATCTAAGGACTGAGGGGCACGTATAAGGACGGAAGGACACATCTAAGTACTGAGGGGCACGTATAAGGACGGAAGAACAAGTCTAAGGACGGAAGGACACGTCTAAGGACTGAGGGGCACGTATAAGGACGGAAGGACACATCTAAGTACTGAGGGGCACGTATAAGGACGGAAGAACAAGTCTAAGGACGGAAGGACACGTCTAAGGACTGAGGGGCACGTATAAGGACGGAGGAACACGTCTAAGGACGGAAGGCCACACCTAAGGACTGAGGGGCACGTATAAGGACGGGGGGACACGTCTAAGGACGGTGAGACATATCACGGACGGTGGGACACATCTACAGACTGTAATGGAGTTTTCTTTATAGTTTGAATATTTATATTAATTAACAGTAATTTGCTTATTTCTTCCTTTCTGTAATTCGTTCTTTCTTATCATTACTTACCTGTACTGTATTCTCTTATACTGATATATTTATTTAGTTATTTAACACATGTACTTACCTCTGTTCTGCGTGAACTGGAGGCGTCCATTTAGTGCTGGGGAATTTATTATTGTTATTATATTAGTTAGGGAGACATTTATAGAGATATCTACGTTCCTAAATTTATCAAAACAAAATATTCTTCATGTTTTATTCCTATTTTTAACTATAGATACCACGTGGAAGTTTCATTCTATACTCGCCCAATTAAAGACATATTACACTAATAAAGCTTACCGTACCCATAACTTCTATCCACTCGTCATGGGATTTTTCGACCTCTCCTCACCGCATACCAAGCCAAACTGAGTGCACAGTACATGGCTAATATTTGCTTGTAGCCGTGAGGAAGGTTTTCTGAGTTATCCAATCGGAATCTGTCTTTTAAAGATTATTTGGGCAATTTTTTTTTCACTTATTAGGTTGTTGACAATATGGGTGTAGTCATTTTTAGTGCCTTGAGAGGGAGACGAATGGTGACCAATTGGTGCCATTTCCGTGCTTGACAGGTTTATCACAGAGCCAGTTTCAAGTTTCCTCTCTTTCGCTCTAGTTGTAACGGCTGGCTACAGTTGGTGGTGAGTGGTTATCGTGGGCGATGGGCATCCCTTTTATTACAGGACGGAGGAGCGCATCTAAGAACAGAAGGACGCATCTAAGGACGGAGGGACGCGTATAAGGATGAAGGGACGCGTATAAAAACGGAGACGCATCTAAGGACGGAGAGACGCATCTTAGGACGGAGGGTCGCGTATAATGACGGAGGGATGCACCTAAGGCCATATTTTTCCTTAATCTCTAGATATAAATGACAAAAAAGAAGTAGCTAGACACCGCTTGTATAAGTTCTCATAAGACGCGAACGAGATAGATCCGCGAATGTCGAATGTCCTCAATTCCCTGGTTAGAATATTGTAATAAGTCATCATTCTTAGCTTACTCTCTGAACTCTTTGCGGAAGATTATGCTTATGTAGTGTTAGAATGTGTTAGTGGTAAACAGTGGCGAAATAATATGTTTACCGTAAGACTGTGTTGATAAGGAAAACTGTGATTGAATGTATGTTTTAGTAACGTGAAAATGTGTTAGTGAGGTAAAGTAGGGTGTACTTCATTTAGGTTTTGTGCTGCCTCGTGTACTCCACATAGTCCTCTCCCCTCGAGACTTAAACCCTTTCCCAGCTCAAAGGTTCGCACTCTCAAATATCATATTGGTGATAAGTCACTATGTGATGTTTTGGGCTGAAAAAATGTTCTTCTCCTCTTCTTCTTCTTCTTCCATGATTATTATTATACTTCTTATTATTATCATTGTTAATAGTAGTAGTAGTAGTAGTAGTAGTAGTAGTAGGAATAGTAGTATAGTAGTAGTAGTAGTAGTAGTAGTCGCCCCCCCCCCCCCCGCCTCCCCACCTCAAGTAACGGCCACTTCATGTAGTGTTGGCTGACCAAGTGAGTATATATAACTAATATTACATCAGTGAGACCATAGAAATAGTGGTTATCTCTGCCAAGGTTACATAAACAAGTGTTAGGTGTGACAATTCTTGCTCCCAGTGGATTATTCTGATGTGTGGATTGTCGCCCACATGGGGGGTGCCCGACACAACCGCGCCGCGTGTATGCCCCTACTACTCAGACACCGCAGGCCAGACCGTCACCTCTGTGCCCCGTACTCATAAGATCAAGTTTCTTCGTCCGTATGGGCCCAATAGCAGAGGTCGGAGGCGGAAGTATCTGTCGCCCAAGGTGCTGTTCACTATGCCTGGCAACAGTCTTTGCTGCGTCTGTGCTAGCCCGAACCAAAACTGCACAAATTGTGTTTGTGCGAGAAACAACCGACCATGTGTGGATTGCAGGAAGCGAGACCAGTGTCGGAACCCACGTCACAGGGAGCCGACACAGGTGGCCACAGTGGATATCGCCGGGACCCAACCATCCGATGATATCCGAAATGATAGCAGTGAGTCTACTCAACCCGAAAATGTAGTACTAATAAATGCTGCTCCCTTAGTAGCAGATGTCCAGGAGGAGAATGAGAGACAGCCACCTCAGTGGAATGCTATGTCGATGGAAAATGCAGACATATGGGTCAAAGAAACCTACTCAGAAATTGTCAAGTGGTCGCCCGCTAACCTATTTGAACCACCCAAGTGTGCGGCCACCAAAGAAATGATTCGGGAGATGACTCGTCTCATGACTGATTACACTCAGGACCGCTTCCTCGCCCCTTTAGCTCTTCAAACACTGGCAATAATACCACATCTATTTTGTCAGAGGACACACACAAAGACTAAGCACAAAGAAAATGCGGCAGCAATGAAAAGAAGATTGGCAATGTGGCAGAAGGGGGCCCTTGATGATCTCCTATGTGAAGCAAGAACACTGCAGGAGAGACTAAAAATTACGGGTGACGGAAAACAAAACACCGATGACGTGGCAAGAAATTTGGAAACAAAATGCGTGTGGGAAAAGTGTCTCTGGTGGTAAGATCTCTCACAGAGGAATCCTCCGGTGGGGTTATGCCAATAAACAAAGAGACATTAAAACTACTGAAAGAGAAACATCCCCCTGCAAGTGAAGATAAAGGCATCAGGTTCCAGGGTGACTATATCTCACCAATTGCTGTCCTGTTCGAGAAAATAACAGGAGAGATGGTGTGGAAAAAGGCACTGAAGACTCGAGGAAGAGCCGGCCCTTCAGGTCTAGATGCAAACGGTTGGAGAGTCATCCTCAGCACAAACAAGTTTGGCCCTGTAGCAAGCGATCTCTGCACTGCCATTGCCGCCCTTGCAAGAAAGCTTGCATCCTCTTGCTGCCATCACCTCCAGGCCCTGACGGCCTGCCGCCTTATTCCTCTGGAAAAGAATTCAGGATGTAGACCTATAGGGGTGGGGGAAGTGCTGAGGCGGATCATCGGAAAATGCATAATGGAGGTGGTAAAGGATGATGTCAGGGCAGCAGCAGGGAACCTACAAGTGTGTGCTGGCCACCAGGCTGGTGGGGAGGCCGCCATTCACGCCATGAGATTGATATTTGAGCAGCGTGATTGTGAGGCCGTTCTCCTGGTGGATGCTTCAAACGCATTCAACATACTTAACCGCAAGGCTGCACTGCACAACATCAAGATCAAGTGTCCAAGCTTTGCAATGTATGTTGAAAATTCGTATAGGAATCCATCAGACCTCTATATAGTAAACAACAAGGCTCTAAGAGGTGATACCATCTTACAGTCAACCGAGGGAACAACACAGGGGGACCCTGTTGCAATGGCAATGTATGCAAATGGCCTATTAGTACTCCAACAAGAAATAAAATTTGAAACAACTGGGGTCAAACAAGTGGCATATGCTGATGACCTTACAGGAGCAGGAAAAGTGGTGGGCATCAAAAAGTGGTGGGACTTGGTAACATCTCGAGGTCCACAAATAGGGTACCACCCAAACGCCAGCAAGTCCTTCCTCATCGTGAAGCCAGAACATTATGAACGGGCAAAGGATGTTTTTGGCGGAAGTGAGGTCAAAATAACTAAGGACCGCCAAAGACATCCAGGCGCAGTAATTCGCACTACGGCCCTCAAGACCGAGTACGTAGCGGGAAAGGTGAATGAGTGGGTTAGTGAAATCCAAGCTCTGTCTGAGATTGCTAACACAGAGCCACATGCGGCCTTTGCTGCATTCACCCATGGAGTCAAGCATCGTTGGAACTACCTGATGCATACTATCCCTGATATCGGGCCCCTCCTCCACCCACTGGATGAAGTTATCAGTGTCAATTTCATTCCTAAATTAGTGAAACACCCTGATTATCCCCAGCAAAAAGAGCACTTCTTGCACTTCCATCAAGACTGGGAGGTATGGGACTAACCAATCG
The DNA here is from genome assembly GCA_958450375.1 of Homarus gammarus. Lineage (NCBI taxonomy): Eukaryota > Metazoa > Arthropoda > Malacostraca > Decapoda > Nephropidae > Homarus > Homarus gammarus. Next base: position 1,444,006 of record CAUDMG010000523.1, read on the forward strand.
AGAGGAGATTGCTGCCACCGAACATCAAAATTCACTTAAGCTCACGGCAGCCCTCACGGACCACATAATAACCCAGTGAAGTAAATAAGATTCGTAGGCCTATTACGACAGATCGACAGCACTGCCAAAATGATAAGTTGCAGCAACTGTTGCTGCAGGTACCAGAAAATTTGAAAAAAAAAGTAGCTATAGCGCAGGAGGTGGGCGCCTCGAACTGGTTAACTACGTTACCGATAAGGGCAAATGGTTTAAGTCTTAATAAACAAGAATTTACAGATGCCATTGCTCTAAGGTACGGTCGGCCAGTAGAAGGTTTGCCCTCCCAATGCGTGTGTGGCTCTTCCTATGATGGCGATCACGCCATGGTGTGCAAGAAAGGGGGCTTCATATGCATGAGGCATGACGAGGTAAGGGACCTCACCGCAAATATGTTGAAGGAAATCTGCCGGGATGTCATGGTAGAACCGACCCTCCTTCCATTGGATGGTGAGATCTTCCAACACAGGACTTCAAACACATCTAATGAAGCCTGTGTGGACGTCAGTGCTCGAGGATTCTGGATGCGGGGACAGCGAGCTGTCTTCGACATTAGGACTTTTTATCCCATGGCCGCATGTCACCGTAACCTAGCTCTGGATGCTGCACACAGGAGGAACGAGAACGACAAGAGAAGGGCATATGGGGAGAGAATTCAAAACATTGATCAAGGCAGCTTCACTCCTCTAGTGTTCACAACCTCTGGTGGGATGGGACCAAGTGCAAGATGTTTCTACGCCAGACTCGCGGAGGTGATCTCCGAACAGAAGCAGCAGCCCAGAAGTTATGTTACAGCCTGGATGAGATGTCGACTGTCTTTCTCTCTCCTTCGGTCGGCTTTGCTCTGCCTCAGGGGAACGAGAGCTTCTGCCCCAATCCCAACAACTGCTGCAGATATTGACTATGAGGCTATAGTCACTGAATGCCGCATAGATCTGCAGCTCAACTAATTCAACACAGATAGGATAGCTACTTATGTATTAGGATATTTAATATTAAGGTAATAAAATGGTGGCGAAGGTGTGGCTATTGGGAGAGGCTGGGGGCCACGTTAAAAAAAAAAAAAAAAAAAGTAGTGGTAGTAGTAGTAATGATATTATTGTTGTTTTTGTTGTTTTGGCACCATTATGCATGTATAGCAAACACTCCCTATAGACTCTCTTTCGCAGCAGGGCCCGAGGTTGCTGGCTGACCTCTTAATATGCAGACGCAAGTGTTGTGACAAACTCGCCGGCTCCCACACCACTAGACACAACAATCCTGATAACGATGGAGAAATAAGCAATAATCTGAATAAATTTTTCAACAGTTTTCACCACCGAAAATTTTAACATGATATCCCAGGCACCGACTCTATACAGAGATAGTGAAGAAAATAAATTAAACAAGAAAGCAGTGACTAGAAACAATGTTAGAAAGCAAAAAGACAAACTAAAGTCTAATAAGTCAACAGGTCCCTATGAGATATTTGTCAGAGTATTAAAGGAATGTAGAGAAGAGCTGAGTATGCTCTTAGCAAAGTTGTTTAACATGTCCTTACAATTGGGTGTACTACCAGAATCCCGGAGGATAGTGAATGTAATACCGATTTTTAAGAAGGGAGATAGATCACTATCCTCTAACTACCGTCCAATCAGTTTAATATCAATTGTAGGCAAATTAATGGAAGCACTCATTTCAAACTCTATTCGAAATCACCTGGATAAGCACAAGTTGATCAATGATTCCCAACATGACTTCACAAGCGGGAGTTCATGTCTAACTAATCTATTAACATTCTTTTCATCTGTTTTCGACTCAGTGGACGAGGGGCACAATTATGATTTGGTACATCTCGACTTCAGCAAAGCCTTCTACAGAGTCCCCACAAAAGGCTAATAAGAAAAGTGGACGGTCATGGCATTAAAGGAGATATTCTAAAATGGATTAGAGAGTGGTTACAGGACAGGAAACAGCGAGTGAGCATTAATGGCACTAAATCCTATTGGAGCAACGTCACTAGAGGAGTTCCCCAGGGCTCAGTACTTGGACCATTGTTATTTATTATATGCATAAACGACATAGGTATCGGCGTAGACAGCAACATAAGTAAATTTGCTGACGACACTAAAATAGGGCATGTGATTAAATCTCACGAGGACTCAGCAAAACTACAGGAAGATCTAAAAAAACAATTTCGAATGGTCTGAAAAATGGCAGATGAAATTCAATGTGGACAAATGTAAAGTACTTAGTATAGGAGATGTAAACAGGGAAACCAGATACCAGGTGGACAACGATGCTATTGAGAAATCCGACTGCGAGAAAGATTTAGGAGTAATGATAATTAGGAATCTTAAGCCAAGTAAACAATGTGTATTTGCTCGAAACAAGGCTAATAAAGTACTTGGGTTCATACAAAGGACTTTTAGTTACAAGACTAGCGAGGTCATCCTAAAACTATGTCTTGCGCTTGTGAGACCTCACTTGGATTACCCAGTTCAATTCTGGTCACCGTATTACAGAATGGATAAAGAATCCTTGGAAAGAATTCAGAGGAGAATGACAAGACTAATCCCGGGCATTAAGAACCTTGAGTACAGAGACAGGTTAAAGCATCTTAATTTGTACTCCTCGAGAGACGTACAGTGAGGGGGCGATATGATAGAGGTGTATAAATGGAAGTCGGGGCTGAACAAAGGAGACATTACAAAGGTACTCAAACTATCCAACCAGGAGCGAACTCGTAACAATGGTTTTAAATTAGACAAATTCAGATTTAGGCGCGAAATAGGTAAACACTGGTTTGGAAATAGAGTAGTGGATGAATGGAACAAGTTACCAAATATCATCATTAACTCGAATATGCTGGATAGCTTCAAACATAGGTTGGATGGATATATGAGCAATAGGGGTTGGGTGTAAATGGGACTGTCCAGTATGGGCCAATAGGCCCTCTGCAGCTTCCTCCATCCTTATGTTCTCTGGTCTCCGATAGCAACACAGTTTCTCATCATCTACACTAACTTGGGATAATTACCGAATAGCCATAACTTCTATGTTTCTCTTTTGGGGAAAGTTATGACTGGCCATAAATGATGTTGATATTTATATTGGTATTGGAAGTTCATTTAGCCAGAAAATACAATTACAGAGTGGATAATATTAACAATATTATCAGGCTAAGCCAATTGAGAGCCGGAGTTCTCTTATGAATATTATTATAATACATGTGAATGAATAGTTTCTCACAAAAACTTAACCTACTGTATGTAGTAAAATATTACCACAAACAAAATGCAAACACTCAACAACGTGTTTTAAGAAAATCCCTTTCACTTGAAAAGTGTTAAATCACATACGTGGGTTTTCATTATTATTATTATTATTATTATTATTATTATTATTATTATTATTATTATTATTATTATTATTATTATTATTATTATTAGTAGTAGTAGTAGTAGTAGTAGTAGTAGTAGTAGTAGTGGGTTCGTGAAATCCAAGCTCTGTCTGAGATTGCTAACACAGAGCCACACGCGGCCCTTGCTGCATTCACCCATGGAGTAAAGCATCATTGGAACTACCTGATGCGTACTATCCCTGATATCGGACCCATCCTCCACCCTCTGGAAGAAGTTATCAGTGTCAATTTCATTCCTAAATTAGTGAAACACCCTGACTTAACCCCAGCAGAAAGAGCACTTCTTGCACTTCCATCAAGGCTGGGAGGGATGGGACTAACCAATCCAGAGGAGATTGCTGCCACCGAGCATCAAAATTCACTTTAGCTCACGGCAGCCCTCACGGACCACATAATAACCCAGAATGCAACAGGAGAGGTGGATACCAGTGAAGTAAATAAGATTCGTAGGTCCATTACGACAGATCGACAGCACTGCCAAAATGATAAGTTGCAGCAACTGTTGCTGCAGGTACCAGAAAATTTGAAAAAAAAAGTAGCTATAGCGCAGGAGGTGGGCGCCTCGAACTGGTTAACTACGTTACAGATAAGGGTAAATGGTTTAAGTCTTAATAAACAAGAATTTACAGATGCCATTGCTCTAAGGTACGGTCGGCCAGTAGAAGGTTTGCCCTCCCAATGCGTGTGTGGCCCTTCCTATGATGGCGATCACGCCATGGTCTGCAAGAAGGGGGGCTTCATATGCATGAGGCATTACGAGGTAAGGGACCTCACAGCAAATATGTTGAAGGAAATCTGCCGGGATGTCATGGTAGAACCGACTCTCCTTCCATTGAATGGTGAGATCTTCCAACACAGGACTTTAAACACATCTAACGAAGCCCGTGTGGACGTCAGTGCTCGAGGATTCTGGATGTGGGGACAGCGAGCTTTCTTCGACATCAGGATTTTTGATCCCATGGCCGCATGTCACCGTAACCTAGCTCTCGATGCTGCACATAGGAGGAACGAGAACGGCAAGAGAAGGGCATATGGGGAGAGAATTCAAAACGTTGATCAAGGCAGCTTCACTCCTCTAGAGAGCACAACCTCTGGTGGGATGGGACGAAGTGCAAGATGTTTCTACGCCAGACTCGCGGAGGTGATCTCCGAACAGAAGCAGCAGCCCAGAAGTTATGTTACAGCCTGGATGAGATGTCGACTGTCTTTCTCTCTCCTTCGGTCAGCTTTGCTCTGCCTCAGGGGAACGAGAGCTTCTGCCCCAATTCCGACAACTGCTGCAGATATTGACTATGAGGCTACAGTCACTGAATGCCCCATAGATCTGCGGCTCAACTAATTCAACACAGATAGGATAGCTACTTATGTATTAGGATATTTAATATTAAGGTAATAAAATGGTGGCGAAGGTGTGGCTATTGGGGGAGGCTGGAGGCCACGTTAAAAAAAAAGTAGGAGCAGTAGTAGCTAAGATAGCTACTTATGTATTAGGATACTTAATTTTAAGGTAATAAAATGGCGGCGAAGTTGTGGCTATAGAGCAGTGGTTCTCAACCTTGTTTGCCCCATGCACCCCTTTCACCATATGTCAGAATGTCATTCCCCCCTCCTTTCCAAGATTGTCTGCCTCAAAAAGTGCATTCCAAATAATATGCATATAATACTGAAAATCCTTTATTTTTTCCATATTAGTACATATACATTTACAATTTTGCATGGATTATTTTTATAGTGGAGTTTTACAAATTAAATGCCAATTGAAAATGTTGATGGATTTATAAAACTTGAATAAAAGTAAAATAGTTTTCTTATATTTATAATGAATTACTTAGCAGACCAAACTGAAGCATAATTCAATAAACAAAAAGTTCAATAGAATACCAGGATATTGTAAATTTGTAATTAATTTTATTCCGATGAAGATTACAGTCAATGAGAAACCTGTGATTGTTTTTTCTTCGCCAATTCGGGGATACGCGGAGGAGTGCTTGAAAGGGCACAACGCAGGTCATTTTCTACCTCTAATCTACTACGTTGCTTCGTTTTAATTTGCAACAGAGTTGAAAAGCCTGACTCACAAAGATATGTCGACACAAACGGAAGCAATGCACGGATAGCTCTTTCTGCCACTTTTGGGTAGGAATCGCACATCAAGGGCCAAAATTCTGTGATTGATTTCTCATCGAACTTACCTCTTGCTACCGAATCAGTTTCCCCCCCCCCCCCCTGAAAACCTGAATTCCCCCCCCCTGGGGGGAATTCCCCCCTGGTTGAGAACCACTGCTACAGAGGGAGGATTGAGGCCATTTAATAAAAAAAATAGTAGTTGTAGTAGTTATATTATTATTATTATTATTATTATTATAATTATTATTATTATTACTATTATTATTATTATTATAATTATTATTATTACTATTATTATTATTATTATTATTATTACTATTATTATTATTATTATTATTATTATTATTATTATTATTAATATTATTATTATTATTATTGCTGCTGCTGCAGTATTTCTTTTAATCCTTCATTGTAGAATCATCCAGACCAACTTATATCTCCTGCAGCTCTACATTAACAGGTCGTCTCTCAACTTACTGGTGTAGGGTGTATCAAGAGACAAAACAAAGAATAAAGTAAGAAAAAATGCTATTGTAGGGGTATCGAGATATTAAAGTTGTCTAGCACTCAGGATGGAAGGAAACTCTAATGTGGTTTTCTTGTATAATATATAAGTTATATGATAGACAGTCTGGTGCTGGAGGTGCTGTGTGGTGAGGGGCTGCTTGGTAGAGACGTGCGGTGAGTAGCTTGTCGAAGGAGGTATGTGTGCAGGAGCTCCGTTAGAGAAGATGTTGCCTGTTGCTGGCCTCCTGGTTGAATGAAATGTTAACAGCTTGGAGCTTGCTGAAGGAGATGTTGCTTGTTCAGAATCAGAGTTGGTTGGTGAGGAAGCTCAGAGAAGGACATGCTCGCTGGCGGGAGCGAGGACCGCCAGGCAGGCGGAGGAGAGGCGAGGGTCGCCAGGCAGCGGCAGAGGAGGCGGTGTTGCTTGTTCAGGAAGATTGGTCCGACTCAATCTCAATGGAGAGACAGAGCTTATATACACCCAGCAGCGGCTATGAGTCATGGTGGGAAAACCCGAGAAGTAGCCGGTGACTAGTTCCGTTGCTAAGATACGGCGGGCAATGGAATGGGATACGCTTGGTTGCTAGGGAAGACGGTAACAGGTGGAGGCGTGGCTACGCAGTTAGGTAGTTGTAGGGGAGAAGTCCACTACACTATACTGTATCAACCTAAAAAAATAGTCGTTGATCTCTGGTCACATGGCGGCTTGTGGCATCAAAGACTTGTAAAACAATCGTTACTAACTTCCTGCTCGTATAATACACTTTAGCTATGTGCCGGCGTCCCATTTGCTTAATTATATTGGGTGAGGGCGTGTCGTGTGTCAATATTGCCCCATGGGAGACGAGGTCGTGTTGTTGGTTTATGAGTGAGAGCGAAGGGTAGGGTGGTGAAACAGTCAGGTGGTAACAGAGTTTTCAACTGGTGGCACACAGTCAGGTTATTGAGCTTGTGGTTGGGTAATCAACTAGTGACAGGAAGTTATGTGTTGGCAGGAAACAGGTGATAAAACGGAGAGACGGGTGATGACAAAAGAGACGAGTAATGACAGGAGAGGCGGGTGATGACAAGAGAGACGAGTAATGACAGGAGAGACGGGTGATGACAAGAGAGACGAGTAATGACAGGAGAGACGGGTGATAAGGAGGGAGCCATGAGGTCAGATGTTCACCAGCTCATAAGAGAGGCTCACGACGGATAAACACAAATATCCAACTATTAGCTATATTACCCAACTATGAGCCATACTACCCAACTTTGAGCCATATATCCAGCCACAAGAAAGTTAACCAATACCTTCTTCGTGATAAAGAGAAAACCTGACTGAATTTCTCAATTAAATCGATAATGACCACATAGAGTGGAGAGTTGTATCTGCCTTAGCCTTAAATTGTTTATCTCTAGAGCATGAAGTAATCTAGACCTTAACCTTTGAAGCCCAGCAATATTACCTTCCATTAACAATCTTTAACGTATGGTGCACACTTTAGTGTACGTACGCATAAAAATGTTTGATGGCGACTGTGTGAAGGAGACCCTGACTTTTACTAAGTCTCAAGAGATGTTTGTGTGTGTGTGTGTGTGTGTTTGACCAGCTGGTATGTTAATTGTACAATATGCATCAGGTGACGTGTCAACAGCTCGAGGTACACCAACATAAATATTTCATTTATGATCGGTGTGTATGTGTGTTTGTGTGTATGTAGTGGCGAGGCGCCTGCACGCTCGACCACGCCTAGAGTTGCCGATGACTGCTGTGGCAACACCACCCACGCGCCTCTCTGGTACTCTTTGGTCTAGAACTCTAGATTGACCTTGGTCTGGACATAGTCAACAAATAACTGGTAACGAATGATGTTATTTGATTGGCTAATTTGCTACCCAATAAGTGATGTGAAGTAATTCATAAGAAAACGTGGCCCACGAAATTAAGTGAGAAATTATAATGTATACATGAAATACAAGCAAAAATGAATGAACGCAAGGATAATACTGTACACGCGTCTCAGTAATGACGACTGCAAGCAAAAAGATTCTACTGTTTCTTTGTTGATGGTTTAAATATTAAATTCATACGACTGAAATAATAAAAATAAAAACAAGTTTTAAATTCTCGCCCAGCTGGGTGGTGGTGGTAACAGTTAGATGGTAGTAACAGTTAGTAGGTGGTGGTAACAGCTAGGTGGTGGTGGTAGCAGCTGGGTGGTGGTGGTAGTAACAGCTAGTAGGTGGTGGTAACAGCTAGGTGGTGGTGGTAGCAGCTGGGTGGCGATGGTAACGGTGTGTTGGTCCTTTTTTTATAGATATATCACACACACACACACATATATATATATATATATATATATATATATATATATATATATATATATATATATATATATATATATATATATATATATATATATATATATATATTAGTTCTGGAACTAATAAGTGGCAGGGATGAAGTAAACACTTTGCTGGTTTTTCTCTATTGTTGAAAAATATAGTTTCACAGGTACTGAGTTAAGTTGAGAGTATACTGTACTTTCTTTGCTAAGGGAAGTGTCTTAGTGCTCTTGTATAAAAGAACACTTAAGTGAGGTGCTCACTGGGTAACAAGTGATATAAGTGCCCGCTCTCTCTCGCTCAGGCGTGAGACGCAAGGACGAGTGGGCGAGGTATTTGCAAAATCAGCTTGACCTGGCTCAACCTCTGACGAAGTTACAGACCTCAGCATGTATGACATGAACAACACTGAGTCATTGTTGAATAACTCAGTGAATGATTGGGTATTATACATTAAGTATTATACATTTGAGTGAATATTTATATAATTCAAATGGTGCTGTTACAACAGTTAGATGGTGGTAACAGCTAGGTGGTGGTGGTAACAGTTAGATGGTGGTAACAGCTAGGTGGTGGTGGTAACAGTTAGATGGTGGTAACATAACAACATAAGAACATAGGAATGGAGGAAACTGCAGCTGGCCTATTGGCCCATACTGGACAGTCCCATTTACACCCAACCCCTATCGCTCGTATATCCATCCAACCAGTGCCCATTGGCAGCCTCTTTGCGGAGGCCCCCCTCATTATAACTACCCAAGAGGTTGGGGTGGCTAGTGAAGCGAGTCTAAACATCTGGGAATCCCGGGGGACGCTGTAAGCCCCCCGGGAAAATTTTGAAATTTGAACACTTCTTTGGAGAATTTTGAAGCCATATGCAGTTATATTGAGGAAATTAGAACATTGAGAAATTTTTAATTAACTGTATATTTATTGATAATGTACAAATTCCCAACACACACACACACACACACACAAAAGTGAGACATGACTGGAGTCATTCATGTGGTTTCAAGTCGACCAGCCCTGATATAGCTACTACTGCACATGTCAAAAATTTTCAAGAGACTTAGCAGAAAAGAATATATTATTAGTTATTACAGAGATGATTCTTTGCATTATTAATCAGATAAACCTCTACTCAAATAATGGTTCTGTCCAAGAATGCATGTATTGTCTTCTTTAAGTCCAAGGTCAGATAGCATTCATTAAAAATATACGGTTCATAGGAAAACCAGGTATGCATGAATTTCAAGGAGCAGCTAGCCTAATTTCTATCACGCTTCTTGCTGAACATAGTTTTACGTGATGGAATAGATAAACATGAATTTTAAGAATGAAAATGGAGATGTTCGAGGTACTTGGTTCTAACTACAGGAGCGCACATAAACACCTGTAGAGTTCTGTAGGTTCTTATGAACGGAAATATACAAGAGTGCGCTCACAAGCGCGGGTAGTCCTTATACTTCTATATGGGTCAACTGACCTCTCACTGACCTCTCAGGCGACATGTGGTAAGTGGTACATTAACAGCTTCCAGATGTCGCCAGGCACATTTATCTAAGCGTGTGGTGACATGAAACAGGGGCATTACTACACGCTACTGACTAGTGAAGTAATGTATATATATATAGAGTACATACATGTATACACACAAAATATATAATATACATACAGAAAATAAAAATAATCCAAATGAATAAACAAATAAATAAAATATTGTAATATGTGGAGGCCCCCAGATTGTGGAGGCCCCTGAGCAGCTGCCCACTTTGCCCACTCATGTATCCGGCCCTGCATCCAACCTATGTTTGAAGCTATCTAGCGTAGTCGAGTTAATGATAATGTTTGGTAACTTGATCCATTCATCCACTACTCTATTCCCAAACCAATGTTTACCTATCTCGCACCTAAATCTAAATTTGTCTAATTTAAAGTCATTGTTACGAGTTCGCTCCTGGTTGGATAGTTTGAGTACCTTTGTTATATCACTTTGTTTAGCCCTGACTTCCATTTATAAACCTCTATCATATCGCCCCTTACTCTACGTCTCTCGAGGAAGTGCAAATTAAGATGCTTTAACCTGTCTCTGTACTTAAAGTTCGTAATGCCCGGGATTAGTCTTGTCATTCCCCTCTGAATTTTTTCTAGGGATTCTATATCCATTCTGTAAATACGGTGACCAGAATTTAACTGGATAATCCAACTGAGGTTTCACAAGCGCAAGATATACTTTTAGGATTCTAGTCTTGTAACTAACACTCCTTTGTATGAACCAAAACACTTTATTAGCCTTGTTTCGAGCAAATACACATTGTTTACTTGTGTCATGGGTTGCGTTAGGCCTACCCACGCAACCAACTCCAAAGTTTGTTTTACCAGAGATAAGACGCCCGGCGAGGCATAACTGGGACATGTATTTTTCAATTAGTGTATGTCAGCCAGCCTTTAGGGGGGTGGGCAGTGAAACAGTGTTGTACTGTTCATCGCTTCACACCCAAAAACCTCATTTTAAGCAGTATCCCCTGAGCCATGGGTTAGTTAAGACGTCGCCTCCATCCTCTCCCTCCTGAAGGGGGGCGGGACACCACACCACACAGAGTCCTCCACCGCACTCCGTCCTGTGAACCGTCGTCGACACGAGACTAAGCGTGTTAACCTAGGTTTGTTATCCCCGTGGAAATATCACGTGTGGAAGCCTGGTTGCGACAAAAGCAATCCAGGCTGGTCTATTGCACCTAATGGTTAATTCAAGTCACGCTTACCAGTTCTACTTGCTGCGACAACCGTCCACAGTGACTGTCAGTGACGCGAGACTATGTGTGGTAACCCAAGAGTACCTTTTTGTTGTTATGGCCGTGGGAAGAAGTTCTTGTGATGAAGCCTGGTTGCAACAAAAGCAATCCAGGCCGGCAGTAAATGTATCACTTGAAGAATTAAGGCTCTGTTAAGTCACACCCACAGTAGAGTAACCACATGTGTCCCCAAGTTGAAAATTCCCTGTTTTAGAAGATTAATTTTATTACAGCGTGAACGTGAGTAAATCATATATCCATGCAAATTGTAAATCATTGAATGGAAGCTTGACAAATAAATGTAAGTGCAATTATCTGCCCGTATCTGTGATCCTATCTTATTATTACTAAAGGTAATGACTGATTGGTTATGACATAGTATAACCAATAACTTAGATGGATGTTGAAAATTAAATGAATTCATTAAATCATCATTTATCAAGTATAAATCATGGAATGTCGAGTGGTGGAGTGAACTTCTACGTAGATACTCCATAATCTCCTGTAAGTAATCAGTGTGAAGGTATCGGACTCTACGGTAAGAAATAAGAAATACAACATATTATGATCTTTATATAATATAATCCACTCCTACTACCACGGATACAACCAAAACCATGACAACTTGGCTTAAGATTCCTACTTATCATTATTCCTAAATCTTTCTCACATTCGGACTTTTTCTATTACATCGTTGTTCATCTGGTATCTGGTTTCCCTGTTTACATCTCCTAGACTAAGTACTTTACATTTGTCCACATTGAATTTCATCTGCCATTTTTCAGACCATTCAAAATTTTTGTTTAGGTCTTCCTGTTAGATCTTCCTGTAGTTTTGCGGAGTCCTCGTCAGAATTAATTATACGCCCTATTTTAGTGTCATCTGCAAATTTACTCATGTTGCTGTCTACGCCGATATCTATGTCGTTTATGCATATAATAAATAATAATGGTTCGAAAACAGCTGAAAAGAATGTTAATAGATTAGTTGGACATGGACGCCCGCTTGTGAAGCCATGTTGGGAATCATTGATCAACTTGTACTTCTCCAGGTGATTTCGAAAAGAGTTTGAAATTTTTACTTCCTGGAATTTGCCTACAATTGATGTTAAACTGATTGGACGGTAGTTAGAGGATAGTGATCTATCTCCCTTCTTGAAAATCGGTATGACATTCGCTATCCTCCAGGATTCTGGTACTACACCTGTTTTTAAGGACAGGTTAAACAAATTTGCTAAGGGCATACTAAGCTCTTCCTTACATGGTGGTGGTGGTGGTAACAGTTGGATGGTGGTAACAGCTAGATTCTGGTGGTGCTGACAGTGATGGTAACAGCTAGGTGGTGGTGATAACAGTTAGGTGGTGGCGGTAACAGCTAGGTAGTGGTAGTGTTACAATGGTAATAACAGGTAAGTGGTGATGGTGGTGGTGGTAGTAACACTTAGCAGGTGGTGGCGACAGCTATGTGGTGGTGGTGGTGGTAACAGTTAGATGGTGGTAACAGTTATATGGTGGTAACAGTTAGATTCTGGTGGTGCTGACAGTGATGGTAACAGCTAGGTGGTGGTAATAACAGTTAGGTGGTGGTGGTAAGAGCTATGTGAAGGTAGTGGTAACAGCAGTGGTAACAGCTAACTAGTAGTGGTGACAGCTAGATGGTGGTGGTGGTGCTAACAATTATATTAGAGGGTAGTGGTTACAGCTAGGTAGTGGTAGTGTTAACAATGGTGATAACAGGTAAGTGGTGATGGTGGTGGTGGTGGTGGTGGTAACAGTAAGATGGTGGTGATAACCGCTAGGACAGTGGTTCTCAACCTTGTTTGCCCCATGCACCCCTTTCACCATATGTCAGAATGTCATTCCCCCCTCCTTTCCAAGATTGTCTGCCTCAAAAAGTGCATTCCAAATAATATGCATATAATACTGAAAATCCTTTATTTTTTCCATATTAGTACATATACTTTTACAATTTTGCATGGAGTATTTTTATAGTGGAGTCTTACAAATTAAATGCCAATTGAAAATGTTGATGGATTTATAAAACTTGAATAAAAATAAAATAGTTTTTTTATATTTATAATGAATTACATAACAGACCAAACTGAAGCATAATGCAATAAACAAAAAGTTCAATAGAATACCAAGATATTGTAAATTTGTAATTAATTTTATTCCGATGAAGATTACAGTCAATGAGAAACCTGTGATTGTTTTTTCTTCGCCAATTCTGGGATACGCGGAGGAGTGCTTGAAAGGGCACAACGCAGGTCATTTTCTACCTCTAATCTACCATTGCTTCGTTTTAATTTGCATCAGAGTTGAAAAGCCTGACTCACAAAGATATGTCGACACAAACGAAAGCAATGCACGGATAGCTCTTTCTGCGACTTTTGGGTAGGAATCGCACATCAAGGGCCAAAATTCTGTGATTGATTTCTCATCGAACTTATCTCTTGCTCCCGAATCAGTTTCCCCCCCCCCCCCCTGAAAACCTGAATTCCCCCCCTGGGGGGAATTCCCCCCTGGTTGAGAACCCCTGCGCTAGGAAGTGGTAGTGCCTAAAAAACAAAAAAAAAAAAACAAAAAAACAGTTAAGTGGTGATGGTGGTAACAGTTAACTGGTGGTGGTGGTTGTAGTAAATGATAAGTGGTAGTGGTTGTAGTAAATGATAAGTGGTAGTGGTAACAGCTGGGTGGTGGTATTAAGAACTAGGTGGTGGTGGTGGTAGTGGTTGTAGTAAATGATAAGTGGTAGTGGTAACAGCTGGGTGGTGGTATTAAGAACTAGGTGGTGGTGGTGGTGGTTGTATTGAATTAAATATAAATTTTACTCATCCACTGAGAGGCAGCTCAAAAAAGGATTATAGAGTATAGGCCACAAAGGGTGTTTATCAGACCCCAGTGATTTTGATATTATGACAATGAATGTTACAGAGTATTTCCAGCACATTGTTTGTTTAAGTCGGTACATATAATTTTGATTAGGTACTAGATGCGAAGTGTGGATACAGCCTTAGTATATCAGGTATCTTGCCATCAGAGATAAAGTGCTGTGCCATTGCAGACACAGTGTGCTTGTATCTATCTCTATAAGGTTCTATTTTTTTCACGGTCTGAGACGTAGTGTTGGAGTGTGTGGCCATATGTCTGGCCACACACTTTACATTTAGTTTTGTTCACATCTGCCTGCGGGGCATACTGCCAGAGGTACTTATATCCTAACCTTAGTCTAGCGGCGGCAACTTCTTGTAATCTAGTGGTCTTGTTACTCGCTCCATATACAGTACATGTTTTTTTTGATACATCTCATCATGGTAAACAATGGATTGGCTAGTGCTGTTTGCACTTGTCTACTGGCTTCAAATTCATCAGAAAGCTCTTTTCTGGTTACAGATTTTATGGTTTGACAGTCCTAGATTGGACTTAACATTGTTATTGTTGGACGCGAGTTTAGCTAAGGCATCAACTTTATCAAGTTCACTAATGCCTACGTGGGAAGAGATCCACAGCAGCTTGATCCCGATAGCCCCATAAACAAGACATTTATGCTTGTGTTTGGCTTCAGAGACGAGCGGGTGACTATCTGAGTTTAGGGTATTAAGATCAAGCGGTGAGACTAAGGAGTCAGTGGTGATGAGACTGCCAGCGGCAGTGTCTTCAGCAATTTTCATGGCTGTGAGTATGGCAACCATAGGCCACTTTGTAAAGTGGATACCCAGTTACTAACTCTAGCTCCTTTCTCTGTTACATTACCGTTAGGTTGAGTCACAATGACAGCACTTCCAGCCCCCCCACATACAGTGTTAAGAGAGCCGTCTACTGTAGATGGTCTGCTTGATGTTATTTTCAGTCTGCAGGTTATGTATGTGGTCAAGAGATCGAACTTTGGCATTGTGTTGGAGATAAGGATTATATGTGGTCAGTCGTTTAGCCGGGTACGTGGGTGTTGTGATATAGAAGGGAACTGTCCGCCAGGGTGGCAGCAAGCGCTGTTGTGTCTCAGCTTTGTACAGATGGTGTAGTCCAAACTCCAAATATCCTCATAAGTTAAGCTGTAGTTTGGATCCATTTAGATTCACCAGTTTCATGACTCATATACTGTCGCAGTTTCTTAGAAGCAATGTTATTTGGATCACCATGGATCACCACGCAAAAGCCTCAAGGCATACCGAGTTCTTTCCTCATATTAAGTACTTTAATGGTCATGGGACAGCCTAAAATAATTCGAAGGGCTTTATTTTTCATTTTTTTTCGAGCTTGTCAATGCCTTTCCCGTGACGAAGGACCAGGGCTGGTGCGTGGTAATCTATTGGAGATCTTATATAGCTTAGGTACATTATTTTGACAATTCTGATATTGGCGTCATAATGTGGGTTGTTCCCCGCTACAAATTTAAGGGGTTTTGACCTATCAGTACATTGGCGGGTTAGCTGTTGTATTGAAGGTAAGGTACAGGTAATAGAGATATCGAGATAAGAAGAGACATAGTCAAGAGTGTTGTCTACCTATCTTAAGCTTTGATGGTCCACGTTTGCAGTTACCAGCTTGTTTCTTGAATACTTTAGTTTTCTCAGTGGAGATGATGAGACCAAGGTTCTCACAGGCTGACTGTACATGGTTTAGGGTGGTTTGTATTTCACGATGAGCTTCAGTATGTGTAAGAATTGCTGGGGCTATCTGGGATTGACTTAATAATGCGTTCATAAGAACATTGAACAAAGTAGGACTAAGTACTCCACCTTGGGGGAGCCAGTTGCATATCTTTAACTTCGCTTTTGTAACCCTGGAACAGTGTAGCAGCCCTTCTGTTGGTGAGGTAACCATATATCCAGTGTAACAGTCAATATTCTATATCCATTTTGGCTAGTTCGTACAATATCAGTTGCCTATTGGTAATATCAACTGCAGCTTTTAGGTCAAGAAATGTGGTGTGTCCGTGCCTTTCTTCACCATGCAGTTAGGAATGTGGAGATGCAATTATGTACACTATTGTCTATTATCATGGGAGACATGTGTTCCCTGATTCTATATAAGAGTCTGCCAAGAACCATCCTCTCAAAGGTTTTACAAAGGCAGCTAGTTAGTGATATGGGACGAAAGGCATCAGGCTCTCCTGGTTTCGGTATTGGAACAGTCACCCAAAAAGTCCTGTCGCGAACCATGAACCCCGAGATTCAGATTCTTGAATCCGAAGCATTTATGGACAGAATAATGTCTACTGCTTCAGGTTCACGAGTCTGAATCGTGGTTCGCGACAGGACATTTTTGGGTGACTGTACAACAGTACTGCTGGTCCATGATGTGGGTAGTTTGCCTTCGGCATATTATACAATGCCAATAATGGAATGCCCGGCACACGCCTTAGTAGTCTAACGATATTGTAGGTGACTCCGTCCACCTCAGGGGCAGTAGACCTACCTCTGACGAGGGCAGCGACAAGCTCCCAATCTGTATAATGGAACATCATACTCATCATGCTGTCTGCCCTGCAGAAAGTTATAAAGATTACTTCTCTCTCCAGACTTCGCATCAAGGAGCTCACGAGCCCTAGTTGGTAACATGTCATAGCTAGAGACATGAGCCCACTTTGTTATTAGCTCATTCGATTTTTGCAGTGGGTTTGGGTGTTTTTACCTCTGATTGTGTCTATTGACATATTTTTCCCATGCATTTTGCATAAGTTCCTTCACGCGTTCCCAGACTACAGCGAGAGAAGCTTGAAACAGTTTGAGCATTTGAGGTGTTCTGAGGTATTTGTTGCCCTCACCAGTCTGCCTGGCTATAGACTTAAGTTCTTTCAGTCTGGGATCATTGTTACCATCTCAAGTATAGAGGGATGAAAAAATGTGCCAGACAGTCTAGGGAAAAACTTGGGACTCGTAACAATTCAGATTCGGTCTCAGTATTGTTAGGTATTGCAAGTGCCACTGCATGTTATGACCATCAGGTCTTAAAAGAAATATCCTATTTCTGGGCTGTCACCAAGAAGGTCTATAAAAAGAGAACCAAATTTAAATAATTTACTGATAAAGATTATAACTTACAAAGGAATACAAAAGAAAGAAAAGATCACACTCTACGTTAAAATAAACAATATGAAATTAGTACACTTCACTTATAAACTATATATACAAATACCAATACTAAGATCACTACCAATAGAATAACAAATATCACAACCAATACTGTACCACCTTGTTATGTTTGAGGGAGGAACCGGCTGAAACGTGCTTATAGGGAGAAACAATACACACGGTAGAGGAAGTTAAGAAAAGCTATTCTCCCTATCAATACTCAGCCTTCTTTTGCTCTAGGTGGAATGGAGTCCCAATAGTCTGTCACACTGAGAACACACACAAGGGGCACCACACCGAAGATCACAGCGAAGTCCCAGAGGAGCAGGCAACTGGCTCACACCACCCTGCCGGCTTCCCACCACCTTTGGGAGTGGCGACAGGGATGTTTCGAATAGGTGAACCAGGGTTGTTCTTGGTTTCTGCTTTGAGACTTGTACAGAGGGGGTAATGACTCCCGGGGTCGTAACATCATCAAAACACTGCTGTGGTCTGTTCCTGTTATGCTGACCACGTTTCCTCCTCTTTTTGGCGGACACATAATTGGGGAAGAATGCATAAGTCCTAGCTAAAAGATCGTCATGGAGACTTTGGTAATTTTCAGGCTTGTAATCTTTGTACCAGTCATAGATGAAGTCTATGAACTGGTTTTCATGTTCCTGCTTAACTGTGAGTCCACGTCTGTTAAGTATTTCACCAGTGGCATTGGCTTCATGTATACTAGCTTGGATTGGGCTGTGGTCAGACATAAGATCAGTGACAACATCAGAGCTATAAGTTGTATATGATAGATTAAAGCCAATACACTTGTCTAGAGCCTCGCCATAGACGTGTGTTGGTTCATTATCATCAATGATTTGAACATTTTCATATGCGCTTAGTAATGAGATGTCTCCTACCATTGGTGATAGTGGTGGGGTCACCTAGTTTATTGTGTCTAGTACTCAGGTCACCAATTAGGACAGTTGGTTCAGTATATACGAAGTCTGGGAGATCTGTGAATTGTAGCTGATCTGAGGGAGCATAGGCGTTTAGCACGTTGAGTGGATAGTGATCCCATGGTACTGAAGGTTGGTAGTCTTTTTGGATACAAGAGGTACACGCGGTAGTGACTTCTTAACATAAATCAAACATGTGTGAGTAGAACTAGGATCATAATACACATAATTGGGCAGACTGGGTGGGGGCTTACCATTAGGTGTGAGACACTCCTGCAGACACACAATATCGATGTCCTCAGTCACAACTTTGTGGTGTAGGTCAGGGTATCGTTTTCTAAGGGATGAGATGTTCCAATTCATCACCTTCACCGCTCTGTATCTTTGTCTGGTATTAACACTGACCATTATGAACTATATTTGGAAAGAAGCAAAAGGCACTGTATGATACTGTTTTGTTCGATGTCCATGCTGCCTGTCCCTTCTGCAGGCAGTAGGCCTTTTAACCTTTTTGAAACATTTCTGGAGCATAAACTGCTCACCATTTGTTCTATTTCAGTGGGAGACATTAACACACTTTGGTCACAATCTACATCACCACCATTTTCTGTTTGTGTTTGTTCACCTTCATTGACTATGTCCACATAGGCATAAGAAAAACTGTTACCAGTATCACTGTTTTCCTCTGCTTTGACACGAGTTCCTGGTGGAACTTGAGTTTCCACATTTGGCACTGTCATTTCCGGATAATTCTTTCTATTAAAATTATTGCATTGCTGAAAAATCACGGTGCTCAGTCCGTTTATTGTGTTGCAGAGGTATTTGATCAGTTGATCTTTAAGCTGTTGTATCGTCCTTTACCACGGCAGTGTTCACTACGTAGTTTGTGTCTTCAGCTGGAGCGTTGGTAACTTCCTGATGCGGCTCTGCATCAGTGTCACTCCATATGGGTCTGCTGTTAACAGCTGGTACCGGTTGGTTAGGTGCGGTGGTGCCGGTTAACCAGGGGTTGTTCCTAGGTGGCTCCCCTGTAGCAGTAGAGCTGCTTGACACCTGCCTAGGTGGCGGGTTTGGTCGCGGGGGGGAAGGGGGGAGCGCTTGAGGGCAGTTGTATTGCCATGTAGGGGCTCCACCAGTCTTACAGTTGATGCAGCGTTTTTGAACAGTTTCACCTGCAGTAATCTTCTCACTGCAAATCTTTGTTGTGTGTGGCCGTGCACAGAAACCACACCACGGTCTCTGAGAACAGCAGACACGAGCTACATGGCTCCATCGCTGACATTTGTAACATTTCCGGGATAAGAACATAAGAAAATAAGGAGTCTGCAATAGGCCTGTTGGCCTGTGCATGGCAGTTCCTGTCGAGAGTTACTACCACTCTCAATCATCCATGCATCTATCTAGCCTCCTTTTAAAACTTTCCAGTGTTCCAGCACTAACTACAAAGTTGCTAAGCTTGTTCCACTCGTCCACCACCCTATTTGTGAACCAGTTCCTTCCTACCTCCCTCCTAAACCTAAACTTATCCAGCTTAAATCCGTTGCTACGAGTCCTATCCTGCTCGGATATTATAAGAACTTTATCTATACCACTTTTACTGATTCCTTTTACCCACTTAAATACTTCTATCATATCTCCCCTCACTCTTCGTCTTTCTAGGGAATGCAAGTTTAGTTTCTTTAACCTATCCTGATATGGATGGTTTCTAAGTCCCGGAATCATTTTCGTCATTCTTCGCTGCACCGACTCCAGTGAATTGTATATATATATATATATATATATGCTGATGGTTATCAGCATATACCTAGATCACGCGCACCTACAGTGATTTACTTGCATATATATATATATATATATATATATATATATATATATATATATATATATATATATATATATATATATATATATATATATATATATATATATATATATGGATCCTCGTGTTTCGAAGCCGGATTTGGTAAAACGTTACTCTGACCACCTACGTGATACCGGTAGTCCCCATTAGAGGTTCACGGCGCCATAAGCTCGTTGAACAGGCTTTGTGTGAAATATAACAGAGTCTAGGACTGCTTTTGTATCCTGGTGGTCCAGCGGTTAGCGTTCCCCTGTCACAGTCTGGGCTGTGGGCCGTGAGTTCGAGTCCTGGCGGGTTGAGGTGCTGATTATATGTATATATATAATTATGTGTGTATATATGTGTGTGTGTATATGTATATATACATAAGAACATAAGAATGGAGGAAACTGCAGCTGGCCTATTGGCCCATACTGGGCAGTCCCATTTACACTCAACCCCTATTGCTCATATAAGCATCCAACCTATGTTTGAAGTTATCCAGCGTATTCGAGTTAATGATGATATTTGGTAACTTGTTCCACTCATCCACTACTCTATTTCCAAACCAATGTTTACCTATTTTCGCCTAAATCTAAATTTGTCTAATTTGAAACCATTGTTACGAGTTCGCTCCTGGTTGGATAGTTTGAGTACCTTTGTAATGTCCCCTTTGTTTAGCCCTGACTTCCATTTATACACCTCTATCATGTCGTCCCACGCTCTACGTCTCTCGAGGGAGTGCAAATTAAGAAGCTTTAACCTGTCTCTGTAATCAAGGTTCCTAATGCCCGGGATTAGTCTTGGCATTCTCCTCTGAATTCTTTCCAAGGATTCTATATCCATTCTGTAATACGGTGACCAGAATTGAACTGCGTTATCCAAGTGAGGTCTCACAAGCGCAAGATATAGTCTTAAGGTGACCTCGTTAGTCTGTTAATTAATATGATGTATTTCTTTGTGTATGAACCTCTGTCCTGCGTGGCAGTGAGATGTGATACCACCCCCAGAGTCAAGACCTGACTGAATAACTCAGAATAGGCAAACTGTACTCCAAGCTTTGTCAATAAATTTGTTCAACTAAAAAAAAAAAAAAAAACAGAGCTCAGTGTTTGGGGTTCAGACCCCAGGGAGAAAGAGGACTGGCAATGCGAAGCGACAAACGCAGGAGAAAAGCAAACTGTACAGTCTGTTAATAATGTCTGAATCAGTTGATACAATGATATGGGGAGCATTTCGGTTAAGAACCTTGTGGTATCTGATCGTGTGGATAATTGGGAGTTGCATTTGAGCATAGTGGAATCTCTCGTAAAAATTTCCCCGGAGTTTGATTGCGTTAACTACTTTAGATGTGATTCCTTTTTTTTTTTATTGAGTGTATCAAGGTACTAGAAAAGGATAATCCCTACCTCTACCAACAGTTTATTCAGGCTCAGTTTGTGGTACGTAAAGTGGAAGGAAGTTTCAGTGCTGTTGCTCCTGACATGAAACTTGAACAGACTATTTAAAGGTGTCTGAAGAGTTCAAGGGGATCACGAAACAAAGATAGATCGATAAATAGATAGATAAATAGATAGATAGATAGATAGATAGATAGATAGATAGATAGATAGATTGATAGATAGATTCATACACCACAAAAATGTACAAATTACATAGATACAAACATAATCAAGACATTAAACAAAAACTGTATAAGCTTTATGGTCCACAAGGAATATAAACCAAAACCAGAACATTTAAACAAAAAATAAAATGACACACAATGTGTTCATGGATACGATTATAAACTCAAGAAAAAGGTTTTTTTAAACTAAAAGCACATAAATTAAATTTATACAATTATAGGCATGAAATTTGCACACTTAAGCATCTATAACAGACGACCGTTGATGAGGTGCATAGTTTTCTTTGTTTATCTGGATATTATCGTTCTTTTAATCAAGGCTATGCGACGTTAGCTTCACCCTTGACTAAGCTAATTAGGAAGGATGCAAATTTTGTATGGAATGCTGAACAAGAGGATAGTTTTATTGCATTGAAGAACGTGCTTACCAATGCACCTGTTTTAGCATTTCCTGACTACTCTCAAGCATATACTCTGCGTACCGACGCCTCACGACAGGGAATCGGCGCTGTGCTTATGCAGCTGGACACACAAGGAAAATTTAGAGTAATTGCTTTCACCAGTCGTAAACTTAATGATGCCGAAACACGTTATTCAGTAACGCACCTAGAAACATTAGCTGTTGTTTGGGCACTGAAGAAGTTTTAAGACTTATTTTTTTGTTATAAAATAACCTTCCATACGGATCATATGGCAGTGACAGAGCTGTTCCACGGCAAAAAAAATTCAGGCAGACTAGCACGCTGGTATCTCACCATTCAAGAATTTGACCCCGTGTTCCAGTATTTACTGGGACAACCGAGTGTGGTCGCCGACACTTTGTCCAGAAACATAGCACCAGTGGCGTCTGTATCTTCGTTCACTCTTTCGCAATTAGGGGATGAACAACGACTGGATCCATTGTGGTCTGCATTCATTTTGCTCTTGAGTCGGGGAGGAAGCCAATCTTCCAAAGTTACCTCTTCCGGTCAGTCAATTTGAACTCCGACAAGACATACTCCACCGCTCCAAACAGACAGCTAAGGGTATTGTTACGCAAATTGTCTACCTGATACACTTCGTGCATTGGTATTAACGTTGTACCACGATATTCCTCAAGCAGGTCACCCCGGGCGTGATAAATGCCTAGCGGAAATCAGAAAAAAAAAAAATTGGGGGGATTACTATGAAAAGAGACGTAGAGCAACACATTACTAAGTGTTTATCGTGTTCTCAGCATTAGGGTACTACTTTGCTGCCGGCTCCAATTCTCCAATATCCTACACCAGAACGTCCGTTTGACACAATCGCCATTGACCTGTTACAACTTCCGAGGAGTCATCAAGGATCCTCGTACGTAGTAGTGTGTGTGTGTGTGTGGATAATTTTCCTTGATTTGTGATTTTAGTCCCACTGAAGGATAAATCAGCCGACAACGGAATAGAGTTCAAGAATCAACTTTTAGGACAAATATATCGACAATGCGGCATCCAACAAAGTG
The DNA here is from genome assembly GCA_958450375.1 of Homarus gammarus. Lineage (NCBI taxonomy): Eukaryota > Metazoa > Arthropoda > Malacostraca > Decapoda > Nephropidae > Homarus > Homarus gammarus. Next base: position 1,467,163 of record CAUDMG010000523.1, read on the forward strand.
TTATCGCAGCTTATCACCCAAAGGCAAATGGCCTCGTTGAAAGAACCAATAGTAAAACCCTAGAGATTCTTCGTCCAATAATGAGTCAAATGCAGCCTCTATTAACGGGTCGATCAATAGCTCCACGGGCAAATAACCCGATTATATTGTTTATGCCAAAGACAAACGTCTGCCCAATGACGTACTTACAGCGCCTTGCCGGTTTTACAATGTGGACGATTTCGCTTCTAAGCAAATCAGCGTTTTCACAGATATTCATGGCCAAGTACGGAAACATTTAGCAGCGTCATGCGCTAAAATGACTTGTAAGCAACATGAACAGGCTAAGCCTACAACACAAAAAATAGGCGATGCTGTTGTGGTGAGAGAACCTGAACGAAACTCCAAACTTTCGCCCAAATTTGCCGAACCATTATGCATTATTGTCAAAGAAGCAGGCAACAAATTAAAAATTTTGAAACCAAATTCACAAACTTTAGACGTGGTACATGTGAACAGACTTAAAAGGGCCCACCCAGATTTACTCCCCAGGAATGTTAACGATGTCCCAGACACATCTGTTCAAACCGCAAACACATCAAGTGCACCAAGTGTCGTTAATGATTATCGTTTAAAACTACGTTCTGCGACACAATACTAAGACGAATCCACCTTTTCTAGAATGGCTTGGATCATCGTAATACTACTCCTACTCCTTTGCGGCACCACCTTGTCGACGAACGAGTCCACAGAAGTCCTGAAACCTAAGCCTCACTTTTGGGACGTGACCATAAAGTATGAGCTGCACGGTTTACTAAATTTTCCGCACCAGATGGAATCTATTGATGTTCATCTCCAGACAGCTATGGACACTCGAAACTCTATGTCCACATTCTAACATTTCTACCAAGACCCTTCATAAGAATATCGTCGCAGTTGGACGCTCTATTCCGTCATCACAAGATGACATTGCTACGAAGGCGCGTTCTCAAATACGATGAAAGCTAGGATTATTTAATTTTGTTGGTTCCACTTTTATTTTATTTTTGTAATCAAAGGTTAACACTATTTTTCTAACCATTTATCTAAGATTGTTATAATTTGATGAATTCAGTGCCTACACTGGAATGACTCATATATTTTTCCGAGTATTTACATGCTGCGGTAACTTCTGCTCAAGCTTTATCTAATAACAAAGACAAACTAATTGCAAATGTAGTTGATGCAGGGTTAGGACGTGTGGATGCACAGCTTGTGCCTGTGAAGATTCTTCTTGAAGCCTTACAGATAGCCAAGACGAGTTACTATTTAACTCCTATTTTCACAGATCAAGAGGTAGAATATTATTACCCTCTATTAGAATCAACTCTCACCCACAATGCTATACTTATCCAAATACCCATGTTAGCTCAACGCAAATTTAATGCATGGCATTTAGAACATTTCCCATTGTATTCTAGTGACACACTGTTAACTCTGGATAAACCAACGGAAATTTACTTATAGATGAAGACTACACAATATTAGCAGTGGATGATCCTAGGGTGTTGTCACGGTGTAAATCGTCATACCTACAGTACACTTACACGTATGTCCAGCCTATGCATTCACATTTATTCCTGCTGCAGAAGGAATATATGAATTGTCGATCATACAAACCAACGTCCGTGCAGCGCTGAAACAGTGAAACTATACACCAATTTCTTAGAAAATTGTGTTTCATGCACATCTGCACAATGTGCAATATTTTTTTCTTCCCTGAAGAAACCAGTGTCATTTTAAGGTGCCAGGATGGTGGTAAACATTTAGTTGCAAAAGGCTATTATAAGGCTCCGGACTACTGCGAAATAACCTGTCGTTCATTGAAAACCTTGCCTGCTCATCATCATTTTGCTTTGAATTTAAATCTAACTTCCTATGTATCCGGCTCCAAATATAAATTATAATTTATTTCTTATTTGAAGGAGTCACATTCTGCTAATTTAGAAGATAATCTGCCGTTTTATTTTTTCACAGGGATTTGCTATACCTAATTTAACGGCTCCCACTATTGTCTTAATATTGGCAGTAATAGTTTTGTTTTGTTATTGTAAATCAATTTCATATAAATTTGCCATTGTACATAATATACTCTCCCGTAAGCAGGGCCGGTTTTAAGCCTATTTGACCAATTTAATCAAATTGGGCCCCGCGCCGCAAGGGGGCCCCGCACACACGTGTGTTAGTTTTAAACTCGCCGCAAGGGGGCCCCGCACACACGTGTGTTAGTTTTAAACTGTATACGATATTGGTAAAAAAGCTAACGTTAGACACAAAATCATTGTTATTGTCATCAAAATAATAGATCCCAGTCACGTGCGAGAATTTTCTGTTTTGTCAAAAGTCCAAGGGAATTAACTCTGGTGTTGGTCCACACGCCCTGACTTTCATAATAATTTACAGGAGCGGGAAGGGTGCGAGCCAATCAGAACACAGTTTTCACTCTCTCCCAACGCTTGGACGGTGTAAGTGTGTCGGGTCTGTATTTTTGGCTGTTTTTAGGGGGAAATACGAGTGATAACGTTGTGCTGTGTATATCAGCATGTCCTGTAATAACCAGTGAATCAGTGATCATCGTCAGACAGTGACAAAACTCCGGTCGTTGCCATAGACATGATTTGAGATGAGTTTTGCAGTGTTGACCTTGAAAATGAGAAGCATGGCCACTGGGTGGCGACCGAGGCGTGGTTTGTTTATAATTTTTGTGCTGGACAGTGATGATGATTGTTGATCCTGAGTACATGATTGATAGCGACAATAGCGATGATGAATCAGAAAATGACTTGTGATTCTGAGCACATGCAAGCACATATAGCTCTATGTAGGTAACCAAATCTTTGCGTACGTAGCGGTGTGCTATCCATGCCAAAGTGCTATATGTCCGGTTAAAGCTTTTTTTGTCCGGTGAAGTGGTGATAAACATTGTGTGGTTTTTATTTTATAGGATCAGTGTTTCGATTTTTTGTTTTAATTATAACATTCATATATGCACATACTTATTTTTTAAGTGCCAGGGACTTCTCATTGTGAATAATTTTGTTCGTTTTTTCATTTCAGTTTATTATATGTCATTTCTGAAAAGATAATATAAAAAGCCCTTTCATCATGGCAAGCACAAGCAGAGATAGAGGCAGAGGGCGTAAGTATTTAAATGGCAACCAGAAGCGAGCACTGGCAAAGGCAAAGGTGGCTGAAAATGAAAAACATCGAGGTGCTATCAAAAAATTTCTTGTCACTCCACCTTTGAAACGCCCATGTATTGAAGATGAAGAAGACAAAAACGATTCAGAAAATGACAATACAGCCATTAGTCCAATTACAGTTGATGAATACAATGAAGAAATTGATATTCAGTTTGAAAAAGTTCAAGTTGACACACAGACACAGTTGAATCAAACTGAAGACGATCTTAATACAACAGAAGACAGTGCCAAAGTGAGAAGTCCACTTATAGCTAAAGAAGAGTCAGAAGGCCAAGCCCAAACATCAAACAGTGATGGATCATCCACAAGTACAGTTGTAATAAACAGTTTGTCTGTAATTGTCTTAACTTGTAATAAAAAATCAAAACTTTTATACTGTTTTTAAACTTTTAGTATATCAAGTAATTAATGCTTTTTGGCTAAGGCGGGCATACTACACGAAATATAAAACATCAATCTTCGACTTTGTAGAGTAGAGGGCCCCACTATCAATTTTCTAATTGGGCCCCGCAATTCCTAGCACCGGCCCTGCCCGTAAGGCACTTCAGACTAGAGCTCCAGTAGCTGCTCAACCCCAGGTTGCAGTTTCTACAGTTTAGTGTCTACACATGCATATGCATGTAACATTTGTAGGTACATGTATAAGGTTTTTTCTGAGAGATTAGTTAATTCCTCGTGGAGCTCGGAAGGTGGTGACCAAGCAATGTATTAGCCCCTGTTTACTAGACAGCAGTGCTTATATAAATATGGGTTAAATACATCAGTCTTATATAACTCCATCACCCACATAATTTTCCATGAGCTGTAAGATATCATGCTCACACCATGTGATGGTCATTTTCCATCATCTCGTCACGTCTCTAAGGATGCTAGGTCAGCTTCTTTAAAGCCGGCTCTCTGGCCAGTTATCACTCAACCTTCAGAAAGGATAGACAGACGTTGACCTACAAGCTATCCCACATAAGCTTCTGTCTATCCATGACACTCACAGCTTATTGTGTTAATTATGGTGATATCCTTGTTGAATGTTCTTACGAGTTGGGGATTTAGAAACTGGTTTAGAATATAGTTAAAAGTCTACCCAGATCCCAACAGGCAACAACAATAAAAAAACTAAACAAACAAAGACAATCGGACTATAAAAGGGTAGACAAAGGATGAGAGTTTTTGTTGTGTATAATAAAGTACAATAAATTCCTTAACAAAATATCCAGCTTTCTATAATTTACCCTTAAACATACGCAACATTGGCTTAACAGTATATACATATGTATACAACATACAACAATCTGAAGCAAGTGGAGGTGGGAGGTAATTTAGGGTTACAATACTCAAGTGCGGTGCTGAAGTGTCTGACGAGTCGGGCTGAGTATTGAAGAAGATGGTAGGTAGTCACTGTGCCGTAGGTTTCCAGGATAGGTAATCCAAGTGTGGTCACTTCCCAGAGTGAACTGAACTCTCCTCGATCCAGAGCTGATGAGGAAGAGTTGGAGGAGGTGACGCAACAACCAGGATATGGAGAAAGGAAACCCGGAGTGGTGACTAAGACTAGTCATACTCGGGTTTCGTTCCTAGATGGCGTTGCTCGGTAGTGCTGGGTAATTAGATCATGATGTAACAGGCCGAGTTTTCTCTTTTCATTAATTCACCATCCAGCTATTCTTTTCTGTTAGTAGTCTATTTATCCATATACTTATATGCTCTGTGTAGTTCTCTTTCCAATGAGTACCCTGTTTTATATACTTATCCTTCTTCAACTCTTTACATATATATATATATATATACATTTATTCTTATGTATTCTTGTTCATATTCTGATATGTTCTTTATCTCTATATACCTTATATTCTTATACAAGTAACTCTTATGCTTCTCTACTTATGTTTTCCAAGTCAATGTTCTTTCCTTTCTGAAATATACTTTGTTTTATGTCTTTCTTATACATGGGTTAGTCTGGGGAACCATGTTATTCTTTGTACAACACTTTTTATACTTACAAAGGGTAGCTGCCACCACCCAGACTTTTCATTATATAACATAACTCATGGAAAGTTGTTGGGTAGTGTGGTAGATGTCTAGGCACGTGTGTAAGTATTATTTTCTGGGAACCAATGTTTAGAAGGAGTAGAGTGGTGATACTCAGATTACTAATTCAATATTTATTAACACAGTGAGTGGAGAAGATGCATCTTAGATTCACTCAGGCTAAACAGAACCGCAATTAACTTATTAAATCATCAAACACTTCAAGAGCTTATTACCTCATTCAACACCTCCAAATACTCATTACTTTATTAGACAATTGGGATATCATTACCTTGATACATGAGATTCCGTACTATTATTCACAAGCCATCACTGGACCCTCAGGTCTTACTTTAACAAGTAACAAATTACCTCTCCACTTCTTGATTTGAGCCTGATACTCTCAGGTTATTCTTTCATGGGTACTACAGATGAATACATAACACACTGGGCAATTCTACAATTAGTAACATACAATATTTCTTATCACTTCACAAGGAACCACCTGGTACCTTGAACTCTCATTCAGGGGTTCAATACTTAACCCGGGATACTATATTTCTGCTAGTTATCCCTCCAAACATGGGCCGACACTGCTCCATGCAATAGATGAAGTACAATCTCCAGGTGGAGTCAGCGCACACAGTTGTTTACAGCGACCGCCAAGCTGAAGGCTCGCTCGCTAGGTGCACTCAGGGAGGTTGACTCGTTACACACTGGCAGAGTGGTAAGGGCGCTTCCCGGGGGAATCGTGTCCTGGGATTCTAAATGCGCCCCCTTAGAGACAGTCTTCAAGAACCATCTTGCCCATAGGTAGCTATCGACCCTCAGGAGAATGGCTAACACATCCGCGTCTGGAGACGTGGAGGAGAAATCACAGGAGTGAATATTTAGCTTCACTATACAAAACATACGTCTGGCACAGGTTCAGACGAGAGCTAGACCTCTACTTTACTTGACTCACCTGGCACTGAAGGTACTATGTTAAAACATGAACACTGATATTCACAAAAAATGACTAAGTTAAACTGAGTTAATATGGCGGCGTGGAACACACGTGAACATACCTGGAGACGTGGAGGAGATATCACAGAAGGAGTGATTTCCCTCGCGCGCCTGCATATATACGGGCCTGAGGGCATATTCCTACTAGAAAGATAAATTTCACTAACAATAGACCCTCTATTCACAGTAGTCGTTGGACACCTAGCTGTGACCGTCAGTGTCACAGATCCGGCTAATTTTCTACATCTATATTTATAATTTAATCAGAGATTGAGTTTGTCAGTAAAGAGGTGAATTGAAGTTATATATGCGTTCGCAACTCTATTGACCTGACCGCAAACCCCGGTCAAACGGCCGTTAAATCTGGGAGAATTTTGAGTTTGACAGGAACTGTTCAGAAGATGAATGACTTTCTTAAATAGACAACTGACACTAACTAAACTATGAACATCAGATTCTCTGATGTCGGGGCGACAAAACAATATAACTTCAGTAGCGATCAGAAACCCATGGATATCCCCACGGACGACCTAAAATACGCCACTCTACAGTAACTGGCAAACTCAACACTCGCTTACTTGACACGTCTTACTAACAATAAGGACAGTTGAAGCGTTCAACCCCACTCACACTGGATCTTGAATGTTCCAACTGTAAACAGACATATCTAAGTTGACTCAAAACCAGGGTGTTCTCTCTCACATTCAAATTCATTATATAGAGAGGTTGGTTTCAGTAGTCAGAGAAAATGGGATAACGGAGGACTGAGGCGTCTTGAAGTGATGAGAAAACGGACTCCTCAGATGGAGGACTCAAAATAAAAACAGAGGTACATGTTTTGTGGGCTATGGAGCGTAATATGAATCATTTGATTTTGGCGTTAACTGACGTGTACGACGGTGGTTGTTACAATGACACAATAGATGGCATGGTTCGTAATAATGTGGATAATTTACTCCTCTAAATAAATGGAGAAAAGACCATTTGGGTTTACTAACTTAACTCATAAACTTATTAAATGTGACTACTAAGTTACCTCTCATCAACCAAGCTCAGGTAACCAGAAGTAGCTACATCATAACTACTGCGTCAAAAATCTTCCACTTTACATAAAAGGAATGTCAATATTTTTCTTGACAAAGGAAACAAATTTAAGAATTTGACACATCTTAGTTTGGGCGTGGGCTCTTGTCGACGGAAACACTGTAAGATCATTGAGTTGGAATGGTTGAGAATTTTCTTGTCATAAGTTTGCACTAATAATAATCACAAGGTATTGATAATTTAAGATTCATATTGAGTCTACTGGTAGCCAAGTGGACAGTATCGCCCATCAACACCAGGACATGATGCCACACCAAAAATCCGTCCAGGCCACAATTTTCTGTCAGTATTTTAATAAGGTCATTCACATATTAAACAAAGAGCAAGCCAAAGGTTGGTGATCCCTGGCACACACCGATAGTGGTAGTCACATTACAGTATGTGTCACCTGGTACACAGCCACTATGGCACCCGCATTGCCGCACCATACCCCAGCACAAATGTTGTATTACTGCTTCGATATATGAATTACCTAATGACAAAAAGATATATTTGGTTTAAATTTGGGATTGGAGGATAGTGCCGGTTCATCCCTTTGCAGTATCTTTGACAATGCTTGGGCGCCCTCTATGCCATATTCTAGTGAAGGTGCAAAGAGCAACAGGAGATGATTGCATGAGTAAAATTGGGACCAAACACAGAGCAATCATGGCAAATCTTCAACAATATCTCATGCACTTTGGGTAAAGCGACCAACATTCTGAAAGCACCAGTAACTAATGGAAGTTTATCTAATGCATGTCAGGGCACCACAATCCAATGTGGAAACCCTTGCTAAATTGAGACTTCATTACCATCAGAAACCATACAAGACACTTGATAATCTCCCTCGAACTTTCAGTGTTATTGGAGGTATTTTAAAAGATCGTTGTATGCAATAAGGCAGTCGCTAAGCCTTCTAAACTATGGCCGTATACAGCTATTTGCAATTGACTGTGGATGGGAGAAAGTAAATGGAGTTTTACAACAGGTGAAATGTCCGCATCCACTACCACAACCAATTTAACACTATGTGACTGTACAAGATGTAACACAATGTATGACTGTCGGGGTCTCATGCTCAACTTACTGTAAATGTGAAAAAAGATCAGAGTCAATATTGACTTAAATGAGTTTATTGTATAGAATGATAACAATGTTTGTACCAAGGGAAGACCTTTATACTGTTCAAATACAATGTCTGTTTCTTAATTACGTTCCCAATAATCCTGCATATTGTGTGTTTTGGCCTTTCCTACCAGAAACAACACTTGCAGTCTAACAAGTATTTTATCCCCCAACAAACAAATTTAATACTAAATTGAAAATATGAATGCATCATCCAACTGAACAGGCGAAAGTCAGTGGAAGAAGGCCCAAACTTTAGGTTCCTGGCATGTTTACATCAACGTTTAAGTTAATTTCTTTTTTTTTCACAGAAAGCAATGGTGGCCATCTTGGATTTGATGCCATAGCAGGCAATCGAAAATTCTAACTTTGATAAATTTAATGTTAATGCGCTATGAAACCCCCCCCAAAAAAACTAAAAAAATTCGGGCACATTCATTTTTTATGGCACCTATTAGCAAGGACAGGAGTATATGGATTTTCGAAAGAAGCAGCAAGGTTAGTCACCGGTTTATATTTAAGTATATTCTGTATTTAAGAACTCCTTGCTGAAAATTTCAAAGGAGTTAAACTAATATTATGGCTATGACGCCATTCTTCATATTGCCAACGCCGGGATTAAAAATAATTGGTTTAAAAGGGAAAAACCCGGAATTTGGGGAACAACACTCACGAATTATGATCTGGTGACCTGCCACTTGGAAGAAGTCTACCTTTTCCCATAATATTTGGGTTCAAAGCCCCTGGGGTTCTAAATCTGTTACAATAGGTTTAAGATGGAAAATATGGAGCATTTCTTTTAACTGTCATGGATCAGATGTATCAGATATTTTCAGCGATAACGTAATCGAAATCTGAAAACATAATTCAGACATTTGAACCCAATTCCATTTCGGCTGAGGCTCGTTCTTGTGCATAAAATTACATGGAAATCGAATAGTCTTTACCCGACCTGAAATGTCTGAATGATTATTTCCCTAGTGAATACGATTTAATAAGATTCAAAGAAAACTTATTGGCATATATCCTATTTTACTGTCCTCCCTTTGACCTACAGGTGGCTCCTAGAAACTTGTCAAATTTTGCAGGAAAAGGAAAATCATTCTTTAGTTTACCTTGCTGAGTTACTGGTATTGGGTCATTAATTGGCTGTTCAACATGCCACTCAAAGTGATTCTTTCTGAGGCGGAAATAGGAGTGGTGTCCTCGTTGTCTGTGATTTGATATGCTTTATGTTTACTGTGTAACACAAGGAATGGGTCAATTGGCATTTCTAAGGTTTCCTCTCCTATTTAATCTTAGTTTCGAACTTCTTCATATTCCTTCTACGGGTTTGAGTCGGGGTAGGAAGGAAATTTATTTCATGTCCATGTCCTTAAATTTACACTCTCTTATGCGTATACACTCCTACAGTTTTCTATAAGAGGCGTTAGACATGTGTATTTTGTTTTCACGTAGTTTCCTGCACAACATTCTCACTATCCTTCTTTATATAGTTGGGTTAACTCCCCTAATTAGGTTATTGTCGCAATAGCATCACCTCCTATTTCTCAGGCGGCTTTCCTTACGCTGTTGTCTATACGCTGCTTATCTTGGATATGTAAAATAAGGCACCGCCCACATTCACTCGTGTGGGTTTGGGATTGATTAGATGAAGTCGTCCATGAAGCTCCAGTTTTCAGTCCTTATGGATGATCATCAGTTGTCAGTCAGGCGGGTAGGGCAGCTCCTTCACGTTGCCGAGTATTAATTCAAGTGTTAGCAGTTCTCCTCCTTAATGAGATCCAAAGATAGACTAACAAAATGGAAACTGTTGATATATACTGTAGTTCACGACACAGTGTAACAAGGAATGAATGTAGTTGTTGTATGAATGAACACAATTTAATATCTTCAGATTATAAGTACTGGTGGGTTGTATTTTAAGTAAATCACAGGAGGACGAACACATGAGTGTCATCAGAAAATACAGTGATGCACTGAGCACCGTTTTCTGCCCCATCTTTGGATATCGTCAAACCCAAATAAATTTCTTGTGGAATGGGTTGAGAGCCGGTGATTACCAGTCTGTGTTTAAATGCCTTCTGTGACTCCGGTAGCTGCAGTGCTCAACTACGAGGTCATCATATATGATATTGAAGAGCTGTACCTTATTTTTTGTTACTGTTAAAACTATTTGCATCGTCTATATACTATGTTTGTTGGTTTTCCCCACGATTAAAATAAAACTCGTAGATTACACTGTATAACTATATATTGGTGGTCCTTTTTAAGGTGGTGTCACTGTGGCAGTGATGGGTCACTGTGTGGGTGCTTGGTCGAGGCTAGTTAGGGCGGCAGTGCAGTCTAGAACTAGTAGGTAAAGGGATGCATTTTCCTCAAATTTTCTCACCATACGAAATGCAAATTTACAGAAGATATTATACATGTCCGTAAGACCTCATACTGAGATACATTACAATCACCCCATGTTATAATGTAATGCTGTGCTTTAATAACTACAGTAAGGTCTTGTAGTCTGTATTTTAGGTGAGTAAACATACTAGTCGTCAACAATTAAAACTCAAGTGATATATATTTTGTTCTTAGTGAAAATTCAATAATACAACTCCGACCCCACACCCTCCTTCTATTCCACTTTAAAACAAATGCACCGGTAGTGTGATGGTACAGCTTACAGACGTTCACACTTTCACCAGTAGTGTGATGGTACAGCTTACAGACGTTCACACATGTACCGGTAGTGTGATGGTACAGCTTACAGACGTTCACACATGCACCAGTAGTGTGATGGTACAGCTTACAGACGTTCACACTTTCACCAGTAGTGTGATGGTACAGCTTACAGACGTTCACACTTTCACCAGTAGTGTGATGGTACAGCTTACAGACGTTCACACATGTACCGGTAGTGTGATGGTACAGCTTACAGACGTTCACACATGCACCAGTAGTGTGATGGTACAGCTTACAGACGTTCACACATGCACCGGTAGTGTGATGGTACAGCTTACAGGCGTTCACACATGCACCGGTAGTGTGGTGGTACAGCTTACAGACGTTCACTCTTGCACCAGTTGTCAAGCGTTCACACAGTCAAAGATTACTACATAATAATATTGATGAATGTTTGGGAATTCTGAGAATAAAGAAGGTGTGTAGTTGTGTGTGAGACATCGACAACCTCATAATCCTCCACCCAGCAGCCATTCAGGAGACACCATGACTCACCGTGATAAGATTTTCTCAGGAGTTTTCCATGACCCTGGCAGACCTACCTAGTTCTCGGTTAGTAGTAGTCGTTGCAGTAGTAATGCGTAAAAGTTATAAATCCGATAGGAGAAAGCGAACTGAAAGAGGTGTTAAGTGAGAGTATAAAAATATTGTAGCCTATTTTCCACAAAATTTGACCAAAACCTTACCAATGGACAAAAACAAATTACAGCATTATCCTTTGCCCTTTAAAATGGAGATATAAGGTGGAAATACACAAGTGCGGTGTTTTTATTCAGCAAAAACATTTATGTAAAAAAAGCCGCGTCTGCATCCAGGGGGAACCAGTGAGGTTTTAGATAACTTGCTTAAACCCTTACTCTATCATATCGTAGGATAAAGTTTTAAACAACTTATTAAGATATCTATCTTTCTTTGACATATTAAGATGAGGATTTGGAGTGTAAGTAAAGTAACCCAATTTGTTGTTGCAGAGTGTATGTGGGCGGTATGAGTGTGCCGCGCCTCAAACTTCGTGACGCCCAAGACCCGCTGTCGCTGTCCACCCACCCTGCACTCTCCCCACCACTCACCACGCTCGAGAACTCCCAGCCTGCCATGGCTAACACCACTCCTGCTCGCAGCAACAGACCAACAAAATCACGATCTACAGCACAGTCAATAACAGTAGACCCGGCAGCAACACAACCAACCACGAGGCAACCAGTGACAGGACAGCTGACGCCTACTCTTCCAGCGCCTACTCATCCGACGTCTTCTCATCCGACACCTACCCATCCAACGTCTTCTCTTCCAGCACCTACTCATCCGACGTCTTCTCATCCGACATCTTCTCATCCAACGCCTACTCATCCGACACCTACTCATCCGACGTCTTCTCATCCAACGCCTACTCATCCGACGCCTACTCTTCCAGCGCCTACTCATCCGACACCTACTTATCAAACGTCTTCTCATCCAACGCCTACTCATCCAACGTCTTTTCATCCGACGTCTTCTCATCCAACGCCTACTCCTCCGACGTCTTCTCATCCGACGCTTCCTCACCCAACTCCTCCTCATCTGACATCTAATCATCCGACCTCTACGCATCCGACGATTACTCACCCAGCTCCTCGTCCGACATCTAATCATCTGACCTCTACTCATCCGACGTCTACTCATCCAACTCATCCTCATCCGACACCTAATCATCCGAAGTCTACTCACCTAACCCCTTCTTATCCATCGCCTGCTCACGCAGCGAGTACCCAGTCAACAACAACTCAGCCAGTGACTTCTCAGCTCACAGGATCACATCCCTCTGTGACTGAGAGTGGACGTCGGGAGAGTGAACCCATACCCAAGAAAAGGCGGCTTTTGGAAGCTACAGAGAGTGCAGAAACACATAACATGACAAAGACGGGTAGTCAACAAGAAGACTCAGAAGATATCCTGGCTCGGGTGTGCTCAGCTGTTGGGATCGACTCTGATCTCGTCGAGAGCGTTGTTGATGACCCACCACTTAATCACCAGTCGGAGGTTGTGAGCAGCCCACACGGTGCCCCTTACAGTCTTCAATACTTGCGAGGGGTACGACCGCCCCATCCAGGCATGCCATTTGCCCATAGGCTGAGACGTCCTGAGTTAAGGCTTCACCACGGAATGCACCCCTCCTACCGCCCAGCTCCTGATGACTCCTACGCGGTTGCCGAGGTTCGACATTATTACCACCAGTACACACCCCGCCCTCACGACCCTGCCTACCAAGTCTCTCATCGTGTAGCCATACACCCGGGAGAACCACATCATTACCGTCACTTCCCTCACTACCCAAACAGGTATCATTACGTAGGACCTGTTGGATCTGTGTCCCCACCCATAACTAGACCACCGATTTTGCTTCCAGGGCCACCATCACGACCAACTGGCCACCACGTCCCACTGCCACATGGCTCCCCTAATGGTGTTCACCACCAAGCTGACCTCCGTACTTACCCTCCCCCGGCACTGCATCACTCTCCTCCAGGACCACCTGTCTTACATCATAACCCACGCCTCGTACCACCAGACGGCCGTGCTCCACCTCACGCACTGCCTGATGTACACCACACACGCTCGGGACTTACAGAGATTCCGTACAGAATTCCTACTTCTCTTCACGATTCACCCACAGTGCCTTCACCGTCCTCTGAGCAGTCAGCTGGGGTAGTCACAAGTCGACCTTTCACTAGTCAAGTCTCAGTTAGGCCTGACTTACCTGGTCGCTTGAACCAGCGGCAACATGCAGGTATACGACAAGTATACATCCCCGCCAATTCTGTCAACGTCCACCATCATGAAGATTCTCTCTACCATCATCATGGCCACGGTCAGTACCGTCATGTACACCCCCGAGGATCAAATGATTCTCGGCCAAACCCTGCGAAGAATGTTGTCTGGCATGAGCCTACATCTCTTCAAGTTCCCATCATACCTTCGCCTGTATCGCCAGAGGATAGACTTGGAACCTCTGCCCCAGTTAGATCCCTCTACCCACCCGAGCAGCTAAAAAGCTATGAGCAAATCTGGGGTGTAAAACGCCTTTCTGGTGGCTTGGGAGAATCACCCGAGTCTATACAAACGCGTCGGCTTATAGAACCCCCTAAACCTTGTGTAGAACTCATTCCCATAGGGCCATCGGTCGACACAAGAGAGAAAAAATCTGTTGAGTCTTCCAGTAATGTGACACAGAAGCAACACAGTGTGGTATCTGACTCACGTCAACAAAGAATGGAAGAAAACAGTTCACAACACACTCGGCCACATACCGTTTCACCTCGGGAGAAATCCATAATTGGTGATGACCAGCAAGGGCTTTCAGCTTCTGAAGGACAATCTATTCATTGGCAAAATCTTGCAACATCGGTGACAGAGGCAGCATCCAGTCATGATAGTTGTCGTCAACGTCAGTCAACAGGGAATCCAGAATTGCCTTTATCACAAGACTATCCTCCTTCCTTCCGGCGTTGCCTTTCTTTAGATACATCACCTCATCGTCCATTACCAAGCACCTCCACTGAAGGAGAATCATCTATTTCTGGAACACCGAAAGGAAGAGGACACAGTAGGTCCAAAAGTGATACTTCCGTCACTCCGTCAAAATCATATAATAATAGCAATGAATCCGCTGAAAGGAGCGACGACTTATCTAATACACGTACATGCCCTTCTGATATTAGTGATACAGAGATACAAAGTCCCTCATCCCAGAAAGATAACCAAAGAACTTCTCAAAATCAGTCTAAGACAGACAGTGCAAAGACCGGTGAAAGGCAGACACTTACACAGGAAGATGATATAACTTTGGAAAAGGCTATTTACTCTGCTGAACAAAGTGGAGATGTTAAGCAGAATACACATCGTGACGGAGGAAGTGAAGGATCATGTCACAGCACAATGTCGGAGAAAGCAGACACTCATTCTGTGGGTCCGGGCCAACTTCACCACCTCCACAGTTCTCGCTATGTTAACCACCACAGACCAGCCTCTGAACCACCCCTACAGCTGGTATCGACAGTCTGTAACGCTGTATCACGACCAGCTTCCTTGCCTGGTGCTAACCAAAATATCCAAAGCGGCTCAACCAATATCAAATGCCAAAATAGCAGGGCGTACTCCATGTCTCAGCATGACAAATATCTAATTCAGACCAAGAGTGACAACGATGAAACCTTCATGGAACGTCTGAAACTGGTGCTGAATGATCTTGTGTCCGTCCCTGAAGCATCCAAGCTACAGCAACTGTCGCGGTCTCCCGAGCAGCTACTGACTTCTGTAGTGAAGAGAGGCGGGGCACATCCCTCCAAGGACCCAAACCCAAAGCAGCGACTGAGAGAAGACTTCAAGACGGTGGTGAAAATGTGTCTGCCAGCATATCTACTGCAGGACTGGGGATGGAACTCCTGCACCCCAGACCAAATACTTGATCAACTCATTAAAGTCACCCACAATGGTATGGTCAAAGTCCTCCATGTTATAGTCAGTCAGTCACCTTACAGTGTTATAGTCA
Organism: Homarus gammarus; assembly: GCA_958450375.1. Taxonomy (NCBI): domain Eukaryota; kingdom Metazoa; phylum Arthropoda; class Malacostraca; order Decapoda; family Nephropidae; genus Homarus; species Homarus gammarus. Next base: position 1,482,889 of record CAUDMG010000523.1, read on the forward strand.
GTCAGTCACCTACAGTGTTATAGTCAGTCAGTCACCTACAGTGTCATAGTCAGTCGGTCACCTACAGTGTTATAGTCAGTCGGTCACCCACAATGTTATAGTCAGTCAGTCACGTACAGTGTTAGAGTCAGTCAGTCACCTACAGCGTTATAGTCAGTCAGTCACCTACAGTGTTATAGTCAGTCGGTCACATACAGTGTTAAAGTCAGTCGGTCACCTACAATGTTATAGTCAGTCAGTCACCTACAGTGTTAGAGTCAGTCAGTCACCTACAGTGTTATAGTCAGTCAGTCACCTACAGTGTTATAGTCAGTCAGTCACCTACAGTGTTATAGTCAGTCAGACACCTACAATGTTATAGTCAGTCACCTACAGTGTTATAGTCAGTCAGTCACCTACAGTGTTATAGTCAGTCAGTCACCTACACTGTTATAGTCAGTCAGTCACCTACAATGTTATTGTCAGTCAGTCACCTACAGTGTTATAGTCAGTCAGTCACCTACAGTGTTATAGTCAGTCAGTCACCTAGAATGTTATAGTCAGTCAGTCACCTACAATGTTATAGTCAGTCAGTCACCTACAGTGTTATAGTCAGTCAGTCACCTACAGTGTTATAGTCAGTCAGTCACCTACAATGTTATAGTCAGTCAGTCACCTACAGTGTTATAGTCAGTCAGTCACCTACAGTGTTATAGTCAGTCAGTCACCTACAGTGTTATAGTCAGTCACCTGCAGTTTTATAGTCAGTCAGTTACCTACAGGGTTATAGTCAGTCAGTCACCTACAGTGTTATAGTCAGTCAGTCACCTACAGTGTTATAGTCAGTCAGTCACCTACAGTGTTATAGTCAGTCACCTGCAGTTTTATAGTCAGTCAGTTACCTACAGTGTTATAGTCAGTCAGTCACCTACAGTGTTATAGTCAGTCAGTCACCAACAGTGTTATAGTCAGTCATTTACCTACAGTGTTATAGTCAGTCAGTCACCTACAGTGTTATAGTCAGTCAGTCACCTATAGTGTTATAGTCAGTCAGTCACCTACAGTGTTATAGTCAGTCAGTCACCTACAGTGTTATAGTCAGTCAGTCACCGACATTATTATAGTCAGTCAGTCACCTACAGTGTTATAGTCAGTCACCTACAGTGTTATAGTCAGTCAGTCACCTACAGTGTTATAATCAGTCAGTCACCTACAGTGTTATAGTCATCAGTCACCTACAGTGTTATAGTCAGTCAGTCACCTACAGTGTTATAGTCAGTCAGTCACTTACAGTATTATAGTCAGTCAGTCACCTACATGTTATAGTCAGTCACCTACAGTGTTATAGTCAGTCAGTCACCTACAGTGTTATAGTCAGTCAGTCACCTACAATGTTATAGTCAGTCAGTCACCTACAATGTTATAGTCAGTCAGTCACCTACAGTGTTATAGTCAATCAGTCACCTAAAGTCTTATAGTCAGTCACATACAGTCTTATATTCAGTCACCTACAGTCTTATAGTCAGTCAGTCATCAAGAGACTTAAAGTCAGTCAGTCACCAACAGAGTTATAGTCAGTCATTCACCTACAGTGTTATAGTCAGTCAGTCACCTACAGTGTTATAGTCAGTCAGTCACCTACAGTATTATAGTCAGTCAGTCACCTACAGTGTTATAGTCAGTCACCTTTCAGTGTTATAGTGAGTCACTCACCTACAGTGTTATAGTCAGTCAGTCACCTACTGTGTTATAGTCAGTCAGTCACCTACAGTGTTATAGTCAGTCATTCACCTACATTATTATAGTCAGTCAGTCACCTACAGTGTTATAGTCAGTCAGTTACCTACAGTGTTATAGTCAGTCACCTATAGTGTTATAGTCAGTCAGTTACCTACAGTGTTATAGTCAGTCACCTATAGTGTTATAGTCAGTCAGTTACCTACAGTGTTATAGTCAGTCAGTTACCTACAGTGTTATAGTCAGTCAGTCACCTACAGTATTATAGTCAGTCAGTCACCTACAGTGTTATAGTCAGTCACCTTTCAGTGTTATAGTGAGTCACTCACCTACAGTGTTATAGTCAGTCAGTCACCTACATTGTTATAGTCAGTCAGTCACCTACAGTGTTATAGTCAGTCAGTCACCTACAGTGTTATAGTCAGTCAGTTACCTACATTGTTATAGTCAGTCAGTCACCTACAGTGTTATAGTCAGTCAGTCACCTACAGTGTTATAGTCAGTCACCTACAGTGTTATAGTCAGTCACCTATAGTGTTATAGTCAGTCAGTTACCTACAGTGTTATAGTCAGTCAGTTACCTACAGTGTTATAGTCAGTCAGTCACCTACAGTGTTATAGTCAGTCAGTTACCTACAGTGTTATAGTCAGTCACCTATAGTGTTATAGTCAGTCAATCACCTACAGTGTTATATATAGTCAGTCAGTTACCTACAGTGTTATAGTCAGTCACATACAGTGTTATAGTCAGTCAGTCACCTACAGTGTTATAGTCAGTCATTCACCTACAGTGTAATAGTCAGTCACCTACAGTGTTATAGTCAGTCAGTCACCTACAGTGTTATAGTCAGTCATTCACCTACAGTGTTATAGTCAGTCACCTACTGTGTTATAGTCAGTCAGTCACCTACAGTGTCATAGTCAGTCACCTACAGTGTTATAGTCAGTCACCTACAGTGTTATAGTCAGTCAGTCACCTACAGTGTTATAGTCAGTCACCTACAGTGTTATAGTCAATCACCTCCTGTTATACTCAATCGCCTACAGTGTTATAGTCAGTCACCTACAGTGCTATAGTCAGTCAGTCACCTACAGTGTTATAGTCAGTCAGTCACCTACAGTGTTATAGTCATTTACCTACATTATTATAGTCAGTCAGTCACCTACAGTGTTATTGTCAGTTAGTCACCTATAGTGTTATAGTCAGCCAGTCACCTACAGTGTTATAGTCAGTTAGTCACCCATGGTGTTATAGTCAGTCAGTCACCTACAGTGTTATTTTCAGTCACCTACAATGTTATAGTCAGTCAGTCACCTACAGTGTTATAGTCAGTCAATTACCTACAGTGAGTCAGTCACCTGCAGTGTTATAGTCAGTCAGTTACCTACAGTTTTATAGTGAGTCACCTACAGTGTTATAGTCAGTCAGTTACCTACAGTGTTATAGTGAGTCAGTCACCTGTAGTTTTATATTTTGTCAGTCACCTACAGTGATATAAATATAACAATATTGTCTTGTGTACTTTGAAATGCGCCACAATCTACTTATTTGGCAAAACCTGTAAACTAGCCGGCAATTCATGTAGTCATGAACTTTACAGTCGATCGCCTAACAATAACACTCTATCGTCTTATTACCGCAAATTCCTCCTAAACGACACGAAAATATAGAAGAAGAAAACGTTTTATGAGATGCAGTTCAATGTGTTTATGACGGCCGTCGCTATGCGGCTGTTAAGGTCGGATTTCTGCTGTGATGGGTCTCACCTTACGCAAAATGATAATTATATACATCACCCAATTTAAGTACTAATTAATTCATTCTAAATTACTACTTATAAACATCCTAAGAACTGAGCTCTTCTTAGTTTAACATATTGGCTGTTGTAAACTTGTCGCACATTCCACCTCTTGCAGTAAACGTGGAGCTGCCTGATTTCCAAAATGATAGTTTTGTCCACCTTGTTTCTCTTTTATTTTTTTCTCTTCTCAAAAGTAATTTAATTCTCCTATGTTGGTAAACCATCCTACAGTACTTGGATATCTTGGACCGCGCTGGGGAAGATTAGAGATAAGGGAGGGATCCCGATAGTATGTGGTGTCTTGCCTAGAAGAGGGGTTGGTCGTGAATGGCTGTCCAGGGCAATTGCTATAAGTTGCCGACTGGAAAAACATTGTGCAAACAATGGTTGGGCATTCATTGATAACTGGCAACGATTCTATGGCAACGACTACCTGTACAGTCGCGACGGAGTACACTTGTCTCGTGAGGGGGTAAAGACGTTGTCTGCATCCCTGGAGAGTGAAATTGTCACTCCGTAGGGGGGGTTTCGCCAGTAGAGAGAGGTCGGGGAAAGTGGGAGTCAAAAAACAGGCAGGTCCTGGGAAGTAAAATTAGTTGCTTAGGACAAGGAGTAAAACAGGACCAGGGAAGGGTAGGTTTAAATGTATACTATACAAACAGTAGGAGCGTTAGAAATAAAATAGACTTGCTGAGAGCGGTTGTATGTACCCAGAATGTAGACGTCATAGCAATCACCGAAGCTTGGATGAATCTGGCGAGCAAATTTTTTTTATCAGAGTACCACATAGAAGGGTACAACCTTTTTCACAAGGACAGGGAAGGTAGGAAGGGGGGAGGGGTCGCACTCTTCGTCAAGGATACATTAAAATGTTGTATTAATAATTTAATAAAGGGTGAAATAGGAACCGAGTCTGTGTGGGTAGAAATCACGGAAGGAAGAGAAAAACTAATTATGGGAGTGATTTACAGGCCCCCCAAGTCTTGGCAAAGAAGCAGGAAATGAGTAGGGCAGCAAAATATAACAACCTATGCATTATGGGGGATTTCAACTTCAGAAATATTGACTGGGACAATATTGTAGGTGACTATGAATCTGAAGACTTCCTAGACGCAGTACAGGACAATTTTTTGAAACAACTAATTACAGAACCTACTAGAGGTGACAATATATTAGACCTAGTATTAACAAATAAAGAAAATATTATCAGAGATATCACAGTAGGGGAAGAACTAGGTAACAGTGATCACAGAGAAATCAGGTTCACCCTAAATTGGGAAACGAAAAACAATGACAATATGGTCAGAGTCCTAAACTTTCGGTTGGCGGATTATCAGGGGTTAAAAAGGTACCTAGGTGAGGTCACCTGGGAACAGTCACGTCAGTCCCCAGAAGGAAGGGGTGAGGTCATAGATGACTCAACAATTGATCATGACTATAATATATTCACTAGTATACTACATAAAGCACAAGAACAAAATATACCACACAGAAAAAATAGGTCAAATAAGAATGAGCCAAGGTAGATGACTAGAAAACTTAAACATGACATAGGAATAAAGAAAGGAATATATAAGAAATTAAAGGGAGCTCAGAAATAGGTATAATGTTAAGAAAAATGTAAGGAAAGCAAAGAGAGACTATGAAATCAAAATAGCAAGAGAATCCAAGGCGAATCCCAAGGGATTTTTCCAGGTATATAGGACAAAGGTCAAGGACAAAGTTGGGCCTTTAAAATCAGGGAGGGGAGAAGTGATAAATGGCAGTGAATAAATAAGCAAAGCATTGAACAGCTACTTCTTATCAGTTTTCACAGAAGAAACTTGAGATGAAATTCCAGAGGTGGAACTGATATTTAAGGGAAAGGAAGAAGAGAAATTAAAGAATATCACTATCAGAAAAGAGGATGTTCTTAAGAAGCTAAATAAACTAAAGAACACAAAATCCCCAGGGCCGGATGAAATTTCCCTCTAGTCATGAAAGAGTGTAGGGAACAGATTAGCGGACCCCTCGTAAACTTATTTACAAAATCATTAGACACTGGAGTTGTGCCAGACTTGTGGAAACAGGCAAATGTAGTACCCATATTCAAAAAGGGAGACAGAGCATCAGCGTCAAATTACCGGCCGATCAGTTTGACGTCAGTAGTGGGAAATTTCTTGAATCAATTATAGCAGATAACATCCGATTGCATCTCGAGAAAAGCAAATTAATCTACGACTCTCAACATGGGTTTACAAAGGGAAAATCTTGTCTAACAAATCTGCTAACGTTTTATAGGAAAGTCTTCGAGGTAGTAGATAATGACGAAAATTACGATGTTATTTACTTAGACTTTAGCAAAGCATTTGACAGAGTACCGCATCAGAGGCTTCTGAGAAAAATTAAGGCTCATGGTATCGAGGGGAAAGTTTTAAATTGGATAAAATCATGGCTCACCGATAGAACGCAGAGGGTCAGCGTAGATGGTGTCAAATCTGAGTGGGCCTGTGTAACCAGCGGGGTTCCCCAGGGGTCAGTACTAGGCCCACTCTTGTTCATAATCTACATACACGATCTAGATACTGGGATCAGCAGTGACATAAGCAAGTTTGCGGATGACACCAAAATAGGGCGGCAAATTTATTCAGGGCAGGATGCAAATGCATTACAGGAGGATCTAAATAAACTGCAGGGGTGGTCTGAAAAATAGCAAATGAAATTCAACACCAGCAAGTGCAGCGTACTTAATATTGGAAGAACAAATACTTATAATGTATACAGCCTTAACAACATCAACCTAGAGAAGTCGACTTGTGAAAGAGACCTAGGGGTACTTGTAAGCCCGGACCTACGGCCTAGAAAACAGCGCGTTAATGTTCGAAATAAGGCAAACAGAGTATTGAGTTTTATATCTAGAAGTGTAAGTACCAAGAGTGCAGAGGTCTTATTGCAACTATATCTTGCGCTAGTCAGGCCGCACCTCGATTATGCGGTTCAGTTCTGGTGCCCCTATTATAGAATGGATATAAATTCACTAGAGTCGGTGCAGCGAAGAATGACTAAAATGATTCCGGGACTTAGAAACCTTCCATATCAGGATTGGTTAAAGAAACATAACTTGCATTCCCTAGAAAGACGAAGAGTGCGGGGAGATATGATAGAAGTATTTAAGTGGGTGAAAGGAATCAATAAAGGTGATATAGATAAAGTTCTTATAATATCCGAGCAGGATAGGACTCGGAGCAACGGATTCAAGTTGGATAAGTTTAGGCTTAGGAGGGAGATAGGAAGAAACTGGTTCACAAATAGGGTGGTGGACGAGTGGAACAAGCTAAACAACTTTGTAGTAAGTACGGGAACTCTGGAAAGTTTCAATAGGAGGCTAGATAGATTCATGGATGATAGAGAGTGGTAGTAACTCTCGACAGGAGCTGCCATGTACTGGCAAACCGGCCTATTGCAGACTCCTTATTTTCTTATGTTCTTATGTTCTTATATATTGCATATACCCTTGTATATATGAGCAGTGAGGGGTGGTGGCAGTGCAGCAGTTGGGCAGTTAGGGGTGGTGGCAGGGCAGAAGTTGGGCAGTTAGGGGCAGTGGCAGGGCAGGAGTTGGGCAGTTAGGGGTGGTGGCAGGGCAGGAGTTGGGCAGTTAGGGGTGGTGGCAGGCCAGGAGTTGGGTAGTTAGGGGTAGTGGCAGGGCAGGAGCTAGGCAGTTAGGGGTGATGGCAGGGCAGGAGTTGGGCAGTTAGGGGTGGTGGCAGGCCAGGAGTTGGGTAGGTAGGGGTGGTGGCAGGGCAGGAGCTAAGCAGTTAGGGGTGATGGCAGGGCAGGGGATAGGCAGTTAGCGGTGCTAGCAGGGCAGGAGTTGGGCAGTTAGGGGTGATGGCATCGCATGAATTGGGTAGTTAGAGGTGGTGGCAGGGCAGGAGTTGGGAAGTTAGCAGTGGTGGCAGGGCAGTAGTTGGGTAGTTAGTAGAGGTGGCAGGGCAGGAGTTGGGCAGTTAGGGGTGGTGGCAGGCCAGGAGTTGGGTAGTTAGGGGTGGTGGCAGGGCAGGAGTTGGGTAGTTAGAGGTGGTGGCAGGGCAGGAGGTGGGTAGTTAGGGGTGGTGGCAGGGTAGGAGTTGGGTAGTTAGAGGTGGTGGCAGGGCAGGAGTTGGGCAGTTAGCAGTGGTGGCAGGGCAGGGGATAGGCAGTTAGGGGTAAAGGCAGGGCAGGAGTTGGGCAGTTAGGGGTGGTGGCAGGGCAGGAGTTGGGTAGTTTGAGGTGGTGGCAGGGCAGGAGTTGGGAAGTTGGCATTGGTGGCAGGGCAGGGGATAGGCAGCTAGCGGTGCTAGCAGGGCAGGAGTTGGGCAGCTAGGGGTGATGGCAGGGCAGGAGTTGGGCAGTTAGGAATGGTGGCAGGGCATGAGTTGGGTAGGTAAGGGTGGTGGCAGGACATGAGTTGGGTAGTTAAGGGTGGTGGCAGGGCATGAGTCGGGTAGTTAAGGGTGGTAGCAGGGCAGAAGTTGGGCACTTAGGGGTGGTGGCAGGGCATGAGTTGGGTAGGTAAGGGTGGTGGCAGGACATGAGTTGGGTAGTTAAGGGTGGTGTCAGGCCTGGAATTGGGTAGTTAGATGTGGAGGCAGGGCTGGAGTTGGGTAGTTAAGGGTGGTAGCAGGGCAGGAATTGGGTAGTTAGGGGTGGTGGCTGCGCAAAAGTTGGGTCGGTAGGGATGGTGGCAGGACATGAGTTGGGCAGGTAGGGCTGGTGGCAGGGTAGAAGTTGGGTAGTTAGGGATGATGGCAGGGCAGGAGTTGGGTAGTTAGGGGAGGTGGCAGGACAGAAGTTGGGCAGTTATAGGTGGGGGCAGGGTAGGAGTTGGACAGTTAGGGGTGGTGGCAGGGCAGGAGATAGGCAGTTAGGGGTGGTGGCAGGGCAGAAGTTGGGCAGTTAGACGTGGTGGCAGGGCAGGACTTGGGTAGATAAGGGTGGTGGCAGGGCATGAGTTGGGTAGTTAAGGGTGGTGGCAGGGCAGAAGTTGGGCAGTTAGGGGTGGTGGCAGGACAGGAGTTGGGTAGGCAAGGGTGGTGGCAGGGAATGAGTTGGTGTATTTAAGGGTGGTGGCAGGGCAGGAATTGGGTAGATTGGGTTGGTGGCAGCGCCGAAGTTGAGTCGGTAGGGGTGGTGGCAGGGCAGGACTTGGGTAGTTAAGGGTGGTGGCAGGGCAGAAGCTGGGCAGGTAGGGGTTGTGGCAGGGCAGGAGTTGGGTAGTTTGGGATGGTAGGGCAGGAGTTGCTTAGTTAGGGGTGAAGGCAGGGCAGGGGTTGGGAAGTTAGGGGTGGTGGCAGGGCAGGAGTTGGGCAGTTAGGGGTTGTGGCAGGGCAGAAGTTTGGCAGCTAGAGGTGGTGTCAGGGTAGGAGTTGGACAATTAGGGGTGGTGGCAGGGTAGGAGTTGGACAGTTAGTGGTGGTGGCAGGGCAGCAGTTGGGCAGTTAGGGGTGGTGGCAGGGCAGTAATTGGGCAGTTAGGGGTGGTGGCAAGGCAGGAGTTGGGTAGTTCGGGGTTGTGGCAGGGCAGGGGTTGGGAAGTTAGGGGTGGTGGCAGGGCAGTAATTGGGCAGTTAGGGGTGGTGGCAGGGCAGGGGTTAGGAAGTTAGGGGTGGTGGCAGGGCAGGGGTTGGGAAGTTAGGGGTGGTGGCAGGGCAGGAGTTGGGCAGCTAGGGGTTGTGGCAGGGCAGGAGTTGGGCAGTTAGGGGTGGTGGCAGGGCAGGAGTTGGGTAGTTCGGGGTTGTGGCAGGGCAGGGGTGTGGAAGTTAGGGGTGGTGGCAGGGCAGTAATTGGGCAGTTAGGGGTGGTGGCAGGGCAGGGGTTGGGAAGTAAGGGGTGGTGGCAGGGCAGGGGTTGGGAAGTTAGGGGTGGTGGCAGGGCAGGAGTTGGGCAGTTAGGGGTGGTGGCAGTGCAGGACTTGGGCAGTTAGGGGTGGTGGAAGGGCAGGAGTTGGGTAGTTAAGGGTGGTGACAGGGCATGAGTTGGACAGTTAAGGGTGGTGGCAGGGCAGGAGTTGGGCAGGTAGGGGTTGTGGCAGGGCAGGAGTTGGGTAGTTAGGGGTGGTGGCAGGGCAGGAGTTGGGTAGTTAAGGGTGGTGACAGGGCAGGAGTTGAGCAGATAGGGTTGGTGGCAGGGCAGGAGTTGGACAGTTAAGGGTGGTGGCAGGGCAGGAATTGGACAGTTAAGGGTGGTGGCAGGGCATGAGTTGGGCAGTTAGGGTGGTGGCAGGGCAGGAGTTGGGTAGTTAGGGGTGGTGGCAGGGCAGGAATTGTGTAGTTAGGGATGGTAGCAGGGCAGGAGTAGGGTAGTTAGGGATCGTGGCAGGGCAGGAATTGGGTAGTTAGGGGTGGTGGCAGGGCAGGAGTTGGGCAGTTAGGGGTGGTGGCAGTGCAGGAGTAGGGTAGTTAGGGGTGGTGGCAGGGCAGGAGTTGGGTAGTTATGGGTGGTGGCAGGGCAGGAGCTGGGTAGTTTGGGGCGGTGGCAGGGCATGAGTTGGGTAGTTTGGGGTGGTGGCAGGGCAGGAGTTGGGTAGTTAGGGGTGGTGGCAGGGCAGAAGTTGGGCAGTTAGGGGTGGTGCAGGACAGGAGTTGGGCAGTTAGGGGTGGTGGCAGTACAGAAGCTTGGGCAGTTAGGGGTGGTGGCAGGGCAGAAGTTGGGTAGGTGGTGGTGGTGGCAGGGCAGGAGTTGGACAGTTAGGGTGTGGTGGCAGGGCAGGAGTTGTGTAGTTAGGGGTGTTGGCAGGGCAGGAGTTGGGCAGTTAGAGATGGGGGCAGGGCAGGAGTTGGGTAGTTAGGGGTGGTGGCAGGGCAGGAGTTGTGTAGTTAGGGGTGGTGGCAGGGCAGGAGATGTGTAGTTAGGGGTGGTCGCAGAGCAGAAGTTGTGCAGTTAGGGGTGGTGGCAGGGCAGGAGTTGGGCAGTTAGAGGTGGTGGCAGGGCAGGTGTTGGGCAGTTAGGGGTGGTGGCAGGGCAGGAGTTGGGCAGTTAGAGGTGGTGGCAGGGCAGGAGTGGGGCAGTTAGGGGTGGTGGCAGGGCAGCAGTTGGACAGTTGGAGGGTGGTGGCAGGGCCGGAGTTGGGGAGTTAGGGGTGATGGCAGGGCAGGAGTTTGGCAGCTAGGGGTGATGGCAGGGCAGGAGTTGGGCAGTTAGGGGTGGTGGCAGGGCAGCAGTTGGACAGCTAGAGGTGGTGGCAGGGCAGGAGTTGGACAGTTAGGGGGTGGTGGCAGGGCAGGAGTTGGGCAGTTAGGGGTGATTGCAGGACAGGAGTTGGGCAGTTAGGCGTGGTGGCAGGGCAGCAGTTGGACAGTTAGGGGGTGGTGGCAAGGCAGGACTTGGGTAGTTAAGGGTGGTGGCAGGGCAGAAGTTGGACAGGTAGGGGTTGTGGCAGGGCAGGAGTTGGGTAGTTTTGGGTCGTAGGGCAGGAGTTGCTCAGTTAGGGGTGAAGGCAGGGCAGGCATTGGGTAGTTAGGGGTGTTTGCAGGGCAGGAGTTGGGCAGTTAGGGGTGGTGGCAAGGCAGAAGTTTGGCAGTTAGAGGTGGTGTCAGGGCAGGAGTTGGACAATTAGGGGTGATGGCAGGGTTGGAGTTGGACAGTTAGGGGTGGTGGCAGGGCAGCAGTTGGGCAGTTAGGGGTGGTGGCAGGGCAGAAGTTTGGCAGTTAGAGGTGGTGTCAGGGCAGGAGTTGGACAATTAGGGGTGGTGGCAGGGTAGGAGTTGGACAGTTAGGGGTGGTGGCAGGGCAGCAGTTGGGCAGTTAGGGGTGGTGGCAGGGCAGTAATTGGGCAGTTAGGGGTGGTGGCAGGGCAGTAATTGGGCAGTTAGGGGTGGTGGCAGGGCAGGAGTTGGGTAGTTCGGGGTTGTGGCAGGGCAGGGGTTGGGAAGTTAGGGGTGGTGGCAGGGCAGTAATTGGGCAGTTAGGGGTGGTGGCAGGGCAGGAGATGGGAAGTTAGGGGTGGTGGCAGGGCAGGGGTTGGGAAGTTAGGGGTGGTGGCAGGGCAGGAGTTGGGCAGTTAGGGATTGTGGCAGGGCAGGAGTTGGGCAGTTAGGGGTGGTGGCAGGGCAGGAGTTGGGTAGTTAAGGGTGGTGGCAGGCCGGGGCTTGGGTAGTTAAGGGTGGTGGCAGGGCAGAAGTTGGGCAGTTAGGGGTTGTGGCAGGGCAGGAGTTGGGCAGTTAGGGGTGGTGGCAGGGCAGGGGTTGGGAAGTTAGGGGTGGTGGCAGGGCAAGAGTTTGGTAGTTAGGGGTGGTGGCAGGGCAGGAGTTGGGCAGTTTGGGGTGGTGGCAGGGCAGGAGTTGGGTAGTTAAGGGTGGTGACAGGGCAGGAGTTGGACAGTTAAGGGTGGTGGCAGGGCAGGAGTTGGGCAGTTAGGGGTTGTGGCAGGGCAGGAGTTGGGTAGTTAGGGGTGGTGGCAGGGCAGGAGTTGGGTAGTTAAGGGTGGTGACAGGGCAGGAGTTGGGCAGTTAGGGGTGGTGGCAGGGCAGGAGTTGGACAGTTAAGGGTGGTGGCAGGGCAGGAGTTGGACAGTTAAGGGTGGCGGCAGGGCAGGAATTGGGCAGTTAGGGTGGTGGCAGGGCAGGAGTTGGGTAGTTAGGGGTGGTGGCAGGGCAGGAATTGTGTAGTTAGGGATGGTAGCAGGGCAGGAGTAGGGTAGTTAGGGATGGTGGCAGGGCAGAAGTTGGGCAGTTAGGGGTGGTGCAGGACAGGAGTTGGGCAGTTAGGGGTGGTGGCAGTACAAAAGCTTGGGCAGTTAGGGGTGGTGGCAGGGCAGAAGTTGGGCAGTTAGGGGTGGTGGCAGGGCAGGAGTTGGGTAGGTGGTGGTGGTGGCAGGGCAGGAGTTGGACAGTTAGGGTGTGGTGGCAGGGCAGGAGTTGTGTAGTTAAGGGTGTTGGCAGGGCAGGAGTTGGGCAGTTAGAGATGGTGGCAGGGCAGGAGTTGGGTAGTTAGGGGTGGTGGCAGGGCAGGAGTTGTGTAGTTAGGGGTGGTGGCAGGGCAGGAGATGTGTAGTTACGGGTGGTCGCAGAGCAGAAGTTGTGCAGTTAGGGGTGGTGGCAGGGCAGGAGTTGGGCAGTTAGAGGTGGTGGCAGGGCAGGTGTTGGGCAGTTAGGGGTGGTGGCAGGGCAGGAGTTGGGCAGTTAGAGGTGGTGGCAGGGCAGGAGTTGGGCAGTTAGGGGTGGTGGCAGGTCAGGAGTTGGGCAGTTAGGGGTGGTGGCAGGGCAGCAGTTGGACAGTTGGAGGGTGGTGGCAGGGCCGGAGTTGGGGAGTTAGGGGTGATGGCAGGGCAGGAGTTTGGCAGCTAGGGGTGATGGCAGGGCAGGAGTTGGGCAGTTAGGGGTGGTGGCAGGGCAGCAGTTGGACAGTTAGAGGGGTGGCAGGGCAGGAGTTGGACAGTTAGGGGGTGGTGGCAGGGCAGGAGTTGGGCAGTTAGGGGTGATTGCAGGACAGGAGTTGGGCAGTTAGGGGTGGTGGCAGGGCAGCAGTTGGACAGTTAGGGGGTGGTGGCAAGGCAGGACGTGGGTAGTTAAGGGTGGTGGCAGGGCAGAAGTTGTACAGGTAGAGGTTGTGGCAGGGCAGGAGTTGGGTAGTTTGGGATGGTAGGGCAGGAGTTGGGTAGTTTTGGGTCGTAGGGCAGGAGTTGCTCAGTTAGGGGTGAAGGCAGGGCAGGCATTGGGTAGTTAGGGGTGTTGGCAGGGCAGGAGTTGGGCAGTTAGGGGTGGTGGCAAGGCAGAAGTTTGGCAGTTAGAGGTGGTGTCAGGGCAGGAGTTGGACAATTAGGGGTGGTGGCAGGGTAGGAGTTGGACAGTTAGGGGTGGTGGCAGGGCAGCAGTTGGGCAGTTAGGGGTGGTGGCAGGGCAGTAATTGGACAGTTAGGGGTGGTGGCAGGGCAGGAGTTGGGAAGTTAGGAGTGGTGGCAGGGTAGGGGTTGGGAAGTTAGGGGTGGTGGCAGGGCAGGAGATGGGAAGTTAGGGGTGGTGGCAGGGCAGGGGTTGGGAAGTTAGGGGTGGTGGCAGGGCAGGAGTTGGGCAGTTAGAGGTGGTGTCAGGGCAGGAGTTGGACAATTAGGGGTGGTGGCAGGGTAGGAGTTGGACAGTTAGGGGTGGTGGCAGGGCAGCAGTTGGGCAGTTAGGGGTGGTGGCAGGGCAGTAATTGGGCAGTTAGGGGTGGTGGAAGGGCAGTAATTGGGCAGTTAGGGGTGGTGGCAGGGCAGGAGTTGGGTAGTTCGGGGTTGTGGCAGGGCAGGGGTTGGGAAGTTAGGGGTGGTGGCAGGGCAGTAATTGGGCAGTTAGGGGTGGTGGCAGGGCAGGAGATGGGAAGTTAGGGGTGGTGGCAGGGCAGGGGTTGGGAAGTTAGGGGTGGTGGCAGGGCAGGAGTTGGGCAGTTACGAGTTGTGGTAGGGCAGGAGTTGGGTAGTTAAGGGTGGTGGCAGGCCAGGGATTGGGTAGTTAAGGGTGGTGGCAGGCCAGAAGTTGGGCAGTTAAGGGTTGTGGCAGGGCAGGAGTTGGGCAGTTAGGGGTGGTGGCAGGGCAGGGGTTGGGAAGTTAGGGGTGGTGGCAGGGCAAGAGTTGGGCAGTTAGGGGTGGTGGCAGGGCAGGAGTTGGGCAGTTTGGGGTGGTGGCAGGGCAGGAGTTGGGTAGTTAAGGGTGGTGACAGGGCAGGAGTTGGACAGTTAAGGGTGGTGGCAGGGCAGGAGTTGGGCAGTTAGGGGTGGTGGCAGGGCAGGAGTTGGACAGTTAAGGGTGGTGGCAGGGCAGGAGTTGGACAGTTAAGGGTGGCGGCAGGGCAGGAATTGGGCAGCTAGGGTGGTGGCAGGGCAGGAGTTGGGTAGTTAGGGGTGGTGGCAGGGCAGGAATTGTGTAGTTAGGGATGGTAGCAGGGCAGGAGTAGGGTAGTTAGGGATGGTGGCAGGGCAGGAATTGGGTAGTTAGGGGTGGTGGCAGGGCAGGAGTTGGGCAGTTAGGGGTGGTGGCAGTGCAGAAGTTGGGTAGTTAGGGGTGGTGGCAGGGCAGGAGCTGGGTAGTTTGGGGCGGTGGCCTGGCAGGAGTTGGGTAGTTTGGGGTGGTGGCAGTGCAGGCGTAAGGTAGTTAGGGGTGGTGGCAGGGCAGGAGTTAGGTAGTTTGGGGTGGTGACAGGGCATGAGTTGGGTAGTTAGGGGTGGTGGCAGGGCAGGAGTTGGGTAGTTAGAGGTGGTGGCAGGGCAGGAGTTGGGCAGGTAGGGGTTGTGGCAGGGCAGGAGTTGGGTAGTTAGGGGTGGTGGCAGGGCAGGAGTTGGGTAGTTAGAGGTGGTGGCAGGCCAGGAGTTGGGTAGTTAGGGGTGGTGGCAGGGCAGGAGTTGGGTAGTTAGAGGTGGTGGCAGGGCAGGAGGTGGGTAGTTAGGGGTGGTGGCAGGGTAGGAGTTGGGTAGTTAGAGGTTGTGGCAGGGCAGGAGTTGGGCAGTTAGCAGTGGTGGCAGGGCAGGGGATAGGCAGTTAGGGGTAAAGGCAGGGCAGGAGTTGGGCAGTTAGGGGTGGTGGCAGGGCAGGAGTTGGGTAGTTAGAGGTGGTGGCAGGGCAGGAGTTGGGAAGTTGGCATTGGTGGCAGGGCAGGGGATAGGCAGTTAGCGGTGCTAGCAGGGCAGGAGTTGGGCAGTTAGGGGTGATGGCAGGGAAGGAGTTGGGCAGTTAGGAATGGTGGCAGGGCATGAGTTGGGTAGGTAAGGGTGGTGGCAGGACATGAGTTGGGTAGTTAAGGGTGGTGGCAGGGCATGAGTCGGGTAGTTAAGGGTGGTAGCAGGGCAGAAGTTGGGCACTTAGGGGTGGTGGCAGGGCATGAGTTGGGTAGGTAAGGGTGGTGGCAGGACATGAGTTGGGTAGTTAAGGGTGGTGTCAGGCCTGGAATTGGGTAGTTAGATGTGGAGGCAGGGCTGGAGTTGGGTAGTTAAGGGTGGTAGCAGGGCAGGAATTGGGTAGTTAGGGGTGGTGGCTGCGCAAAAGTTGGGTCGGTAGGGATGGTGGCAGGACATGAGTTGGGCAGGTAGGGCTGGTGGCAGGGTAGAAGTTGGGTAGCTAGGGATGATGGCAGGGCAGGAGTTGGGTAGTTAGGGGAGTTGGCAGGACAGACGTTGGGCAGTTATAGGTGGGGGCAGGGCAGGAGTTGGACAGTTAGGGGTGGTGGCAGGGCAGGAGATGGGCAGTTAGGGGTGGTGGCAAGGCAGAAATTGGGCAGTTAGACGTGGTGGCAGGGTAGGAGTTGGACAGTTAGGGGTGGTGGCAGGGCAGGAGATAGGCAGTTAGGGGTGGTGACAGGGCAGAAGTTGGGCATTTAGGCGTGGTGGCAGGGCAGGACTTGGGTAGATAAGGGTGGTGGCAGGGCATGAGTTGGGTAGTTAAGGGTGGTGGCAGGGCAGAAGTTGGGCAGTTAGGGGTGGTGGCAGGACAGGAGTTGGGTAGGCAAGGGTGGTGGCAGGGAATGAGTTGGTGTATTTAAGGGTGGTGGCAGGGCAGGAATTGGGTAGATTGGGTTGGTGGCAGCGCCGAAGTTGAGTCGGTAGGGGTGGTGGCAGGGCAGGACTTGGGTAGTTAAGGGTGGTGGCAGGGCAGAAGCTGGGCAGGTAGGGGTTGTGGCAGGGCAGGAGTTGGGTAGTTTGGGATGGTAGGGCAGGAGTTGCTTAGTTAGGGGTGAAGGCAGGGCAGGCATTGGGCAGTTAGGGGTGGTGGCAGGGCAGGAGTTGGGCAGTTAGGGGTGGTGGCAGGGCAGAAGTTTGGCAGTTAGAGGTGGTGTCAGGGCAGGAGTTGGACAATTAGGGGTGGTGGCAGGGTAGGAGTTGGACAGTTAGTGGTGGTGGCAGGGCAGCAGTTGGGCAGCTAGGGGTGGTGGCAGGGCAGTAATTGGGCAGCTAGGGGTGGTGGCAAGGCAGGAGTTGGGTAGTTCGGGGTTGTGGCAGGGCAGGGGTTGGGAAGTTAGGGGTGGTGGCAGGGCAGTAATTGGGCAGTTAGGGGTGGTGGCAGGGCAGGGGTTAGGAAGTTAGGGGTGGTGGCAGGGCAGGGGTTGGGAAGTTAGGGGTGGTGGCAGGACAGGAGTTGGGCAGTTTGGGGTGGTGGCAGGGCAGGAGTTGGGTAGTTAAGGGTGGTGACAGGGCAGGAGTTGGACAGTTAAGGGTGGTGGCAGGGCAGGAGTTGGGCAGTTAGGGGTGGTGGCAGGGCAGGAGTTGGACAGTTAAGGGTGGTGGCAGGGCAGGAGTTGGACAGTTAAGGGTGGCGGCAGGGCAGGAATTGGGCAGCTAGGGTGGTGGCAGGGCAGGAGTTGGGTAGTTAGGGGTGGTGGCAGGGCAGGAATTGTGTAGTTAGGGATGGTAGCAGGGCAGGAGTAGGGTAGTTAGGGATGGTGGCAGGGCAGGAATTGGGTAGTTAGGGGTGGTGGCAGGGCAGGAGTTGGGCAGTTAGGGGTGGTGGCAGTGCAGAAGTTGGGTAGTTAGGGGTGGTGGCAGGGCAGGAGCTGGGTAGTTTGGGGCGGTGGCCTGGCAGGAGTTGGGTAGTTTGGGGTGGTGGCAGTGCAGGCGTAAGGTAGTTAGGGGTGGTGGCAGGGCAGGAGTTAGGTAGTTTGGGGTGGTGACAGGGCATGAGTTGGGTAGTTAGGGGTGGTGGCAGGGCAGGAGTTGTGTAGTTAGAGGTGGTGGCAGGGCAGGAGTTGGGCAGGTAGGGGTTGTGGCAGGGCAGGAGTTGGGTAGTTAGGGGTGGTGGCAGGGCAGGAGTTGGGTAGTTAGAGGTGGTGGCAGGCCAGGAGTTGGGTAGTTAGGGGTGGTGGCAGGGCAGGAGTTGGGTAGTTAGAGGTGGTGGCAGGGCAGGAGGTGGGTAGTTAGGGGTGGTGGCAGGGTAGGAGTTGGGTAGTTAGAGGTTGTGGCAGGGCAGGAGTTGGGCAGTTAGCAGTGGTGGCAGGGCAGGGGATAGGCAGTTAGGGGTAAAGGCAGGGCAGGAGTTGGGCAGTTAGGGGTGGTGGCAGGGCAGGAGTTGGGTAGTTAGAGGTGGTGGCAGGGCAGGAGTTGGGAAGTTGGCATTGGTGGCAGGGCAGGGGATAGGCAGTTAGCGGTGCTAGCAGGGCAGGAGTTGGGCAGTTAGGGGTGATGGCAGGGAAGGAGTTGGGCAGTTAGGAATGGTGGCAGGGCATGAGTTGGGTAGGTAAGGGTGGTGGCAGGACATGAGTTGGGTAGTTAAGGGTGGTGGCAGGGCATGAGTCGGGTAGTTAAGGGTGGTAGCAGGGCAGAAGTTGGGCACTTAGGGGTGGTGGCAGGGCATGAGTTGGGTAGGTAAGGGTGGTGGCAGGACATGAGTTGGGTAGTTAAGGGTGGTGTCAGGCCTGGAATTGGGTAGTTAGATGTGGAGGCAGGGCTGGAGTTGGGTAGTTAAGGGTGGTAGCAGGGCAGGAATTGGGTAGTTAGGGGTGGTGGCTGCGCAAAAGTTGGGTCGGTAGGGATGGTGGCAGGACATGAGTTGGGCAGGTAGGGCTGGTGGCAGGGTAGAAGTTGGGTAGCTAGGGATGATGGCAGGGCAGGAGTTGGGTAGTTAGGGGAGTTGGCAGGACAGACGTTGGGCAGTTATAGGTGGGGGCAGGGCAGGAGTTGGACAGTTAGGGGTGGTGGCAGGGCAGGAGATGGGCAGTTAGGGGTGGTGGCAAGGCAGAAATTGGGCAGTTAGACGTGGTGGCAGGGTAGGAGTTGGACAGTTAGGGGTGGTGGCAGGGCAGGAGATAGGCAGTTAGGGGTGGTGACAGGGCAGAAGTTGGGCATTTAGGCGTGGTGGCAGGGCAGGACTTGGGTAGATAAGGGTGGTGGCAGGGCATGAGTTGGGTAGTTAAGGGTGGTGGCAGGGCAGAAGTTGGGCAGTTAGGGGTGGTGGCAGGACAGGAGTTGGGTAGGCAAGGGTGGTGGCAGGGAATGAGTTGGTGTATTTAAGGGTGGTGGCAGGGCAGGAATTGGGTAGATTGGGTTGGTGGCAGCGCCGAAGTTGAGTCGGTAGGGGTGGTGGCAGGGCAGGACTTGGGTAGTTAAGGGTGGTGGCAGGGCAGAAGCTGGGCAGGTAGGGGTTGTGGCAGGGCAGGAGTTGGGTAGTTTGGGATGGTAGGGCAGGAGTTGCTTAGTTAGGGGTGAAGGCAGGGCAGGCATTGGGCAGTTAGGGGTGGTGGCAGGGCAGGAGTTGGGCAGTTAGGGGTGGTGGCAGGGCAGAAGTTTGGCAGTTAGAGGTGGTGTCAGGGCAGGAGTTGGACAATTAGGGGTGGTGGCAGGGTAGGAGTTGGACAGTTAGTGGTGGTGGCAGGGCAGCAGTTGGGCAGCTAGGGGTGGTGGCAGGGCAGTAATTGGGCAGCTAGGGGTGGTGGCAAGGCAGGAGTTGGGTAGTTCGGGGTTGTGGCAGGGCAGGGGTTGGGAAGTTAGGGGTGGTGGCAGGGCAGTAATTGGGCAGTTAGGGGTGGTGGCAGGGCAGGGGTTAGGAAGTTAGGGGTGGTGGCAGGGCAGGGGTTGGGAAGTTAGGGGTGGTGGCAGGACAGGAGTTGGGCAGTTAGGGGTTGTGGCAGGGCAGGAGTTGGGCAGTTAGGGGTGGTGGCAGGGCAGGAGTTGGGTAGTTCGGGGTTGTGGCAGGGCAGGGGTTGGGAAGTTAGGGGTGGTGGCAGGGCAGTAGTTGGGCAGTTAGGGGTGGTGGCAGGGCAGGGGTTGGGAAGTTAGGGGTGGTGGCAGGGCAGGGGTTGGGAAGCTAGGGGTGGTGGCAGGGCAGGAGTTGGGCAGTTAGGGGTGGTGGCAGTGCAGGAGTTGGGCAGTTAGGGGTGGTGGAAGGGCAGGAGTTGGGTAGTTAAGGGTGGTGACAGGGCATGAGTTGGACAGTTAAGGGTGGTGGCAGGGCAGGAGTTGGGCAGGTAGGGGTTGTGGCAGGGCAGGAGTTGGGTAGTTAGGGGTGGTGGCAGGGCAGGAGTTCGGCTAGTTAAGGGTGGTGACAGGGCAGGAGTTGAGCAGATAGGGTTGGTGGCAGGGCAGGAGTTGGACAGTTAAGGGTGGTGGCAGGGCAGGAATTGGACAGTTAAGGGTGGTGGCAGGGCATGAGTTGGGCAGTTAGGGTGGTGGCAGGGCAGGAGTTGGGTAGTTAGGGGTGGTGGCAGGGCAGGAATTGTGTAGTTAGGAATGGTAGCAGGGCAGGAGTAGGGTAGTTAGGGATCGTGGCAGGGCAGGAATTGGGTAGTTAGGGGTGGTGGCAGGGCAGGAGTTGGGCAGTTAGGGGTGGTGGCAGTGCAGGAGTAGGGTAGTTAGGGGTGGTGGCAGGGCAGGAGTTGGGTAGTTTTGGGTGGTGGCAGGGCAGGAGCTGAGTAGTTTGGGGCGGTGGCAGGGCAGGAGTTGGGTAGTTTGGGGTGGTGGCAGGGCAGGAGTTGGGTAGTTAGGGGTGGTGGCAGGGCAGAAGTTGGGCAGTTAGGGGTGGTGCAGGACAGGAGTTGGGCAGTTAGGGGTGGTGGCAGTACAGAAGCTTGGGCAGTTAGGGGTGGTGGCAGGGCAGAAGTTGGGCAGTTAGGGGTGGTGGCAGGGCAGGAGTTGGGTAGGTGGTGGTGGTGGCAGGGCAGGAGTTGGGCAGTTAGGGTGTGGTGGCAGGGCAGGAGTTGTGTAGTTAGGGGTGTTGGCAGGGCAGGAGTTGGGCAGTTAGAGATGGTGGCAGGGCAGGAGTTGGGTAGTTAGGGGTGGTGGCAGGGCAGGAGTTGTGTAGTTAGGGGTGGTGGCAGGGCAGGAGATGTGTAGTTAGGGGTGGTCGCAGAGCAGAAGTTGTGCAGTTAGGGGTAGTGGCAGGGCAGGAGTTGGGCAGTTAGAGGTGGTGGCAGGGCAGGTGTTGGGCAGTTAGGGGTGGTGGCAGGGCAGGAGTTGGGCAGTTAGAGGTGGTGGCAGGGCAGGAGTTGGGCAGTTAGGGGTGGTGGCAGGTCAGGAGTTGGGCAGTTAGGGGTGGTGGCAGGGCAGCAGTTGGACAGTTGGAGGGTGGTGGCAGGGCCGGAGTTGGGGAGTTAGGGGCGATGGCAGGGCAGGAGTTTGGCAGCTAGGGGTGATGGCAGGGCAGGAGTTGGGCAGTTAGGGGTGGTGGCAGGGCAGCAGTTGGACAGTTAGTGGTGGTGGCAGGGCAGGAGTTGGACAGTTAGGGGGTGGTGGCAGGGCAGGAGTTGGGCAGTTAGGGGTGATTGCAGGACAGGAGTTGGGCAGTTAGGGGTGGTGGCAGGGCAGCAGTTGGACAGTTAGGGGGTGGTGGCAAGGCAGGACTTGGGTAGTTAAGGGTGGTGGCAGGGCAGAAGTTGGACAGGTAGGGGTTGTGGCAGGGCAGGAGTTGGGTAGTTTGGGATGGTAGGGCAGGAGTTGGGTAGTTTTGGGTCGTAGGGCAGGAGTTGCTCAATTAGGGGTGAAGGCAGGGCAGGCATTGGGTAGTTAGGGGTGTTGGCAGGGCAGGAGTTGGGCAGTTAGGGGTGGTGGCAAGGCAGAAGTTTGGCAGTTAGAGGTGGTGTCAGGGCAGGAGTTGGACAATTAGGGGTGATGGCAGGGTTGGAGTTGGACAGTTAGGGGTGGTGGCAGGGCAGCAGTTGGGCAGTTAGGGGTGGTGGCAGGGCAGAAGTTTGGCAGTTAGAGGTGGTGTCAGGGCAGGAGTTGGACAATTAGGGGTGGTGGCAGGGTAGGAGTTGGACAGTTAGGGGTGGTGGCAGGGCAGCAGTTGGGCAGTTAGGGGTGGTGGCAGGGCAGTAATTGGGCAGTTAGGGGTGGTGGCAGGGCAGGAGTTGGGAAGTTAGGGGTGGTGGCAGGGCAGGGGTTGGGAAGTTAGGGGTGGTGGCAGGGCAGGAGTTGGGCAGTTAGGGGTTGTGGCAGGGCAGCAGTTGGGCAGTTAGGGGTGGTGGCAGGGCAGTAATTGGGCAGTTAGGGGTGGTGGCAGGGCAGGAGTTGGGTAGTTCGGGGTTGTGGCAGGGCAGGGGTTGGGAAGTTAGGGGTGGTGGCAGGGCAGTAATTGGGCAGTTAGGGGTGGTGGCAGGGCAGGAGATGGGAAGTTAGGGGTGGTGGCAGGGCAGGGGTTGGGAAGTTAGGGGTGGTGGCAGGGCAGGAGTTGGGCAGTTAGGGGTTGTGGCAGGGCAGGAGTTGGGCAGTTAGGGGTGGTGGCAGGGCAGGAGTTGGGTAGTTAAGGGTGGTGGCAGGCCAGGGATTGGGTAGTTAAGGGTGGTGGCAGGGCAGAAGTTGGGTAGGTGGGGGTGGTGGCAGGGCAGGAGTTGGACAGTTAGGGGTGGTGGCAGGGCAGGAGTTGTGTAGTTAGGGGTGGTGGCAGGGCAGGAGTTGGGCAGTTAGAGGTGGTGGCAGGGCAGGAGTTGGGCAGTTAGGGGTGGTGGCAGGGCAGGAGTTGTGTAGTTAGGGGTGGTGGCAGGGCAGGAGTTGTGTAGTTAGGGGTGGTGGCAGGGCAGAAGTTATGCAGTTAGGGGTGGTGGCAGGGCAGGAGTTGGGCAGTGAGAGGTGGTGGCAGGGCAGGAGTTGGGCAGTTAGGGGTGGTGGCAGGTCAGGAGTTGGGCAGTTAGGGGTGGTGGCAGGGCAGCAGTTGGACAGTTACGAGGTGGTGGCAGGGCAGGAGTTGGGCAGTTAGGGGTGATGGCAGGGCAGGAGTTGGGTAGTTAGGGGTGGTGGCAGGGCAGCAGTTGGACAGTTAGGGGGTGGTGTCAGGGCAGGAGTTGTACAGTTAGGGGGTGGTGGCAGGACAGGGGTTGGGAAGTTAGGGGTGGTGGCAGGACAGGAGTTGGGCAGTTAGGGGTTGTGGCAGGGCAGGAGTTGGGCAGTTAGGGGTGGTGGCAGGGCAGGAGTTGGGGAGTTAAGGGTGGTTGCAGGGCAGGACTTGGGTAGTTATGGTTGGTGGCAGGGCAGAAGTTGGGCAGGTAGGGGTTGTGGCTGGGCAGGAGTTGGGTAGTTTGGGGTGGTAGGGCAGGAGTTGGGCAGTTAGGGGTGGTGACAGGGCAGGAGTTGGGCAGTTAGGGGTGGTGGCAGGGCAGGAGTTGGAGAGTTAGGGGGTGGTGGCAGGGCAGGAGTTGGGCAGTTAGGGGTGATGGCAGGGCAGGAGTTGGGCAGTTAGGGGTGGTGGCAGGGCAGCAGTTGCACAGTTAGGGGGTGGTGGCAGGGCAGGAGTTGTACAGTTAGGGGGTGGTGGCAGGGCAGTGTTTGGATAGTTAGTGGTGGTGGCAGGTCAAGAGTTGGACAGTTAGGGGGTGGTGGCAGGGCAGGAGTTGGGCAGTTAGGGGTGATGGCCGGGCAGGAGTTGGGCAGTTAGGGGTGGTGGCAGGGCAGGAATTGGGTAGTTAGGGGTGGTGGCTGTACAGGAGTTGGGTAGTTAGGGGTGGTGGCAGGGCAGGCGTTGGGTAGTTAGGGGTGGTGGCAGGGCAGGAGCTGGGTAGTTTGGGGCGGTGGCAGGGCAGGAGTTGGGTAGTTTGGGATGGTGGCAGGGCAGGAGTTGGGTAGTTAGGGGTGGTGGCAGGGCAGAAGTTGGGCAGTTAGGGGTGGTGGCAGGGCAGGAGTTGCGTAGGCGGGGTTGGTGGCAGGGCAGGAGTTGGACAGTTAGGGGTGGTGTCAGGGCAGGAGTTGTGTAGTTAGGGGTGGTGGCAGGGCAGGAGTTGGGCAGTTAGAGGTGGTGGCAGGGCAGGAGTTGTGCAGTTAGGGGTGATGGCAGGGCAGGAGTTGGGCAGTTAGGGGTGATGGCAGGGCAGGAGTTGGACAGTTAGGGGTGGTGGAAGGGCAGCAGTTGGACAGCTAGGGGTGGTGGCAGGGCAGGAGTTGGACAGTTAGGGGGTGGTGGCAGGGCAGGAGTTGGGCAGTTAGGGGTGATGGCAGGGCAGCAGTTGGGCAGTTATGGGTGGTGGCAGGGCAGCAGTTGGACAGTTAGGGGGTGGTGGCAGGGCAGGAGTTGTACAGTTAGGGGGTGGTGGCAGGGCAGCAGTTGGACAGTTAGGGGTGGTGGCAGGGCAGGAGTTGGACAGTTAGGGGGTGGTGGCAGGGCAGGAGTTGGACAGTTAGGGGTGGTGGCAGGGCAGGAGTTGGGCAGTTAGGGGTGGTGGCAGGGCAGCAGTTGGACAGTTAGGGGGTGGTGGCAGGGCAGGAGTTGGACAGTTAGGGGTTGGTGGCAGGTCAGGAGTTGGGCAGCTAGGGGTGGTGGCAGGGCAGCAGTTGGACAGTTAGGGGTGGTGGCAGGGCATGAGTTGGACAGTTAGGGGGTGGTGGCAGGGCATGAGTTGGGCAGTTAGGGGTGATGGCAGGGCAGGAGTTGGGCAGTTAGGGGTCGTGGCAGGGCATGAGTTGGACAGTTAGGGGGTGGTGGCAGGTCAGGAGTTGGACAGTTAGGGGAGGTGGCAGGGCATGAGTTGGACAGTTAGGGGGTGGTGGCAGGGCAGCAGTTGGACAGTTAGGGGTGGTGGCAGGGCATGAGTTGGACAGTTAGGGGGTTGTGGCAGGGCATAAGTTGGACAGTTAGGGGTGGTGGCAGGGCAGGATTGGGCAGTTAGGGGTCGTGGCAGGGTATGAGTTGGGCAGTTAGGGGTGGTGGCAGGGCATGAGTTGGACAGTTAGGGGTGATGGCAGGGCAGTAGTTGGGCGGTTAGGGGTGGTGGCAGGTCAGGAGTTGAGCAGTTAGGGGTGGTGGCAGGGCAGCAGTTGGACAGTTAGGGGTGGTGGCAGGGCATGAGTTGGACAGTTAGGGGGTGGTGGCAGGGCAGGAGTTGGGCAGTTAGGGGTGGTGGCAGGGCAGGAATTGGGCAGTTAGGGGTGGTGGCAGGGCAGGAGTTGGACAGTTAGATGGTGGTGGCAGGGCAGGAGTTGGGCAGTTAGGGGTCGTGGCAGAGTTGTACAGTTAGGGGTGGTGGCAGGGCATGAGTTGGGTACTTAAGGGTGGTGGCAGGGCAGAAGTTGGGTAGGTTAGGGCGGTGGCAGGACATGAGTTGGGAACTTAAGGGTGGTGGCAGGGCAGAAGTTGGGTAGGTAGGGGTGGTGGCAGGGCAGGAGTTGGGAAGTTTAGGGTGGTGGCAGGGCAGGAATTGGGTAGTTAGGGGTGGTGGCAGGGCAGGAGTTGGGAAGTTAAGGGTGGTGGCAGGGCAGGAATTGGGTAGTTAGGGGTGTTGGCAGGGCAGAAGTTGGGTTAGATATGTGTGGTGGCAGAGCAGGAGTTGGGTAGCTAGGGGTGGCAGGGCAGTACTTGGGCAGTTAGGGGAAATGGCTGGGTAGAAGTTTGGCAGTTAGAGGTGGTGTCAGGGCAGGAGTTGGACAATTAGGTGTGGTGGCAGGGTAGGAGTTGGACAGTTAGGGGTGGTGGCAGGGCAGCAGTTGGGTAGTTAGGGGTGGTGGCAGGACAGTTGTTGGGCAGTTAGGGGTGACGGCAGGGCAGGAGTTGGGCAGTTAGGGGTGGTGGCAGGGCAGGAGTTGGGCAGTTAGGGGTGGTGGCAAGGCAGGAGTTGGGTAGTTTAGGGTGGTGGCAGGGCAGAAGTTGGGTAGTTAGGGTTGGTGGCATTGCAGGAGTTGGGTAGTTAGGAGTGGTGGCAGGGCAGGAGTTGGATAGTTAGGGTGGTGGTAGGGCAGGAGTTGGGTAGTTAGCGGTGGTGGCAGGGCAGGAGTTGGGCATATAGGGGTGGTGGCAAGGCAGGAGTTGGATAGTTAGGGGTGGTGGCAAGACAGGAGTTGGGCAGTTAGGGGTGGTGGCAGGGCAGGACTTGCGAGTTAGGGGTGGTGGCAGCGCAGAAGTTGGGTTGGTAGGGGTGGTGGCAGGGCAGGATTTGGGCAGTTAGGGTGGTGGCAGGGCAGGAGTTGGGTAGTTAGCGGTGGTGGCAGGGCAGGAGTTGGGCATATAGGGGTGGTGGCAGGGCAGGAGTTGGATAGTTAGGGATGGTGGCATGGCAGGAATTGGGTAGTTAGGGGTGGTGGCAGGGCAGGAGTTTTGCAGTTAGGGGTGGTGGCAGGGCAGGAGTTGGGCAGTTAGGGGTGGTGGCAGGGCAGGAGTTGGGCAGATAGGGGTGGTGGCAGGGCAGGAGTTGTGTAGTTAGGGATGGTTGCATGGCAGGAATTGGGTAGTTAGGGGTGGTGGCAGGGCAGGATTTTTGCAGTTAGGGGTGGTGGCAGTGAAGGAGTAGGGTAGTTAGGGGTGGTGGCAGGGCATGAGTTGGGTTGTTAAGGGTGGTGGCAGGGTAGGAGTTGGGTAGTTAGGGTGGTGGCAGGGCAGAAGTTGGGTAGTTAAGGGTGCTGGCAGGGTAGGAGTTGGGTAGGTAGGGGTGGGGGGTCGGGTCAAGAATTATTTTTTTTTAATTTTGCCGCTTACAGCGGCTAGTTTATTGTGCACCTCATATTCATCCTTTGAGCGGTAGCGCAAAAGGATTACAGAAAATGGTTTACAAAGGTCAGGGTAATTAACCCCCGTGGTCAGGATATTATGGCACTGAATGTTACACAGTATTTCGAATACATTATTTGTTTAATTCTATACACAAAAGGTAACTTATTCACAACTGCCGAGTACAGTATTCAACCATATTGTGTATTTGGTTGTATACATGATGATGATGATGATAATGAAGTAAAGTGACAAATGACTTTGCCCTGGGAGAGGAGAGGAGAGAGAAGGAAAGCATAGAAACGGGAAGTAATGTAGTAGGGGGTGATAGCAGGTGGGCTGTCCACCTAGATGAGTCGAGTTGATATGTTGGGGTGGTGGCCGCACGCAGCCAACGCCCGCCCGCTCTAGGGAGACAGGTGGAGGTGGTGGGGGGAAGCTAAGCTAGCTAGGTATTCATTAGTGTAATGTGTGTTCATTTCTCTTTGTTAGATGGTGGTGTTATTTGTTCACATACATGTGCAAAGTGGGTCTTGTTCTTCTCTGTTAGCATGGAGGCTCTTGGGCCACCAGCTGTGTGTTTTAGTTACTTCTTTTAACTGGGTGAATAATGGATCCTCCAACTCTTCAAGTTTGGTCCATACTCTCTGTGCTTGGCTGTGTGTACGTGTGTTCAGTGGATCGATATTGTATAATTCGTGAAGTTCTTGTATTTTGATGGTGCATGGGGGCAGTTGCTTTGATGCTCTACGGATAGCTTTGTTTTGTACTGCTTGAAGTTTAAGTTGACTGTTTTTGCTGATCGTGCTGATTGGTATTGGTGGATACTCCAGGTGGGGGCGGACAAAAGCTTTGAATAGATGTAGTTGAATTTTGGAGTCCAATTTGCTAAATCTTCGTAGTTTCGTGAGTTGTGATTGGGGAAGCGTTTTGCGTTGTGTTATGTGTTTTGCTATGCCTGTTCTTGCTATTGTGAGTCCCAGAATTTTGCCTTCGTTGGAGTATTGTATAGGTACGTTGTTGACTGTGATTGGTGCTGGGTTTATTTTGGCAATGTGTTTGATCTTTAGTTTCTGTGTATTGGTTTGTATTTTCCACTTTTTTTTTTCATATTCGTTGATTTGCTCGATGGCGTGGGCTGTTTTTCATGCCATCATCTGTTTGCCCTTGCCTGGATGTCGGATGATTTGGGTGACGTCATCAGCATAAGCTATGTATTCTCCGTGTGTAGGAGGTGGCATGGCCGCCGTGTATATTGTGTGGAGTGTGGGCGAGAGGTTACTTCCCTGTAGTACTCCGCTGTATAACTTGAAGCTTGGGCCTATGTGGTTACCAATGATAACTTTGGCCTCTCTATTGTCAAGGAAGTTACAAAGAAAAGAAGTAAAGTTGTTGGGAAGTTCTTGGGTGGTAATTTTGTATTTGAGTCCTAAGTGCCAGACCTTGTCGAAAGCGTTTACTACGTCCCTCAATTTGATATTTGAGTGGGGGATTTACCTTGTTTTGGTATAACTCTGATGCTTGCTGTTTTAAATTTCCTTGGGAAGTAACCAGAGGCAAGTGATGCATTAAAAAAAAATTTCTGAGTTGGAGTATCATGTTGATTGGTAGATGCTGGAGTATGGGTTTGTTTGTTTTACTGATGCCCGGAGCCTTGTTCTTGAAACTGTTTATTGTTTTGTGTATTTCCTCTGCGGTGATTGGTTTGATCAGTGTGGAAAAATCGTCAAGAGTGTTTATGTCTATGATGGGACTTGGTTGCCAGATGTGGGTTGTGTGTGTCATGTGACTGGTTACTGGTCGCTCTGTGTTCATACAGAAGTTCAGGTTGTCTTCCTGGCTTATTTAAAAAAATTTGCTCCAGTATTTCCTGAATTCAGGTTCTTGTATTTGGGTTCAGTTAATTTGATTTGGTTGCTGTTTAGAATGTAATTTGATTCGTTGCTGAAGATTCCCATTAGGTGTTTAATTTTCCGCCAGAATGCTTTCGGGTTGTGGAAAATTGCTTCTGTGTCTGCTATTAGTTTCTCCCAGTTATTTACGTATGCTTCTTTGGACATGTTTCTTAGTTGTTCGTGTCTGGTGTAAAATTGTCTTCTGTATTTTGGAGTCCATCCTTGTTCTGTGATTAATTTGAATAAATTACTGAATTGTGCCTGTAGAATTCTTGATTGATGTGAATATTGAGGGTGTGGTAATGTACGGTGAGTGGTCGTGGGTATGTGGTGTCAGGGAGGGGAGAAGTGATAAATGGCAGTAAAGAAATAAGCAAAACATTGAACAGCTACTTCTTATCAGTTTTCACAGAAGAAATTTGCGATTAAATTCCAGAGGTGGAACTGATATTTAAGGGAAAGGAAGAAGAGAAATTAAAGAATATCACTATCAGAAAAGAGGATGTTCTTAAGAAGAAAAATAAACTAAAGAAAACAAAATCCCCAGGGCCGGATGAAATTTTCCCTCGAGTCTTGAAAGCGTGTAGGGAACAGATTAGCGGACCCCTCGCAAACTTATTTACAAAATCATTAGACACTGGAGATGTGCCAGACTTGTGGAAACAGGTAAATCTAGTACCCATATTCAAAAAGGGAGACAGAGCATCAGCGTCAAATTACCGGCCGATCAGTTTGACGTCAGTAGTGGGGAAATTTCTTGAATCAATTATAGCAGATAGCATCCGATCGCATCTAGAGAAAAGCAAATTAATCTACGACGCTCAACATGGGTTTACAAAGGGAAAATCTTGTCAAACAAATCTGCTAACGTTTTTTAGGAAAGTCTTCGAGGTAGTAGATAATGACGAAAATTACGATGTTATTTACTTAGACTTTAGCAAAGCATTTGACAGAGTACCGCATCAGAGGCTTCTGAGAAAAATTAAGGCTCATGGTATCGAGGGGAAAGTTTTAAATTGGATAAAATCATGGCTCACCGATAGAACGCAGAGGGTCAGCGTAGATGGTGTTAAATCTGAGTGGGGCCGTGTAACCAGTGGGGTTCCCCAGGGGTCAGTACTAGGCCAAACTCTTGTTCATAATCTACATAAACGATCTAGATACTGGGATCAGCAGTGACATAAGCAAGTTTGCGGATGACACCAAAATAGGGCGGCAAATTAATTCAGGGAAGGATGCAAATGCATTACAGGAGGATCTAAATAAACTGCAGGGGTGGTCTGAAAAATGGCAAATGAAATTCAACACCAGCAAGTGCAGCGTACTTAATATTGGAAGAACAAATACTTATAATGTATACAGCCTTAACAACATCAACCTAGAGAAGTCGACTTGTGAAAGAGACCTATGGGTACTTGTAAGCCCGGACCTG
Source organism: Homarus gammarus (assembly GCA_958450375.1). Classification (NCBI taxonomy): domain Eukaryota; kingdom Metazoa; phylum Arthropoda; class Malacostraca; order Decapoda; family Nephropidae; genus Homarus; species Homarus gammarus. The sequence goes on from CAUDMG010000523.1 coordinate 1,512,049, forward strand.
CGGCCTAGAAAACAGTGCGTTAATGTTCGAAATAAGGCAAACAGAGTATTGAGTTTTATATCTCTAGATATAAGTGTAAGTAACAAGAGAGCAGAGGTCTTATTGCAACTATATCTTGCGCTAGTTAGGCCGCACCTCGATTATGCGGTTCAGTTCTGGTGCCCCTATTATAGAATGGATATAAATTCACTAGAGTCGGTGCAGCGAAGAATGACAAAAATGATTCCGGGACTTAGAAACCTTCCATATCTGGATAGTTAAAGAAACTTAACTTGCATTCCCTAGAAAGACGAAGAGTGCGGGGATATATGATAGAAGTATTTAAGTGGGTGAAAGGAATCAATAAAGGGGTATATAGATAAAGTTCTTATAATATCCGAGCAGGATAGGAGTCGGAGCAACGGTTTCAAGTTGGATAAGTTTAGGTTTAGGAGGGAGATAGGAAGAAACTGGTTCACAAATAGGGTGGTGGACGAGTGGAACAAGCTTAGCAACTTTGTAGTAAGCGCGGGAACTCTGGAAAGTTTCAAAAGGAGGCTAGATAGATTCATGGATGATAAAGAGTGGTAGTAACTCTCGACAGGAGCTGCCATGCACAGGCCAACCGGCCTATTGCAGACTCCTTATTTTCTTATGTTCTTATGTTCTTTGCTTGGCTCACGTTTTCGTACCATATCTCTAGTGTGTTGTCTATTTGGGACGTGTGTTTGTTGTTTAGTTGGGTGATTTGGTGATTGCTTAACTCCTTTTGGAATTCCTCCCAGTTGGACCGGCTGTAGCTGTATCTCATCCTGGCAGGGATCTGTATTGGCGACGTGGAGAGTGTGGCTACGATTGGGAGATGGTCACTGGTGGTTATTGGGCCGGGTTCCATTTGCAGGTTAAGATGGTGATGCTGGTTTGTTAGTACTATGTCTGGATGTCTGATTTGACCTGCTCTGATGTATGTGGGGAATTCCGGGCCAAGGTGTATTGCGTTACCGTGGCTCAGTAATGTGTTTAAAATCTTGCCCACGGCGTTGTTATCCTGGTGTCCCAAGACTCGGTGTCGTGCATTTAGATCACCCAGAAAATATGCTGGTATATTTTTTCTCAGCAGTTTGAGCATGTCTGCTAGTGGGAATATGGGTCTTCTCGGAGGGAGGTAACAGGTGCCGATTACAATAGGTCCTGTTGGGCAGTTAATTTCCATAGCCTTAAAGTTTTCTTGAAATGAGTCGTGTATCTTGTGTCGTATGTTTCGTTTGATGGCTATGGCAATTCCATCATGTTGTGTGTCATGACTGTTTTTTTGGTAGACTGTGTAGTTAAATATTTTTTTTCTGAGATTTTCTTAACATGCGAATTTATGAGGATAATATCTGGCTCTATGTTACGGTATGTGTTATATAGTTCGCTTGCTCTCTGTGGGATCCATGCTAAGACATTGAGTTGGATTATTTTAACTGATATAGTTACAAAGTGTAAAACAGTGGATACAATCTTAATATGTCGGTTATCTTGCCATTAGAAATGAAGTGTTGTGCCATTTCACACACAGTGTGCTTGGACCTGTCCCTAACAGGTTCTATCTTCACAGTTGGGTAGTTAGAGGTGGTGGCAGGACAGGAGTTGGGTAAGTAGGGGTGGTGGCAGGGCGCCGTGTATATTAAAGGGTCTAGAATATTATATTCACTTCTAAAGTACAAAAAAAACTGTGATACACAAAACTAATTCTTGTTTATTTATGTACACTTCTCAAGAAGCATAAAAATTATAATTGTTATTTCGTATATTATTCTTCGTTGTACTGTATAGTGTTATTTGTAAACTGCACACGCACACATTCACCTGGAGAACCGTTGACACACATTATGAGTTTAAAATACATTTTAGCGAACAAATGTAAAGAAACATAAACAGCACAACTCTTTTAGGATTGAAGTGCAAACCTCTGATATGTATGTATCAAGGAGTCTTAAATTATTTGAAGTCAAAATTTTAATACTGTAAAAATACTTTGAAAAGGCGTTTGTTCCCAGCCTACGGTGGAGATACCGCGCTCGTTACTTGCTCCCGAAACTTAGCAAAACCTAACCAAGCGTAACCAGAGTATAAGGAATAGGCAGGCGATTATATACCTAAGTTTGTCATAAAGTTGGGCTGCCAATTATTCACAAATATGAAATTTTCACTGTTGGACTGTCCAGTGATGGGTGGTCAATAAAGGGCATGGTGCATTCACGACCGGGTGTACATAACGAGCGCGGTATCGATAAATCGAATAAGAAAGTAGCCCTTGAAAGTGGGTGATCAGCAATGTTAATCCCTGATAATTACTTATTAGGCTACATGTAAAATCACAAGTAGATTCGTTGATATACATTTATGGTCAATATAAACATCATCAGTTTTTGTACTGCAGAACAAACGATATAAAAGGTAGTAGAAAAATTTAATCAGGGTCTGACTCTGACAGGTGGGGACGGTGTCACTGAGAGTGCGAGGTCCGCTCCTCACAGTCCACCCACTCAAGACGAAACCCTTGAGGATGACGTGTTCTGCCCCTCCACCTGTGATACTCCAAGTCCACACTTCCCGGGGCCCCAAGGTCTCGTGTCTCATGGTGCTACTGCACGTGTCATGCAACCCTATGCTTACACCCCTGCATTGCGGCACCATATTCCTATGACATGTGCACAAGCACCACACAGTGTTTTGCACAGTATTCTTCCGGATGCCACAGGATACCCACGCCCTGTGGTTACTCACGTGCGCACAAGTGGTCCAGAACACTCTAAACCCACCGAAACGGAGGATTCTCACCAGCCTGCACCTCACCGCCCCCCTACAAAGTGGCCTGGTTAGTGGCGTCCACTCACCTTCATCCTAGTTTATTAATGCAATGCAACGTTCATTTTCGTATTTTATATGACTGCTTTATATCTTTATATATATATATATATATATCTTTATATATATATATATATTTATGTGTGTGTGTGTGTGTGTGTGTGTGTGTGTGTGTGCAAGTAAATCACTGTAGGTGGGCGTGATCCAGGTATATGCTGATAACCACAATGAAAAAAAAAACACGAAGTTCCCAAGCGCTTTCGTGTAATTCACATCTTCACGGGTGAGTACAGACTAAGGAGAAATACATAACAAGGTATATATATATATATATATATATATATATATATATATATATATATATATATATATATATATATATATATATATATATATATATATACACAGAGGAGGAATCCAGTCTCATTAAACATACCGAATCCGTCAATATGAATTTGAGTAATGGTATGTACAAACTGGATAATTTCGTTTACAAAGGGAAAATCTTGTCTAACAAATCTGCTGACTTTTTTAGGAAAGTCTTCGAGGTAGTAGATAATGACGAAAATTATGATGATATTTACTAAGACTTTAGCAAAGCATTTGACAGAGTACCGCATCAGAGGCTTCTGAGAAAAATTAAGGCTCATGGTATCGAGGGGAAAGTTTTAAATTGGATAAAATCATGGCTCACCGATAGAACGCAGAGGGTCAGCGTAGATGGTGTCAAATCTGAGTGGGGCCGTGTAACCAGTGGGGTTCCCCAGGGGTCAGTACTAGGCCCGCTCTTGTTCATAATCTATATAAGCTATCTAGATACTGGGATCAGCAGTGACATAAGCAAGTTTGCGGATGACACCAAAATAGGGCGGCAGATTAATTCAGGGCAGGATGCAAATGCATTACAGGAGGATCCAAATATACTGCAGGGGTGGTCAGAAAAATGGCAAATGAAATTAAACACCAGCAAGTGCAGCGTACTTAATATTGGAAGAACAAATACTGACAGTGTATGCAGCCTTAACAACATCAACCTAGAGAAGTCGACTTGTGAAAGAGACCTAGGGATACTTGTAAGCCCGGACCTACGGCCTAGAAAACAGTGCGTTAATGTTCGAAATAAGGCAAACAGAGTATTGGGTTTTATATCTAGAAGTGTAAGTAATAAGAGTGCAGAGGTCTTAGTGCAACTATATCTTGTGCTAGTCAGACCGCACCTCTATTATGCGGTTCAGTTCTGGTGCCCTTATTATAGAATGGATATCAATTCACTAGAGTCGGTGCAGCGAAGAATGACGAAAATGATTCCGGGACTTAGAAACCTTCCATATCAGGATAGGTTAAAGAAACTTAACTTGCATTCCCTAGAAAGACGAAGAGTGAGGGGAGATATGATAGAAGTATTTAAGTAGGTGAAAGGAATCAATAAAGGGGATATAGATAAAGTTCTTATAATATCCGAGCAGGATAGGACTCGGAGCAACGGATTTAAGTTGGATAAGTATAGGTTTAGGAGGGAGATAGGAAGAAACTGTTTCACAAATAGGGTTGTGGACGAGTGGAACAAGCTTAGCAACTTCGTAGTAAGTGTTGGAACTCTGGAAAGTTTCAAAAGGAGGCTAGATAGATTCATGGATGATAGAGAGTGGGAGTAACTCTCGACAGGAGCTGCCATGCACAGGCCAACCGGCCTATTGCAGACTCCTTATTTTCTTATGTTCTTATGTAATTAAGAAGATTTGTAACCAGGTGAGAAGGTTGGGTCTTCTTACCCTCTGATCTGACTACCGACTGCTGCGTTGCTTTTTGAAGATTAGTAGGGTCATTACCTAATACCTGACCATTGTGGACTTAAAAACATTAGAACATAAGAATGGAGGAAACTGCAGCGGGCCTTTTGGCCCATACTGGGCAGTCCCGTTTACACCCAACCCCTATTGCTCATATGAGCATCCAACCTATGTTTGAAGCAATTCAGCGTATTCGAGTTAATGATGATATTTGGTAACTTGTTCCATTCATCCACTACTCTGTTTCCAAACCAGTGTTTACCTATTTCACGCCTAAATCTAAATTTGTCTAATTTAAAACCATTGTTACGAGTTCGCTCCTGGTTGGATAGTTTGAGTACCTTTGTAATGTCCCCTTTGTTTAGCCCTGCCTTCCACTTATACACCTCTATCAGGTCGCCCCTCGCTCTACGTCTATCGAGGGAGTCCAAATTAAGATGCTTTAACCTGTCTCTATACTCAAGGTTCCTAATGCCCGGGATTAGTCTTGTCATTCTCCTCTGAATTCTTTCCAAGGATTCTATATCCATTCTGTAATACGGTGACCAGAACTGAACTGCCTAATCCAGGTGTGGTCTCACAAGAGCAAGATACAGTTTTAGGATGACCTCGCTAGTCTTGTAACTAACACTCCTTTGTATGAACCCAAGTACTTTATTAGCCTTGTTACGAGCAAAAACACATTGTTTACTTGGCTTAAGGTTCCTACTTATCATTACTCCTAAATCTCTCTCGCAGTAGGATTTCTCTATGGCATCGTTGTTGATCTGGTATCTGGTTTCCCTGTTTACATCTCCTATACTGAGTACTTTACATTTGTCGACGTTGAATTTCATCTGCCATTTTTCAGACCATTTGAAAAATTTGTTTAGATCTTCCTGTAGTTTTGCCGAGTCCTCGTCAGATTTGATAACACGTCCTATTTTAGTGTCATCAGCAAATTTACTTATGTTGCTGTCAATGCCGATATCTATGTCGTTTATGTATATAATAAATAATAATGATCCAAGTACTGAGCCTTGGGGAACTCCACTTGTGACGTTGCTCCAATGGGACTTAGTGCAGTTAATGCTCACTCGCTGTTTCCTGTCCTGTAACCACGCCCTAATCCATTTAAGGATGTCACCTTTGATGCCATGAGCTTCTACCTTTCTAATTAGTCTTTCGTGGGGGACTCTGTCGAAGGCTTTGCTAAAGTCGAGATATACCACATCATAATTGTGCCCCTCGTCCACCGATTCGAAAACTGATGAAAAGAATGTTAATAGATTAGTTAGGCAAGAACGTCCTCTTGTGAAGCCATGCTGGGAATCATTGATCAATAGGTGCTTCTCCAGGTGATTTCGAATAGAGTTTGAAATGATTGCTTCCAGTAATTTGCCTACTATTGATGTTAGACTGATTGGGCGGTAGTTAGAGGATAGTGATCTATCCCCCTTCTTGAAAATCGGTATTACATTCGCTATCCTCCAGGATTCTGGTACTACACCTGTTTTTAATGACATGTTAAACAACTTTGCTAAGGGCATACTCTGGCGAATATCTCATCGGGACCAGGTGACTTATTAGGCTTTAGTTTGTCTATTTGCTTACTAACATCGTTACTTGTCACTACTATCTCACTTAATTTGTTTTCTTCACTATCTCTGAATAGAGTCGGTGCCTCGGGTATCATGTTTAAATTTTCGGTGGTGAAAACTGTTGAAAAATATTTATTCAAATTATTGCTCATTTCTCTGTCATTATCAGTGAGCTCGCCGGTGTCTGACCGTATTGGTCCAATCTTTTCTCGTATTTTAGTTTGATACATTTGGTAGAATCCTTTGGGGTTTGTCTTCGCCTCCCTTGCTCTCCTTACCTCATTATTCCTCTTTGCTTTCCTTATCTCGGTTTTAACCCTACTCGCCAATACCCTATAATAGTCCCGGAGGCGAATTTCGCCACGATTTATCCTTCTACCTATAGCCTTCCTTTGGCCAATGATGTTCTTTAAATAATTATTTATCCATTTAGGGTCATTGTAGTCTGATCTGAGTTTTTTGTATGGTATGTTCTGCCTTTGTGCATTAAGTAACTCACTATTTTAATTGTCGTGGAACTCGGCAATCTCAGATCTCGCTATCAGGTCGGTGTCATCTGTCAGGTTCACAGCCAAGCGCGACACCCCCTCTCTCAGCTGCCTCTTTAAACTGTCAAAGTTTGCCCTTCTGAAATCTGGTACTTTAGTGGAATTTTCCTTAGGTCTGCCCTGAAAATCTAACTGGAATGGAATTTCTTTGTGATCCCTGTTTGCAAGTTCGTTCCCTACCTCGACATTGCTAATTAGGTTTTCTAAGTCCAGTATATTATTACCCCGTGTGGGTTCGGTTATATGTTGACTTAGGAAACAGTCCTGGATCGTCTCCAGAAAATCCTGTGATTCTGAGTTACCCGTAAGGTCAGTCCAATCTATTTGGCCAAGGTTAAAGTCGCCTACTATACAGACTTTGTTGTGTATGGAAGCCCTGCGCATTTCATCCCAGATAAGTCGCTCATTGACGCTATCAAGATTGGGGGGTCTATATATTACTCCTGTGATTAATTTTTCCCGATCGTCGCTTAATTCTATCCAAATTGTTTCTGTATTCCTCTCAGTTTTTATTTCCTTATTTATTTCACACTTCAGATTATCCCTAACATAGATTGCTACTCCGCCTCCTTTCCTGGTCTGCCTATCGGTATGGAACAGTTTGTAACCCGCAATTTGGTATTCGACTGGTAACTCACGTGTGTCTAGGTTGATCCATGTTTCAGTGAATGCAATTATATCGATTTTTTCGGTACATACCAAGGCCCTAATATCATCCATTTTGTTTCTCATACTTCTACTGTTCGTGTAGTATACATTTAAGTCAGTCGTGTTCTGAGTCCTCCCCTTACCGCGTTTAGTTTTAAACTCCCTGTCTAATTTAGTTTTGTCATCATTCCTAACACTATTTCCCTGTAGTCTTTCACTTTGTTTACCCGCTCCCACTGCAGTCTCCTCCACCCCCGTGCCCATATGTTCCCTTAGCAGTTTAAAGACTTCGATATCTTTTGAACTGCCCCTACTGTTTGTATAATATACATTTAAAGCTTCTCTTTCCTGGTCCAGTTTTACCCCTTGTCCTGAGCAACTAATTTTACTTCCCAGAACCTGCTTGTTTTTTGACTCCCACTTTCCCCGACCCCTCTCTACTGGCGAAACCCCCCCTTCGGAGTGACAATTTCACTTGATGTCACCCTCCTCTGTATATATATATATATATATATATATATATATATATATATATATACTTCATTTTTAGTCCATTTAACACGCGGACTTTGAACATATAATCAACGACCTCACCAGCAAGGAATCGAACCCTCGACCTACTGGGTGTGACTAGGGAACGCTTACCGGCTAGGCCACAAGGACACTAAAAGCAGTTCTAGACTCTGTTATATTTCACACAAAGCCTGTTCATCGAGCTGATGGCGCCGTGAACCTCAATGGGAAACTGCCCGTGCCTCTTATGTGGTGTCAGTAGCATTTTACCGAATCCAGCTGGTATGAAACGCGAGGTACATATATATACTTCATTTTTAGTCCATTTAACACGCGGACTTTGAACATATAATCAACGACCTCACCAGCAAGGAATCGAACCCTCGACCTACTGGGGGTGACTAGGGAACGCTTACCGGCTAGGCCACAAGGACACTAAAAGCAGTTCTAGACTCTGTTATATTTCACACAAAGCCTGTTCATCGAGCTGATGGCGCCGTGAACCTCAATGGGAAACTGCCCGTGCCTCTTATGTGGTGTCAGTAGCATTTTACCGAATCCAGCTGGTATGAAACGCGAGGTACATATATATACTTCATTTTTAGTCCCCTCTCCTTCCTACTCTGTCAAATTTAAATAGGTGAGGGGGCGGTGTAGCAGTGTATATCAGGGTGTCATTAAAAACCTGCAATAAATGAAACATTAAAACAAATAGCGACAATGAAAGTATTTGGGTAGAGATTGGTGTGGGTAATGAGTCCGTAGTCATTGGTGTTATATATAGACCACCTAATTTGAGTAGGAACGCGTGGTAAATTGCTATGGGAGGAAATAAAGAAGGCCTATGGAGGAAACTGCAGCAGGCCTATTGGCCCATACTGGACAGCCCCGTTTACACCCAACCCCTATTGCTCATATAAGCATCCAACCTATGTTTGAAGCTATTCAGCGTATTCGAGTTAATGATGATATTTGGTAACTTGTTCCATTCATCCACTATGTTTCCAAACCAGTGTTTACCTATTTCACGCCAAAATCTAAATTTGTCTAATTTAAAACCATTGCTACGAGTTCGCTCCTGGTTGGATAGTTTGAGTACCTTTGTAATGTACCCTTTGTTTAGCCCTGCCTTCCACTTATACACCTCTATCAGGTCGCCCCTCGCTCTACATCTCTCGACGGAGTGCAAATTAAGATGCTTTAACCTGCCTCTATACTCAAGGTTCCTAATGCCCGGGATTAATCTTGTCATTCTCCTCTGAATTCTTTCCAGCACAAGTTCATATAAGGGACAATAATCATCCCATAGATTGGGAAAACAGTTTAGAAGTGTATAAATATATACACTGTATATGTGTGTGTGTGTGTGTGTGTGTGTGTGTGTGTGTACAGTAGAGCCAGATATTAAGAATTTATGTTGTTGTTTTTGCAAAACCTTTGAATTTAGGTTACTTTCCCTGTTTGTCAAACCATCAGTGCCAAAAACTTTTGCCAACTTTTAAATATTTTTTTGAAAATGCACTGTTGAATGAGCTTATGGTCTGGTATGATATGGCTAGTAGGTTACGTCAAAAATTTTGCTAACCATCCTTGATGAAAAACGTAAAATAGTCACCTACATACATTTCTAAATTTGTAAACCGTGAGCAACTTTTCCTCCCCACTTTACACTTGGAAATCATCTTGAACAATAATAGAAAGTTGATGACTGTGTGTTTTATCTACGCAGAAAATGAGAGTGTTGTAAGGTCGCCGGACGTTGTTCCCGCCACCACTCCTGCCACTTGACTACACGTTCTGTAAGGTAAGACCCACTCCCTTCTATCCTCACTTATCTAGTACCATCCTCACTTATATAACACCATCCTCACTTATCTAGTACCATCCTCACTTATCTAACACCATCCTCAATAATCTAACACCATCCTCACTTATCTTACACCATCCTCACTTATCTTACACCATCCACACTTATCTTACACTATCCTCACTTATCTAACACCATCCTCACTTATCTTACACCATCCTCACTTATCTTACACCATCCTCACTTATCTAACACCATCCTCAATTATCTTACACCATCCTCACTTATCTAGCACCATCCTCACTTATCTTACACCATCCTCACTTATATAACACCATCCTCATTTATCTAACACCATCCTCACTTATGTAGCACCATCCTCACTTATCTAGCACCATTCTCACTTATCTAACACCATCCTCACTTATCTAACACCATCCTCACTTATCTAACACCATCCTCACTTATCTTACACCATCCTCACTTATCTTTCACCATCCTTACTTATCTAGCGCCATCCTCACTTATATAACACCATCCTCACTTATCTAACACCATCCTCACTTATCTTACACCATCATCACTTATGTAACATCATCCTCACTTATCTAACACCATCATCACTTATCTAACACCATCCTCACTTATCAAACACCATCCTCACTTATCTTGCACCATCCTCATTTATCTAACACCATCCTCATTTATCTAACACCATCCTCACTCATCTAACACCATCCTCATTTATCTAACACCATCCTCACTTATCTAACACCATCCTCACTTATCTAGCACCATCCTCATTCATCTAACACCATCCTCACTTATCTAACACCATCCTCACTTATCTAACACCATTCTCATTTATCTAACACCATCCTCACTCGTATTAACACCATCTTCACTTATCTAACACCATCCTCACGTATCTTACACCATCCTCACTTATGTAACATCATCCTCACTTATGTAGCACCATCCTCACTTATCTAGCACCATCCTCACTTATCTTACACCATCCTCACTTATATAACACCATCCTCACTTATCTAACACCATCCTCACTTATCTAACACCATCCTCACTTATCTTACACCATCCTCACTTATCTTACACCATCCACACTTATCTTACACCATCCTCACTTATCTAACACCATCCTCACTTATCTTACACCATCCTCACTTATCTTACACCATCCTCACTTATCTAACACCATCCTCACTTATCTTACACCATCCTCACTTATCTAGCACCATCCTCACTTATCTTACACCATCCTCACTTATATAACACCATCCTCATTTATCTAACGCCATCCTCACTTATCTAGCACCATCCTCACTTATCTAGCACCATCCTCACTTATCTAACACTATCCTCACTTATCTAACACCATCCTCACTTATCTAACACCATCCTCACTTATCTTACACCATCCTCACTTATCTTACATCATCCTTACTTATCTAGCACCATCCTCACTTATATAACACCATCCTCACTTATCTAACACCATCCTCACTTATCTTACACCATCATCACTTATGTAACATCATCCTCACTTATCTAACACCATCATCACTTATCTAACACCATCCTCACTTATCTAACACCATTCTCATTTATCTAACACCATCCTCACTCGTATTAACACCATCTTCACTTATCTAACACCATCCTCACGTATCTTACACCATCCTCACTTATATAACACCATCCTCACTTATCTAACACCATCCTCATTTATCTAACACCATCCTCACTTATCTAGCACCATCCTCACTTATCGTACACCATCCTCACTTATCTAACACCATCCTCACTTATCTTACACCATCCTCACTTATCTAACACCATCCTCACTTATCTTACACCATCCTCACTTATCTTACACCATCCTCACTTATCTAACACCATCCTCACTTATCTTACACCATCCTCACTTATCTAGCACCATCCTCACTTATCTAACACCATCCTCACTTATGTTACACCATCCACACTTATCTAACACCATCCTCACTTATCTAACACCATCCTCACTTATATAACACCATCCTCACTTATCTAGCACCATCCTCACTTATCTTACACCATCCTCACTTATATAACACCATCCTCACTTATCTAACACCATCCTCACTTATCTAACACCATCCTCACTTATCTAGCACCATCCTCACTTATCTTACACCATCCTCACTTATATAACACCATCCTCACTTATCTAACACCATCCTCACTTATCTAACACCATCCTCACTTATCTAACACCATCCTCACTTATCTTACACCATCCTCACTTATCTAACACCATCCTCAATTAACTAACACCATCCTCACTTATCTAACACCATCCTCACTTAACTAACACCATCCTCACTTATCTTACACCATCCTCACTTATCTAACACCATCCTCACTTATCTAGCACCATCCTCACTTATCTTACACCATCCTCACTTATCTAACACCATCCTCACTTATCTTACACCATCCTCACTTATCTAGCACCATCCTCACTTTTCTAGCACCATCCTCACTTATCTTACACCATCCTCACTTATATAACACCATCCTCACTTATCTAACACCATCCTCACTTATCTTACACCATCCTCACTTATCTAGCACCATCCTCACTTATCTTACACCATCCTCACTTATCTAACACCATCCTCACTTATCTTACACCATCCTCACTTATCTAACACCATCCTCACTTATCTTACACCATCCTCACTTATCTTACACCATCCACACTTATCATACACCATCCTCACTTATCTAACACCATCCTCACTTATCTTACACCATCCTCACTTATCTTACACCATCCTCACTTATCTAACCCCATCCTTACTTATCTTACACCATCCTCACTTATCTAGCACCATCCTCACTTATCTTACACCATCCTCACTTATATAACACCATCCTCATTTATCTAACACCATCCTCACTTATCTAGCACCATTCTCACTTATCTAGCACCATCCTCACTTATCTAACACTATCCTCACTTATCTAACACCATCCTCACTTATCTAACACCATCCTCACTTATCTTACACCATCCTCACTTATCTTACACCATCCTTACTTATCTAACACCATCCTCACTTATCTAACACCATCCTCACTTATCTTACACCATCATCACTTATGTAACATCATCCTCACTTATCTAACACCATCATCACTTATCTAACACCATCCTCACTTATCTAACATCATCCTCACTTATCTTGCACCATCCTCATTTATCTAACACCATCCTCATTTATCTAACACCATCCTCATTTATCTAACATCATCCTCACTTATCTAACACCATCCTCACTTATCTAACACCATCCTCATTTATTTAACACCATCCTCACTTATCTAACACCATCCGCACTTATCTAACACCATCCTCATTTATCTAACACCATCCTCACTTATCTAACACCATCCTCACTTATCTAACACCATTCTCATTTATCTAACACCATCCTCACTCGTATTAACATCATCTTCACTTATCTAACACCATCCTCACGTATCTTACACCATCCTCACTTATGTAACATCATCCTCACTTATGTAACACCATCCTCACTTATCTAACACCATCCTCACTTGTCTAACACCATCCTCATTTATCTAACACCATCCTCACTTATCTAACATCATCCTCATTTATCTAACACCATCCTCACTTATCTAACATCATCCTCACTTATCTAACACCAACATCACTTATCTAACACCATCCTAGCTTATCTAACACCATCCTCACTTATCTAACATCATCTTCATTTATCTAACACCATCCTCACTTATCTAACACCATCCTCACTTATCTAACACCATCCTCACTTATCTTACACCATCCTCACTTAGATAACACCATCCTCACTTATCTAACACCATCCTCACTTATCTTACACCATCCTCACTTATCTAACACCATCCTCACTTATCTTACACCATCCTCACTTATCTAACACCATCCTCACTTATCTTACACCATCCTCACTTATCTTACACCATCCTCACTTATCTAACACCATCCTCACTTATCTTACACCATCCTCACTTATCTAACACCATCCTCACTTATCTAACACCATCCTCACTTATGTTACACCATCCTCACTTATCTAACACCATCCTCACTTATCTAACACCATCCTCACTTATATAACACCATCCTCTCTTATCTAGCACCATCCTCACTTATCTTACACCATCCTCACTTATATAACACCATCCTCACTTATCTAACACCATCCTCATTTATCTAACACCCTCCTCACTTATCTAGCACCATCCTCACTTATCTTACACCATCCTCACTTATCTAACACCATCCTCACTTATCTTACACCATCCTCACTTATCTAACACCATCCTCACTTATCTTACACCATCCTCACTTATCTTACACCATCCTCACTTATCTAACACCATCCTCACTTCTCTTACACCATCCTCACTTATCTAACACCATCCTCACTTATCTAACACCATCCTCACTTATGTTACACCATCCTCACTTATCTAACACCATCCTCACTTATCTAACACCATCCTCACTTATCTTACACCATCCTCACTTATCTAACACCATCCTCACTTATCTAACACCATCCTCACTTATATAACACCATCCTCACTTATCTAACACCATCCTCACTTATCTAACACCATCCTCACTTATCTAGCACCATCCTCACTTATCTTACACCATCCTCACTTATATAACACCATCCTCACTTATCTAACACCATCCTCACTTATCTAACACCATCCTCACTTATCTAACACCATCCTCACTTATCTTACACCATGCTCACTTATCTAACACCATCCTCACTTAACTAACACCATCCTCACTTATCTAACACCATCCTCACTTAACTAACACCATCCTCACTTATCTTACACCATCCTCACTTATCTAACACCATCCTCACTTATCTAGCACCATCCTCACTTATCTTACACCATCCTCACTTATCTAACACCATCCTCACTTATCTTACACCATCCTCACTTATCTAACACCATCCTCACTTATCTAGCACCATCCTCACTTATCTTACACCATCCTCACTTATATAACACCATCCTCACTTATCTAACACCATCCTCACTTATCTTACACCATCCTCACTTATCTAACACCATCCTCACTTATCTTACACCATCCTCACTTATCTAACACCATCCTCACTTATCTTACACCATCCTCACTTATCTTACACCATCCTCACTTATCTAACACCATCCTCACTTATCTTACACCATCCTCACTTATCTAACACCATCCTCACTTATCTAACACCATCCTCACTTATCTTACACCATCCTCACTTATCTTACACCATCCACACTTATCTTACACCATCCTCACTTATCTAACACCATCCTCACTTATCTTACACCATCCTCACTTATCTTACACCTTCCTCACTTATCTAACACCATCCTCACTTATCTTGCAACATCCTCACTTATCTAGCACCATCCTCACTTATCTTACACCATTCTCACTTATATAACACCATCCTCATTTATCTAACACCATCCTCACTTATCTAGCACCATCCTCACTTATCTAGCACCATCCTCACTTATCTAACACCATCCTCACTTATCTAACACCATCCTCACTTATCTAACACCATCCTCACTTATCTTACACCATCCTCACTTATCTTACACCATCCTTACTTATCTAGCACCATCCTCACTTATATAACACCATCCTCACTTATCTAACACCATCCTCACTTATCTTACACCATCATCACTTATGTAGCATCATCCTCACTTATCTAACACCATCATCACTTATCTAACACCATCCTCACTTATCTAACACCATCCTCACTTTTCTTGCACCATCCTCATTTATCTAACACCATCCTCATTTATCTAACACCATCCTCATTTATCTAACATCATCCTCACTTATCTAACACCATCCTCACTTATCTAACACCATCCTCATTTATCTAACACCATCCTCACTTATCTAACACCATCCTCACTTATCTAACACCATCCTCATTTATCTAACACCATCCTCACTTATCTAACACCATCCTCACTTATCTAACACCATTCTCATTTATCTAACACCATCCTCACTCGTATTAACATCATCTTCACTTATCTAACACCATCCTCACGTATCTTACACCATCCTCACTTATGTAACATCATCCTCACTTATGTAACACCATCCTCACTTATCTAACACCATCCTCACTTATCTAACACCATCCTCATTTATCTAACACCATCCTCACTTATCTAACATCATCCTCATTTATCTAACACCATCCTCACTTATCTAACATCATCCTCACTTATCTAACACCAACATCACTTATCTAACACCATCCTAACTTATCTATCACCATCCTCACTTATCTAACATCATCCTCATTTATCTAACACCATCCTCACTTATCTAACACCATCCTCACTTATCTAACACCATCCTCACTTATCTAACACCATCCTCACTTATCTAACATCATCCTCATTTATCTAACACCATCCTCGCTTATCTAACATCATCCTCACTTATCTAACACCATCCTAACTTATCTAACACCATCCTCACTTATCTAACATCATCCTCATTTATCTAACACCATCCTCACTTATCTAACACCATCCTCACTTATCTAACACCATCCTCACTTTTCTAACATCATCCTCACTTATCTAACACCATCCTCACTTATCTAACACCATCCTCACTTATCTAACACCATCTTCACGTATCTAACACCATCCTCACTAATCTAACATCATCCTCATTTATCTAACATCATCCTCACTTATCTAACACCATCCTCACTTATCTAACACCATCCTCACTTATCTAACACCATCCTCACTTATCTAACATCATCCTCATTTATCTAACACCATCCTCGCTTATCTAACATCATCCTCACTTATCTAACACCATCCTCACTTATCTAACACCATCCTCACTTATCTAACACCATCCTCACTTATCTAACACCATCCTCACTTATCTAACACCATCCTCACTTATCTAACACCATCCTCACTTATCTAACACCATCCTCACTTATCTAACACCATCCTCACTTATCTAACACCATCCTCACTTATCTAACACCATCCTCACGTATCTAACACCATCCTCACTTATCTAACATCATCCTCATTTATCTAACATCATCCTCACTTATCTAACACCATCCTCACTTATCTAACACCATCCTCACTTATCTAACACCATCCTCACTTATCTAACACCATCCTCACTTATCTAACACCATCCTCACTTATCTTACACCATCCTCACTTATCTAACACCATCCTCACTTATCTAACACCATCCTCACTTATCTAACACCATCCTCACTTATCTAGCACCTCACTTATCTAACACCATCCTCACGTATCTTACACCATCCTCACTTATCTAACACCATCCTCACTTATCTAACACCATCCTCACTTATCTAACACCATCCTCACGTATCTTTCACCATCCTCACTTATCTAACATCATCCGCACTTATCTAACATCATCTTCACTTATCTAACACCATCCTCACTTATCTAACATCATCCTCATTTATCTAACACCATCCTCACTTATCTAACACCATCCTCACTTATCTAACACCATCCTCACTTATCTAGCACCTCACTTATCTAACACCATCCTCACGTATCTTACACCATCCTCACTTATCTAACACCATCCTCACTTATCTAACACCATCCTCACTTATCTAACACCATCCTCACTTATCTAACACCATCCTCACTTATCTAACACCATCCTCACTTATTTAACATCATCCTCATTTATCTAACACCATCCTCACTTATCGAACACCATCCTCATTTATCTAACACCATCCTCACGTATCTTACACCATCCTCACTTATCTAACACCATCCTCACTTATCTAGCATCATCTTCACTTATCTAACACCATCCTCACTTATCTTACACCATCCTCACTTATCTAACACCATCCTCACTTATCTAACATCATCTTCACTTATCTAACACCATCCTCACTTATCTTACACCATCCTCACTTATCTAACACCATCCTCACTTATCTAACATCATCCTCATTTATCTAACACCATCCTCACTTATCTAACACCATCCTCACTTAACTAACACCATCCTCATTTATCTAACACCATCCTCACTTATCTAACATCATCCTCATTTATCTAACACCATCCTCACTTATCTAACACCATCCTCACTTATCTAGCACCATCCTCATTTATCTAACACCATCCTCACTTATCTAACATCATCCTCATTTATCTAACACCATCCTCACTTATCTAACACCATCCTCACTTATCTAACATCATCCTCATTTATCTAACACCATCCTCACTTATCTAACACCATCCTCACTTATCTAACATCATCCTCATTTATCTAACACCATCCTCACTTATCTAACACCATCCTCACTTAACTAACACCATCCTCACTTATCTAACACCATCCTCACTTATCTAACACCATCCTCACTTATCTAACACCATCCTCACTTATCTAACACCATCCTTGCTGAACTCTCGCCATCTATATAATAGTCCCGCAGTGGTCGACACTGGTCCCGCAGCGGTCGACACTGGCCCCACAGTGGTCAACACTGGGGGTGTCATTTCTTATTCTTTTTAAGAGGTTTGAATATGAAGGTCTCTAAATATGGAGTCAGTAACACATTATTAATGATTTACTTCACACTACGACCAATTCTTTCCAGTTTTTACGCTGATGATTCTACTCTTCACTCTTCTTCACATTTTTTCCTTCCCCCTAATTTTCAAACTAGATCTGTTTCTAGAGCTGATATCATTTCATCTTTCAATGCGAATGAGGAGGTACAGACATGGTTCAATTCAATAGTAGCAAAATACAGCAATTACACTTTCCAAATTAGATGATCTCCCACCAATCACATTTCTTGACGCCATCATTCTGCCAAATTCTAAAATAGATATGCAAGGCCTCGCCATTTCCTCAAATATGTCATGGAAGCCACACATCCAAAGCTTTGCTAAATCTGCCTACCGAAAGCTGGGAATGCTGTCAGATGCTGTAGCTTAGGGGGCAGGGAAAAAACACTTTTATTTGAGTTGCAGGCTGCACTTTTCAGGCATCGTTTGTATGGCTGTAACAAACACCTGTGCAAAATTTCATGCCATTTCATGCATACTTACCCTGCCGCATCGCGAACGATTTTTTGCCAACTTTTAGTGTATACCATAAATTAGGTGTCATTTAATGTTTTCCATGATAATGATAAATTTTACATGGGTGACATCGATTTAATTCACATGTTATTTTACAGGTACACCGTATAGAAAATCATTACAAGTTCATATTGAAATTCTTTTTTGTGCGGAACCTTGGCATCATTTTCCTAGACAATAATCTTTGCCTAATATATCCATCTCTCGATTCGTATCCCGTCACTTCAGTGCAAGCTTCAGTCATCACTTTTATGCCTCTCTCGACCGCCTGAGTGCTGTTTGGCCACTTGGGCACCACTAATGGTGTCTCAAGAATGTCATTAACCTGTAGATTTGACAGAGAAGCAATGTAAGGAGGCTCAGTCTTGAGTTCATTCCTCCAGTTAATCATGGAATGATAGTTTTTTGCTTGCCACTTTAGTTTCGGAGTCACCACCTTTCTCATGTTGACTACAGGAGGCACATCCTCATTCCCATCTCCATCTTTACCCTCCTCATCAGTATAGTTTAACAAATTCTCGTCAACAGCAGCATCAGAATCTTCCTCCTCCTCTTCAGATCTGCCAGTGCATTCTTTCTTTTGCTGATTCTCCTCTCTAATTTTTCTTATCATTGAGACAGCTTTTTCTCTAACAGTCATGTCCTCATCTGCACACATACCAAGAAGAAGTTGATCTGTGTGGGCGAAGTATGCATTTCTCTGGACAGCCTTCTTCACTATCGTCTCCTCCTCACTATTCAGGTGTTTCATATATAGCAGGGACTGGAATACGTTCCTTGAGCCGTGTGTTACGTAAGGGTGTATCTTGATGTAAAACCACATTGGAGCACTGAACTTTATTATTGTAATGACAATTCTTTTCAACTCATGGCTGGGTCTTGATGTTGCTACATACAGCCTGAGGATTCTACTCCATAAGGTGTTCCACCTTGACACACAGGGAGGACCTGGCTCAATAGCAGCCAAGTCATCTTCAACAACACCTGTGATAACTCCTTTACAAATCCTATACAGGTATTTCTGATCCCAGGACAGATCTTTCTCCACTTCATCATTAAACACAGGGAAATCAGGGAAACTGACTGGCTGGAAGGCAACAACTGGAAACTCAGACAAAGACTCCTTGATCTGCTTTCCAATGGGACCACGCCAATGCTCAGGACCACTTGGTTTACCATCATAGTGATAAAAAACTGCGCGGAAAGGCAGCTCATTTCCGTGAAGCTGACATATGAAATAATGGAGCGGGTGACCAAGTAACATTTCAAGATGATGAATAACTCCATTTTCTGATCCTACATTTACATTGGTTCCATCACAACCAACACACACAATGGGCTGCTGGGTTAGATTTTTCTCCACCAGAAACTCGTGAATAGTTTTGGCAATCTGCTTTCCGTGTCCAGTCTTGGGAGTCACATGTGTGAGATATTCATTGCCAGGCTCAACCATGATGACATGATGATCTTTCACCATCATCCTCGAACTCCATTTCTCGGTCTTCTCATTCTTTATCATCACACGAGTGGCGGTCTTCTTACCATCAAAATAAAGTGACGTCAAATTATCTAAACTAGTCATCTCAATTTCTTGCCTCTTAAATCGGTATTTTTGTCTCGCATCCCGCAGCTTATGTGGTCCCCTACATTACAGTACAGTAACACAACATTGAGAAATGAAATGAGAAAAGGCTGATAATCAATATAGACATAGCACCATACTCATCTGCAACAAGACAACTTAAATGAAATAAGAGATATGAAAAAAAGTTGATAAACACTGAACAGAACATTGCACCGCCACAGCGGCTGTTTGGCTAGTACTGTAGGTAAATTTAAAAATTTCAGTAGAAAATGCGGCAGACTAAACCTCGACATATCAGCTTCAAATTTGGCATGGAGTCTTAGATATGTATAAGGAACAATGCCTGAAGAGTGCAGCTTTGAGCAAAATTTCACTGCCCCCTACTGTAGCTACTTCACTCCTGAGCAGTTGCTTCAAGTATATAAGGGATTCATTCGTCCTAACTTGGAGTACTGCTCTCATATCTGGGGTGGCTCTTCTTCTGTCCAACTGTTAGATAGGGTGGAATCCAAGGCATTTCTTCTTATTAACTCTCCTCCTTTAGTCGACAATCTCTCTTCCCTTTCTCTTCGCCACAATGTTGCTTCACTCTCTCTCTTTTACAGCTACTTTAACTGGCAATGTTCGGTGGATTTGGCATCCTGTGTAACCCAGGAAAGGTCGTGGTCTAGTAACACATGTCTTGCTCACGGTACCCACCATTATCTATGGATGTCGGTCACACTAGAATAACCCGTTATAGTATATCCTTCTTTCCTCAGACAGCCAAACTGTGGAATGCTCTGCCTTCTTCTGTGTTTCCATATTGTTATGCATGGCGTAATGTACAGTGGTGCGTTGCACTGTGCATTGTGATTTTTTTTAGGAATGTTCCCCTTAAGTTATGTAAATATAATATTTCATATCATGATGTGCGAACAGGGCTGTTATTTGATAAATAAAT
The DNA here is from genome assembly GCA_958450375.1 of Homarus gammarus. NCBI lineage: Eukaryota > Metazoa > Arthropoda > Malacostraca > Decapoda > Nephropidae > Homarus > Homarus gammarus. Next base: position 1,533,583 of record CAUDMG010000523.1, read on the forward strand.
TTTTTTCTGTATGTATGTAGGTATTTTTGCATCTTATTGTGGGAGTTGATTAATTTTAGTATTAGGTTTGTAGTCCCCTGGATAATGGAGTTATGTCAGTCATTGGCTGGCCTTGGAGGTGGAAGGACGTTTGAGTGTGTCAGTGGTGGATTCCTTCTCAAATCGGGTTTAGTTGAGTATTAACTGTTCAGTGCTGCTCTAGTATTATTTATGGGTGTAACGTACAATCAATGGTGATATTACAAAGTAGGTTATTGTTTATTTACTGTGCATATATTAGTGGTTTACTCAGGAATATGTTCATTCTTTATTCTCTTGATTTAATTTATCTGTTCATGAAGGAAACTACACACTTATTATGGTATTTTTTTTTTACTAAGTTTTATTTAAATCTTTTATATTGTGCATAATTCCTAACCTTCACTCCTGAACCGTTGAGATAACGAAGGCTGTTTGAACCCAGGAATAAGATGTGCTGAGTTGCTTTTTTTTTCTTTTCGAGCCATACGTGCCCTCATTAGTATATTAATCTTTAACATAATTTAAGTTGATAAGGTATGGCATAACAAAATGGGGGCCTGTCCGGGAGACTTTGGTTAAAATTGAGTGAAATTAAGTTAAAATCAGTTAAAATCATCAGGAGTGAAGTTTGCGAATTATTTTTGGTATAAGTTTCCTCCACTGGTCGATAAGTTCCCATATATGTTTAAAATGAAGCCTTTTGTTTAAGCTAAATTTATTGTTGAATCCTTAGTGTTAAGTTTGGAGCAGTATCATTCGTAAAGATGATTGGGTTTCGTTGGCTAAGCATTATATAGTAGAGATTAAGTCAAATTGGAAAAAGGCAACTGTCAAAATTGCTGTAATTAGATGTTTGGTGGAAAAGTCAATTTTGGATGAGTCTGCAGTCTAACTGTGTGAGGTGGAGGAAGATCCGCCAGTAAATTTAACAGAGGTTCTGATGGGAAATGAAGTTAAGGTTGCAGGAAAAAGAAATGGAGGACAGGGAAAGAGAAAGGGTATTCCAGTTTGAGTTGTTGAATAAGAGAGCTACTCTGGAGTCATGTGACGTCAAGTTTGATGTAATTAAAGTGACAAAGTTTGTGCCATACATTTGACGAACATGAACCGGATGAGTTTTTCATCCAATTTGAGCAGGTTGCCACAACACTTTCCTGGCCTCGGTAGTATTGGCCCTTGCTGATCCAGTCTGGCCTTGTGGGCCGTTCTACTTACTTGTCCTTAACCAGCTCTCAGCAAAATGAGTATTCTGTGGTCAAGGAAGCCATTTTGAAATCTTACCAGTTGACAGCAGAGTCATATAGAGATAAGTTTAGAAATACATTCAAATTGCCCGGTCAGTCATATATCGAATATGGTCACACTGTCACTAAGTTGCGCAACAGATGGCTAGTGGAGTTAAAACCTATGATGAACTTTGTGAATTGATTGCACTAGAGAAGTATTTGAGAGATGTCCCCACAGACGTCCGTATGTACGTTTGTGAGAAGGAAGCTACAACTATTGAGAGAGCTGCCATTTTGCCGGAAAATTTCAGTTGTGGTTCATAAACATAAAGTTCATGAGGTTCCAGGCCCAGCCGTGACTCCAGCTCAAGGTGGTAAGCTCCCGTTTGGTAACTGAGGTAATAAATCCTCGTTTGAGAATGTTAGCATAGGTTCTGTTGGTCATGGTGATAATGGACCTAGTGGGGTTATGACTTCTGTGTGTTTTTAATGTAAAAAGCCTGGCCACTATATTGCCCAATGTCTTAAGCTCAAGGATAAGGAGTCCCAAGACACGCCTGTTGCTAATTTTGGATTTGTCTCAGCAGATAGTGTTGGTGTAGATGATGTTGCTGCGGTTTCTGACCCAGTTTGTGTGGATCCAAAGGATTTGTTCCAGCCCTTTCATTTTCCTGGCTTTGTGTCCGTGTCCAAGGGTAGTTCTGCTGTCCCTGTGAGTATTTTGAGGGATACTGGTGCTTCACACAATATTCTGTTGAAAAGTGCTCTTCCATCTGTGGAAGAGGCTTATACTGATGAGCATGTTAGTGGAACCACTTGCATTCCTTTGTGCAAAGTGTATCTTCGGACTGACCTTTTGTCTCAGCCAGTGACAGTAGGGGATCAGGAGGTTTTGCCAGTGGAGGGAGTAACGTTCCTCTTGGGAAATGATATAGCTGGTAACCTTGTTGTTCCGGATCCAGTTGTGTGCTTTACACCTTTGAGTAATGACCCTGTTGCAGACCTTGTAAGTGTGTTGGGTTATTCCCTTCTGGTGCTGTAACCCGTAGTCAAGCTAAAATGGTCACATATGGGACAGATGTGAGTGATCAATGTGATGTTTTGCCTGATTATGATTTGAATGGACTGTTTGATGTTAAGCCAGAGCAGTTAAATGCAGGTTTAGTAGATCAACCGTTAGTGATGTGTCAAGTGATGTAAAGACTGATTCTAAGGATCGTGTGAATGTTGATCTCAGTAGCCTTCCTGTTACGAGAGAGATGTTAATTTCGGCACAAAAGTCTGAACAGTCGTTGGTTCCATTATTTGCTAGGGCCGTATCAGAACCAGAGAGCCATAATGAATCTGTGTGTTATTATATTAAATCTAATGTCCTTATGAGGAAATTCCGGCCGGCTGTTGTGCCTGCCGACGAATCGTGGTCGAAATTACACCCAATTGCTGTACCCGAGTGCTATAGGATTACATCTGGGTGTAAAGAAGACCAGTGATAAAATTTTTAGGTATTTCTATTGGTCTGGTGTTTTCTCAGACGCACCAGATTTTTGCCGTACATTTTATGTATGTTAGTTAGCTGGTAAGCCCAGTCAAGTGTTGTCACCTGCACCGATAAAACCTATACTTGTTGTTGATGAACCATTTGCAAAAGTAATCATTGATTGTGTGGGCCCTCTTCCTAAAACAAAATGCGGTAATGAATACTTGTTAACTGTCATGTGTACTTCTACCAGATATCCGGAAGCTATACCTGTGCGACACATTACAGCCCGTATTATAATCCCTACCCTTATTAAGTTCTTTACGCAGTTTGGACTTCCCCGCATTGTTCAGTCAGACCAAGATTCCAGCTTCACTTCAAAAGTATTTAAGGAGGTTATATGTACGCTAGGCATCAAACCGTATTTAGCTTCAGCTTACCACCCTGAGAGCCAAGAAGCTCTTGAGAGATTTCACCAAACTCTCAAGAGCATGATGACCAAGTACTGTCTTGCTTCAGGTAATGCTTGGGATGTAGGAATTCCATATTTATTGTATACTATCAGGTGTACTAAACAGTCTAGTTTGGGATTTTCACCAAGTGAACTGATATTTGGCTGGGATATCCGCGGTCCCTTGAAACTATTGCATGAGAGTTGGGTAGAAGAAGATGAACCAAGTACTGTAAATGAGTATGTGGGTAACTTGAAGGAAAGGTTGAACCATGTACGGGAATTTGCAAGGTGTAATATGAAGGAAGCCCAAGAGAAAATGAAAAGTAAATTTGACGAAACTGCAGAAGATAGAGAATTTAATGTTGGGGATAATGTGATTTTGTTCTTGCTCATTAGGAAGTTTCCCCTACAAGCTATGTATCAGGATCCTTTTAAAGTTTAGAGTAAAGTGGGAGATGTTAACTATGTCATAGCAATGCCTGGACGTAGGAAGACTAAAAGACTAGTACATGTGAATCTGTTGAAACCCTATTGTATTAAACATGATAATGTGGTATGCAATACTGTGACATGTGATGAAGTGGAGGAGGATGACTTACTTAAGCATGACTTTGGGGAGTTGAAAGCCGATATCAAACTGAACAATTTTGATGTGTTAAGTGATCCTTCTTCTAAATTTTGCCATCTACTACAGGACCAGAGGAGCGATGTAATGTGTCTCCTACAGAATTCCAGCCCATCTTTGGTGATATGCCGCAGCCTAGCCCGGTGGTGACCCATGATGTTGTGTTGGTGGACAACGCAGCCCCAGTGAAACAAGCACCCTACCGCATGTCTCCGGCCCATAAAATCGGCATTCTCAATGACGAGGTGCAGTTCTTGATTGACAATAACTTGGCTGAACCTAGTGACATTGAGTGAGCATCCCCTTGTGTTCTGGTCCCGAAGTCAGATGGTACTATGAGAATGTGTACTGATTACAGAAAAGTGAACTCCCTTACAAAGGCAGACAGTTTTCCCCTTCCCCGTATTGATTATATAATTGATGCAGTGGGTGATGCAAAGTACATTAAAAAGATTGATTTGCTTAAGCGATATTATCAGGTACACTTGTCAGAGCGGGCGAGACGTATATCGGCATTTTTTACCCCCTTATGGATTGTATCATTATTGTATACCGTTATGCCATTTGGTATGCGTAACGCCCCTCCAACTTTCCAACGTTTGATGTCGTTTGATGTCAGTTGTCGTTAATGGTTTGGACCGTGTCAGGGCATATCTTGACGACGTAGTTGTGTTCTCTTCCACATGGAGTGAGCATATTGAGTCACTTCGTTGTCTGTTCAGTCGTCTTAATAGAGCTCAGCTCACTGTTAACCTCGTTAAGAGTGAGTTTGGCCATGCCAAACCAGTATTTTAGGGACATGAAATTGGCTATGGGACAGTCGCCCCAGTCCAGGCTAAAGTTGAGGCCATTGATACCTTGCCCATGCCCACAAACTGCAAGGCAGTCCAACGCTTTTCGGGAATGGCAGGAGATTCTGCCCTAACTTTTCTGATGTTGAAAGACCATTAACTGATTTAGTTAGTCCTAAAAGGGATTTTGTGTGGAAGGAAAGTTGTCAAGAGGCATTTGAGAAAATTAAGGCAATTTTGATGTCTAAACCAGTATTAAGGGGACCAAACTTTGACAAGCCATTTGTTGTACAAGTAGATGTGAGTGCCGTAGCAGCTGGGACAGTTTTATTGCAAGAGGGTAATAAAAATGTTTTGCACCCAGTATCTTACATGTCTACTATTTTTAAGCCCCATCAAATAAATTAATCTACCATTGAGAAAGAAGCAGCTTAATTCTTAATGGCAATAGATAAATTTGATGTATACCTTGGAAGCGGCAACCAAAAAATCATTGTATACAGCGACCACAACCCCCTTGCAATTTGTTCCTCGCATGAAAAACAAAAACCAACGTTTAACTTGCTGGTGTTTGGCACTTCAACCATATGATATTGAAATTAAACATATCAATGGTAAGGATAACTTTATTGCTGATACCTTGTCTAGGCCATATTAGGCAGATCTGATAACTGTGTGTTGCCAATGTAAAGTCCGACGGGTTTTATTTTAAGGAGGGGGATGTTATGCATGGCGTAATGTATAGTGGTGCATTACACTGTGCATAGTGATTTTTTTTGGCATGTTCCCTTTAAGTTATGTAAATATAATATCGCATATCATGATGTGTAAACAGGGCTGGTACTTGATACATAATTTTTCTGTATGTATGTAGGTATTTTTGCAGCTTAATGTGGGAGTTCATTAATTTTAGTATTAGGTTTGTATTCCCCTGGATAATGGAGTTATGTCAGTCATTGGCTGGCCTTGGAGGTGGAAGGACGTTTGAGTGTGTCAGTGGTGGATTCCTTCTCAAATCGGGTTTAGTTGAGTATTAACTGTTCAGTGCTGCTCTAGTATTATTTATGGGTGTAAAGTGCAATCAATGGTGATATTACAAAGTAGGTTATTGTTTATTTACTGTGCATATATTAGTGATTTACTCAGGAATATGTTCATTCTTTATTCTCTTGATTTAATTTATCTGTTTATGAAGGAAACTACACACTTATGTTATTTTTTTTTATTAAATTTTATTTAAATCTTTTATATTGTGCATAATTCCTAACCTTCACTCCTGAACCGTTGAGATAACAAAGGCTGTTTGAACCCAGGAATAAGACGTGCTGAGTTGTCTATTTGTTTTTTTTTTTGTTTTTTTTTGTGCCATACGTGCCCTCATTAGTATAATAATCTTTAAAGTAATTAAGTTGATAAGTCATGGCATAACAATATTCATGCAATCTGCCCTACTTTATAAAGCTGGTTTTCCGGCATCTTCGTGGTGTTCAGTAGATTAGTATATATATGTATATATATATATATATATATATATATATATATATATATATATATATATATATATATATATATATATATATATATATATATTTCTTTTTGTATTTTTCATTTCTTTTTACTTTTACCCCCCCCCCCCCCCCCTCCCCTCCCTAGGCCCCCATGTGGGTCGATGACCTGTGCCGGGTGGGCTATTTCCCGTAAAAAACAAAACAAATAAAACGTAATACAGTAATGAAGGGACTGTACATGGATCGCGCCTTCAGTAATAACGTAAGGAATAGAAGGTTGAGGGTGTGTATGCCTGGAGCTGGGGTGGGCAACATAGTAGATAGGATGGACATTGTTGGACAAAATCATGTCCGGCAGTGGGAATGATATTGGTGGGAGTAGGATTTAAAAGCCTCTTGGTATATACAAGCCAGCTATTAATGGTTTTAGGATGAGGGAAGGTGTTCTGCTGACAATGGAAGTTAGCGGTGAATGGTTGCTCATGGCAGTTGGCATCAATGTCTGTCTAGACAGATACTACAAGTTAATATCAGTTCCAAACATTGATAAACTGGAACAGCTTCTACGAGGAAAGAGACGGGATGGGATGGGATGGGATGCATTTATGCCCTGGCTAGCTCTCTCGAGAGGACAGTTGAAAGGAAATTGAAGTCTTTAAATTGCTAAGCAACATGGTGTTTGGGGGTCGGGGAAACTGGAATGGGCATGTGGACACATGTCGAAAGGTTACCTGGAAAATTTACGAGGCATATAAAAAAGCGAAATTATTTAGCGAGTTAAACCCAAAACTCGACAGAGGGAAGACTTAGATCAAGACTAGCCTTAATGTCTTCTACACGAACAGTAAAAGTATTAGAAATAACATGGAAAAAGTCGATGTAACGGCATTCACAGAAACCTCGATTAACACACGTGAGTTACCTGTCAAATATCATATTAAGAGATCTAAATAATTTCATACTGACAAGGATGATCAGGGAGGGAGGTGGGGTAGCATTCAGTGTCAAGAATTTGAAGTGTAGTATAAAAAAAGGAAATTAAAACTGACTTGAAAACAGAAGCAATTTGGATAGAATTACGGTAAATGATGATAGGGAAAAAACCATAGGAGTAATATATAGACCTAATTTTAATATGGTTGCAGGGCAACTTATTTGGGATGAAATACGAAGGGCATCCAAACATATAACCGACCCCCCACCCCAGAGGAAATATATACTAGATTTAGTTCTGTCGACCAGAGAAACCCTCATTTATAATGTTGACATAGCAAACAGCGATCACATTTAAAATAGCACTTAATGTCAGTTACAAAGAAAATTCCATTGCGGTTCCACATTTCCGCAGAGCAAACTTTGATGGTCTGAAAGGCACCTGAGAGAAGGTGTTTCGCGTTTAGATGTGAAAAATAAATCCTCACATGTGGGTGTAATTAATATGAACTCACAAAATGTGACAACAGAGGGTGGCCCAATGGTACCAGGTGGCCTGACTCTGACTTTATAGAGCTGCCGAGAACCATAACAATTGAAATAACATATTATTATATTGGTTTTAATCAATTTAAGGTAAAGCTAGATTAAAATTTGATTGAATTCTGTTCCAAGTAGCATGTACTGAACCAGTAAAATTTTCATTGCTAAAAAAAATGCAAGATCTACATTTATTTGTTTTGTATTTTCCAATAAATACTAATGTATTTAAAGGCCTTATGATTTGTTCATTTATAAAGTTTGATAATTTATCCGTCTTAAAATAAATTTTGTCATGCAATGTAGAAAATTATTTATTAAGTTGACAATTCTTATTAATAAAAATACAAAATTGTTATCTGCTTATAAACAATTACTATTACATGTTAAAAGAAGGGTGACAGACCACACTTAAAGAGAATAATTGTATAAAGTAGCATTAAATTAACAAAAAGGCCAAGAACAACGGTAGACACAGCAGTAGGAGCTGAACAAAGCAGGAGGTAGGAGTAGGACTGGTAGGAGCAGTTAAATACTTGGGATTTCATTTTTCGTCTGGGTACATGACTTCACAATTTAATAGGTTGTATTCACATGTTTGGTTATGGCTCCAAATTTGATTTTTAAATTTAACAGTGACAGTCCTTTTAGTATCAATGGTGATGGATATCTACTACAAATCATTAAACCATCTAGACAAAAAAAACCCACTTATTAAAACCAATGCGACAGGCAGAGATCCGAAAAAAAAATGTTTTATGTTTGGGTTAAACCATTGGTTTAAATCGGACAACCCTGACACATTGATAAGCTAAAACCTAATAAGTCATCTGGTCCCGATGAGATATTTGCAAAAGTATTAAATAAATGTAAGGGAGAACATAGTATTCCTTTGGTAAACTTGTTTAACAAGTAAATAAAATTGGATGTAGTAACATAATCCTGGAGGATAGTGAATGTGATACCGATTTTCAAAAAGGGAGATAGATCGGTCTCCTCTAACTCCCGTCTAATTTGATTAACAGCAAATGTAGGAAATTTTCTGGAAGAAATATTTAAAAACTCAATTCGAAATCACCTCAAGAAACACAAAGTGATTAATGGTTCTCAGCGTGGATTTACCAGAGGGCGTTCTGTCGGACTAATTTATTATTATTCTTTTGAACTGTTTTTAAATAAGTGGATAATGGATATTATTATGGTGTGATTTACCTCGACTTTAGCAAAGTCTTCGACAGGGTCCCAACGAAAGACCAATTCATAAAGCAGAGGCTCGTGGAATTAGAGGGAATATTCTGAGGCATCTCGGGGTGTATTCATTCACCCAGATCGCACGGTAATGCAGAGGAAAAAGCACAAGAAGCTCCTGCAGGACTTGAAGCAGAAGAAGGAGAAGTCAAGGAGGAACGGGGACGGGTATACATGGGTTATATTCAGGGGGAGGGTAGTGGAAGCAAGTGTGCCGACACAGGACCAGGGGGCAGCAACGCACCCTCCACCCGCTCTACCCCCCACCCGGGAAGTGGCACCAGCTCCGCCTTCCAGACAGGAGAAGGCGAGCGCCGTGTAAACAATAACATTTCTAACCACACCCTGCAAAATACAACGTACTTAGCAAATGCTGCAGCTTCTGAGAATGAAAGGGGGGGGGGGGGTATTACTAAGAGCAGAGACGTTACCGAGAACTAATTCTGGCTTGAATGTCATGTGCACTAATACTGACACGTTTCTTGATAAGAGAGAGGAGTTTGAAACACCACTAAGAGTACACCAACCAGATATTGTGGGAGTTGTAGAACTGTTGTACAAGAACAGGAGAATCGACCCAGAGGAATGTGAGTTCAGTATTGCTGCATATGACTCATTTATGAACCTTTCTCAAGAAACTTGCAAGAGGAGTGTGGTTATCTATGCTAGACAAAACCTTAGAGCCAGCCAGGCGAGGGTACAGGGAGATGATGTTTTTAAAAGAGTCCAAGTGGTGTAAAATTAAATTAAAGGGAGGGGACTTACTTATTGTCGGGTGTATCTACAGATCCCCAAACTGTGGCCCAGTAAATCAAAGGAACTTAAGAGCCTTAATAGACAACGCAGCGATGCTCAACCGTAGCCACCTCCTTATCATGGGGGACGACATCGACTGGAGAAACGAGTTCACCCCAAATGACTTGAATAACCCTGCTACTCTTTTTGTAGAAACTCTGAGATAATTTTCTGTTCCAACATGTTAAAGACCGGACACATTACAGAGCGGAGCAAACACCCAAGCCACTTGACCTCATCATAACAAACGAAGAGGGTATGGTGGCCAAACTGGAACATCTTGCCCCAGTTGGCACCAGTCACCATATAGTGTTGTCATACAGATTTAACTGTTACCTAGTTCAGGATAAGGCCAGGCCAAGGTGCAAATATTACAAGGGAAATTACAATGGGATGAGGGAAGAGATGAGAGGTATCAACTGGCCTGACTCATTAAGGCACAAGAACGCAGACTTTTACTTTTACTTTTATCCTTTTCACCACTGATCGGCTCGCTAGCCGCCCGGGCGATCGGTCACGTCTCTGTTAGGCACTGTTGGCAAGTACTGGGCATGCACCGCCTCCTCAATGTACCTGAACCCGCTCCAGTGTTTGTCAAGTCTTGTCATGAAAGAGCTCACACTCGGTGCCGTCACAACACTTTCTGGTAGATTGTTCCAAGAGTTTACAACCCTCACTCCGAAAAAGTTTGCCCTCACAGTTTTCTGGACTTGCGGCTTCTTCAATCTTGAGCTGTGACCCCTTGTGGAGCGAGCGTCCGCCAGCTCCAAGTTAGGACACTCGACCAAGTAGTGCCCCTTGAGATGCTTATACACCTCAATTAGGTCACCCCTTGCCCGTCTGTAGTATAAGCTAGGCAAGTTCAGGCGCTCCAATCTCTCAGGGTAGCTGAGGTGCCGAAGTGCAGGCACCAGTCTGGTGGCCCTCCTTTGAACATTTTCAACCAACTGACAGGCCCTAGCATATCTCGGGGACCAGACGGGGTGACAGTACTCCAGATGGGGAAGCACTTCACTCTTGAAAATCGTCACGAGGGACGGACCGTCTGAATATCTGAACGACCTTCTTATAAGACCCAATAATTTATTTGCCTAATTTACCTTCTTCTCGCAATGGCTCGAGAACTTCACCTCATTGTCAACATACACACCGAGGTCCTTCTCACATTCAGTCTCAAATAATGCAATTTTTTCTTCCCGTTGGGACATATGATGTGCCTCCTTACCGTTGGTATGCCCCAGGTGCATCCTCTTACACTTCGTGACATTGAATCTCAGCAGCCATTTCTTCGACCATTCCTGGAGCCCACAGAGGTCCTTCTGCAGCTCTTCACAGTCCGCTTGGTTCTTAATTTCCCGAAATAACTTGCCATCATCGGCAAACATTTGTATGGAGGAGTGTACAACGTCAGGCATGTCATTTATGAAACAAACAAACAACAGCGGACCCAATACACTGCCCTGTGGTACCCCACTTGTGACAGGTACGGATGATGATTTCGTGCCATTAATCACCACACACTGCTTGCGGTCATGTAGAAAGTCTTCTATCCACGCTAGGACATTTCCCCGAATTCCGTACCCTTCCAATTTGATTTTCAGCCTTTCGTGGGGTACACTGTCGAAAGCCTTGGCAAAATCTAGGTAAATATCGTCGATATTACCACCCCGTTCCAGAATATGGGTCCAAATATCCAATACCTTGAGAAATTGTGTTAAGCAGAAGCGCCCCAGCATAAAACAGTGTTGGCAATCCTTTACAAGGTTATTTCGTAGTAAATGTTCCATTGCAGCATCTCTGATATTACTCTCAAGTACTTTACATATTTTGCTGGTCAGGCTCACCGGTCTATAGTTGTTCGTGGAGTAACGATCGCCCTTTTTGAAGATAGGTCTCGCATAAGCCACTTGCCATTCACTGGGGACCTTTTGTTCATCCAGGCATTTACAAAACAGGATTTTCAGGGACTCGGCAAGCTCGTTGCACAACTCTCTTAGCACTCTTGGATGCACCATGTCAGGGCCGGGACTCTTATGAACCTATAGCCTGGACAGTGCTGAGTCTGTCCTCAAACTCAGGAAGGTTAATTGCATCCTCTCTTGTGAACACCGATCGCCCAAGCGGCTAACGAGCCGATCAGTGGTGAAGAAGATAAAGTACAGTGAAAGTAAATTAGATTATGGCACAGTTAAAAGACAGGAAACAAAGATTAGCATTAATGGCACTAAATCTGATTGGGGTAACGTCACTAGCAGAATATCCCAAGGTTCAGTAATTGGACCATTACTGTTTATTATATTGTATACATGAACGATATACATATAGGCATAGAAGGCAACATAAGCAAATTTGCTGACAACACAAAAAATAGGGCGCGTAATTAAATTTGATGGGGACTCCGAAAAATTACAAACTTTTTTCGTAGTTTGGAAAATGGCATAAGAAATTTAACGTGGAAAGAAATATAAAGTACTGAAGCTGGGAAATGGAAATAAGGAAACTAGCTATCAAATGAACAGCATTGGTATGGAGAAACCTGACTGTGAGAGAGATTTAGGGTTAATGATAAGTAAGGAACCAAAACAGCTATGTGAATGTGCCCGAAACAAAGATAACAAGGTTCATATCAAGGAGTGTTTGTTACATGACAAGAGAAATTATCTTTAAACTATATCTCGCGTATGTAAGACCTCACTTAGGCTCCTTCACATGAGCATTTTTTTTTGGGGGGGGGGGGGGAGGGAGGGGAACATGCATAATTTCACGCTTTTATGTGTTTTATCGAAATCATGTGTTTACACGCGTTTCAGTTCATCTGTATCGATTTATGATGGAGGATGTAAACAAGCTAATTAATTATCTGTGTGTATTTGATGAATAAGGCTATGAAGAAGCAAAGACAGCGCAAATTTGGGGCCCAGTCAATAAACAACGCCAGATTATTACAAGGTGCATTTTACACATTATATTCAGATCTAAAAGCGGATGAAATTAAGTTCTTCGTTTATTTTCGTATGTCTTCTAAGAACTTGCGAGTTAAGTGAAAGATGGGTAAATACAACGACATAAGATGTTGTGTAATAAGTTTATTTGCATTATATTTCTTTTAAATTTCTGCCATGTAAATGGCATACCTATGTTATTGTTTTTCAGCCGATACTTTTCTGAGTGAAAAGCAGACCTTCACGCTCGTGTAACGAGGGTAGCCGGCGCAAGGGCCACCTAGGCGTGAATTTGTTTAAGGTGTAGATGCTCTCACCAACACAACAACCACACGAGTTAAGGAGTTACATGAACCAGTGTCAAGGAATAGTCCGAGAAGACCGGAAACTCGCCAACTGCACTGGCTAACCATTACCCCGGAACATCCAGGTTCCCAATTACTGCTGGGTAGACAGAGGCAAGTAGCATAAAGAAACTTGCCCCTAGTTTCACCCTGCCTGGGTATCGAACCCGGGTCTGCTCACTTGCGGGGCGAATATGCTGACCATTACACCATAGGTCACCACGTACAAAACATGAACACAAACTGACGCGCGACAAAAGAAAAAACACTAAATAAATAGATAAATAAAATAACGCTTGTTTGAAGTACTCCATTGTCACTTGAAGAATTTTAGAAAGCTCTGTACCTTTTTTTTTTTCGTTTTGCGTTTTGAATGTACTCGCTGGGTAGCTTCATAGTTTTTTTTGTTTGTTTTTTTAACGGGCACAGGTCACTGACCCACATCGGGGCCTGGGGGCGAAAATGTAATAAATAATAATAATAATAATAATAATAATAATAATAACGACATACAAAAATGAAAATAAAAAGATCAAGAGTAAGAAACAAAATCTGTATGTTGTGTTGTCAATCGTAAGAGAAACAATTGAGACCCTGCAATTGTGTGTAAATGAGGCAGAAAGTCAGATCAGCAACCTGGGACTTGGTCACAATTTTTGTGAGGCCTCCTTGTTTGGTAGCTGTCTACTACCTACTACTTACAGGTTGGATAGCTATAAAAGTGATGGGGGTTGGGTGTAAATGGGGCTGCCTATTGTGGCCATTAGCCAGCTGTAGTTTACCTCTACTCTTTTTTCTTATGTTCTTATAAGACATCTGGACTTAAGCAAAGAATCGGCTTATGTGTGAGAAAAGGTGGGAGTATTGTACGTTACAATACAGCATTACTGTACGGTACGGGAATCTTTCAGCCCTTAGTAAGGCTCGAAATTACGGTAAGAGAGTGCTGTATTTTTTCAGTGTTCTTATCGTACAAACGTGTTAAGAGAAAACGAATAATTATTCACTGGTACATTAGGATTTTGTACAAGAACTCTTGCTTCTCAAGACTTGAAGTCTTCATAATGTAACCTCTCCGATATAATAAGCCCTCGAAGTCCACATGATTTTCCGTCTACCATCTCTAAGTTAAGGATCACTTATACTTGTTTTGTCTTAGTGTTTTATTTAGGCTGTGTAAACTTGACCGTGTTGTTGTTACCGTGTTAATATGCAAGTGCAATTCAGTTGGGGCAATGTTTTGGCCATTACCTCTTGAGAGTATAAGTAGTCTCAGGTTATAATATATAATGAGGCGTCCTATGACAACATCAGACGCCACAAACAGTTGGTAACATGGTCTAAATTTTATAATCCCAGGATATGTCATTGATTTAGTGCATTATTTTAACTGAACAGCAATCATTTCCTCTTATTAACTCTCCTCCTTTCTAACCATTTCATGGCGTATTTGAACACTTACTTTGTTAGCTCGTCAAAATAACTAGGATTATATGGTTATATACAACTTGTTGTTCTAATACTTAGTATAGAGAATTATTTACAATTATGATATGTGAATACATAGCGATACTTTTCGCGACATCCTGCGGGGGTCTGCGGAAGTCTGTGTTCTTGACGAATACAGAATGTTATAATCGCTCTATTAGGAATCTGACTCATCATAACATACTTTCTTGAGCCAAGCCTTACAACGTTCGGCGACCTTTCTTTTGTTAGTTCTCACATCTATAATTATATTTAAGGGAGGTACATCAGTCGTGTTTGTTTGAACGTTATCATTACTGGATTCGTCCTGAGCTTCATTGTTTATTTCCACAGATTCTTCCAGTGGATAGAGATGCTTAATAAACGAATTACTTCCTTCATTTTAATTTCAAGTTTTACAACACTAACTTGGCCACTTTCATCAGTTTATGTCTCTATGAATTTCCCCAGTGACCAGTGACCCCTACTGCTGGTATCATAAACTAAGCACACGCCACCAAATTTAATGTTCTGCTCGTAGGTCTTAGTTTTATCTCCTCGTTGTGGATACCTTTCCCTTCATGAAGTTAAATAATTAGAACGCCAAATATTATGCCAAAAGGCTAATATTTTATCCAAGTACAGTTTACGCTCATTAAATTGTTGTTGATTCTCGGGTTCTGGTAAGTATTCATCATAATGAGGATTTATTGGATAGGTATTCAATATCCTACCGTGGAGTAAATATGAAGAAGTAAATTAAAGGCCTATTAGTAACATTGATCTCAATTTCAGCTAGTAAGGTTTGCAATTCTGGGATATTAACTTGTTTTCTGAACAAGGATTTCTTAACGCAACTTTTGAGTTTTGACTATTCCTGCCATTCTCTCATAAAATCCACCATGCCATTGTGCCCTCGCTAGGATAAACTTCCGACAAATTTCTCTTCTCACTTCTGTGGCTTGAGCTAAATTAGTTTGTATTTCTGCACCTGTTTTAACATTACTGACGTTTTCGGAAAGAATTATTATAGGACAGGAAGCCCTGCGCATTTCATCCCAGATATTTCGCTCATTAACTCTATCAAGATTGGAAGGTCTATATATTACTCCTGTGAATAATTTTTCCCTACCATCGATTAATTCTATCCAAATTGTTTCTGTATTCCGCTCTGCTTTTATTTCCTTATTTATTTCACACTTCAGATTATCCCTGACATAGATTGCTACTCCGCCTCCTTTCCTAATCTGCCTATCGGTATGGAATAATTTGTAACCTGTAATTTGGTATTCGACAGGTAACTCACGTGAGTCCAGGTTTATCCATGTTTCGGAGAATGTTATTATATCGATTTTTTCGGTACATACCAACGCCCTGATTTCATCCATTTTGTTTCTCATATTTCTGCTGTTTGTGTAGTGTAGTGGACGTCTCCCCTACAACTGCTTACAACTGCGTATCCACAGCCACCACCCGCCACCACATTCCAACGTGCCGTTGCCTAGCAACCAAGAGAGAGCTGTCCCCAGATGTTACCGTTGCTTAGCAACGAAACTAGTCACCCCCAACTTTCTGGGTTTTCCCAACATGATTCATAGAGGACTGGCGGCTGCTGCCGGGTATATAAGCTCTGTCTCTCCATTGAGAACTCATTCTGACCATTCTTCTTGAACAAGCAACACCTCCTCCGCCGCCGCTGCCTGGCTCCCTTCGCTTCTCCTCGCCTGCCTGGCGGTCCTCGCTCCCGCCAGCGAGCATGGCGACCCACCAGCTGTCCTTCTCTGAGCTTCCTCACCAACCAACTCTCATTCTGGCCCATCTTCCTGAACACGCAACACCTCCTCCCAGCAAGCTCCTAGCTGTCCAGCATTCATTCAACCAGGAGGCCAGCAACAGGCAACATCTTCTCTAGCGAAGCTCCTGCACATCTACCTCCTTCAACAAGCTACTCACAGAACGTCTCTACCAAGCAGCTCCTCACCACACGGCACCTCCAGCACCAGACTGTCTATCATATAACTTATATTATATAAGAAAACCACATTAGAGTTTCCTTCCATCCTGAGTGCTAGACAACATTAATATCTCGATACCCCTACAGTAGTAGACATTTAAGGTAGTCGTGTACTGAGTCCTCTCTTTGTCGCGTTTAGGTTTTAACTCCCTGCCTAATTTAGTTTTGTCATAATTCCGAGCACTATTTCCCTGTAACCTTTCATATAAGAGTCAGGGAACCACATGATTTTTTTGAACTGGTAATTTTCCTCAGTTCCTTTCTAAAGTTGGTTCTCAATGGGAGTTGAATTTCATTTCACATCATCTCGTGTGGCCTCTTCATATTTGTTCACCCAAATATCATATGCATTGTTCTTCTTTTGTCTGTCGCTGTATTCATCCGATTTCTCTTTCCACAGTGCAGGTAAATCCCTATATAATCTAATGCATTCTACTAGGAATCTCCGTTCATCGTCCTTTGTGGCAGACATGTTGACGGGAGACACGTTGCTGCGACGAAGGTAGCAGACACACTGCCGGGTTATCCCGCAATAATACGCTCACTTGACGCAATAGTACAAGTATTGCGCAATACAGATTCAACCGATTTTGATTCCTTCAATATATTGTGTTATTCTTCAATATTGACCCCTAACGATCAAAATTATTGCTCAATATGGGTTTTTGCACAATAATATTGATCGTGTAGGGCAGCCTTAAGGTATTTAAGTGTTGTTGTTTTTGCCAAATCAGTTCTGCTGTTAATGGCAGCTTCAAACTGATCCCGGAATCAATGTCACTCCTCCACCTCTCCACTGAAGGTAGGTAATGAGAACATAAGAACATAAGAAAATAAGGAGTCTGCAATAGGACGGTTAGCCTGTGCATGGCAGCTCCTGTCGAGAGTTACTACCACTCTCTATCATCCATGAATCTATCTAGCCTCCTTTTGAAACTTTCCAGAGTTCCCGCACTTACTACAAAGTTGCTAAGCTTGTTCCACTCGTCCACCACCCTATTTGTGAACCAGTTTCTTCCAATCTCCCTCCTAAACCTAAACTTATCCAACTTAAATCCGTTACTCCGAGTCCTATCCTGCTCGGATATTATAAGAACTTTATCTATATCCCCTTTATTGATTCCTTTCACCCACTTAAATACTTCTATCATATCTCCCCGCACTCTTCGTCTTTCTAGGGAATGCAAGTTAAGTTTCTTTAACCTATCCTGATATGGAAGGTTTCTAAGTCCCGGAATCATTTTCGTCATTCTTCGCTGCACCGACTCTAGTGAATTGATATCCATTCTATAATAAGGGCACCAGAACTGAACCTCATAATCGAGGTGTGGCCTGACTAGCGCAAGATATAGTTGCAATAAGACCTCTGCACTCTTATTACTTACACTTCTAGATATAAAACCCAATACTCTGTTTGCCTTATTTCGAACATTAACGCACTGTTTTCTAGGCCGTAGGTCCGGGCTTACAAGTACGAGAACTTGAGTTGACATAGGCTTTGGGTTTTTAAACGTTAAGGACATGGATAGCTTGGTTTACAGCGTGCATTAGGTCAAATATGTGCTCATCGAACTGGATTTGTTCCCGCATCATTGCGGTGGCTTCTTCAAATGAACTAATTTTATCTATACGTATAGTCCTGATTAGCCTTACCTGCCAATATTGTCGTAGCGTAATTACATTTTTTTTTTGTTACGTGAATTAGCCCACCCGGGCACAGGTCAAACGACCCACAACGGGGCCTGGGGGGCGAAAAAAAAAGAACAAAGAAATTGAAAATAGATAAGAAAAAGGTTATACTATACTGTGATAATCTACACCACGAAGATGCCGGAAAACCAGCTTTTTAAAGTGAGACAGATTGTATAAGTATGGAAACACAGAAGGCAGAGCATTCCACAGTTTGGCTGTGTGAGGAAAGAAGGAGGTACTATAACGGGTTATTCTCGTGTGACCGACATCCACAGAGAAACAGTGGGCACCGCGGGCAAGACGTGTGTTACGAGCCCACGGCCTTGCCGGCGGTACACAGGATGCCAAATCCACCGAATATTGCTCGTTAACATACCTGTAAAAGAGAGAGAGTGAAGCAACATTGTGGCGAAGAGAAAGGGAAGAGAGATTCTCAACTAAAGGAGGAGAGTTAATAAGACGAAATGCCTTTGATTCCACCCTATCTAATAGTTGGACAGAAGAAGAGCCACCCCAGATATGAGAGCAGTACTCCAAGTTAGGACGAATGAATCCCTTATATACTTGGAGCACCTGCTCAGGAGTGAAGTAGCTGCGGCATCTGTACAGCATTCCCAACTTTCGGGAGGAAGCTTTAGCTATATTAAGGATATGTGATTTCCAGGACATATTGGAGGAAATGGTGAGGCCTAACATATTTATTTCAGAATTTGGCAGGATGATAGCATCCTGAACTGTAATTGGTGGAGATCGTCTAACTTACAAAGTGTAATTGGTAAATATTGAGTTTTATTACTATTGAACTTAACCAACTTTCTACCTCCCCATTCAGAGATGCTGCACAGATTCACATTGATAGAAGTAATGATATCAGTTCTAGAAACAGATCTAGTTTGAGAGTTAGGAGGAAGGGAAAATGTGAAGAAGAGTGAAGAGTAGGATCATCAGCGTAAGAATGGATAGAATTAGTTGTAGTGTGAAGTAAATCATTGATAAATAGAAGGAAGAGAGTTGGTGAAAGAACAGAACCCTGTGGGACGCCACTATTGGTAGAGAAAAAGCGAGACATCAATCCCTCGACAACAACTGCCATGGATCGGTTCTCAAGGAAGCTAGAGATGAGAGAACAAAGTGGGGGAGAGAAACCATAAGAGGGAAGTTTAGAAAGCAAAGACGTGTGCCAAGTTACAGTACATGGGTAACTTGCAATGATTCCATTTTGTTTAATTGAATTTACATTACCAATTTATCTGATGCCAACAAGGAACACAATTGCAAATTACTGCTTTTAATCAATGACAATATGGGTTTCCCCATTCACAGTGTTAGCTCAAAAGTTCTATAATGTGATTTAACACTTGGTGAACTAACTGAGAACACCTTATTTGAAAAATTAGATAGTGACCACCAAAGGTTACATTCTCCATCATTATTTGAATTTAAATCGCACTTAACTTCCGATCCCTCGCTAATTGGCCCAGTGTAATTATATTTCATAACGTTTTCGTAGTATTATTCTCTTTATTTAACTATTGTGCCATCTTATCAATCTATGACATATTGCACCAATTATTTTAGTTTGAATATTTAATGTCACGGTCCAGATGAACTCTGTCAAACTGATTATGGGAACTATTTAATGTTCGCCCCTCCCCCCCACCCCCGGTTAATAATACGATACCCATACATCTCTTAATCACTCGGTTTATCCTATTTTTAGGGGAGTCTTACACGTCTGACGACACGTGTATAATGGACGAGTAGACGGTTCTGGGTAAACACAAGAAATACACTCTGCCACGTTCGTAGAGTGATACGGTATATAGTGGCGTAGCTAGAGTGTGTGCCGCCCGGGGCGGCCCTTGAGTTTGCCGCCCCCGCCCCCCCCCCCCCCCCCCCCGTGCCCCCACAAAAAATACATATTGCACAGTGACTCACTCTTATATATATATATATATATATATATATATATATATATATATATATATATATATATATATATATGTATATATATATATATATATTAAATAGTTTGCGTACCAATATAATAGTACTGTACTTTCACATACTCAAATATAGTATGCTTTAAATACACCCCAAACATACTTAAACTTTATAAGTAACAGTTGAACAAAAAGCAAAAACGACATATAGGATAGGGAAAAAAGTAAAAAAAGTGTAAAAAATTAGGACCATCTTTATTTCTGAAATGAAAACTACAACTTTCTACAAAGTAACTTTTCTTGTTTTTTTGTTGGCAAATTCTTCAATGACATTGTCAAAAACTATTTCATCTGTCAATTGTCGCTCTATAGACAGTATGGCAAGATTTCTCAACCGCAAGGTGCTCATAGTAGATCTTAAGTAATTCTTGATCAGTTTTAGTTTCGAAAAACTCCTCTCACAGGTAGCAACACTAACAGCAATTGTGAGGAAAATCCTCAGCATTATTACTATATTTGGAACCGAGTTCCCAAGGTTATACTTTTGAATAAACTGCAAAAGTTCAAGGGGGCCTTCTTTCCACGTCTGTATTCTGTCTTTAATAGTTATAGCAGCAACAGCAACAAAATGCTGAAGTCTTTTTCTCTCAACGAGGAACTCCTCTTTATCAATGTCGTCGTGATCGTGATCTATTTGACACTCATATTTATCATCCAAAAGATTCAATGGGGTAAGGGAGGCATATTTTTCAGCAAGTTCATGAAGCTGTTGAAATCTCAAAGTTATTTCTTGGATCACTCTGTCCAGCGAAGAAAACATTTCTCTCCTCAATTCAATGTCGTATGGCAATTCAGCATCTCGTGATCCTTCACCAAACATTTGTTTCTTCTTTTTGGGTCGACGCTGACGCTCCATGACTATCCCCAGATCATTGCAAATTTCTTTGGCATAGTTAACTCCATTACTCACTAGCTTGTCCCTGTTTTCAACTAGAAATGTTTCTAATGCCCTGAGTTTTATATCACATTGTTCAAGCCCTTGGTTTGGAGGCAAGTCTGTGTGTCGTTAATTTCTAGAAGGACGGGTCCCCACAGGCCAAGAAAGCACAAAAAGGAAAATGATTGCAACGCACCAAGTAGAACACCAGCATCTGCCCTGGTAGCTGCATTTTCTTCTTCACCAGTTAACTTTTCTAGGTCACTTAAGATTTTTGAGAAATGTTTCTTTACAACACTTACAGCTTCTCCCCTCGCACTCCACCGAGTTTCTATTATGCGCTTGACACTTTGACCAGTGACTGAAGTTAGAACATCCCAGCGATGGGTTGATGAAGAAAAAAATACAAACAAACGCTCCACACATCCAAAAAAGGTAACAGAATTCACAGCAACAGAAGCTGCATGAACACCCGCCAAATTCAGCGAGTGATTTGTACAAGCGACAAATTCTGCTTTTTTATTAATTTCCTTGATACGTTTCTGAACACCAGTATGAACACCAACCAGCACCGCAGCATTATCATATGCTTGCCCTCTGCAATTTTGAATATCAATTCCGTCTTTTTCTAATTTTTCCAAAATCATCATTGAAATATTCTCGGCGGTTTTACCTTTTGTTTCAATGAAATCGACAAATGATTCCACAACCTTCACTTTATCTCCATCGATCATAACATAGCGTAAAACTTGGCTCGTTTGATCCTTATGTGAAATATCAGGAGTGCTGTCGAATATCATGGAAAAGTACTTTGCTTCTTTTACTTGCTTGATGACTTTGCTTCTTAAGTTTTCTCCCAAAATTTCTATAAACTCGTTCTGAATAGTAGGGGACATAAGTGGGTCAGGTGTTAGGTCAGACACGACAAGGATTAACTTGCCGCCGATACAAAGGGATGGATTAACGTCTCCAGTAGCTGCAGATATGGGTGATGAGCAGACCCAAAAGTGCCGCCCCCCAAAAGTGCCGCCCGGGGCGGACCGCCCCCCCCCCCCCCCTAGCTACGCTAATGACGGTATATATTATTTTTAATAAAAGTTTAAAGTCCTGCTATAATAGTCGAGATTAGTTTATTTCTCTAGAAACAGGGCTGCCATTTGAAATGGCATCACTTTTTTCAAACTCACAGCTGCAGTCGGAGGTGGTAGAAAGAGATGGCCTCTTCAGACCCCAAATGCCACGTTCAGATAAGTTTTAAAGGTGTTATATTCTGGTCTAAGTCGTGGACATTTCGTAAGTGAAGAAATGTGCCGTGAAGAGCAGCCTCAAACATGGGTTGGTTGGATATATGAGCGATACGGGTTGAGTGTAAATGGGTCTGCCCAGTATGGGCAAATAGGCCCGCTGCAGTTTCCTCCATTATTATATTCTTTTGGACATAAAAACCTCCCATGTTCACATCAGCTCAGCTGTCATGTACTCTTACCTGGTAAACTTTCTCCTTTTTTTTTCCAGTGCATTTACAGAGTATATCAGTACTAGACGAAGATACGAGTAAATTTCGAAGTAATGACAACGCCTGGACTTTGTTTTGAGAATGCCTGGTGCTAGGTAACATGGCAACATAGTGCTGTTATTGTTTTGATGATTCACAAATGAACAGCTGGGTATATCATCATTTATATTAATTAATGGGTAAAATTTTACTATAACTACAATAAGTATTTTGATGTTTAGATTCGAGATAGGCTATATTGGGTAAATTTTAAGTTTTGATCTTCCCTGCACTTAGACATGCAGACTTTTTTTTTCTGGTGGTTTGCGATGTGTTATGAACGATTTAGACCTTCATTTCTATCGGAAATCACTGGTTTTGAGTTACTACCCCCCCTTATCGATGTATGTTAAGCTAACCTTATGTCTCATCATACCCTAACCTAACCTAACCTAGCCTAACCTATGATCTGTATTTTCTTATGCAATCGAAATGTTTTGCGAAAGAAATCCTGTAGAGATAATGTGTCTTATTGTTTAAAGTACTTAATCCCATAGTTAGAATCTTAAGGTTCTCCAGATGACCAAAACCATAATAATACCAATATTGTTTGGGATGTTTATACGATGGAATTTGTTGTATGGACAGATAAAATCCATTGAATTAGTTAATGTGCTTAGTGATATTTATATATTCAAAATAGTATTACTGTGTTGCACCATAAAGCACAATTAATTATCTAATAATATTTATTGACTGTGCCGATCAGCCGAGAAGGTTGTGTAGTGGATCTCTCCCCTACAACAGTGTAGCAACGGAATTCAACCACCGGCGAGGTTCTCACGGGGGTCGCCACCTTGCGACACCTGCCATACTCTTCCTTACATCTGACAAGCCTAGCCGCATTCCAATGCGACAGTATCCTAGCAACCGGCGAGTTTCTCACGGGGGGGGGGGGGGGGGGGGGGTCGCCACCTGCGACGCTTGCATCCGGGTTTACTCCCGGCTGCTGTGTATATAAGCTCTCAGTCTCGTTATTGAGATTCATTCTTTCCTATGTTCCTGAACATGCAACACCTCCTCTCAGTAAGCTCCTCGCTGACCAGCTTACATTCTCCCCTACGTTCCTGAACACGGAACACCTCCTTCGAGCAAGCTCCTCGCTGTCCAGCTCTCATTCAACCTGGAGGCCAGCAACACACAACATCTCTAACGAAGCTCCAGCACGCTACTCACCCAACGTGCGAGCTTCTCACCACACGGCATCTCCAGCACCAGACTGTTTTGTATATAATATATTTTATATAAGAAAACCACCACCTAGATTTCCATCCATCTCATCCTGAGTGCGAGACAACATAATATAACGTAAGCCTACAGGTGGTCAACTACAGCTGGCTGCTTCCCGCTTGGAAGCTCACCCCAACCAGTGACATCACAACCAATCACAGAGCTTTTCGCAGCCATGTGACTCTTTAGCAACTTTAACCCTTATTTTTGACATTTTTTGGCCCAATTTATTTTAAAATATCATTACCATAGTGAATTTAAGCGTTTTCTTTACCCATTGACCTGCCATCTTACAAAAAAATTTCGACCGTCAAGTCGCCCATTATCAAGTCTAGCGAATCATCTTGTCTAGATTTTTAGAGCTTGGGTTTAAAGCGTAGCTGCTACCGCTGATTTGTCAACTCAGACGCTGTTGTTGTTGTTGTTGAGATTGTCGGACCGTAGTCCGACACGGGCCTTTGCCTATAGGCGGCCCGTTTGGTGGTTCCGGCTGGAGCTCCTGGTGCAGCCAGACCGGATTGGGATTGGAGGTGGTCCCACCTGCAGATTGGAAGGATACTGCAGGTTGCAAGTGTGAGCGAACCCCCGATCAGTGGACGCTTACTACCAATCCCCACTCTTGGACGTGGTCAATTTCGGAGTGGCGCGCCCCCCGAACTGGGGTCCGCACTTGCTGGGAGAGGATACTTTCTAAGCTACCTGGGTGGTGGGTATCGTGTGATGACCCGGAGAAGGTGGTGAATGTGGTTTGTTTGGGCCTTTCGGGTTAGAGTGGCCGCTGGTGTTGTGTGTGTTTCTTGGGAGATTTGAGTTCTGTTTCGGAGGCTTTGTGTGACCTCGCAGTCGAGGAGATAGTGTTCAAGTGGGTTGGCTGCTGGCTCCTGACAGTAGGTGCATTCCATGACGTCATTTCCGATCATCTGCCAGGAGCACTTGTACCCTAGTCGTAGTCGATGAAGGCTGACTTGGGTTTGTCTTGGTGTTTTCTTGTCAGCGAAAGGTGGTTCCCGTTTTGTAGCCGCCAGGTACCATTTGGCTGATTGGGAACCAGCGTTGAATGCGTGAAGGAAGCTCTTTTGGATGTGGAGCTTGCTAGTCTTTCTGAGGTGATTCTTGATCTGTTGCACGCTTGCTGGAACTTGGATGTGTACGCTACTAGAACGTGTAGCTGCCTTGGCTGCTTCGTCTGCCACGTCGTTTCCTCCGATCCCTAGATGACTGGGAATCCAGTGTAAGACGACTGGGCGGTTTTGTCTTTAGAATTCCTGTAGCTGTGCGAGGATCGAGGTTATGATGTGGACGTTGTCTCTTGGTTGACTGTGTTGCAGCGCCTGCATGGCCGATTTCGAGTCCGTGTGAATTATGATGGACTTGTTGTGTTGTGTTGCAGCATGTTGTAGGGCCTTTGAGATTGCTACCAGCTCTGTTTGTAGGGTGGAGCAGTCATTAGAAAGTCTCCATCGGAGGGTCTGACCTTGGGTGTAGAAGGCCGCTCCGGATGTATGATGTTTTGGGTCCACCGAGCCGTCTGTGAAGTATGATGCTGCATCAGCCGGTGTCTCGGTGGCTATGGCTTCCAGAGTTATTTTTTTGAGGTCCTCCTTCTGGAGGTTGGCTTTACTATCGCCTAGGTCGGTAATTTTGAGTGTGGCTGGTGGAGGGCTCCATGGTGGAGGAACAACGTAACCATTGTCTCGTGTGTCTTGGTTGTTCTTGACGAGTGTTTCTGCTTGCAGGTGTCGGATGACCTCGCTTGCCTCGTGCGACCAGGTGGCCCCTCGCACTCTGTGGTCGAGGTGGAGGGAGGCACTGATTCGAATTTTGGCAGCTGTGGGCTTATCTGATCTACAGATTTTGGCGAGGAGACCGGCTGTCACCTGCTTGACTCGTACTGCCAGGGGTGGTAGTTCAGTTTCCATTTGCATATTGCAAATTCTGGTCCACATGGGTGCTCCGAGTATGGTCCTGAGAGCATTATCTTGGATGACTTCTAGCTTAGCTATCTGGTCTTCTCTCAGTCCAATGAGTGCTGGAGCACTGTAATCTACCAGCGATCTGATGGCGGCCGTGTAGTAGGCTTTGAGCACATGGAGGTTTGCTCCTGCTGTTGTGCTGGTGAGCGACCTCATTATATTGTGTCTGCTCTTCGTCCTGTGCCTGAGATGCTCGAGTTGCGGCTTGAAAGTGAGTTTCTGGTCAAACCAGATTCCAAGACACTGGTGGGTGTTGGTCCAGACTACCGGCGTGTTTTGTATGGAGAGCATCTTGTCTGGTGTGTCTGTGCAGATGGCCATCGCTTTCGACTTGGCTGGATTTATCTTGAGTCCAAGTCTGTTGCACTCCTCTTCTATAAGTTGGAGTGCGTGTTGCGTGTTGGCTAGTATGTTTGATCCTCTTACTATAAGCTGTAAGTCGTCTGCATAGCATAGGAGCTTGGCTGTTTGTCTGAAAGGAAGTTTGACAAGATTTTCCATCAGGACATTGAACAGCATTGGACTGAGGATGCCTCCTTGTGGGGTTCCGTTTTCATGGACCCTGTAGCTTGAGGTTGCTCCCTGAAAGCGTACTCTTGCTTCTCTCTGTGTGAGGTAGTTCTGGATCCACCCCAGCAACCTTCCTTTGACGCCTTTTTCAGCGAGCGTCGTTGTAATGGCCAGTGGATTTGCTAGTTCGAAGGCCTTCCCCAGGTCGAGGAAGACCACCAGAGCTGGTTTGTAGTCCACTGTGCTGAGTATCTCGGCAATGTTGTTGCCTGTGCCGGTGTTCTCGGTGTAAGCAAAGATGTGAGGGTGTGGGCTGCCTACTTTCCACTTGAGTCAGTTGAGAGCCATTCTTTCTCCCGTCTTCGCTATGCAGCTGAGAAGGGAGATGGGCCTCGGTTTGTCTGGTTCTCTGGGCTTCGGAATGGGCTGTATATCTGCCTTCTTCCATTCCGGTGGGAGTCTTTGTGCTGTCCACGAAGCATTGATGGCTTGTAGCAGAGCCTCGTGTCCGGCTGTACCGGCATGGGAAAGCATGGAGTAGGTTATCCTGTCGGCCCCTGGTGCTGTGTCCTTGCTTCGTTTTAGCGACTTCTGGAGTTCTTGCTGGTTGAAAGGTCTGTCGGTGTCATCTTCACTGTTGCAGGCCTCTTCGATCATCTGGAGTATGACCTGTCGCAGACGCCGTTGTGTCTCCTCCGCATGTCTCGGGAGGTTTTTCGTTGCTGCTCGGTCAGAGAACAGTTTTGCAAGTCTCTCGGCTTCCTCTTCTGGGTTGGGATGGGTTGGTGGTGTTGGTGTTGCCTTCCCAGATGCCCTTCGGATCTGGGCCCACATCTTGCCAAGGGAGGTGTGCTCGTTCAGTTCGGAGCACCACTTGAGCCAGCTTACGTTTTTTATTTCTTCCTTCTCTTCCCTGGTATCCTTAACTATGACTTGCAGGAGATGTCTGTTTGTTGCCGTGGGATGTCTCCTGTAGTTTCTTCGGGCCATGTTCACTCTGTGGTTGAGTTCTTTCACCCTGGGACAGTAGTACCAGTAATCATTGTACTGTCTTGATGTGGGTTTTGTTTTTGGGATGGCCTCTTCTGCCGCTTGGTGAAACGCCTCGACCAATTGTTGGTGGAGGGTTGTCTCATCCACGGGTGCTGCGCCGGCCGGCTGTGATTTTTCGCGCCACTTAGCCAGGTGTTTCTTAAAGAGTCCCCAGTCTGCCTTTTGGGTATTGTATCTCCATCTCGGCGGGAGTGGAGTGGGGAGTTTGTTCACCTTCAGCGTTGTTAGGGTGGCGAAGTGGTCGCTGGTCAGCGTGGGGTGTATCTGCCAGGAGGCCGAAGGCTGTAGTGCACTGGAGACGAAGGTTAGATCTAGCCTTCCTCCCCTAGTGTGGGTGGGCTCTCCGGTGTTCAGGAGGCAGATCTCGGGTGTATCTTGAAAGGTGGTGTATAGGTGTAGGCCGTCTTCATTTGTGGGGCTTGCCGAGCTTAGGAAGGGATGATGTGTGTTGAAATCCCCTCCTATGAGTGTGGCGTGGTCAGCGGCCGAAGCAAATAATTGAGTCACCTCCAGTGAGCCCCTTGGGTTCTTGTAGATGTTGTGAACAGTTAATTCCCGTTCTTGGAGGGTTACTTTGACGGCCTGTGTCTCGATGTTTTCCCCACATGGAAATTGCTGCGTGACCTCGGAGGAGGGTATGCTTGACTTGACCAAGATCATACATCCTCTTGTTGACGCCTGCGTGAAATGCCTCCTGTATGTCTTGTAACCACTGAATTTGAAACAGTGGTGTTCTTGTAGAAGTGTTTCTTGTAGCAGTATGATGTCAAGCTTGTCCTTGGCTGCTGCTTCTTGTAGGAGGTGTTTCTTGTTTTTGATGCCCTGAGCATTCCATGTTAGGATGTTCAGGGTGCTGATGTTTTCCACCACTGTTTCATCGGGGACTTCTGGTGGTCCTCGATGGAAATGTCCAAGTCCGATTCCAACTGGATCAGGTTCATGTCTTCTTGTTCTGTGGTTTTTGCCTTCGGGCCGTGGTTCGGTTCACGGGAGTTAAAACGTCCAATTTCTTTCTGGGAGCTGTCGGTATCTTTGGTTCTTTGGTGGCCTTCTTCGGTGTAGAGTGTACCTCGGCTGTCACTCGTGTGAGGACCGGCGTGGCTTCCTCCACTGAGGTGGCTGGAGCTGTGGCGACTTGCCCGAGGACGCTCCCCATGAGTATTTGGAGCTGTGTGGGTTGGATCTTGTGGCCCAGTAGTCCGGCTAGGCCCTCCGCGAAGGTTGTCAGTACCTTGGCTAGGTCTGATACGTGTATCATTCCTTCTGGTGCCTTGGTGTGTGCTTCTTTTGTCTGTCTCGTGGTTGTCGTTGTCTGCTGCTTGGGTGGCTGAGGTGTGGCCGTAGTGAGGCCAGGAAACTGGGCTGCACTTTGGGTGTTGACCGGCTGAGGAGGTTGGCTTTGTTGTTTTGGCCTTTGGGTTCCCCACACGAAGGTACTTGGTGGGGCTGGTGTGCAGGCGGTGGGGGTCGGTCTTGCAGCTGGTCGGTTTGCCTGGACCCTCTTTGTTCTCTCGGAGCATCCAGGGTTCCAGGCGTGGTGATTGCCCCCGCAGTTGGCACACTTGGGGGCAATTTTTTCTCCATTTTTCAACTTGGTGAGGCAGGAGTGTGTGCCGTGCTTCTGTGCGCAAACTGCGCAGATTTCCTTGTACGTGCACCTTGTCTGATGGTGCCCGTATTTCTGGCATCTGAAGCACCGCAGGGGCTCTGGGACGAAGGGCCTCACTTCGTAGATCCCCAGGTTTTGAGGTCTATGGTGCTGGGGGGTGGACCGTAGTGCGTTATGAGCACTTGTTTTGTGGTGGCCGTCTTGTCGGACAGGGGAGAGCATCTCTCGGCTTTTAGGATCTTCGGGTGGTTCTCCAGGGGTTCGAGGGGTGGTTCCTTTGGGTACCGGAGGACTACCGACTTCATCAGTTTCTGGGCGGGGTCTAGCTTGGTTGATGCAACAGAGGTGGTGTTTTGCAGGTAAGTGTCGAGGGTGGTGGCGGAGTCCTTGGCTTTGGGGTGAATAATCATCTCCCCCTTTAGGTTGGGCCGCACTGAGAACTTGGCCAGTGGATTTAGCTTTTCCATCTCTGTGATGGCGGCATATGTCGTTTTTGTGTCCGTTTTCGAGATCCGGAATTTTGGCAGTGTCGTTGGAGGTGAGCTGGTGGTGGTGATGGGTGCCTTTTGGGCTGCTTGACTGCATTCGTTTCCCGAAAAAGCACGTCGGCGTTTTTTGTTTTCTACCTTCGTTCAGTTGTCGTCCTCAGTGGCGGTAGCAGTGGTGGTGGAGTTGTTGGAGGCGGTGGCAGTGTTCCTGCTTTTCAGGGCTTCATTGAAGGGTCATAACTGGTCCGCTTTCTCTGTGCGGAGCCTGTCGTGGTTCGGGTCGTCAGGTTGGCGGTTCAGGCGGGGGTCGCGGTTAGGAGGGCGTACGCACTCCATAACCAATGGTTAAGTGGTGGTTTTTTTTTTTTTTTTTTTTTAGACCCTACCTATTCCGGTTGAGTAAGTAGCAGAGGAATTTCAGCACTCCCCACTGGCTGGTGATCGTAGAGTGGTTCCTGAGCTTCTCTCCCGGAGCCCCGTTGGGGAAACCTACTTCCTAGTGTATGTGACTGCTCACTTATAGACGTGAGCTAAGTGTGCCTATTGGGGAAGGATAAGGATTGCTACCCTCTTTCCAGGTGGACCCGCACGATCACGGTTTTCCTGGAAAGACTCGGCTGGGATGGGTTCTTGCTCCAACCCCCTTTCGTGTTCACAATCTCCTGGGAGGGAGGTGAACAGTTACAGGGGGGACCGCAGGGCGAATACACTTTTGAGGGTGCAGGTCCCTAGGCCAGAGAGAAAAAGGAAAAATAGCAGTAGAAGGAAAAGAGCTCAAACCACGTCGGGAATATCGCGCTATAGCTGCTCTCCAGCTGGAGTGTGGGTCACTCACACCACCAGTGGGGAGGGCAAGCTAATGCTCGATAAACCGAAAACGCTCGTGAGTTGTTGTCGACGATGTCAGTGGTGGATGGTCCGGTCCGGGAAGATGGCCAACAATGGCGCAAGAGACAGGGCGGTCTTCACAGTTCCGGGTCCAGCAGGAGGTCTTGTTGAGAGGTCTTCTTAGTTCAGGAGCGATGTGTGAAGTGAACTCAGACGCAATTTAAATAGCAGGTTGTTAATTTACGCGCTAGATATCAGGATATCTGGTTTGAAGGACTATGTCGGGGAATTTTGGAATTTCCTGTAATTATTTACGCATACACATTATTGGTAGGATTTCGGATACGTAAAAGTAAAAATACGAGACCCTTCTCCATTGCAGCTAATAAAATATCAGTTACACTATCAAAATCTGGAAGAAACTATGTATGATTACTGTTTAGTTCAGATAATGGAGAGTATTCTATGCACTAATTTAATGGGATATCCTGGTATAAGTGAATCACAAAGGGATTATAAAATTTAGACCATGTTACCAACTGTTTGTGGCGTCTGGTGTTGTCATAGGACGCCTCATTATATATTATAACCTGAGACTACTTATACTCTCAAGAGGTAATGGCCAAAACATTGCCCCAACTGAATTGCACTTGCATATTAACACGGTAACAACAACACGGTCAAGTTTAGACAGCCTAAATAAAACACTAAAACATAACAAGTATAAGTGATCCTTAACTTATAGATGGTAGACGGAAAATCATGTGGACTTCGAGGGCTTATTATATCGGAGAGGTTACATTATGAAGACTTCAAGTCTTGAGAAGCACAATTAAAAATAGACTGAACTTATTTATTGTTTAGTTGATAGAAGTTACTAGAACATCTAGTGATGTGCAGGCTTTCCTCGCCCGAGGTTATGTCCCTGCAGGATTGGTCAAGCTCTCATGCGACGCCACAAGGAGACGCTGTCTTCCAGTACCACGTCCTCATTTTGCAGGAAATCTCTAAAGATGAATTTTAAATTATATCTTAAACTATACAATATAATTGTTTTTAATCGGTAAACTCAAGGCTGATGATTTCTCTAATCATCCTCTCCATTTCGTGGCATATTTAAACTTTGTTAGCTCGTAGATCATCCGAATAACTAGGATTATAAGGTTATATACCATTTAATATCCTAATACTTAGCATAGAGAATTATTCACAATTATATGTACAGCCTCTTCCTCTTCCAAATGTTACAATTAGCGTTGTCAATCCACCCGCTGCGCGGTATGTGAACCCTGGGGCATTCTTGTGGTCTCTCCTAAACTTGTTAGCCCACACAGATTAGTCCTCAAATAGAATATGAATTATACTGTATATGAACCACTGTTATGTGTGGCAGTGAGCAGTGATAGCACCCTTAGTGTCAAGACTTGACTGAATTACTCATAATAAGCAAATTGTATTCTAAGCTTTGCCAATAAAGTTATTAAACATTAAGAATTCCGGGTGTATCGACTCTTGAATCCAAAGTATTTAGGAGCGAGGGATAGAGGGAGGCCGAGGAGGATTGAGGCCGGTGTGTGAGATTTAGATTTTTTTTTAGATTGCCCCGGAGGGGGCTAGTTTATTGGGCGCCCCCTTACATCTTGTGCAAGGTGAAACGCAGAAGCGTTTACAGCGCCCATCTGGGAAGCATGCTAAGTTCATGCTTGCCTTTATGACTCATGCATTAAGGGCGTAAAAGCCTGAAGGGTCATAGGTTTTGTCAGCAAGTTACATAAAGTGATAGAATGATGAATGTGTGTGGGGGAAAGTTCCCGGTACATTTCATTTGTTTATGGCAAAGCGTGGCAAGTCCCTAATAATGTCAAGTGCCAGGCCTGTCACTAGGAGGATGGATCTGGTCAGGGAGGGATTAGTTTAACAAATTTATTGGCAAAGCTTGTAGTACAGCTTGCCTATTCTGAGTAATTCAGTCAGGTCTTGACACTGAGGGTGGTATCACTTCTCACTGCCACGCAGGACAGAGGTTCATACACAAGGAAATACATCATATTCATTAACAGCTATATATGTATAGAGGTCAGATTGATGTGGGTAATGTCACTGTTCACTGCCATGCAGGACATAGGTTCGTACACAAAGAGATACATCATATTCATTGACACTATATATAGGTCAGATTCATGTGGGTAATGTCACTGTTCACTGTCATGCAGGACAGAGGTTCGTACACAAAGAAGGAAATACATCATATATATGGGTCAGTGGTTCAGCAAATTTGGGATAAACAGCAAGAATGTCCTCAAGCACACCTGATTCAATGTAGTAATAACATAGTTCAAGATACAATAAGTCAGGTGGCCTGAAGTCTTTGACAGTGTCACATTCAATAATATAGTGTTCAAGTGTATGCTTTAGAGGTTTATCACAAAGTTTACATGCTGAGTGTTCCGGTATGGGTACAGCGTTACTAACTTGCCAGATGTGTCTGTATCCTAGCCTAATTCTGGCCACGACTACATCACATTGTCTGGTTCTGTCCTTATGCTGGCCATACCGGTACCTCTTGTTACAAAATTTGTCATATTTACTAATGCTACAACTGTCAGGTCTCTCTGCATATCTCACTTCATCTAGATCAGAGTTCATGATTCTGACTTGAATGTTTTTAATGACAGCATTGGACAGGCCAAGGTCATGGTCAACATTTTCTTTCTGACATGCCTCATTGGCCAGTCTATCAGCACGGTCATGATACCTGATTCCAACATGGGACGGAATCCACACAAATTCGATACGAAAGTTGTTCTCATTGGCAGTTAACACATTCCTTTTGATATCACATGCAACTTTAGACATAGAGCCTGACGGGCTGTTCATTGATTTCAAAGCACTTTGAGAGTCACAGAATATCACCCCACCTCCATTTTCTTTGAGGTAGTCTGTGGCTAAGTAGATTCCAGTTAGTTCAGTTTGTGTTGTACTGGCCCAGTTGTTCAGCCTTTGCTTGTTTGACACTATCATCTCTTTTTCTTTATATATTACAATTGCACAGCCTGTTCTACCTGTGTTTGTCTGCACAGAACCATCAGTAAAAGCATAACATTCACTTGATTTAATACTCTCTATGTGTCTGTTAATAGTTTCTAGTGTGACACATCTCACCACATCGGTGTTTAACATTTGCTTACTACCAACAGGAGTGTAATTAATAGGAACTGATATATCCAGCCAAGGAGGAATGGCATTAACGGGTTCGTCTGGGGTGATTGGGACATTCAGTTTCAAGAGATCTGCAACACTTTCATGAAGCCACGCCCCAAAGAGAGTCTTTTGTGGAAGGTTGGCGAGATGGTCGGGATTACTTAGATAGAACATCAACTCAGTTTGAGCTGTAGTTTGGGGACCATTGTTCTTCAAAACTTTGACACAAAACATGGTATTAAGTAGAGCTTCCTCTCAGATAGAGAGGGCAGTCCGAGCTCTTTCCTCATGCTTACAATTCTGGTTGATTTTGGGCAACCTAGAATGATGCGCATGGCTTCATTTTGCATTACCTCAAGGCTGTTGAGTTGTTTAGGCGGAATAGTCACAAGATGGAGAGCATGACAGTCAACTACAGAACGAATGGAGTGAAGATAGAAAGTACGAGCATAGGTGATGTTAATTCCATAGCCCTTGCCAACAAGGGTTCTGAGGGGTTTAATGTGCTGCATTAGTTTGGCACGAAGGTTGCTGACAAAGTTTGCATCATTCACACAAATTCCAAGATATTTATAGGAGCTACATAGTTCCAAGGGCATGCTGTTAATGTTATAGTCAAGAGGCAGAGGGTGAGCAGGACGAGGATTGAGGACCCTCGTCTTGTCAACAGATATTATGAGACCACATTCCACAGTCCTCCGAGCAAATACATCCAGCAAGGCTTGGAGCCTGAGTTTGGTTTGTGTCATAATGCAGATATCATCAGCATAGCATATTACGGCTTCGTTTGGCTGAACTGGAATGTCAGCAATAAGCTTATGCATCAGTATATTAAAGAGCATAGGACTTAACACTCCTTGAGGCGTGCCAAGCTCAAATGATCTCATTCTGGTACTTTTAACTCCCCTAAACAGAATGCTGGTATACCTATTGGACAGATAACCCTTTATCCATGTCAGGAGGTTACCTTGGATGCCAAAATTTGCGAGTTGCTCAAGTATAATGTCTCTCTTAGCTACATCAAAGGCTGATTTAAGGTCTATGAAGGCTGTTTGTGTCTTATCTTTTGAGTGAACAAGATATTCTGCAAAGCATGTCTGTGTGCTACGCCCGGGCATGAACCCGAACAGATTAGGGGCGAGTTTGTCTTTGACTTGAAACATTAGACGGTTGAGAACAACTCTTTCAAGGACTTTACACATACAGGATGTGAGTGAAATTGGCCTGAAGTTTGGAGAATTAGCTTTAGGGATTGGTACTATGTTTCCATGAGTCATGTCTTAGGCAGAATACCCTGTGTGAGGCTCATTTGATACAGGTCAAGCAGTGGATGGTTAGGGATCTCATTCAACAATCTCAGGGTGTTATAGGTAATGCCATCTTCACCAGGGGAGGATGACTCACCTTTTATTAGTGGTGCGTTATAGGAAACTGGATCGGTAAGGTCTGGTGAGGAACAGGCTATTTCAATATTGAAACCCCTATTAATGTGAGTGGTGTTAAGATATTGCTGTATGTCAGGAGGCAGGGAAGCGATTTGTGACACACTAGAGTGACTAGACCATTGGTCTAATAGCATGCCAGCATATTCTGCAGGGCTGTGATGAAGCTGGACTGGGGTGGGTGACTTGGTAATGGCTCTAATTTTGTTCCACACTTCTGCTAGAGTGGTTGTTCTATTAATCCCCTGTAAGAATTGTTCCCAATAGATGTTTCTCACCTGACCTTTGAGTTCACGAAATTCTCTGTTAGCTT
This sequence comes from Homarus gammarus, assembly GCA_958450375.1. NCBI lineage: Eukaryota > Metazoa > Arthropoda > Malacostraca > Decapoda > Nephropidae > Homarus > Homarus gammarus. Next base: position 1,568,742 of record CAUDMG010000523.1, read on the forward strand.
TGAGGAATACCAAGAGGTTATCACTAGTTTTATTTTGCTTATAAGTGTTGGCAAGCTGTTCTACCTTCTCTCCTTCTTTGGTGAGGATGGGGTCATGTGTCCACAGAGGTGGTTCAGTGCTGCCCCCCTTCCTCCTTGACTTAACCCAGGTGGTATAATATGTGGTAATGACATTTACAAGATCACAGCAAAATTCATCCACTGACCCAGGTGTATATCCAGCATACCATCTGTGGATGTAGGCCTTGAAGTGCAGTTTAAGATTATCTGGGATGTTAATTCTGAGCTTAGGATGGGGTTCACACTTGACATCAGCAACAATGTATTCAGTAAGTATTGCATAATGATCGCTGACTAGGTGGTCTGAGATGTCCTTAGCCTTGACATTACTGTCTACTAGGTTATACCCAATCACATAATCAAGTCTGTCCCCCCTCAGATGTGTCACTTTGTCTGTGTCGTATATAGTGATATTATGATTATTGATGTAATTCACGAACACTCTCCCATTAGAGTTACACTGGACATCACCGAGGACAGTGTGACGAGAGTTAAAGTCACCCATACACAGCATAGCATTGTTACTTGATGGCTTTGGTAACACGTCTGCTCGCAGCTCATTACACCGAACATAGATGTTATACAGCGAAAATTGACTGTTTGCTGTCTCTACTGTAAATTGTTGATAGTGAATACTTTCATCATTGTGAGTTTTAATCCATTTACAGACCAGACCATTCTTTACATATGTGAGCAGGCCACTTCCTGCTCCACTATTATATGCTGTAAACCCAGCTATCCTTGGTGCAACTTTCTTCTGGGTGCTGGACGTGTAAGGTTCTTGTAAACCAATTACATCAATGTCAAAAACTTTAACAAACCATTGTAGATCATTAATTCTGCGATTAACACTCCGGATGTTCCATGAAATGAACCTAAGCGTTCGTGTTACTTTTCCCACCTTGAATTTAGCATAGAGAGTCGCACGCTGGCTTCGTAGATCAACCTGACCAATAAGTTGACCATTTCAGATTCTGCACCTCTGGATTTCTTGATAATGTTCTTCACAGCCCTTATTCCAGTAGGATTTCTATTCACAGTTTCCTTATCAGTCCCGCAAGTTCATCCACCATAAACACTGGAAAACGTACAGGGTCATGGACAGTTTTCAGACCTGGGGTTATTAAAGAGACCACTCTGGCAGTCTTGGGCTCATTCTCCCCATTCATGCTTCCATCACTATCGGTCTCGCTCTGGCTACTCACCCTCAGGTTGCCATCATTATGAGAGGAGGCACCAGCTCCTTCAGAAGCTCCACTGACACTATCACTGCCATTGTTCACTTGTACACTTATATGGCAGGCTTTAACCTGGCCTGCATTGGCTAACGAAGGAGAGTCACTGTGCCTGTTGACTTCAGGTGGTGGAGGCGATCCGGCCGCATTGGCATCACTGAGTGGGACCACTATTGTGGATGGAGGCGGCCTCCCAGGACAATTGGGGTGCAAGGCCGTCACACCCTCCTCCCTGGACCTGGGACACTGCCCCCTGGGTGGGGAGGTGTTGCTGTTGATTTCAGGCGCTGGAGGCGACCCCGCAGTGTTGCTGTTGGCATCATTGAGCGGGACCGCTTTTGTGGGTGGAGGCGGCCTCCTAGGACAACCTGGGTGCCAGACCGTCACACCCTCCTCCCTGCACCTGGAACACTGCCACCCAGGTGGGGAGTCATGCTCTCTTCCCTCCTGAGAGGCAGCTTCCTTGGTGGGGCAGCTCCTTGTGCTATGCATTCCTGCGCAGAAGCCGCAGGTGGCTGTCTTGTGACAGTATTTCGCCACATGATTTACCCCGGAGCAGTTGTAGCACACCACAGGGGGAGGAGTCCACCGACTGATGTTACTAGGGGTACGGTACATGCCAAAGAAGCGGTACTCCTCAGGAGGTGGTTCCTTCCTTTTCCAAACAATGATAATCCCACTAAGTTGTGCACCATCCTTATAAAGTCTTCTTGCTCTGTGGACACCCTGAAGTGAGAGAGCTCTACTGGGGGAAATACCCTTGGGGAATTGGGTGACAAGGTATTCCTTCATTTTTTTGGGTCGAACAGGTACATCCCACTCAATGAGATGTAGTGAGCCGACTTCTCCATCAATGGAGCATTGGATAGCATCCGTCTCCTCTCGGCCTACATAGACAAAATGAGGGGGACTACCTGGCACGACAACATTCAGCGTATTCGTGTAATATTCCTTATTCAGGGCAGTCAACCAATTTATCTTCATCAAATTGGCTGCGTTCTCGGGGAAGGCAAGGCCCATGCAGTCAGCCCGGGGAGCAATGGGAGGGATGCACCTATTGGCTCTCCTCTGCTTCCTTCCCTGGGTCCTCATTTTGCGTTTCTGCTGACTTGTCTTAAACTTCTGAAAGCCAGCTTCAGTGTCGCCATGACTGTCGTCCTCATCTTCGTCAGGAACATCGGCAGAGCGCCGCCCAGCGATGACTTCTGCCATGGTTAGGTTTAGATGGAATCTAGGTCTTATACACTGGGGTAGAGAGGCCATATGTAGGCCAGCGGTGTCCTTGAGGCGTAAACCCTCTTATAGGACAAGGGGAGCCTGGCATCAACGGTGTGAGGGGAGGTGGGCCTCCTGAGAGCGGAGGGAGTGTGGTGTCGGGGGGGACCAAGGTAGCAGGAGTATTCTCAGTTTATAAGCACTTTTATTACACTACACTTGTTCTTAATAGTATCTCTGTTTTTCTGGTTAGATACAGTATCAAATTCAATTTTAGTTTCAAAAGAACTATCCAGCGTGGCACCATATAAGGAGGGGGTTTGTTTATACAAACCTTCACCACATGGCCAGGGGTGACCGCGGGAGTAGGCCTGCCTGGCTGACACTTACACACCCACCCCAAAGTACTCGACCCACGACAAGTTAGTTCACTTGTTATACAGGCAACATATTTGCAGTTGTTGACCTATCGGTTAAGGTAATCCTCCAAGTGTTAGTGTTAGGAAGAACACCTAATATTCAGTAACACCCTGTGAGAATCCCGCTCCTCTAATCACAGGTGGTCCACCACACACCCACCCTACACACATACTGAGGGGAAACTGTCAGGGAGGGAAGAGGTGTTGGTAACGGCTGGGGACCTGTAGGAAGAGGTCATAAGACAAGTGAGGATGTAGTGACGGAGGGTGTGAGAGTCGGGTTGGCCACAAAGTTTACAAACAGTGCGGCCAGGCTCAGGGTTGCTAATGTACTCCCATAGGTACCTGTACCCTAGACGCAGTCTCATGTACATAACCTGTTGAGATCGAGTCAGGGATTGGTACTCTTTGTAGTGGCGGTTGTCGTCACCGGTTACAGCATCATAGTGGCGTAGTGTGACGCTACCCCGTTGTTTCAGGTGTGTCCAATTTTCGTCAAATGCTTCTCGTTGTGCGGCGTGTATGCGAGATTTGAGATGATTCAGGGAGAGGGAGAGAGTGGCTTCAATATCTTCTTCTTCTTGTGTTGCTTCTTTGGCAAGCCGATCAACAGTGTCACAGGCAGTTATTCCTATTGTTATTATTATCCACTCTGTATCTGTATTTTTCTGGCTAAATAAACTGTTTCAATTCAATTCAATCATTTTGTTCTAGCCCGGCGACGGCGGATAGGGTGTGTTGGGTGGCAGGGCAGGAGGGGGAGGGTGATTTGAGCCTCGCTAGTGCAGAAGTGCTGTCACTGATTATACGGAGGTTCCGGGTGGCGGGTAATTAGGGGGTTAAGGAGGGACAGAGTTTAGTGGGGAGGGAGGGGTGGGGTGAGTTAAGCAGTTACTTGTGCAGTTACAACACAGGATATGTTAAACAAGGATATAAATACACAGGACAAAACACAAATTATAAGGAGAATGTGTTACCGCACATAAGGTGGTATTTACAGCTTGTGCCACAGGTCTGAACCATTTATGCATATTTACTGTCCAGAATTTACGAAATAATAGGCCACTGTGATAACAAAATAATCCCCCCCCCACCCCCATGTTGCACACACAAGCATCGGTCATGCTGTATTCCTCTATGTCTTTCCTTCCTCCTGCTGAAACCTAAGCAAGTGTCAGTTACCCCAGGGGGGAAGGGGAATGGGCCTTTGCATTGGTGTCCGTTTATGATTCAATGAATAAACGATACATACTCAGGAAGTTGTCAAACACAATTGTTTTAAATAACAATACCATGAAATAATACATCAGTGTACAGGAGTTCCACCTGTATAGTGTTGTTGTTTTTTCGTCATTATAGATTACTATCCACCTGTTGTCTACTGGACGGTGAGGTGACGTCGGGAGAAGGGGATAAGAGGGGGTGTCAGCGCCGAGCACAGGTGTTTAGTAAGCAATCCTTATTATGTGAATGCAGATACTTTATAATTTCTGGTGTTTGTTTTAAGTTGGGAAACAACAATAACACGTTAGTATCCGTTGTATTATGTGGATATATAACACTGCATGTTAACTTTCGGCAATACCTGATGCATGGCGATATGTGCCGTTGTATGGGGAGAAACATTATTTGTGTGTGTTAGTTGTATGCTAGAATACAATTATCATCTCAAAGACTAAATGATATAAGGATATTTATAAGGGATTATGCAATAGTATCGCAGAAGTCATATATGGTAAAACGGTAGAATGGTGAAAAATAAAAAGAAATCGGCTGCCCACACACTTTGGACATTGTCTCAGATTTCGAGGCGTTATATTAAATGTAAGTAGGTGGGTATAATGACGTAGGATAGATTCCTTATGTTATGTCTAAGCCCACCAGTCAACCTAATAGAATAGGTATCTATAATCTTATTGGTTTATACAGAGTTCAATATCTGTATAAACGATACCTGACGGCACTGGGGAATTATGTGAGCACCATCCCAATCCCTTTCTCAAACTACACTTACACTCCACTCATGATGAAGTCTAAGACACTTCCACACTATTTTGAATGTCCATTACGGTCTCTTACTGCATGCCTCGTAGTTATTGAGTGGTTTTCGCATGCTCTCACTTACAGGGAACCAATGACATTTGCTTAATGTATATATAACATCCATGGGATATGTTGTATAAGCACGTATGAAATGGTATTTATAAGGCATAGGACCAATCAAATAACACTCATATGATGGTAGTATGCTATGTGGTGTAAATGTTTTGATATTATAATGAAGTAGCAGTTTACTTAATCAAATATCACAATCTTAGAAACGGTTGTGTCTAATGTCAAAATGTTTATAGGATCCAAATATGGTGTTGTAAACTAAGTGTCCTGTCAGTCTGTGATATGAGACTTACTGTAGCCTCCTATCATGTTTTTGCGTAACGTAGTCATCCTCATCGTTGGGCACCCTCACGTCTTGGTACATTTTTTTTACAGATGTTTCTGTAGTTACTCTGAAACTGAAAGAGAACTCTTCTTTGTGATGCATAGAGTAGAAATAGTGTCCAGTTGGAAGCATTTATTAGTCCATGATTTTACGAAATAGACTAACAAGTTCTCTCACTGTTAGGTTACAAAGTTTTCTACTTGTTTATATTCCAGACAGTATTTATATACAGTTGTATTTATAATTCTGACCATAATGCGTTTGCTCTTGGTTAGATGCTACCCGGGTTCTTTGTAAAACATCGTCTAAACTACGCTAGTGATGGATGACAAAGTATCATCTCAACCTTCTTTATATTAACCAGACTCATTCTAGAGTTAAAAAGAGACTTAAAAATGGAGATCCTTCAATGCGTCGAGCAGGCAAATCATTTTTGAGGACCCCCAATAGACCGAACTTTGGAGTAGACTGTGAATGCTGTCGCTGCATCACACTTGACTGTAAGTTCAGACTTTATTCTTTCTATCTCGGCAAGGCAAAGGTGGATTATCACCAGAACTGTTCGCAGTTAGTATATTGTTGGCAGTGTTCTTACCGAAGCAGGGGTTAGGAATAAAGACGACTATAGCTGTAACCTAAAGCTTTTTCGAGTAAAGCGAGATAATAAAAATGTCCAAAAGGTGATGAATTGTCTGGACACCACCATGGGTCCACTGTCATGAAATTCAAGTTAATAATCTGTAAAGGAATCTAAAGGAAAGTTTGTTGCACTTGTTGGAAAAGGGCAGAGCTTGGAAAGAAAAGTTCAGAAAAAGGTGCTTAAGTGATGAATCAAGTCATAAAAAGAACATCCCTTGCGGGAAATTAGTGAACTTTACCTCTCAAGTAGTATCTGTGTGAATAAAGGTTACAAAAGAGCAAATATTCAGGAGCTGAAATATACAAGAGATTTGCTTGGAAGATTGTTGCATTAGCCACCTGGATGGAGATCGTTCGTCGCAAGATATATTTTTCTTATCCACTAACGCCAGTGTAGCAACAACAACGGATCTCTCCTGTTAGCGACAGAAACCCAGATGTATACAACAGCCAAATTTATTCTTGTGGTAATGGCGTATGTACCTGTGACAAGTACACACACAAAAAAATAGTCCCCATATGTGTCCACACAAATTTTTGTTATGCATAGGAAAATAACAGACGTGGACTAGCAGAGACAGAAATCGTCACAGATATGATATTCACGAAGAAGGAACATGCGATCGACAAATGGCGACTTAACAAGAGAAGAGAAACATAATCATGACATATATGTATTAAGACAGCGCCTCAGGGGCAATATCATCACAATAATATTTCACACGCTAAAGATCAAGCTTGATAAGACGATCGAGTGTCTTTAGTCAGTAAAACAATGCCTGTACTCAGGTATGATCTCTTATCCCCCTAGCGCGGCACGGCGCTAACCCCAGGTTCTAATGCGCTTTGAAAGTGGGCTGCGGGCATTAAACTACACGAGGTCACGTTGTCAGGCATTGGGTTTCAATCATTGCAATCAATCCCATGACAAACTAACCCATAGCACCTGTTGCTGCCAGCACCTAGTCCTATGGCGCACCACCACCTCCCTCCCGAGGTGTGAGTATCCCTTACTTACTGGCAACGCATATGGCTCTTGCCCATGTCGACGGAAGTATAGATAAAACAGATAATTGTGCTCTAGTGAAACAGCTGGATAGCAGAATAGAATGTTACATACCCAACCAAGTATATTTATGTGTTGAGAATGGCATATCTGTCTTGTACCTGCTGCTGGATAACAGTACGGGGACATCACAGTTATGATCGTTACTAACCTGTGCACTGTGTGCAGTCTTTGATACATACACAACATCTTTAACAAGAAATTGTGAAATAGCAGCTAGAGGAGCAACAACCATATGTGTGAGCCATGATTTAGCTGTGGTGACATGTCAAAGCTATGTCACTTGTTAGCACTTGTTTGAACTAACTGTTGTTCCATCGCTGGTACCTTTGATACAGCTGACTGAGATGTCAGGTAACCCCACGGCTTGTCACCTTTGATACAGCTGAATGAGATGTCAGGTAACCCCACGGCTTGTCACCTTTGATACAGCTGAATGAGATGTCAGGTAACCCCACGGCTTGTCACCTTTCATACAGTCGTAGATTGGTTGATAGCTGGAATCGTCACAGCTGTCCACTATTGCACTTATAGTTATCTTAGCTTGTAAGTTACACAAGACAAGACTAACATGTAGTTTTCTGTTCACGCGTTGTTCCTTGGTTTAACATAAACACACGTGGTAATTTTCTAGTTATATTAGGGTAGTAATGTCTGTACAATTATTTGGTATTGTCAGACTAATGAGCATCAGCTATTAGCTTGTAATTAGCTGAGAGATATTGAGAGAGATATAGCCCAGAGAGCTTGTCTTTGGACACGTCTTTAGAGTATCGTGTCGGGCTATGAACTGGTTGTTGGAGGATATCCTTATTTCAAATGGCCATTAGCGAAGCAGCTGACGCACACACAGAGGGTTGGGTGTGAAGATTATGGCTGTCAAGTCAAGATGATGTGATGATATAAACAAATGCTTATTCTAGCTTAGATGCTCGTTGCTCAGGGTGATAGAATGTATATAATCAATATATGTTATTAGCTCATATTTATGTAATATTACTGTCTCGGCCACCACCCACAAAGTTCCACGCGGTGTAATATATTCACGCAGATAAGCCCTATGTATACCTGTCCTTGTTATAATAAATGTGTGCTTTAGCTAAGCTGAGATCTTCAACCTTTATGTAAATGGTGGTTGAGACTTGCCTACAATGCCTTTTGAATGTGTGCTTCTGCGTGAAAAAAAAATACCAATACTTATAGAAATTTTTTTAATTTTATCAAAACTTATAATGAGTTTACTGAGCATTGACTATTGGTTGTATATATTTACAAATCACGAATTCAAGTTCAAGTAGGAAAGTAAAAGGTTGATGGGTTGGCAATTTTTTTTAGGAAAAGGCTAGGAACTTTACAGTAGTCTGGCAACATGTAGTAACCCTTAGCTTGCCCTTATCCTGACACAGCAAAATTATTCTGTTCCGTGCAGGAAAAATAAAAATTAAAATACTGAACATTATGAAGGTGTGCATGGAACACAGATCTAATAATAATAATAATAATAATAATAATAATAATAATAATAATAATAATTAACGGTTTATTGAAAGAGCATGGCAGCCGAAAGGATAAAAATATGCAATTACATATTTGGGGAATATGATATATAATGATTAGGTGGGGAGAAGCTCAAACTACAGGGCATTTCAACATAGTGACAGTGTAAAAAGTAATATTGGCTGGGAGTGAATACACTGGTTGATTACAAGTTATTTATAATTTTTACAATGGTTGGGACTGGACTGTTCTTATAGCATGCTTCTATGGGTTAGATGCAGTTGTGGTGTCGAAGAACAATTCTCGGACGAGGGATCTTGGGTGGTAGTAGGAGCCGGTGTCGAGGATGGTGCAGAAGCTTCTCACCAAATTTGCAGATGAGGTCGTGGTGATGGTCAGAAACAGCCGAGAGGGTCAGTGTGTTGAAGGCTTCTTGACATTTGGAGTAGGAAGGGGAGAGAATAATCTCGTAGGAATGGGTGTGAAGATATTGATGAAAGGCTGTAGGTGCACCTATTTGTATAAATGTTAACTCGCCAAATGTTTATGTAGCACGTGTGTCCGTGTATGCTGAGCATACATGCTAGTGTAAATATGACGACCTACAGTGTATCAGCACCTCCTGATCTTCTATAGCCACTAAGATTAGTCATTCAATACTCGTAGAAGTTCAGTTTGTTTAACCAATGTCAAAATTGTCTCAGTTTGCTTCTATTGGGAATTGTCCCATATTACATGCATTAAACTTAGAAGTAGAAAGCAATAGAATCAGGGCCGGATTCAGGAGTGAGCAAAGTGGGCAGCTGCCCAGGTTCCTCCACAATCTAGGGGCCTCCACATGTGCGGTAGTAGCTATATCAGGGCTGGTCGACTTGAAACCACATGAATGACTCCAGTCACGTCTCACTTTTGTGTGTGTGTGTGTGTGTGTGTGTATTGGGAATTTGTGCATTATCAATAAATATACAGTTAATAATAAATTTCTCAATGTTCTAATTTCCTCAATATAACTGCATATGGCTTCAAAATTCTCCAAAGAAGTGTTCAAATTTCAAAATTTTCCCGGGGGGCTTGCAGCGCCCCCCGGAACTCCCAGATGTTTAGGCTCGCTTCACTCGCCACCCCAACCTCTTGGGTAGTTATAATGAGGGGGGCCTCCACAAAGAGGCTGCCCATGGGCCTCCACAGGTCTAAATCCGGCGCTGAATAGACTATGTATAAAAAAAACATCATGTGTATGGATAGCTTGTAATGCATCTAATAGTACTTCACTTCATGCTCTTGGAAGATTGGGGTTAAATAAAGATCTCTCTTGGCTATCTGCAAAGCATCAAGGAGATTAATAACAGCTTGTGTTATATACCATTCACGTGTTCTCCAATTTAACTATGTTTTTGCGGTGGTAGTGCCAAACAGAGGGCTGGAGACCAAGTCCATGAAATTGAACAATCTCCGTTTTTCACATAACTGAGCCTGTAATATATAGATGTACAACTATCCACGCTTAATTTGTACGTGCAGAACATAGTTTCATACGATAATTGTTGGATACAGCTTGTGTATTGCAGAAGTAGGATCTACAACTTGTGTAGAAACATCGTGAACATTAGTGGAAAGCAAGTCAGGGATCACCATTTTCAATCTGTCCACACGCACTACTTCTGTAATTTGTGTACTTGGCTTAAGTTCTTTGAATTTGTTGCCTTTCAGGTTCTCTTATCATGACAGCTTCGCCTATTTCTAGCTTGATAGGCTTAGCATGTTTATCTTGCTTGTAAATCATTTCAGCGCATGGCACTGCTAATTATTTACGCACTTTTCCATGGATGTCAGTGAAGACATTGATTTGCTTCTTTGCCTAATCGTCCATGTTACATACAGGTTGTGAATGTCCTGTAAGTATGTCAGAGGGTAATCTTTTATCGGTCCCATATATGATATAGTAGGGTGATATGCTTGTGAAGCTATTTATTGACCCATTTATTGATGCTGATACTTGAGGTAACCAATCCTCCCATGCTATCTCCATTGGATTCACTAAATCTCTGAGAATCTCTAGGATTTTGTGATTGGTCCTCTCAATTGGGCAATTAGATTGTGAGTGATAAGCTGCTGTGAAGCCGATTATCAGGGGTTAAGTAGGTACCTAGGTGAGGTCACCTGGGAACAGTCATGTCAGTGCCCAGTAGGAAGGGGTGAGGTCATAGATGACAACAATTGATCATGACTATAATATATTCACTAGTATACTACATAAATCACAGGAACAAAATATACCATACAGAAAAATTAGGTCAAATAAGAATGAACCAAGGTGGATGACCAGAAAACTTAAACATGACATAGGAATAAAGAAAGGAATATATAAGAAATTAAAGGGAGGGGAGGAGCAGCTCAGAAATAGGTATAATGAACTATCTAGGAATGTTAAGAAAAATGGAAGGAAAGCAAAGAGAGACTATGAAATCAAAATAGCAAGAGAATCCAAGGCGATTCCCAAGGGATATAGAAAATAGGTCAAGGACAAAGTTGGGCCCTTAAAGTCAGGGAGGGTAGAAGTGATAAATGGCAGTGAAGAAATAAGCAAAGCATTGAACAGGTACTTCTTATCAGTTTTCACAGAAGAAATTCACGAGGAAATTCCAGAGGTGGAACTGATATTTAGGGGAAAGGAAGAAGAGAAATTAAAGAATATCACTATCAGAAAAGAGAATGTTCTTAAGAGGATAAATAACTAAAGAAGACAAAATCCCCAGGGCCGGATGAAATTTTCCCTCGAGTCTTGAAAGAGTGTAGGGAACAGATTAGCGGACCCCTAGTAAATTTATTTACAAAATCATTAGACACTGGAGTTGTGCCAGACTTGTGGAAGCAGGCAAAAGTGGTACCCATACTCAAAAAGGGAGACAGAGCATCAGCGTCAAATTACCGGCCGATCAGGTTTGACGTCAGTCCTGGGGAAATTTCTTGAATCAATTATAGCAGATAGCATCCGATCGCATTTAGAGAAAAGCAAATTAATCTACGACTCTCAACATGGGTTTACAAAGGGAAAATCTTGTCTAACAAATCTGCTGACGTTTTTTAGGAAAGTCTTCGAGGTAGTAGATAACGACGAAAATTACGATGTTATTTACTTAGACTTTAGCAAAGGCATTTGACAGAGTACCGCATCAGAGGCGTCTGAGAAAAATTAAGGCTCATGGTATCGAGGGGAAGTTTTAAATTGGATAAAATCATGGCTCACCGATAGAACGCAGAGGGTCAGCGTAGATGGTGTTAAATCTGAGTGGGGCCGTGTAACCAGTGGGGTTCCCCAGGGGTCAGTACTAGGCCCGCTCTTGTTCATAATCTACATAAACGATCTAGATACTGGGATCAGCAGTGACATAAGCAAGTTTGCGGATGACACCAAAATAGGGCGGCAGATTAATTCAGGGCAGGATGCAAATGCTTTTCAGGAGGATCTAAATAAACTGCAGGGGTGGTCTGAAAAATGGCAAATGAAATTCAACACCAGCAAGTGCAGCATACTTAATATTGGAAGAACAAACTGTCAATGTATACAGCCTTAAGAACATCAACCTAGAGAAGTCGACTTGTGAAAGAGACCTTGGGGTACTTGTAAGCCCGGACCTACGGCCTAGAAAACAGTGCGTTAATTTTCGAAATAAGGCAAACAGAGTATTGGGTTTTATATCTAGAAGTGTAAGTAATAAGAGTGCAGAGGTCTTAATGCAGCTATATCTTGCACGAGTCGGGCCGCACCTCGATTATGCGGTTCAGTTCTGGTGCCCTTATTATAGAATGGATATCAATTCACTGGAGTCGGTGCAGCGAAGAATGACGAAAATGATTCTGGGACTTAGAAACCTTCCATATCAGGATAGGTTAAAGAAACTAAACTTGCATTCCCTAGAAAGACGAAGAGTGCGGGGAGATATGATAGAAGTATTTAAGTGGGTGAAAGGAATCAATAAAGGGGATATAGATAAAGTTCTTATAATATCCGAGCAGGATAGGACTCGGAGCAACGGACTTAAGTTGGATAAGTTTAGGTTTAGGAGGGAGACATGAAGGAACTGGTTAACAAATAGGGTGGTGGATGAGTGGAACAAGCTTAGCAACTTTGTAGTAAGTGCTGGAACGCTGGAAAGTTTCAAAGGGAGGCTTGATAGATTCATGGATGATAGAGAGTGGTAGTAACTCTCGACAGGAGCTGCCATGCACAGACCAACCGGCCTATTGCAGACTCCTCATTTTTTTATGTTCTTATGTTCTTATGTTTGTTGAATGCCGTATTGTTGGCATATGGTTGCTAGAATTATATTCTTGAATTCTGATCCGTTGTCGGATAGAAGAACCTTTGGTGTAGTGAACGGACATATAAGATGCGTCACTAAAGCGTGTGCCACAGTCTCCACGGATTTATCGTGCAAGGGGACTGGAATCATGAATCTGGAGAAGTGATCAGGACACACAAGTATGCAGTTGCAATAAGTCGATTGCGACTGTGTCGAATGGACATTCAGGCGTTGGGTATTCGAGAATTGGAGCAGGTTGCATCGTCGTTCCCTTGTGTTGAGCACGAGATAAGCATTTAACAATGTGTCGCTCGATGTCCCTTTTCATCGTGATCTAATTGTAAGATTTTCTTATCTCTGCAAGGCATTTGTCATGCCCGGGATGGCCTGCTTGAGGAGTTATATGATCCAACTTCTCCTGCCTGGTTTGTTCTTGTGTTTGTGTAACTCTACCATTCGGTAACTGAGTAGGCTGTGCAACAACATTAGTATGGTACACCAGGAAATCACAAAGACAATATCCCTTTTTCAAGATTTTGCGATTGTCAGTTCTATTAAGAACAAGGATATCTGTTAAACCACCTGGTCTAATTCTGCTCAAGGTAAACTCAAATGATTGGTCTTTAATCTTAACATTTTCGCTAAGACAGACAGCGTCAGTACCAGTGTAAATGTCTGGGAACCGGAGAGTAGCTCTGGTTATTTCCAGCCAGACATAGGCATAGTTGGGAGAGAACAGAAGCAACTCAAGGATTTTCACAGTTCCTTTCTCTCCCCGCTATTTAAGAAAGCCTTGATTGTTCATCTCTCTACAGAATGGGAGAAAGATATGTCATTTATAAGCTTTACCTGGGCCTTGATAAGATCTGAATTGGAAATTAAGTAGAAAATGGGAAACTAGGTCATAAGAAAGTTAAAGAATTAGAATGTCAGTATTAGGAGGCAGTCAAGAGAACCATCAGACATTTGGTTAGTGTTTCAAATTTGATCAATGGTGTTGAAATCGTAGTGAGGGTTAAGAACACAAATATTCTTGGCTTACTACTTCACCGTGTGCATGGCTTACAAAATAAGGTGTGGGTGGCAGAAGTCTGCGTGGGCTACCTGCGGGTACTTGTATTGTGGGGCGGGCGTGGGCTAGCACTGAGAAATCTCTGCAGGGTGGGGCAGGTGTAAATTCACTCATGCGGGTGCGATTCAATATGTGAATTTTTATGGGTCAAGATCAGTTATTCCTTAATTTTCCCATTTTACTTTTGGAGACTAGACTGTTAACAGATGATCTACCTCAGAGAGAAAGAAAGGACTTGTATTGCCCCTCCCTAATATTGACCTCACTTCGACCTCTCTGTCTCCACTCTCTACCCCTTTCTCTTTCCATTATTCCCCTTCCTATCTACCTTTCTCCTGTCATTCTTCTACCCTCCATTTTTAGCAGGATTGCCAAGTCCGCGACTTTGTCGCACAATTTGGCGACTTTTGAACACCGTTAGCGACAAATTTTAAAGGGTTGTGACTGACGACTTTTGAGTGACTTCATTTAATGAAAGATTTTGTTCAGAAATTAATTTTTTTCTCGTAACGCTGAGCATTAACTGAAGGAATACACCCACCACACACTGACACCCTCCACAGTCCAGACCTCACCTCTTCCTCACCCTCTTCCCCTTCCCGCCAGTCCTCAGCCACATCCTTGTCCTTGCGGGGCAGAATTGACATGTTGGTCATTTTCATGCAAACAAGGTCAATCTGGCCTATTTTGGCGTCATTTTGATGAAAATGTTCAGTATGGCATATTCTATTTTTGCGTATGAAATCAAGGTTTAACATATTTAACGTTTTTTCTTTATTATTTGGTATTGTTTCATGAATAAAGCTGAGAATGTACCCCGCCCCACCCACCCACCCAATACTAATACCCATCACAGACCTGACCTCACCTCCCTAATCAAGGTTTTGCCAATTGGTCATTTTTCTTCATCATTTGGCATTCGACGTTTTTCAATTGGGCGAAAAATTCAGTTTGTCCATCTTTTATTTGGGCGACAAGATACTGGTAATTAAGTGAAAGGTCATCCATCATTTGGGCGAAAACAGTATAGGCTACCAGTGGGTCAGCGAAGATAAATGAACATAACCTTGCAACTGATAAAAAAAAAATAATAATTACAATAACTTTAGTGCAAGTGAAAAGAGAGCTTAGACGAGAATTTTCGGTACTTGGTAAAACTGGTGTAAAAACAGGGCTGAAATTTTTACTTGTGAATGATGAGCAAAAAAGCATAATTATGTTTTCCACTTTCAATAATTTAGAATGCCTTTGCAATGACCTGGAAGAAATTTTTGCTGATGGAACTTTTAAATGCTGTCTTAAGTTCTTTTACCATCTGCATACAATTCATGGTTGTAAAGAAGGAAACTACCTACCATTAATATATGCATTACTAACGGCAAAAACAGAAGGCTGTTACAGTGATTTGTAGAACGATGTAATTCTGATCTGTAATGAGAGAAACATAAAACTAAATGCAGCACCTATCCATACGGACTTTGAACAAGCTACGATAACTGTTGTCAAAACTTTATTCTCTGAAACCACGATCAAATTCTGCCGGTTTCACCAAGTGCAGAATACAAAGATAAGACAGGAGATATTGGGAAATGGCTGTCTCAATTTTTTGGCTTTCCGAGCTTCTCTCTGTTTGCGGCAAATATGGGTCCTAAGTTGTAATAGTGTTCGAGGAGCAACGTAGTCAGGTGTGGCCTTGTTACAGCCAGTCTTGGCAAAGCCATCTGCTGCCTCATTCCCCAAGATACTGAAAAGACTGGGTATCCATAGGAATATCACAGGACAGCCTGCATCCTGAAGTGTAGATGTTAACCTTCGTATTCGGAGGATGAGGTCCTTATATTCCCCTGATCCAAATGCGATCCCGTCGAGAGCAGACCTGGAATCGCAGCAGACAAGCAAGGGGCAGAAACCATCTGCTTCTTCCTCAGCGAGAAGGGTAGCAAGGAGGGCTATCAGTTCAGCCTGAGTGGATGATGCCCCTTCAGAAACTCTGAGAGAAAGTTTGATAGGCTCAGGGGCATCAGGACGGGAGATGTAGACACCAGCCCCGGCCCGACCTGTAGCGGGGTTAACAGAGCCATCAGTGTAGAGGACGACCAGTGGGCGATCCTGGAGAGGTGGTATTTGCAAAAAATAACAGGGTTCACATGGGACTTCAGGAGCGGTCCACCGAGGGCAATCACTTCAGGTTGAAAATCCAGCCAGGTAGAAGGAGACAAACCAACAGCAGGGGTGACAACAATATCAGGCAGGAGGTCGTGTTCCTGAAGGGCTCGGATGAGTGATCCTTTCCTCACAATAGGGGAAGAACAAGGGAACAGTGAACACAGAGAAATATGCATCCGCTACAACCCTAAATTGGGAAATGAAAAACAATGTCAATATGGTCAGAATCACAAACTTCCGATAGGCGGAATATGAGGTGAGTCCCCGTTAGGAACGGGTGAGGTCACAGGCGACACAACAATTGATCATGACTATATTATATTCACTAGTATACTACATAAAGCGCAAGAACAAAATATACCATACAGAAAAATTAGGTCAAATAAGAATGAGCCAAGGTGAATGACCAAAAACTTAAGCATGACATAGGAACAAAGATAGGAATTTATAAGAAATTAAAGGGAGAGGAGGAGCAACTCAGAAATACTGTAGGTATAATGAACTATCTAGGAATGTTAAGAAAAATGTAAGGAAGGCAAAGAGGGACTACGAAATCAGGATAGCAAGAGAATCCAAGGCGAATCCCAAGGGATTTTTCCAGATATATAGGGCAAAGGTCAAGGCCAAAGTGGGACCTTTAAAGTCAGAGAGAGGGGAAGTGATCGATGATAGTGAGAAAATAGGCAAAGCATTAGACAGCTACTTTTTATCAGTTTTCACAGAATAAATTCACGAGGAATTTCCAGAGGTGGAACTGATATTTTGGGGAAATGAAGAAGAGAAATTAAAGAATATCACTCTCAGAAAAGAGGATTTTCTTAAGAAGATAAATAAATTAAAGATGACAAAATCCCCAGGGCCGGATGAATTTTTCCATCGAGTTTTGAAAGAGTGTAGGAAAAAGATTAGCGGACCTTCGTAAATTTATTTACAAAATCATTAGACACGGGAATTGTGCCAGACTTGTGGAAACAGATAGAGCATCAGCATCAAATTACCGGCCGATTAGTTTGACGTCAGTAGTGGGGAAATTTCTTGAATCAATTATAGCAAATAGCATCCGATCACATTTAAAGAAAAACAAATTAATCTACGACTGTCAACATGGGTTAACAAAGGGAAAATCTTGTCTAACAAATCTGCTAACGTTTTTTAGGAAAGTCTTCAAGGTAGTAGATAATGACGAAAATTACGATATTATTAATTTGACTTTAGCAAAGCTTTTGACAGAGTACCACATCAGAGGCTTCTGAGAAAAGTTAAGGCTCATGGTATCGAGGGAAACGTTTTAAATTGGATAAAATCATGGCTCACCGATAGAACAGAGAGGATCAGCGTAGATGGTGTTAAATCTGAGTGGGGCTGTGGAACCAGGGGTCAGCACTGGGCCCACTCTTGTTCATAATCTACATAAACAATCTAGATTAGGGGTCACCAAACTACGGCCCGCGAGCCGGATCCCAAGTCCTTCCCCGGCTCGTGGTAGCTCAAAACTACGCTCTGACGTTACCAGAGCTTTCGTTCTGGCTTGCAAGTATTGAACAGAATGATTATGCGGCCCGTGCTCGTCATTCTTTCAGTTATCCGGCCCACTGTGAAAAACGTTTGGTGACCCCTGATCTAGATACTGGGATCAGCAGTGACATAAGCAAGTTTGCATGGCACCAAAATAGGGCGGCAGATTAATTCAGGGCAGGATGCAAATGCACTACAGGAAGATTTAAATAAACTGCAGAAGTGGTCAGAAAGGGGCAAATGAAATACAACACCAGCAAGTGCAGCGTACTTAATATTGGAAGAACAAATACTGTCAATGTATACAGCCTTAACAACATCAACCTAGAGAAGTCGACTTGAGAAAGAGACCTAGGGGTACTTGTAAGCCCGGATCTACGGCCTAGAAAACAGTGCGTTAATGTTCGAAATAAGGCAAACAGAGTATTAGGTTTTATATCTAGAAGTGTAAGTAATAAGAGTGCAGAGGTCTTATTGCAACTTTTCTTGCGCTAGTCAGGCCGCACCTCGATTATGTGGTTCAGTTCTGGTACCCTTATTATAGAATGGATATCAATTCACTGGAGTCGGTGCAGCGAAGAATGACGAAAATGGTTCCGGGACTTAGAAACCTTCCATATCAAGATAGGTTAAAGAAACTTAACTTGCATTCCCTAGAAAGACGAAGAGTGCGGGGAGATATGATAGAAGTATTTAAGTGGGTGAAAGGAATCAATAAAGGAGATATAAATAAAGTTTTTATAATATCCGAGCAGGATAGGACTCGTAGCAACTGATTTAAGTTGGATAAGTTTGGGTTTAGGAGGGAGATAGGAAGGAACTGATTCACAAATAGGGTGGTGGACGAGTGGAACAAGCTTAGTAACTTTGTAGAAAGTGCTGGAACGCTGGAAAGTTTTAAAAGGAGGCTAGATTGATTCATGGATGATAGAGAGTGGTAGTAACTCTCGACAGGAGCTGCCATGCACAGGCCAACCGGCCTATTGCAGACTCCTTATTTTCTTATGTTCTTATGTTCTTATGTCTTCTAGATGGAGGTCGGCCTCGGACAGCAGGAGTCAAGTTGGCTTGGACTTAGTTGCCTCGAGGATCCCGTAGAATGGAAACGGTAGTTTTCAGGTCAAACTCCTGGACACGATCCTGTAAGGGGAAAAGACCAAGTTCGGTATATAGAGAAGTAGAGGGTGTTCACTGAGGAGCCCCAAGGATGATACGAGCAGCTTTCCTCTGGATAACTTCGAGACGGTTGACAGCAGTCCGACTAATGTTGACGAGGGCAGGGGCGGCGTAGTCGACACAGGAACGGACAAAGGACTTCTACAAGGTGAGAAGTACAGGGATTTTGGCACCAAGGGAACCCCTGCACCTGGTAGAGAAGGGAACGAGACGCCGAAAGCATATGTCTCGAAGATAGAGGACTTCAGGGATCTGACAACGTGTGCGAGTTACATACACACCCAGGTAATTTGTCTCATTAACCCAGTCCAAGGGCGTTCCTGATAAGATAAGGGGGGAGGTACAACAACACCGTGCCACATGGCTTTTGTTTTCGCAGTTGAAAGAAGGAAACCAAGTGAATCACACTCTCTGGAGACCAGATCAAGGGCTTCCTGCATGCTGAGGTAGTCAGGGGCGCAAGTTCAGCTAAAATGAGGGCAGGTTGAGCCGTATCAAAGGCTCCCTTGATATCAAGAGAGAGAGAGACACGAGTAGTCTGATTGCAATAAAAGGAATCAGTGGAGTGTGCTGTGCTGCGATGTTGTATGAAACCATTGAGGGAGTTGTGGGCCGCCTATGGTGTGAAGAAGGCGACGATGGAGTATCCTCTCCATCATCTCGCAAACACAGGAGGTAAGACTAATGGGTCGATATTTCCCAGGATCTCCCGGCTTAGGGATGGGGATAATAGTGGCAATTTTCCAGTTAGACGGGAGAACCCCGTGTTCATAGGACATACTGTAGAGAGCAAGCAAGGAGCCGTTAGGAATATTAGTACAGGCGTTGAGGACGGAGTAGGTTATCTGATCATCCCCAGGAGAGGTGTCGTTTCTAGAGCGACGGGCACTGTCAAGCAAGAACTGTGTGATGGGATGATCAGTGGGGGCAGGGGAGGTAAGAGCAGCATGAACAACAGGCTCAGACTCATCGATGCGAGCCTGCACTGCCTCCTCCATCGGATCTGGAAGTGCCTCAGGGGAGGAAGCTCGTGCCCAGTCCTCCATTAAAGAGCAGGCTTGGTGCAGACGGTAGGATGAAAGGAGGTATGACCGTTCAATAGTAAGCCAACATCAAGGAAACTATGGGGGAGGCGAGTAGGATCGTCAGGACAAAGAAAGTGAGCATCATCATCCCCATTAAGATACTGTGAGAGATGTGATCCGTTAAGAGAACATGGAGTGGGATGATCTAGAGTAAGAGTGGGATGGCGGGCATTAAAGTCCCCAAGAACAAGAGTGGGAGCCCCATGATGGAGGTCGTAAAGAACCTGGGGGTCCAGAGAATTACTCTTGAAATGAACATTGACTACACGAAGGGTCCGGTCACCTACAGTAGGGGAGACAGAAAGTAATTCAGACGGGGGTCCATGTGAGTCAGGTGAAGGGAGACGAGCCTGTCTACGGTATCGAGGCAGGGTTTAAACAGAATAGCCAGAGAGGAGGAGTGCAGTAACATCGCCTGTGATGGTTTCCTGAAGTAGAGCGACATATACTTGATGGGAGAGCACAAACTGGGCGAGGTCTATGTCCCTCGATGTACCATTGCAAGAAGAGGAGGGAGCGGCCTCCGGTGGGAGATGAGTCGGTGGGGATAGTCGGGACTCCGGAGGAGGTACCAAATTCTGTTGAGGATATTGGAGAGGGAGGAGTGGGAGAGCGAGGGATGGATCCTGGGTCAGGGTGTCCAGAATGATTTGTTGTTGCCTCTGCACAGTCACAATTGTCTCCACAAACGAGGTGAACTGGGAAAAGGGAAGGCTGATTTGCTTAGAGTGGCGATCCAGACCGAGCGTGATTGTTTCCATAGAACCAACTTGATGTACCTGTAGGTGGCGGCAAGGAATGATGAGGGCCCGACTGGGCAGGTGGTGGTGGTGACGGAGAGGGACGGTGGGGGTTCAGGTGAGCAAGAGGTGGTGGCGCTGGGGAGAGACAGCTCGGGTCCTGGTGGGCAGGAAGTGGTTGTGACTGTGTGGCAGAGCCGGCAGCGACCTTGTTCCAAGAACGGTAGGGAGAGGGAGGGAGGGAAGAAAGGATGGGTGGTAGGGGTGATAGGAGGGATGGTAGGAGGGAGGAGATCAATGGGAATTCCTTGGTGGATGGAAAAGGTGGTGGTGGATAGGAGTGAGGTTTGGTTGACAGGGGCTTCGTCAGAGACGAGAGCGGTGGTACAAGGTAAGTTTTCCCTGGCGATTGCCAGGACACTGTGGGCAGTTAACATTCCAGGCGTGGTGACTGCCATGGCAGTTGACACACCGTGGAACAACTGGGATTTTGTTCTGAATTTTCGATTTGCATTCCACTGTGTCGTGAGGACCTGCGCAGAAACTGCAGGCACCCATCCTCGTGCACTCCCAGGTGCGGTGTTTCAATGATTGGCAACGACCACAGATTTTTGGGGTTCCGATAAATCGGTCGAGAGGACAGTTGTGAATAGGTCATACATTCACCTTCGAGGGGAGGGGGCCCACCCACCAGCCGATGAGTTTGTAGTTGTGGGAGAAGAGGGCAAAGATCGTCGATAGGGATCTCCCAGGGTACGTGGCGAACCATTACCTTAGTACGACGAGTTTCTGAGGTGATGGTGGTGAACTTCAGCATCACCTCCCCCTGTGGAGCAGGAAAGCCCACTTGAGTGAGCAGGCGTACCGTCTCGTCCATTTGTGTGGTGACTATTTCGGCTGTAGGACCTCGGCGGAGGCGAAGTGTTGAGTCCTGAAGTGGAGAGCAGTGACGGAAGAACCAGTTCGTCCATGTGCTCAGAGGCAAGTCTCGAGGAAAGGCGAGACTACGAAGGCGCGACGGGGCAGGGAGACAAAGGGAATCCCCTATGTCCATCGTCGGCGGAGGGTCGGTCATTGAGCCACATTTAAACTCACTTGGGGACCCTGACGGCAGGAGGCCACCCTCTACAGCCCCAGACCGGGTGCGAGAGGGAGCCGTAGCCCCTGCTAGAGACTCTGACTTTTGAGGCTTCTACTTCTTAGTAGGTAGTAGGTAGTAGGCAGCTCCCAAACAGGGAGGTACTACCGCCTGGGAAGATATTGGAAGCATAATGTGTTGTCTAATGGTAGACCCTGCCTCATTTACACATAATTGCAGGGTCTCAGTTGTTTCTCTTACTATTGACAACACAACATACATACAGTATAGTGTTTCTCACTTTTGATCTTTTTTCATTTTGTATTTCTTTATTATTTATTATTATTATTATTATTATTATTAACATTTTCGCCCCCAGACCCCGATGTGGGTCAGTGACCTGTGATAGCAATAAAAATTTCCTAAACTTTTCACAATCAGTTCTGTAGGTTCATCTAATACTGATGAGGAGAGATAATTCTCTTAAACTAAATTTGACTAAGTCGAAGACCCGCATTGGTCTAAAATTAGATTATATTACAGCCTCCTGCCCTGTTTGAAAGTGTGAGAGCACAGGGTGGAAGCAAAAATTTTAAGCCAAGTCAGGATGTGTTAAATACTGTATCTGCATAACATGCTTGCATTCATGTGGACAGAGAGAGGCTTAAGTACACAGGGTGACCTTACTAAGCATGAGGTCAGGTCATAAACATGACATCCACTAATCCGCACACCAACCTGACCTCATGCTTAGTAAGGTCACCCTGTGTACTTAAACCTCTCTCTGTCCATGTAATTCAGTTGCCTCTGAAGATGTCTTGAATAAAGACGAAAGCTAAGGTGCTCCGTTGTTTCCATTTTCCCGTGTGATTTTATCAAGATTTATCTTATCCACGTTTTCATTGTGGATCTTCATAAAATATATATATATATATATATATATATATATATATATATATATATATATATATATATATATATATATGCTGATAACCACCAGGAAAGAAGAAAACACGAAGTTCCCAAGCGCTTTCGTGTAATTCACATCTTCAGGGGTGAGTACAGACTAGATAGAGTAATGCAGAACAAGATGAATATATACAGAGGAGGGTGAGACCAGGTCCACAATGGTCAGGTAATGACCCTACTAATCTTTAAATGGCACACAACGGTTGGTGGTTGGGTCAGATGGGACAGTGACCCGCCCTCTCACCTGATCACAAATCTTCTTAATTACAAAGTTGTCCAGCTTGTACATACCGTTACTCAAATTCATGTTGAATGCTTCGGTATGTTTAATAAGACTAGATTCTATGATGTTCCTACTATCAATTGAATTACATGGTAATATTGAGGAGGCATTATCCCAGTCAATGCAATGCTTGTTATCCCTCAAATGAACAAACAGAGCATTGGATTCCTGGCCTGTCCTGACACTGTATTTGTGTTGTTTAATTCTAGTTACAAGATCTTTACCTGTCTGGCCTAAGTAAAACATATTACATTCCTTGCAAGGAACTTTATAAATGCAACCAATTGTGTTGTTGGGGGAGTTCTTGATTAACATTTGTTTAACAGTGCATGAGTTTTTAAATGCCACATTGACGTTCCAAGATTTTAGCTGTGCCGGAATGTGTGAGAAATTTTTGTGAAATGGTAATATTAAGATATTCTTATGGTCATGGGTGGGCTTGGGATCAGTTCTATAAAAAGTTTTCTTAGTAATGTTTAAGCATTTATCTATGAAAGATCTAGGGTATTTAAGGTTTGAGCCAATATTATATATATATTTGTATTCCTCATCGATGAATTCCGGACTGCAAATTCTCAAGGCACGTAAAAACATTGTTGTAAATACTGACTGTTTGACTTTATTATGGTGGGCAGAATAATAATGAATGTATGAACACACATTGGTTGGTTTTCTATAAATACTGAACTTAAAAGTGTTACCTATTCTGTGTATCAGACAGTCTAGGAATGGCAATTTACAGTCTTGCTCTAATTCCACAGTGAATTTGATCGAGGGGGCTAAGTTGAGTAACGGTATGTACAAGCTGGACAACTTTGTAATTAAGAAGATTTGTGATCAGGTGAGAGGGCGGGTCACTGTCCCATCTGACCCAACCACCAACCGTTGTGTGCCATTTAAAGATTAGTAGGGTCATTACCTGACCATTGTGGACCTGGTCTCACCCTCCTCTGTATATATTCATCTTGTTCTGCATTACTCTATCTAGTCTGTACTCACCCCTGAAGATGTGAATTACACGAAAGCGCTTGGGAACTTCGTGTTTTCTTCTTTCCTGGTGGTTATCAGCATATACCTAGATCACGCGCACCTACAGTGATTTACTTGCATAAATGGATTCCACGCGCCACTTCTTCATCTTCTCTACAAGCTGTCCTGGACTGTCTCCTTTCGTTACTGAATACTCCTCTTCGATGATCAAGGCCCACAAATTGAAAATACGTTTGAAATTTCTCCAGACATGCCTCAGTGAAAAAGTTATGCCAAGATCAATCCTCCCACAACGTGTCCTTAAGATGTCTGACCGCCCCTTTGATGAGTTCCAAGAAATCATCCTTAAGAAACATTTTGAAATAAAGAAAATTGAAGTGGATGAAGCCTTCCGTATTGTAAGACAAAAAAAGCGCGCTTTTATCATGACCATACCGAGTTATTGGAAAAAGTTCATGTTGGACTACTGTTTTGATAACCTGAGACGTGAGCGTTCTGATCTTCAAGCCAAGATAGACCACAAATTGGCACTCCTTATTAGAAATAGTGATTGGACTAAGGATGCCAATAACAACTGTGTAGTGAATCTCTCCTCTAAACAACTAGACAATGATACCTTGTGTGCCCTCGGCTATGGTTTAAGTTTTGATGGTTCCAACAAGGGAGTCGACAGTGTTGATATAGCCAGAGCATTTTGCAATTTGGAGAAATTCAGTAATTTGACAAGTGAAGAAGTGAACATGTGTAAAGGTGTTGTGTATGCATCTATGTCCAAGCCTTGTGTTTCAAACTGTCCAGAAAGATTCACCAAAGCACTCCAAGCCCTTAAGAAAAATAAGGATCTACATGTCACTAAAGCAGATAAAGCCAACACAGTAGTGATTTTAAACAAAGATGACTATATCTCAAAAATGAATGACCTTTTATGTGACACTACAACATATTCTAAACTCATAAATAATCCTCTCAACACTGTCAACACCCAGTTCAACAAAAAACTTAAGTCCCTATTGAGAGGCAAAGCTACTCTCATTAAACATCTTACTTCAACGTCCCCTCCACTGCCTTACATGTACGGTTTAATCAAGACCCACAAGCCCAATAACCCAGCAAGACCCATCATTAGCTCTGTTGGGTCAATCTCTTATAAACTATCTAAATGGTTAGTTTCTTTACTAAACCCCCTAGTTGGCAACATTTCTAACTCCAATATCAAGAATAATATGGATCTGGTTGATAAACTCAATAACTTGCACATTAATCATGATTTTAAACTGGTCAGCTTTGATGTAACGTCACTTTTTACAAAGGTCCCAGTTGATGATTTACTAGAGTTCCTCATAGATTCCCTGGATAACATTTCACTGCCCGTCTCGAAAGATGACTTCATCGAACTCATCAAACTATGTATTAAGGATTGCAAATTCGAATTCAATGGGGAATATTATGCTCAAAAATTTGGTATGGCAATGGGTAATCCACTCTCACCTGTATTAAGCAACCTATATATGGAATTCTTTGAAAAGAAACTATTAAGTAATATTTTACCACCCTCAGCAGTCTGGTTTAGATATGTTGATGATGTATTATGTCTCTGGCCATGTAATGAGGACCTAAAAGTTTTCCTACCACAACTTAACAACTTAGCCCCCTCGATCAAATTCACTGTGGAATTAGAGCAAGACTGTAAATTGCCATTCCTAGACTGTCTGATACACAGAATAGGTAACACTTTTAAGTTCAGTATTTATAGAAAACCAACCAATGTGTGTTCATACATTCATTATTATTCTGCCCACCATAATAAAGTCAAACAGTCAGTATTTACAACAATGTTTTTACGTGCCTTGAGAATTTGCAGTCCGGAATTCATCGATGAGGAATACAAATATATATATAATATTGGCTCAAACCTTAAATACCCTAGATCTTTCATAGATAAATGCTTAAACATTACTAAGAAAACTTTTTATAGAACTGATCCCAAGCCCACCCATGACCATAAGAATATCTTAATATTACCATTTCACAAAAATTTCTCACACATTCCGGCACAGCTAAAATCTTGGAACGTCAATGTGGCATTTAAAAACTCATGCACTGTTAAACAAATGTTAATCAAGAACTCCCCCAACAACACAATTGGTTGCATTTATAAAGTTCCTTGCAAGGAATGTAATATGTTTTACTTAGGCCAGACAGGTAAAGATCTTGTAACTAGAATTAAACAACACAAATACAGTGTCAGGACAGGCCAGGAATCCAATGCTCTGTTTGTTCATTTGAGGGATAACAAGCATTGCATTGACTGGGATAATGCCTCCTCAATATTACCATGTAATTCAATTGATAGTAGGAACATCATAGAATCTAGTCTTATTAAACATACCGAAGCATTCAACATGAATTTGAGTAACGGTATGTACAAGCTGGACAACTTTGTAATTAAGAAGATTTGTGATCAGGTGAGAGGGCGGGTCACTGTCCCATCTGACCCAACCACCAACCGTTGTGTGCCATTTAAAGATTAGTAGGGTCATTACCTGACCATTGTGGACCTGGTCTCACCCTCCTCTGTATATATTCATCTTGTTCTGCATTACTCTATCTAGTCTGTACTCACCCCTGAAGATGTGAATTACACGAAAGCGCTTGGGAACTTCGTGTTTTCTTCTTTCCTGGTGGTTATCAGCATATACCTAGATCACGCGCACCTACAGTGATTTACTTGCATAAATGGATTCCACGCGCCACTTCTTCATCTTCTCTACAAGCTGTCCTGGACTGTCTCCTTTCGTTACTGAATACTCCTCTTCGATGATCAAGGCCCACAAATTGAAAATACGTTTGAAATTTCTCCAGACATGCCTCAGTGAAAAAGTTATGCCAAGATCAATCCTCCCACAACGTGTCCTTAAGATGTCTGACCGCCCCTTTGATGAGTTCCAAGAAATCATCCTTAAGAAACATTTTGAAATAAAGAAAATTGAAGTGGATGAAGCCTTCCGTATTGTAAGACAAAAAAAGCGCGCTTTTATCATGACCATACCGAGTTATTGGAAAAAGTTCATGTTGGACTACTGTTTTGATAACCTGAGACGTGAGCGTTCTGATCTTCAAGCCAAGATAGACCACAAATTGGCACTCCTTATTAGAAATAGTGATTGGACTAAGGATGCCAATAACAACTGTGTAGTGAATCTCTCCTCTAAACAACTAGACAATGATACCTTGTGTGCCCTCGGCTATGGTTTAAGTTTTGATGGTTCCAACAAGGGAGTCGACAGTGTTGATATAGCCAGAGCATTTTGCAATTTGGAGAAATTCAGTAATTTGACAAGTGAAGAAGTGAACATGTGTAAAGGTGTTGTGTATGCATCTATGTCCAAGCCTTGTGTTTCAAACTGTCCAGAAAGATTCACCAAAGCACTCCAAGCCCTTAAGAAAAATAAGGATCTACATGTCACTAAAGCAGATAAAGCCAACACAGTAGTGATTTTAAACAAAGATGACTATATCTCAAAAATGAATGACCTTTTATGTGACACTACAACATATTCTAAACTCATAAATAATCCTCTCAACACTGTCAACACCCAGTTCAACAAAAAACTTAAGTCCCTATTGAGAGGCAAAGCTACTCTCATTAAACATCTTACTTCAACGTCCCCTCCACTGCCTTACATGTACGGTTTAATCAAGACCCACAAGCCCAATAACCCAGCAAGACCCATCATTAGCTCTGTTGGGTCAATCTCTTATAAACTATCTAAATGGTTAGTTTCTTTACTAAACCCCCTAGTTGGCAACATTTCTAACTCCAATATCAAGAATAATATGGATCTGGTTGATAAACTCAATAACTTGCACATTAATCATGATTTTAAACTGGTCAGCTTTGATGTAACGTCACTTTTTACAAAGGTCCCAGTTGATGATTTACTAGAGTTCCTCATAGATTCCCTGGATAACATTTCACTGCCCGTCTCGAAAGATGACTTCATCGAACTCATCAAACTATGTATTAAGGATTGCAAATTCGAATTCAATGGGGAATATTATGCTCAAAAATTTGGTATGGCAATGGGTAATCCACTCTCACCTGTATTAAGCAACCTATATATGGAATTCTTTGAAAAGAAACTATTAAGTAATATTTTACCACCCTCAGCAGTCTGGTTTAGATATGTTGATGATGTATTATGTCTCTGGCCATGTAATGAGGACCTAAAAGTTTTCCTACCACAACTTAACAACTTAGCCCCCTCGATCAAATTCACTGTGGAATTAGAGCAAGACTGTAAATTGCCATTCCTAGACTGTCTGATACACAGAATAGGTAACACTTTTAAGTTCAGTATTTATAGAAAACCAACCAATGTGTGTTCATACATTCATTATTATTCTGCCCACCATAATAAAGTCAAACAGTCAGTATTTACAACAATGTTTTTACGTGCCTTGAGAATTTGCAGTCCGGAATTCATCGATGAGGAATACAAATATATATATAATATTGGCTCAAACCTTAAATACCCTAGATCTTTCATAGATAAATGCTTAAACATTACTAAGAAAACTTTTTATAGAACTGATCCCAAGCCCACCCATGACCATAAGAATATCTTAATATTACCATTTCACAAAAATTTCTCACACATTCCGGCACAGCTAAAATCTTGGAACGTCAATGTGGCATTTAAAAACTCATGCACTGTTAAACAAATGTTAATCAAGAACTCCCCCAACAACACAATTGGTTGCATTTATAAAGTTCCTTGCAAGGAATGTAATATGTTTTACTTAGGCCAGACAGGTAAAGATCTTGTAACTAGAATTAAACAACACAAATACAGTGTCAGGACAGGCCAGGAATCCAATGCTCTGTTTGTTCATTTGAGGGATAACAAGCATTGCATTGACTGGGATAATGCCTCCTCAATATTACCATGTAATTCAATTGATAGTAGGAACATCATAGAATCTAGTCTTATTAAACATACCGAAGCATTCAACATGAATTTGAGTAACGGTATGTACAAGCTGGACAACTTTGTAATTAAGAAGATTTGTGATCAGGTGAGAGGGCGGGTCACTGTCCCATCTGACCCAACCACCAACCGTTGTGTGCCATTTAAAGATTAGTAGGGTCATTACCTGACCATTGTGGACCTGGTCTCACCCTCCTCTGTATATATTCATCTTGTTCTGCATTACTCTATCTAGTCTGTACTCACCCCTGAAGATGTGAATTACACGAAAGCGCTTGGGAACTTCGTGTTTTCTTCTTTCCTGGTGGTTATCAGCATATACCTAGATCACGCGCACCTACAGTGATTTACTTGCATATATATATATATATATATATATATATATATATATATATATATATATATATATATATATATATATATATATATATATATATATATATGCTGATAACCACCAGGAAAGAATAAAACACGAAGTTCCCAAGCGCTTTCATGTAATTACACGAAAGCGCTTGGGAACTTCGTGTTTTCTTCTTTCCTGGTGGTTATCAGCATATACCTAGATCACGCGCACCTACAGTGATTTACTTGCATATATATATATATATATATATATATATATATATATATATATATTTATATATATATATATATGCAAGTAAATCACTGTACTGTAGGTGCGCGTGATCCAAGTATATGCTGATAACCACATTGAAACAAGAAAACACAAAGTTCCCAAGCGCTTTCGTGTAATTTACATCTTCAGGGGTGAGTACTGACTAAGGAGTAATACTTGACAAGGCTAATGTATACAGTAGAGGGTGAGGGAACCTGGCCAGCAAAACGAGCCCGTCCATCTTGGGGGGGGGGGGGGGGGGTAGCTGAAAGCCCCCCTTATTTTTTTTTTAAATCTGACCAATATCATGGGCAATTTGAGGCAATTTTGAAACCATCTGCACTTGATATTAGGAGATTTTCTGAGGTCAATAGTAGTTAATTTTTACTATGCAAAAATGTCTGAGTATAATACTGCAATAAGGAAAAGTATTGGAGTTTTCTGATGAAAAGTGAGGGGCTCCCCCCGCTGGATCCGGCTTGAGTTCAGTGCCTTTCATATGGCTTTCACTGTAGAGCCTTTGTCAAAAGCATCTACACGCCGTTATACATTGGCGAGTCCCTTACTGTTAGTTCTTTATTTGTTGTTATTTTATCAGACATTTTAAAATTATATATTTTATAATAGTTATCCGTTTTAATAGGGCATTTTCTATGATATACACTCATGGAATCAATCTATTTTCTATTTCTTGAACTCTTTTTATCTCTTTTATTCAATCTATTACTGTACTGCTCCACCTGATTTTAAAGTTGTTTAAAGAATCTATTGTGCAATATTTCATACTATATTTATGCATAATAATAGTAAAAAGGAAATGAATTGTTACTGATATCCTATATATATATATATATATATATATATATATATATATATATATATATATATATATATATATATATATATATATATATATATATAACCGGTCGGAATTTACTGGACTTTAATTTCTCACTTGACTTGGGGTTTATTTAAGATTATAAGATGGTAATGGCAGTGGAAGCGCCCCTTTGAGAAAAATCCCGAACCAGCACAAGAACACTTAAATCTACTAAACAAAATAAATTGTCCGTGACCCGTGGAAGGATAGCGTCTGTGACTGGGATGAATGAGACACACTGTTAAATTTAGACACTTATATTCCCTCCAACACTACAAACACAATCAAATAATGGTACACCAATATGGGCACCTCTTAACTTGAACTTAAAACACTACTCTGGGGAATAATAGTTATACATGATATAGAAATTATTAGAAACTCAGGCAACAATAAATTTGGAGTATTAGGAAATGTTGCTTGCACACATGAAACAGGCCTTAAGGGCTCTCACAAAATAATATCAGTCACTGAGGAAATGGTAATAAAAATAAGAGATTAAATACTCTACAATGAATAGGCCTTAAGGGCACTCAACAAAATTATAGCACCCCAACAGATGCACACTTCCTAACCTAACCTAACCACTACTCTGGGGAACAAGGTTATACCTGAGATCAGAATTATGAAGAACAATTAGAGGCATTAAAAGAATCAAATCACAGTATCACTCTGGTTCCACTTAATGACACAAACATTCAAAACAATATTATCAAAATTATTTAGAAACTATTAAACTACACACGTCAAGATAATATCAGTCTGAGGAATGGTGTTAACTACACCCGTAATAAGGGAGGGAAAATGTTCCTCTAGGTATCCCCTAGAGACCTAGACTCACGGTCTCAGTGTGTGACCATTAGTTTACTCAGATAGCCTCAGTGTACTCCCAGTGCGTCCATAAAGCGGAAGGGAGTGAGCCAATCAGACCTTGTACAGTTGAGAGAAACTTTAGCTTCCCGTTAGCAAGAGGGTTTCACTAGCTGCTCGGGACATGTGGGGTTGTGCACCGGAGCGGTAAGAACTGATCACCCACTGCTGATGCTGGTCCCGTGTCGTTTTAGTTGTCGGGAGCACTCGTTCACTCAAGAGATCCTTTGCTACCCCGCTAAACAGTGACAGGCCTACACTGATCGGTCCAATGGCGACAATCGCCACCCTCAATCATCAACGGCAGTCTCAAACGGCAGTCAATCTCTCCCAGTCAACTCCGGTCAACTCCAGTCAAGTGGGTTCTGACAGAAACCCTGAAATGAACTCACTGTTAGCTCTTGTTAACTGCCCTATCTAAACCCTGTCTGAGATCGAATGAGACTTACTTGTTATACTGCAATAGTGCAATACAGGTGACTAGGCCACGTGACTATTTCTGTGACGGCCGCGCAGGGACGTCTTGCTGGACCAAATGCCTCCACGTGACTGAGGACCAGCCAGCGTCGCGTCTCTCCAAGGCGCTAGCTTAGGCCTACGTGACATATTTTCCGCCTAACTAATAACTCCTTGGGACACTTACGTAACATTATTCAGACTGATAAATGATCTATAATAATTCAAAATTCAATAATAGTCCCTTACTTCATGAATCGCATCATTATTAATTCGGTAAATTACATTTAATATCATATAGGCCTAGTTCCGCAATCTCTCGCTACGAGCAGGCAGCGCTCTTTTCCCTCGC
The DNA here is from genome assembly GCA_958450375.1 of Homarus gammarus. Classification (NCBI taxonomy): domain Eukaryota; kingdom Metazoa; phylum Arthropoda; class Malacostraca; order Decapoda; family Nephropidae; genus Homarus; species Homarus gammarus. The sequence continues at coordinate 1,600,856 of CAUDMG010000523.1, forward strand.
GCGACCTTGAACGCTCAGTGTTGCCAATGGCGGGACATTCGAAATTACTCTGAAATTTCTGAGTATTACATATATATATATATATATATATATATATATATATATATATATATATATATATATATATATATATATATATATATATATATATATATATATATATATATAATATATATATATATATATATATATATATATATATATATATATATATATATATACATATATATATATATATATATATATATATATATATATATATATATATATATATATATATATATATATATATATATATATATATATTAGTTAAAGTCCCCCATGATAAGGAGGTGGCTAGTGTTGAGCATTGCCGCATTGTTTATTAAGGCTCGTAAGTTCCTTTGATTTGGTGGGCCACAGTTTGGGGATCTGTAGATACACCCGACGATAAGTAAGTCCCCTCCCTTTAATTTAATTTTACACCACTTTGACTCTTCAAAAACATCATCTGCCTGTACCCTCGCCTGGCTGGCTCTAAGGTCTTGCCTAGCATAGATAACCGCACCCCTCTTGCAAGTTTCTTGAGAAAGGTTCGTAAATGAGTTATGTCCAGCAATGCTGAACTCACATTCCTCTGGGTCGTTTCTCCTCTTCTTGTACAATAGTTCTACAACTCCTACAATATCTGGTTGGTGTACCATCAGTAGTGTTTCAAACTCCTCTCTCTGATCAAGAAACGTGTCAGTATTAGTGTACATGACATTCAAGCCAGAATTAGTTCTCGGTAACGCCTCTGTTCTTAGTAATAACCCCGCCCCGCCCCCCCCCCTATTCTCAAAAGCTGCAGCATTTGCTAAGTACACTGTATTTTGCAGGGTGTGGTTAGAAATGTCATTGTTTACACGGCGCTCGCCTCCTCCTGTCCGGTAGGTGGAGCTGGTGCCGCCTCCCGGATGGGAGTTAGAGCGGGTGTAGGGTGCACTGCTGCCCCCTGGCCCTGTGTCGGCACATTTGCTTCCACTACCCTCCCCCTGAGTATAACCCATGTACACCCGTCCCCGTTCCTCCTTGACTCCTCCCTCTTTTGCTTCAAGTCCTGCAGGAGCTTCTTGTGCTGTTCCCTCTGCATTACCGTGCGATCTGGGTGAATGAATACATCCCGAAATTCCTTACTCCTTGCTAAGTTTTTTGCCTGCCTAATAACCTGCCATTTCTCTTCCCCGCTCGCTAGTGTGATCCTGAGGGGGCGAGGCTTATCCCCCTGCTTTTGTCCCAGCCTCCTCACATCCTGAGGGTTGATGGAATCTTCAGAACCTCTGTACAAATATTTTGAAACTGCATCTTATTATGTGTTACCTGACTCACAGTTCCCTCTGCCTGGCTCTCAGGGACTCCAAAAACTATTACATTGTTCCTGCGCTGGAAACGCTCCTGTTGTTCCTCCTCTCCCCTAACAGTAGGTCCGTTAATTTTCATTTCTTAGACACACTTCTTCAGAGTCCCAAGCTGCTGTAGAACCTGTTCTGATCCTGCATTACTCTCCGCCCCCTCCCGTGGCCCTGCTAATATGTCAGCATAACTCCTCTTAGCAACCACCTCCATTCTATCGGCTACTTCCTCAGTCTTAGCAAGGATCTCTTTCCCAACTTGCTCTAGTTTGGCAACCAGCAAGGCTCCTGCTTCATCTATTTTCGTCCCTAGAGAACTCGTTCCCTTATGGCTTGCAATCGCCTCATTCACTTTGACTATATATATATATATATATATATATATATATATATATATATATATATATATATATATATATATATATATATATATATATATATATATATATATATATATATATACGTTTTTATGACGTCATGATCTCGTAGCCAGCCACAACGTGAGGAAGATAATATAATCAAACAGAGCGTTCTGTAAAACACAGTCGGAATTACGGCAGCCCCGGGTGGCTCCAGGAGCCTCCAGAGTCAGTTACTGAGTATAGGCTGTGTTAAGTCAACATCTGGTCCCCTGCCTCCTAAATCATAAGTATCGAGTGTTAGTGTACTCGTATTGCTCCAGTCCCCAGAGTTATTATATTTTATATGGTGATGATTAGGGTTTAGTGAATATAATATATAGTAGGATGGTTAGGATTTAACGTTCATTTATTAATACTTGAGTTTTCTGATTTATTTTCTTGTATATATTGTGTATAAAATTCCGTCATTAGCTTTAGTTGGTTTTGTAAATAAATAGTAAGTTTGAACTTTTAAGGTATTGTAGGGGTATCGAGATATTAAAGTTGTCTAGCACTCAGGATGGAAGGAAACTCTAATGTGGTTTTCTTGTATAATATATAAGTTATATGATAGACAGTCTGGTGCTGGAGGTGCTGTGTGGTGAGGGGCTGCTTGGTAGAGACGTGCGGTGAGTAGCTTGTCGAAGGAGGTAGGTGTGCAGGAGCTCCGTTAGAGAAGATGTTGCCTGTTGCTGGCCTCCTGGTTGAATGAAATGTTAACAGCGTGGAGCTTGTTGGAGGAGATGTTGCTTGTTTAAGAAGATTGGTCAGAATGAATCTCAAGGGAGAGACAGAGCTTATATACACCCAGCAGCGGCTATGAGTCATGGTGGGAAAACCCGAGAAGTAGCCGGTGACTAGTTCCGTTGCTAAGATACGGCGGGCATTGGAATGAGGATACGCTTGGTTGCTAGGGAAGGCGGTAGCAGGTGGTGGCGTGGCAGTTTGCAGGGGAGACGCTTGGTTGCTAGGGAAGGCGGTAGCAGGTGGTGGCGTGGCAGTTGTAGGGGAGACGCTTGGTTGCTAGGGAAGGCGGTAGCAGGTGGTGGCGTGGCAGTTTGTAGGGGAGAAGTCCACTACAATACTCCCCCTCCCCTCCAGGCGGTGTAGGAGACTTGTTGATTGTAGAGTTGCTTAGCACATGTGAGGAAGACCGGGTGGTGCATGCCTCATGTGAGACAACGGCGATGGCGTGATGAGCCGATCTCGCAGAAATACAACTGTCTAGATACACACTATCTGTGGGAGAAGGGAGAAAAAGGGTGTGTGGAGGCGATGATTGGTGTGCTTCCCTCACGACAGGTACAGGGTCGTCAGATGCGCCTGCTGGGGTGTGTGTGTGGGCCTGGATCAGGAGCAAGGGCTGGGTCAGCAGAAGCGGGTTAGGGCTCGTGACAGCAGCTGGGTCCACGACAGCAGCAGGGTGCAGGACATTAGCAGGGAGTACCTGAGGGAGAAAAGAGGGGGTGTGGAGGCGATGGATGTTGTGTGCTTCCCTCACGGCAGGTACTGCTGGGCCGGGGTCGGCGTCTGAGGCAGGACGGGTGTGCTGGGGTCGTCAGAATGTGGTGCGTGAGGCAGGAAGAGGAGCCGGTGTCTGCTTGAAGACTGGGAGCGTGATCAGTGTCTCCTCCATCCTGTGTGAGTGCTTATCTCCGGGGGTCACCATTGTAGGGGTATCGAGATATTAAAGTTGTCCAGCACTCAGGATGGAAGGAAACTCTAATGTGGTTTTCTTGTATAATATATAAGTTATATGATAGACAGTCTGGTGCTGGAGGTGCTGTGTGGTGAGGGGCTGCTTGGTAGAGACGTGCGGTGAGTAGCTTGTCGAAGGAGGTAGGTGTGCAGGAGCTCCGTTAGAGAAGATGTTGCCTGTTGCTGGCCTCCTGGTTGAATGAAATGTTAACAGCGTGGAGCTTGCTGGAGGAGATGTTGCTTGTTTAAGAAGATTGGTCAGAATGAATCTCAAGGGAGAGACAGAGCTTATATACACCCAGCAGCGGCTATGAGTCATGGCGGGAAAACCCGAGATGTAGCCGGTGACTAGTTCCGTTGCTAAGATACGGCGAGCATTGGAATGCGGATACGCTTGGTTGCTAGGGAAGGCGGTAGCAGGTGGTGGCGTGGCAGTTTGTAGGGGAGACGCTTGGTTGCTAGGGAAGGCGGTAGCAGGCGGTGGCGTGGCAGTTGTAGGGGAGACGCTTGGTTGCTAGGGAAGGCGGTAGCAGGTGGTGGCGTGGCAGTTTGTTGGGGAGAAGTCCACTACAGTATTTTTTCTTATTAAACAGGTTGAAGAATTTGTAATGGGGGGGGGGGGGCCGAGTTAAAAACTCGTTTTGTATCGTAGCATGTGGGGGCCTGTCTTCATCCAGATATCTCAAAATATTTGTTCTGCAATATTGTGTATATATATTTTATCTCTCATAAATAAGAGTGTCAAAATTAGTATATTTTGGGATAACACAAGTAGTTATGGTAACAGTAAATTTCATACGATTGTTTTTGCCTAACAATGATGTCTTGTAATTAGTGCTTATTACTGCTGATAGTATGATCAACAAAAACTGATAATGATAATTATTAAGGTAGATATCCTGGTGTAACACACCCATATACAGTATGTTCGTAATTTGCTGTCATTCCAGTTTATTTTGACAGTTAATTTTCTCTGTTGGTTAAAAAAAAGATTTATTTTTTTAATATTTCAAAATGAACAAATTCAATTTCAATTGTTTATTCCTTGAAAGAGGAAGCGGGTACATATAAATGTGTTTTATCCCACAAACAAATTAACGTTTTTGACAAACAGATCAATTTGCATAGATCATAAACTAGATTGGCATGCCAGTTTTCTAATGTCACGTAAACGAATAAATTCTAATTCATCTGTCTTTCACTTTATATAGGAAACATAATAATTGTTTTAGATACATGAATGGTGGTTTTTAATATAGGAAAAGTTACCTCTAGATATGGCCCCTATTTACCTAGACAACAAATGTAACCCATTATCCCTTAAAATGGTCCCATTTCTGCATATTTTCATTAAATTGCGCCTATTTTATGCCATAGGTTATGTTTTCTAACCCAATTTAATGTAACAGGAGCACGTTGAGACAAAATGAAGGCTTTTATTGATGTGATAGTTGTTATATATTTGTATGTTTATATGCTGCCTTTATTGATTATATATACATTATACTGTAAATTATGTTACTGCTTACCAAAGTCAGAAAGTGTTTAGGCTTGTGTAAACACGAAATGTGTTAGGCACGTTGTAACCAAGAACAGAGAATAAACTCCCCAGCTAGAGTGACCATGTGACTCGTCATTCTCCCATTAAATAACACAAGATACTACACTGGCGACGAGGATGGGATTGGCAAAGTGTTTGTGAACTCCTTGAAGAGAGAATATTGACCACTGAAGGGAAAGCTACTCTGAACCTGGAAAATTTAAGTGAAGAGAGCAACCATGGCTGGCGTCACTGGATACATGGGAAGATTGGGGGAGTATGATGCAGACAAGGAAGATTTCACATCATACTCTGAGAGAATGGACTTCTTCTTTTTGGCAAATGAATTAATGGACGACGGTGGGGATGCTCGGAAGAGAAAGGCCCTTGAGGAGAAAAGGAAGGCCATCTTTTTGACAGAGGTAGGAGCTAATGTTTATTCTACTCTGGTCAATTTGCTAGTTCCAAACAAACCCAAAGACTCCTCACTGATTCGGATTACCAAGATTCTGAAGCAACATTTTGACCCTGCTCCATTTGAGATTGCTGAAAGTTACAGATTTGGCACCAGAGATAGAGGTAAAGATGAATCAGTAAGTAATTATATAGTAGCTTTGAAGAAGTTATCCATTCACTGTAACTTTGGACAGTTCTTGAACCGAGCTCTAAGAGACAGGTTTGTAATAGGCCTGAATTATGAAAAAATACAGAATAAGTTAATGAACACCACTAACTGAACTTTTGAAAGTGCATGTTAGATAGCTACAAGCATGGAATTGGCCGAGAAAAACACCAGAGAATTTGTTCCCAATGCTGGTAGTGAAACAGTTAGCAGTAGTGACTCAGTGTGTAAAGCAACTGTAGCTAAAAGGAATAAGTATACCACAAAACAAGGAACACATGCTGATTTAAAATGTTAGAGGTGCCGAGGGAAACATGAAAGCTGTCAGTGTAAGTTCAAGAATTCAAAATGTTACAATTGTCAACGTATTGGACATATTGCTCCTGCCTGTAGAAGTGATAAAGGTAGAGTATATGCCGTTGAAGGTGGAGAGAAGGAAATCAAAAACAGTATTCATGAGAGTGTTTTTAAAATTACTCCTTTTTCCTCTAATTTTGTTAATATCCTGCCATATTTCTTTGAGATTTTTACTCTCCCCAATGTGCTGTGCAAAGTCTTGCCAATATTTCTCCCTTGCCTCCTTCCTAGGCTGCCCACATATTTTGGCTATATCCATGAAGATTTCCCTCTCTTCTTCTCTTCTCCCAATCTTTATGTGCTGCCCTTAACATTTGTGTCCATCCCTTCAACATTTTGTCATTGGTATAACAGTGTTTCCTAGCCCCATGTGTCTTATCATTTATCTTTTTCTGTGTTGACTTAGTTAAATATCTTTCTATCTCCCCAACTAAGTCATTATAAAAGCTATCCATACAGACTGGTGTATAATTTCTGTACCATTTCTCTATATTTTGGGTAAACACTTCTGTGTCATCCTTGTTTAGTTTCAATCTCTTCCTCCTATATCTCACCTGTCTCTTCCCTAATGGTAATTGAACATACACAACAAAATGGTCACCCTTATTAACTCACATACTCCCTGGACTCCCTGACTGCTTATCATGCAAGGATAGTCTAACCTTCCTCCTTTAATATGAGTCACTTCCTCATTTCCTAACAAGTAAGCATTTGGGTGATCTTGTAGAAATTGCCAAAATTTTATACCTTTACAATCAATTCTCCCCATTGTTTCGAGTCTTGGATGTCGAGCTTTAAAATCTCCTGCAGCCAAAGTTGAGTCCAAAAACATGCAATCTGGTAAGAAGTTGAGGTCAAAACAGCCTCCAGAAATATACAAATTTGCTATGTTCAATTCTCCTTCCTTCAAATATAACTTTATACAGACACTTTCTATTCCTTGTACTCTACTCGGGCTTCCAACTAGTTCTGCTGGTATGGAATTCTTAATGTATGTTGAGACCCCTCTTATACCTTCACCCGAATAGAGATTAAATCCCTTATATCCAGACAGCTTAAGCAGGTCGCCTTTCCTGTTCCCAGTCTCTTGAAGGGTAATTATGTCAATATTATTTTTAAGGGTAAAGTAGTGTACATCTGTCACTCTATTTCGTAGACCATTAACATTCCAGGACATTATCTTAAGGCTAGCTAGATCCATGATTAATATTTACACATTTTATATCCTTTCCAATCAGATTCTTTAAGAAGGCCCAATCCTCCTGCACAGATTCCCATTTCCTCAAAAGTTTTTCTTTATCAGCATCTTTACACTTTACCAACACATTTTTAAAACTTTCAGTTGTTGCTCCCTGCACTACACAATCCTTTATTTTCCTCTCCCTCCCTTTAATACTTATTTTATGCACTGAATTTTTCAAAAGCTTGATCTCTTCACTTTCCTCTTTCCCTTCTAATTCTACATAATTCACAGCTTTGTTTTCCCTTTCTTTATTCATCACTGTATCAAGTCTTTTCTCCATCACTTCTTTTTCTGACCTAACTTTTGCAAAAGCTGAAACATCTTACGCACCTCTTCTCCCAGAATTTCTTGCACAGTTTTATCACTAACCTGGAGGGCTGCACCACTACTCTCACTTGCTACTTGTTTATTACTCTGTTTGTTCCTGGCATCAACAACGCTTCCTGCGGCAAGCGCAGTCCTTATCCTTCTTGAATCTTCATGCCAGGCATTCTCAGGGATCACTGTCTCCACTGCCTGTGTGTTCTCCTGCTGTCTTGTCACTGTCAAACCACAGCGTACTTCTTCAGTGTTCTCTGAATAATTCCTTTGTTGGTCACTTCTCATACGTGGCCTCATCTCGCATGCAATTGAGCTAGCACTGTGAGTTTTACCACAATTACAACAACAAGGCTCCACTTTCTCTCCTGCTTTGATCATGTCCTTACAGTTGCTAGATTCGTGCCTCTTCCCACAGAATCTACAACGTGGGTCCAGTTGACAGCTCCAGGCCTTATGTCCCCATCTGCAACACTTGAGACACATTATTGGTCCCTCCACATATAGTGCCACCTTCCTATACCCTGCTCCTGTGATAAACACTTTCTCTGGAACCTTTCCTCTCATTAGAGCAATAACCTGGCTTCTCTCTTCGCCCCTTATTAAATTCCTCTTGACCCAAACAAATCTTTCGTCATCCAATAAGTATTCTGGATCTAGTATTACAGGGTACCTGAAGATTATAACCTTTGTAAGTAGTATGTCGCTCTCCTCTGGCAAAACCATCAGTAATCCCTTGTACCCAACAGTTGTCAACATTTCCACAGCCTCCATGGTCCCCACTGTAAGATAAGGCTTGTGTGTGCCTTCTTTCAAAAGAGGCTCAAAGCTGCGATGCTCCCGTCCTAGTTGTACTGGCCATTTTAATTTTTCAAGGAAGGTCATCGGGCATGACTGTGGAAAAATTAATCTCTTCCTGACACGACCAACTTCACCTTGTGTGTGTTCTTGTCTGCTTCCTTCAAATTCCATACTTTGCTCTGTTCTTGATCAATTCTCCACTATCTCCTTTCTGTTATTTCAATTATTATTACCACCCACACACGTTTTTTGTCCTAGATTTTTTTGTCTCTTCTCCTCTCTCACTTCTCCGCTTTCACTGTCCTCTTGCCATCTTGTCTCCCTCATCCTTTTAGAAATTTCTTTCTTTTTCACTACCTCTTGTTGTAGCTGTATTATCTCACTTTCGAACTTCCCTTGTGCTTCATCACTCGTATTAGACTCATCACTACTCAACTCAAGGTCTTTAAGAACTTCGTCCAATACTATCTTTTCTTTACTCTTCCATGTAGAGTTCTTAAGCGATAATTCACTTTCCATGGGGCAATGTTGACATCCCACAACACCCAGCCAGGGGTGATGGGACCCCGAGCAGTTATTTTCGTGTGGTAAACAGTAAGTTCCCAACACCAAAGTTGCTTGACGATACTTATCTTATCCTCAGGTCCTTATACACAAGTAGGTAAGTCTATATATCCTTCAGATAATGTAATAGGCTCGAAAACATCCCAAATTTGGGAGCTAGCACTCACAGCTGTGTTTACCAGTGCCCGCGAGCCAGTCTTTGCTTGGTAGGGCAACACCGGATATGACCCTTCTCACATCTGGATGGAGTAGAGCCTAAGGTTTATGCTGTAACCATAATAGCAGAAGATTTTCCAGTCACCTCCGGAATGATTGCTCATGAAACTAGGAAAGATGTTGTATTAGGAAGAGTCCTGGAGTATACACTAAATGGATGGCCAGAGATTTGTCCATCCTTAGACTTTCAACCGTATCATTTAAGGAGATGACAATTATCAGTACAACAGGGATGTGTGTTGTGGGGTATGAGAGTGTTAATTCCACAGTGTTTTAGAGGGCAAATTTTGAATGAACTGCATTTTGAACATCCAGGTATATGTTCTATGAAAGCACTGGCCAGAAGTTTTGTGTAGTGGCCTAAACCGGATGGTGAAATAGAAGTGATGGTACGTGAGTGCTCTGTTTGTCAGAATGTTAGGAGTATGCCACCCAGCACACCTTTGAAAACCTGGAAATGGCCTACCCGTCCCTTCCAAAGAGTACACATTGACTTCTGTGATAAGGGAACAGACAAATTTCTTGTATTAATTAATAGTCATTCAAAATGGATTGATGTTTAGCACATGTACAGTACTAATGCTGGTAGCACCATTGATGAATTAAGATTAATATTTGCCGAACATGGAATACCAGAAGATGTAGTTTCTGACAATGGTCCTCCATTCCAATCATCAGAGATTAAAAACTTCATGAGACTCAACTGTGTAAAGCATGTACTGACCCCACCCTATCATCCTGCCTCTAATGGTGCAGTTGAGAGATCAGTTGGAATTGTAAAGGAAGCACTTTCCAAGCAGGTAATTCAAGGAACTAGGAAAATCAAAGAAACACAGACTAGCAAATTCCTTACTCAGATACAGAACCACGCCACATAGTGTGACAGGATGTACTCCTGCAGAGTTAATGGTGAAGAGACAGTTGAGAACAAGATTAAGTTTAGTTAAGCCAAGTCTGTTTGAAGTTGTAGAGAGGAAACAAGCACAACAAAAAATGTATCGTGATACGAGTTCCAGTGAAAGAGTGTTCAAGGTAAATGATAGGGTGAGAGTTAGGAACATTGCTAAAGGTTATGGTACTGTACATGCAAAGTGGATAACTGGTGTCATTGACAAGGTATGTGGATCTAGGACATATTTAGTGAAATGTGGTAACTCTTTGAGATATGTTCATGTGGATCACATCATTCAGGCACATGACGAGATGAATGTAGCACCAGGACATGATGATAAACTTGACACAGTTGCAGATGATCATCATCATCATGATGTCAAAGATGATGTTTCCCAGCATCCACTCACTGTGTCAACTGATTGTAGTGATGATATGTCTGTCACTGATAATGCACAGAGTGCAAGTGAAACCCCTGTAAAACTTGATGGAGGGAATAGTCCTAGAAGATCAAACAGAGTTAGGAGACCTGTAATTAAATTAGACCTCTAATTATCTTACTTGTGAACAGGCCTTTCAAAACTGTTTAATTAGGAAGTTATATTTGTTGTTGTTCTATTCTCTTCTTCCCTGCCGTAGGTAATTCTGTAAGTTTTGTTATTTAGGATTTGTAGCAGCCATGCTCTCTTTTGAAAGGGAGAAATAGTGTTATATATATGTATGTTTATATGCTGCCTTTATTGATTATATAAACATTATATATTATGTTACTTCTTACCAAAGTCAGAAAGTGTTTAGGCTTGTGTAAACACGAAATGCGTTAGGCACATTGTAGCCAACACCAGAGAATAAACTCCCCAGCTAGACTGACCATGTGACTCGTCATTCTCCCATTAAATAACACAAGATACTACAATAGTGTCGTTCAATAAACTTTTTATGAACCAAAATTGGAAAACTAAATTTGGCATGAGGGTACAGTACATAAAGTCTCTTGGATGGGGTGTGACCATCATATTTGGTTTCTGTAGATACATTATTTTTATACCAAAAACAACCCCCCCCCCCCCTCCCACCCTTTTTTTTTGGGGGGGGGGGGCCTCAGACTGCTGAAAAATCTTATGGCCGGGCGGCGTTGTTCCTAGATACTAAAGTATACGATACAAGATGTGGAACAGCAGTCTCGAGTAGGTTGTCACGTCTCCAAACATGATGAGGTTAGAGAAAATACTGAACAAGCACTGGACAACTACAATCTTGAATAATGAATATATGATGTTGACGGTAACGTCACTAGTCCTCCCGCGATGGCGTCAAGTATAACCAGAGAAGTAGACAGTGAGCTAGATGTATAGGCTTAAAGTATTCATCCATAATACTTCTAAATATAGAAGGTAAAGTAATATCCACAATGAATTTTGGAATGTAGACGGAATAGGTCTTCCTTCTCGAAGTGACCGACTGACTGACTAGTGACAGGGGAGGGGGGAGAAGGTTCAGGGGGAAGGGTAAAGGGAAGTTGGAAGTGAGAGTTTTAGGAGAGGAAAGGTGCAGTGAAACACCGCCAGGACGAGGCCGACGGGGGGGGGGGGGGGGGGGGGATCGAGCCGGCGCCGGGCCAAGCGTACAGTAGGTGCTCTGGTTTGCGTCAGATGCTCTGGCTGTGTCAGTGAAGCTGAGGAAGAACCGCCCGCCACGGCGGCGGCGCAAGCCGAGATGCGCAGGGAGCGAGTGGCATGGACGCCACTCACTCAAAGAAAAACAAGGAAGGGGAAACGGGATGTAGGATAGTTGTAGAGTTGTTTGGATAAAGGTGAAGGTAAAGTCTTTGAGTTATGTCAAAGAGGAACGGAGCGAGTTGGAGGAAGAGTTTGGAATCTTTGAGTTTGAAATGTCAAAGTATTCATAGCAAGGAAGGATGAGCGTATCGTAGGAGAGTTTTCAGTGAAAGTAGGAGACAGATTTGAGCTTTTTGTCAAATTATGAACAGAGATGAAGAGGGTTTTTTTTCATGAGTGTACAGTATGTTAGGTTTTGTTTGGGGGGGGGGGGGTTGTTTTGTATAGAGGTTGGTTGGTTTTAATTGCAGGGGCTGGGCTTCTGGGATCGGTAAGTTGACTTGTGGGGTGATAGTTTTTGCTCAGGGAGGAGTTGTTGAGTTAGGTTGTTTATATTGAGAGGGGTTGTCACAGAGGTTGGGTATGTTTGGTTTGGTTCTGGAGAATTGTAAGTATTTCTGTGCAGCCTTGTCTGGGGGGTTGTGTTTGGAGGTTGGTTGGTATTTTATTTTATTTATTTATTTATTTATTTATATTTTTTGAGTGGTGGGGCTGGTTTGGAGGTCGGGTATGTTGATTTATGTTGAGATAAGATTGCTTAGGGAGTATTTGTTGTGTGTGGTTATTGGATAGTTGAGTTAAGTTTATCTATTTAATATTATTGATTTTTATTTTTATTTTTTTAGGGGGGGGGGGTGTGGTTATTAGTAAGGTCGGGTATGTTAATTTTTTTTTTCGGGGGGGGGGGGGATTGTTAGTGGAGGTTGGGTAAGTTAAGTTTTGCTTGGGATGAGTAGTTGGGAGTTGTTTTAGGAGAGGTGTACTAGGTTTTGCTTTGGGGGATGGGTCTGATGAGGGGCTGGTTGTGTTGTGTGTAGGGAGAGGCAGGTGTGGATTTTTTTTTTTTTTCTAAACAGAGGTTGGGTGAGTTGGGTTTTGCTGGGGCGAAGTGGTTGGGTGTGGGTTTGGGGGGGTGTTAGGTTTTGATATGGGGGAGGTTGTTAGGTTTTGATATGGGGGTGGTTGTTGGTTAGGTTTTTATTTGGGGAGTGGTTGTTGGGTATTATTAGGAGATGGTTGTGTTGTGTATAGGGAGGGGCATCGGGTTGCTGTATCTGGCTGTTACTAATATAGGGGAGGTGGGTGGGGTGTGTTTGGTCTGTTTAGTATGGAGGGATTCCTGTTTCTGAGTCTGCGTGGGAGTATGATGTTATCGAGGTAATCCTGCCATTTAGGGTAAGAGGTGAGGAGGGTTTCTATTTGCTTGTCTCTTAGTTGTCTCCAGTAGATGTTGAGTAGAGGGATGGAGCTGAGTTCATGTACGTGTCTATTTGGAGTGAAGGATGATCAGTGTGTATTATGGATGAATCTTAGTGCTTTGTTTTGTATGAGGGGTCAACAAAACGGAAGTTTCTCCTGAGTTAGTTGATATCTGCTTACTCACATTCTTCATGAAAGGGAACTCTGGGTTTCTAGATAAATCATAAACAGGATAAATCACTCCGGGCTAAGAAGTATTCATCAGTTTGTAGCATCTGGTCTAAAAGACAATCTATTGACAAAACTATGAAGTTACCGATTTTTGTCTATAAGAGATAGTTGTTTTCTTCTAATTATGTTATTTCCAATGTCAAAATTTAATACGAGTGTAAACTAAACCTTTATCGATGACATAACATGAACCAACCAAACCAAACCAAATTTACCCTTACGTATCGAAAATAAAACTTTTCTAAAATCGTTTGGGTGGTTCGTTTTGCTGATCCTATTCCTCTGAGATTTTGTTTACAAGATAGTGGCAGTTCGTAAGGGCACTATTCATTATTTTCTTGTAATAAATAACCTGTTTTTTTTCTAGAGAAAAAAGTGTCGTTAAATGTGTAGTCTAGTTGTGGGTATCCTTCAAGATAAAGGGATCTTTGTCACTACTTTCTCTCCTAGGTCTCGTGGCTCACTTACAAATTCTCGTACTTACCATAAACACTAGACTGAATTTATGAAGTCTTCTTTTTTCTTTTTTTACTGGAACGATATGAAGTCATTGCTAGGATCTGCACCTTCACCAGGTCATCCTCTCGGTACAAGGAATAATATTGTACGACTGAGTTCTTGACTCGTTGTCTGTGGCAGAGGTAGTTAGAAGACTTTTTTTTCTTCCCAAACCCCAAGCAGTGTGTTGACTCTTCAGTGCCACTGTCCCTAAATTTAAGATAAAGCTTCACAACCTTAAATCTGTATTTTGTACTGACAGGTCCTGATATGTGGAGTTGCCTGCTTGAGACAGTCTTCAGTCATCACTCGACTGTTATCTAAAGATCATAATCGGGGACCATCTTCAGCTCGGAGAGGGTCTACACTTCACGTCGATGTCGAGCACATCAGGTTCTGTGTCATCACTTGTGAGATATAAAGAGAAATATTTCAACGTTAACTGTATGATGGACAAGAGTTATGTAATGTCTGCTGCGCAGTTTCAGAATAAAACCTTGGTTATTGTCATTGCATAATTATATGAAGATGCGAAACATCAAATTGATATTAGTGTGAATATGTATTTTCAAAATAATTGTAGAATAATGATAATATTTACTTTGTTCAGCATCTTGTGATATAGTGAGAACATCTAACATCAGTACTATATTACCTATCTTATTTGACTCCAGCACAAGACAGAACACCAACAATAACAGCCTGTCAACGATACAGTACCAGAAATTATCGACCTCACAGGATGCATAGGATAGCTATACGTAGTATAGCTATAAAAAACAATCCTCAATGCCACAGCTCTCCTGACACCAATATTCTATGCTTCCATAAGTAAAGTCTATCGTGAAATAATTTACCTAAGAATATGTATTATAATTTTGATAGATGATGTCTTTAAAAAAACGCGATGACAATTAGATTACGATGTTATAAGTACAAGAAAGGACACAGATGACACACTAAGCCCAAGGTAATACTAAGGAAGTGTCAACACTGGTGGTTCCTGTACTGTACATTAACAGTTTCATAATCATAATGTGTTTCTTATGTATATTTGTCAACTTATTCTGATCTAAAAACACTTCATTATCGTCTGCACAACAGATGATGTATTTGTCTCCGTCCATTTGGCTGTTACAGTCTTTTTTGTGTTCTTTAGAATGTACCATTGGGACTACGATGTTCATATGAGACGTAGATATTCTCTTGGTCATGTGTTAATGTGGCTCACAAGTTGTGCTTCGGGGAATAATGACCTGCCCAGAGGGTGAGGTCCTTAGATGCATCTTGTAGTGACTTTGAGACACATCAAGAACATTTCACACAAACGTAGATATTACATATATTTTGAGCAGGTGTCTTAAAGAAACTTGTCTTTTTTTTTATTATTCATGAATTACTAGTGTACTACTGATGTCTTACCGACCCTCCTGTTATCAATCTCCCCTTACGAGGATGTGTCGACATATCTGGATTTTTTTTAAATTAATAATTATTCTTTTGTGAATCATAATAGGTACGAAGGTGTTAGGAAGAATACCTTTATATTGCATTATATATTGCCTATAACTTAGCAGCTTCTGCATCATCAATTGAATGTTTATACCAACTGGGGGTAGATGCAAATCGCGGAAGATATAAACAGAAAGCTAAATCATTATTAAACTGTATATCAAAGGTTAAATGACTTTATTGCATAAGCAGTCTTGACTAGAAAATGTAAAAGTGCTGTAGTATGTACAGTCTCGTTCAAGATTATTCGAACACTGCTGGAGACAGGTGGCAACTCAAGGCCGTTTGTTTACTATAGTGCGGAGTATAATATAATACGAAACAACAAAGCCCAACCATTAATTAACCAACGGGGAACTAAGTAACCAATCACCGATCACTTTTACATTTATTCATAATTTTTACTACGTAGTATAGTAAACAAACGGCCTTGAGTTGCCACCTGTCTCCAGCAGTGTTCGAATAATCTTGAACGAGACTACATGAATTTGTGACAGATACTATATACAGGGTGTCCATAAAGTCCCGCTCTGATCTCAAACATATATTATGCGCAAACGGCATAAAATACTGAAATGCAATTTTTTGCATTTGAAAATTTAACTATTTAAGTTATGTTTTTCACTGCATTTCAATATCTTATGCCGTTTGCACATAATATATGTTTGAAATCAGAACGGGACTTTATGGACACGTACAGTATTTTGTGTATCGATACAAGGGGATAATTGGTGTTCAAATTAACTCTTTAACCTGACTCTGGTCACATGCATTCTCAAACAACTCTTCGACACCTAAAACCCAGTTTCCTGGACCCCCTACTAGAGACTGGAACTATAGCAAATAAAAAATCAATACATACCTTCCCATCATCTTTGGGTTCCTTAAAATAGACATGAACGCAAGATTACCACTGAAGGTTGAGAGTCCTGCTGGAGCTTATGCGCTCCATGATCCTCGCATTGCTCTGCTACAGAGCACAAACGTCAGGGGTAAACCACCTGGTATCCTATTATGATCCAAGGGAACAGCAGCTGCTGTAAACAAAGTGCTCTCCTCCATGTTCTCAGTACTTCTCTCAGGGTGTAACTGTGGCTGTATAGTCTGAAGTGTTACTACAGTATAGTACTAATAGGAGTATGTCCTGATGCAAGATTGTCTACTTGCACATGGCAACCCAGTTTGAGTATGATGGCATTGTAATTGGCTCTTTGGTGTGTGGGTAAGATTGTCTTTTAGTAGTTTTATACCAGATGTGGTCCATGGCCCTTATGATATATCTGAAAACTTCCATTTTGAATGATGGTTTGAGGAGGAATATTTATCACAATAAGCTGCTGGCTAATTAACTCTTGTAACTTGTAATTCCAGACTTGATTAAGTTTATGGTCTTTTGGTATATTTTAGGCATATTGCTGCATAATGCTGATGGTCCTCAGGGACGATGTAGGTCTTTGTTGCTCTAGATGAGCCGCCAACAAGGTGTGTACAGAACTAAGTCGTGACCCGTGAGCAGGTGTACCACTCCTAGTGATTTCCAAACTGGGTGCGCAAAGATGGTTGGGGGAAGGAGCGAGGTCGTGTGAAAAACATATTCAGTATATTGACATTCTTTTTTTTCATTAGGACATTTTCATTAATTTTTTGTAACATTAATTTTGTTCTTAGTATATTTCAATCTTCCCCAAATGTGCGAGATACAAGAATAAAATAATTACGAGTTAGTTAATCTTGAAAGCAATATAAATACGAGTACAAAGTGTAAAATTGATTAAAAGTTGATTAATTTGATTTTTAGAAATAGGGGGTGGCGTGAGGGTTTGGTAAAAAACTGGAGGGGGTCATCATGAGGAAACGTTTGGGAACTACTTCCCTAAACCCTTAATAAATGCTTCATTCATGCATCCATGGTGGTTGCTGCCTATTGAACTACTTCACCGCTTGTGAGCGTTAATATAACACACTGAATACAAAGCTCTCGGTACACAGAGGCAATGTAACTGGCAGTGCACCTTAACTTCCTCAATTTGTAAAGTTAGACACCCAGTTACAGCTGGGTGAACTGGGAGTGCCCCGGTATCTAACCACCTACCCTTATGACAGGGGCGAGTACTGTATTCACTTGGTTAGTACTTTAAGAAGTGGTTCTTGAACTTCGGCTACTTATCTGAGAAGAGCTGACCTCTTCCCTGGTGACACTGGACGGATTCAGAATTATAAACTTGAGGTAATGTTAAGTAACGTAATTATGGTTTGTGCTGGACAGAGGAGGGGGGGGGGGTCTCTCGACTTCCGGTCAGAGTTCAGTTAAAACCTTTTCCCTGGGAGATGAAGGAACTCTGGGTTCTCACCTGATTTGGATTTTGTTGCCAATGCTTTTCCTACCGTAGGGGGGGGGGGGGGTTGATATATATATTTTTTAAATGCAGTACTCAAAAAAAAAACGTTTGGCTATCATCTGCATGATGGATAAGTGATTAGCTGAAGGTGATTCAAGGTTATATCTACATGGGTGAAAGCAGAGTTACCATAGGGAGTACAAAAATATATAAACAATACAAACAGTTGCTTCTGTTTGTTTCTTTATTTCTATATTCTAATGGTCCTGAGATACTCCGATCTCTCAAAGAAAAAAGTGAAGGGTCCTGACCCCCTAGACCCCCTGGGATTTATGCCCATGAGTACTAATGCGGAATGTTAACCTATCTCGTGTTTAACTCATGAAAGTAAACATCATGAGACGATTCAACTGTTGAGAGAAGTTCTCTTTTGGCAGTTATACAGTAAGCCGTCTAAGAAAGAGGAGGAAGGGGAAGCCAGTATGGGGGCGGGTTTTTCTACTGCTTAGTTATGCAGTGCTTAATTTGCTCTTTTGAATTGAATATATTGTAGTCGAGTGTGAACAGAAACCCTTCATTCCTTAGCTCTGAAATGTTTTCTGTGGAACAAACTCGTGTGGCACCTTGTTCAAGAGCACTCAGAATGAGCTGTAAGCTGTCTTAAGGTTTTGACCTTATCCAGCAAAGTTTCAGTTCGTGGTGTGATGGCTGGCGATATCCCAGGAAAGGTGCTGCTTGGGAACTTACTGCAAAGATAATTTTGTAGACATTTTTCTCCTCCTATTTGTATGTTATCCAACTTTTAACCCTTTCGCAGCGGGAGGTTACCCTAAGATGAATAAAATCGTCTGGCGGTAGCCAGAAGAAAATAGCAAGTGCGTGAAACGCGGCGAAAGGGTTAAGCTATTGGCCAATTATAATTTATTTGGACACACTGCCAAGATTAGGCAAGATTTGCTTAACTGAATTTTATATCGTTGTCTTTTACTATACTGTAATAATTTTAATCTGTAATTATTAGATGCCTTTGAGAGAAGATTTTGCTATTGACCTCTTTAAGAAAGTGTCTGGTGAACTTTCGCGATCTTTCCTCCTGAAACAAATTATGCTGTTTATGAAAGTGAGCTGGTCTCTTGAGCCACTTCTCTCCTCCTGATACTATATCACAGATCTAAGAGTGAAGCTGCTGGAACCCGCATCTTTAATATCATAGCCAAGGCTCTTAAGCTCAGTCAACTTAGCAACGCTCCAGGCCTTCCTGTGCGGCATGTTTTTCAAGTCAACCATTACAGAGAGTAGGCGACATATACAGTAGGCTGAGATCTTCAGGACTGTGTGATCTGGGTGGTTAATGAAGTTAGTTCCCTCCATCCTGCCGTCCTTTAAGCTGGTTTATTCCCACGGGGGTGCTTCTCTCTCCAGCACTAGGAACTCCATCCTTCATTTTTTCTGGATTAGGCTCCAGAGTCATTCGAGCCAGGCATGAGGTCATAAATGAAGGGTTGATCCCGAAAGCCCCTTTTAGAGCTAAGTCTGGATTAGGCGGCCCAGGTTCTTCACTTACCTCTGTGACGGCGGCTATGGTGAGCTGGGAAGGAACTTGTCGCGCAATCGAATGGGGATTGTAGACGTAAGTGTTAGAAAGGTGGCAAGATTCAGTGTTATATTTGTATCCATCAGGTTTCGTATTAAAAACCCGGGTATGACGGCAAGATATAAACGAACTTTTGGGTATCATCGAGTCACTAGTCATGACAACCCTCGGGTTTCAACTCAAATTCGTCTGAGGACACATGAGATACTTGTGCTATAAAGTAGGACTATAAAATGGAATATCAGAATCAATCCTTCTCAAAATAATATATCGAACCTCCTCTCTGTTATATAAAAAATTGTAACTTTATTTTACTTATCTTCAACAACAATTTTTGTAATTTGGTTTTCATTGTCACATAAAATTCGAACCTAAAATATAATATGAATGCCATCAACCGTTTGAGACAGGCAGTGATACTTGGTAAAAGACTCACACAGGTAACGAGAATCTTTTATCGCCACAAAATATAGTCATTCTTTGTGATCCTGGAACATCTCTCAAGGTTGTTCGTGAATATATCTCAGTTTTACACCATAAAACTTGAGCCCCTTTTTTGCCATTTCGTGGGGGTAAAGCCAAAATGTTTGTTTCGCTGTATTGTCAAAATCAGGCAATATATGATGGTCTGTGACTAAACTTTATGTATGTCGTAGGTTTCAGATCAAAACTTGTCTGCTATTGAAATTAATTGCCAAAATAAAAAGAAATCTCATTATATAACGGTTTAATTTCTGTCAAAAAACGTTTGGTTTACAGGAAGGCTAAACTTTTGTTCAATATCCATGAAATGTATCAAGAAAAAAAAAACAGAATTAAATGATAAGCGCATATGAAAATATATAGATTCCTTTGATCTGATTGTGACTAATATTTTTTTATAACAGCTAATGTTCTTCAAGCAATTTTTATCGACTGTTATCAGACTTAAGGGACAACTCCAGCAGAAAAAAGTACATATCACAATGACTTAATTGTAATCTTGTTCTTTTTTCTTGTTTTGTTTTTCTGTCCGTCGACAACTTAGGTCATTACAGCCGTAATACATAAAATGCTAATAACGCCATAATAGGTTTAACTTCTGTAGCAGCCTCGTAGATGGGGGTGTTGTGACAGCTGCTCTGGGAAGCTACAGTACTTAAAATGACACTTGCGGGTATCTAGTGTGTCATTAATGACGTATTTTCACACTGAAATAATTATGAAACATATTGTAACCTCTTTAAAATTTAGTTGAAAATTCAAGCTGCTGCCGAAAAAAAAAAGAGAAATCTGAAACTTGATCCGGGCTTTGATGATGTGATGATGGCAGCTGGGAGAAGGTATATCGACCCGTCCCACAGTTTAAAAAATAGATCATACTGTATAATTTTTAGCTCCAACCATTAAATATGATCTGAATAGAATTACCCAAAAATATAGAAAATCAGTTAGAGAATCTTATAAATTTAATTAACTTTTTTCTTTTTTTCATGGATACGTTTTGATAAATACTCTTAGCAACCACTGTGTGGCCATGTGAGATATATGCAACTCATTGTATTCAAGGGAGCTGGAACTATACTGTAGTAACTTTTCTTATTTTTTTTAATTGCGGTCTTGAGAATTAGCTTTGAGGACGTCATTCCTCGTGCCCAATGCCTTATGTGCACACTTTTTTAAATAGGCGTTATATTAAGCTATACTATGATAAAAACTTGGTTAGATTTCTTATTCTTGCCATGGAAATTTCCTCCAATAACTCAGAATAATTTTAGTTTTGGAGTTGGCCTTCAAGTTCTATAAACTGGTGCCAAGACATTGTGATTATTTATATCACAGAATTAAACTTCCAATACTAAACTGAAACTTTATAAAATACACTTAGAAATATGAAGAAAATTTTTCAGGGAAATTTATTGATACATTTTTTTCCCTGTATGCATACCAGACATTTTGTAGTTTTGTTGTGTCTCAATCATTTTTATTTTGACATATTAAAAACAAATAGTGGAATGAAATGCCTATATTGATTGTTTCATTGTGAACTCCGCCATACACTCATATACCACCAGACTCATTATATTGTTTTTAAAATTGAAAATTAACGATAAACATAAAGACAAAATGCTTACTTACTGTGTTGTTAACGATGAAAAGAGTTGTTAATGAGGTGGGTGACTTTGCATTTGCTGCACTAAGTCTGCAATGTCTGGTTGGATGGATGACCTAGGAATACAAAGGGTGTTTAACAAGTGTACATCATTAATAGAGGACCTTACTTTGTTCTTAGTTTACTAATTTTTTAAAAAATCTGTTTACACAAGTACATGTACATCCAAACACACAAAATTTTTTATGCGTGAGCAGAAAGTTGTAAAATCTGCCCCTTTGGGTGTGGGGCCGCAGAGAGAGTTCATGGTAATTTCAGAGATGGGCCGCATTGAAAGGCTTCGAGAGCCGCATGTGACCCTTGGGCCGCAGTTTGCACAGCCCTGAGTCTTACACCATAAGAACATAAGAATGGAAGAAACTGCAGTGGGCCTATTGGTCCATACTAGGCAGCCCCGTGTACACCCAACTCCTATCACTAAAATAATCTGTCCAACCTTCATTTCAGGTTACCCAGCGTACGAGTTAATGATGATGTTCGGTAACTTGTTCCACTCATCCACCACTCTATTTCCAAACCAATGTTTACCTATCTCACGCCTTAATTAAAATTCATCTAATTTAGAACCATTGCTTCGAGTTTGCTCTTAGTTGGATGGTTTGAGTACCTCTGTTATATCACTTTGTTTAACCCTGACTTCCATTTATACACCTCGATAATATCGCTCCTCACTCTACGTCTCTCGAGGGAATAGTCATGTCACCCTCCTCTGGTGGCACAGCGGTAACGTGCATTACTCTCACTAATATGTCAAGGGCTCGAACCTCGGCCTGAACACACGTGAGAAGGGTGTTATCCAGTGTGACCCTACCAAACATGACAGGTTTCCCGGTCCCCGGTTTCCTCCTGCACCAGCACTGGATAGACCGTCCAAACGGCTAGTGAGTTGATAAGTGGCGAAGATGATAAAAAAAAAATACGGTGACCAAAACTGAAGCGCATAATCCAAGTGAGGTCTCACAAGCGTTTTAGGATAACCGCGCTAGTCTTGTAACTAACACTCCTTTGTATGAACCCAAGTACTTTGTTAGCTTTGAAGCGAGCAAATACGCATTGTTGTCTTGGTTTAAGATTCATACTTATCATTACCCCTAAATCTTTTTCACATTTGGATTCCTCTTTGTCAACGTTGTTCATCTGATATCTGGTTTGTCTATTTACATCTCCAAGGCTAAGTACCAAGATTTGTTCTATTTATTTCAAGACAACGGAATGTTGTATCAAAACACTGATGTTATTGTTGCGGTCTCACAATCCTTCACGACGTCGTTGGAGCCCAGTATGTGTAACTGAAAATTTGGCTCGGTATCTTCCTCTTCTTTGTCCACAGCCCAGTGGCTCAGTGGCCGAATAGTTGTGTATCGACTCGGGAGGTTGGACGAAGTAATAAAAAAAAATAATAATACAAAAGTTTACTCAAGGTCAAAGATCAGTGCAAGTTTGTGTCTGTACTGGCCAACACCCTCTAACGCCCTGTAACACCTAACATCAGTTATCACAAACACCCGCTGACGCCGTCTAACCCCCGCTAACACTCTTTAACACGCTATCCTTATTTATGAACAGGTTATAGAGAGTAGTCATTCTCCTCGGTCTGTATCACCTTGTGGTCGCTGAAGGAGTGAGGACTTACGGGGTTTGGATCAACCATGAGGCAATTTCACCTGCTACCTTCTATACAGTGACGTCCATAATATATAAGATAAAGTTGTCATCGTCTTCATGGTGGTGGTTCATGACCTTTTGTGGTATAAACGTGATGATTCTGTGTTAGAAGTGTGTTGTTTACGCCATCAGGTAGACAGGCACTTCATATATAGGCAGAAGGGCAGTGTGTAACTTTACCTAGAGTGATTCAGAGACTTCGTTAGTTTGTAACATATGATCAGGTGTATAAGACAGTATTAATGTTGTTGTGTGCAGTGATTAATATTATTAGTTGAAGACCTTTACTTTTATAAACATTATTGCTGTCTACTTTTCTACCTCTTAAATAATAGTTTTATTGTCTTATCAAGTTTTAACTAGTGTGTACATTTAAGAAATTTAATTATTTTGTACAGTTTGTTATATGTGTTAGCTGGACTGTATGGGTGTAATATGCTGTAAATGAATTAATCTATAAGTTATTTACTTATCAAATAAAATTTTATAAATTTAGCTGTATTTTCTGAGCATTACCTGTCCTCCACTTGTGTTGACTTATAAGCAATTAACTTAGCTCTGCTCACCTGTGTTTACATAGTAAACAACTAAGTTACCATTTGGCTGTTGTGATGAACAAACTGGGACATACTGTAATTATATCCAAGATGTTGGTCAGTGGAAAGGAAAAAGTTAATAATATTATCCACCTCCGTACAGTATATTCACTATGAAGTTATGTCTGCTAGATGCCATTGTCAGTAAGAGAAAGTATTAGCCTCACGACAATGCTCTGCAGTGACGGATCTAGACATTTACAAGGGGAGGTGCGGCCTACTAATGGGATGCCACAGAAAATTCAGATTATGCTGTTTTACCTTAAATTTAAACCAAACTATAATAAAGTGGAAAATATTTTGTAGAAATCCACATAATAATCTTAAATTGAAAATAAAACCTCGTTGTAACTTGCCCCGCGGAACCTGAAGCATCTACGGACATTCGGATATTGGGTTTATGTGAATTCAATGTGAAATAAGCTTGTTGTCAGTGGTAAATCACGGATTTCTTACAATAATTTGTATAATACACGATTCACATGTATAAAAGCAGAAACCCTGTGGTGGATCTCAATTCCACGGAGTCGTCGCCTAACTGTGGCCACCACATTGGTGAAAGGATGGTCGCGAATGTCTGCCACAATCCTCGAGTCGTCTGCTGCTTTAGTCAATCTAGACTTTAGAGTCTAGACTCTAGACCATCTTGATCTGGGAAGATCTTTTAAATTACCAGACTCTTCAAATCATTATAACCAACACCGCATTGTCGATCTCGAGACTCCCATCTGCCTTGCGATCTCGCTGGATCTTAACCCAGCGTTACGCATGTCGACGAATTGCCCTCTCTGGGAGATATCATGGTGTTATCTCCCATGGTTGTAGTTGGTGGAATGACCAAACAATTGCTGTATGACCACGTCATAACCTCGGATAAGTTAAATGTTGTGGTGAATAGCATTAATTATCAGGCTGATGGTATTCAACTTTAATTTTGTCACGTTCATGTGACCATGCTGCCCTCAGGCTGGTGGTATTCAACTTTAATTTTGTCACGTTCTTATGACTATGTTGCCCTCAGGCTGATGGTATTCAACTTTAATTTTGTCACGTTCTTGTGACCATGCTGCCCTCAGGCTGGTGGTACTTATCAGCTCCTTAGGACATCTCGGTCCTTTGACGTTCGGACATCACCATCTTCATGTGTGGATACCCAATTCATTCTCCTGGCCGACTCCGTCAACCCTTTCCAGTGCTCCCTCCAACAAGCATAATTTTGTCACAGGTCGCAACATTGTGGACGTCGTCGTCTTCACCACTGCCTGTCGGACAAGTCCACCCTCGCCAGCCTTGACTTCCATCACTCGACCAAGGTGCCATTTGTTGCGTGGACTATTTGCTTCTGCTATAATGATTAGGTCACCCGGGCGAAAGTTGCGCCGTGGTCTGAAATGCACTTGTCGAGTTCTGAGTTGAGGGAGGTACTCCATCAGCCAGCACTTCCAAAATTGACCTGCAAGGTACTGGACATGCTTCCACCTTCTGTGGTAAGATTCGCCTATTGACCTTCCACCTAAGGGAAGATTACCCTTTGACTTAAGTGCAAAAGATCAGCAGGCGTGAGAGCCTTTGGTTCATTTAGAGTGTTTGGAACTGGGGTGATTGGCCTCTCATTAACTATGGCTTCCACTTCACAGAACAGTGTTTGCAGACGTTCATCGTCTAAAACTTGTGAGTCCACAATCGCCTGCAGAACCTTCTTTACTGTGCGAATCTGCCTTTCCCATACTCCACCCATGTATGGGGCAGCTGGTGGATTGAAGACCCAGTCAATATCTGCTTTCAGTAAGGCACCTCTGAGTCTGTCATCTTGCTCCCAACTTTTCACAGCCAGTTTGAGCTCTTTGGCTGCCCGTACCATGTTTGTCCCATTATCCGACCTAATACGCTCTGGTGTACCTGTGCGTCGTGAGAACCTTGTTATTGCGTTGAGGAAGGCATCTGCGTCTAATGAGGCCAAGACTTCTAGATGAACAGCCCTAATAGTTAGACATGTAAACAGACATCGCCAGCGCTTGACCTGTTTCCTCCCCACTAGCGTAGCAAGGGGGGGGGGGGGGGGGGGGCGGTCCGCCCCGGGCGGCACTTTTGGGGGGCGGCACTTTTGGGTCTGCTCATCACCCATATCTGCAGCTACTGGAGATGCTAATCCATCCCTTTGTATCGGCGGCAAGTTAATCCTTGTCGTGTCTGACCTAACACCTGACCCACATCATCACGGCGCCCCCCCCCCCCCCTCCCGCCACACACACAACCTGTAACCTGTTGAGGATTAAGGAAACAACTTCAAACAAGTACGCCAGTGAGCTCATGTGGTGTGGGTCAGGTGTTAGGTCAGACACGACGAGGATTAACTTGCCGCCGATACAAAGGGAAGGATTAACGTCTCCAGTAGCTGCAAAACCATGCAGTCTCGGGTCATATCAGCTCAAGTACAGCCGACCAATCCACCAGTTACAAGCAATTCACTTCGCTGCACAGGTCTCCATCGTGACAAGACGAGGGGAGGCTAGACGACTTTTAAGTTCTCTTATGTTTTCGATCCAGTTATTTACTTCGTTGGAAGACATAATACTATAAGGTAAGAAATATTAAAGTATTGGTTAAAAAATATTGATGTGACTTTTGCTGCGGTACTGAGATTAAATATTAAGATTTTGTTTCACAGCATTGCGATTTTATACTAAGACACTATCCTCACTGGGGTACAGACAAAAGCCCCCCCCCCCCAACAAAAGCCACCCAGACAAAAGCCCCCCAGACGAAAGCCACCCAGACAAAAGCCCCCTACTTTGATCGGGGTGGCTTTTGTCTGACAACAGTAAGGGCTTTCAAAAGTTACGGACATAATTAAATAGTTTGGTGAAGGATCACGAGATGCTGAATTGCCATACGACATTGAATTGAGGAGAGAAATGTTTTCTTCTCTGGACAGAGTGATCCAAGAAATAACTTTGAGATTTCAACAGCTTCATGAACTTGCTGAGAAATATGCCTTCCTTACCCCATTGAATCTTTTGGATGATAAATATGAGTGTCAAATAGATCACGATCACGACGACATTGATAAAGAGGAGTTCCTCGTTGAGAGAAAAAGACTTCAGCATTTTGTTGCTGTTGCTGCTATAACTATTAAAGACAGAATACAGACGTGGAAAGAAGGCCCCCTTGAACTTTTGCAGTTTATTCAAAAGTATAACCTTGGGAACTCGGTTCCAAATATAGTAATAATGCTGAGGATTTTCCTCACAATTGCTGTTAGTGTTGCTACCTGTGAGAGGAGTTTTTCGAAACTAAAACTGATCAAGAATTACTTAAGATCTACTATGAGCACCTTGCGGTTGAGAAATCTTGCCATACTGTCTATAGAGCGACAATTGACAGATGAAATAGTTTTTGACAATGTCATTGAAGAATTTGCCAACAAAAAAACAAGAAAAGTTACTTTGTAGAAAGTTGTAGTTTTCATTTCAGAAATAAAGATGGTCCTAATTTTTTACACTTTTTTTACTTTTTTCCCTATCCTATATGTCGTTTTTGCTTTTTGTTCAACTGTTACTTATAAAGTTTAAGTATGTTTGGTGTGTATTTAAAGCAGACTATATTTGAGTATGTGAAAGTACAGTAATATTATAATGGTACACAAACTATTTAATATATATATATATATATATATATATATATATATATATATATATATATATATATATATATATATATATATATATATATATATATATATATATAAGAGTGAGTCACTGTGCAATATGTATTTTTTGTGGGGGCACGGGAGGGGGGGGCGGCAAACTCAAGGGCCGCCTCGGGCGGCACACACTCTAGCTACGCCACTGTTCCTCCCTACCTTGATAATGAATGGACCAAAACAGTCCGTTCCAGTGTAAGCAAATGGAGCCTTTCCAGGCGTGACACGATCTATTGGTAAGTCAGCTTGCCTTTGATGCCGACTTCTCCAGTTGTTCCGTCGGCACACTACACAGCGTCGTATGATTCTATCAAGCAAGCGTCTGCCCTGGGGAATCCAATACCTTTGCCTCACACGCGCCATCGTGTGTTCTCGTCCGGCATGTCCGGCTCTCTCTTCGTGCATCTCCCGCACTATGATTTCGGTGATGTGGTGGTCTCTAGGCAGCAAGATTGGCTCCTCACCACTTCGCCCAAGAAGGGTTCCTTTAATTCTTCCCTTTGATCTGAGCAACGTTCGCTCGTCCAAGTATGGTTCCAGTTTATAAAGCTTATTGTCCTTCGGCAGCTCACCCTTTATGACAGTTTGGATTTCTTTCTCATAAGCCTAACTTTCTGCACCAATCTTATAATTGTCTGCTCAGCCGACTGTAGTTCCTCAGTGCTTAGCCTCTTCAGTTTGAGGCGCAGGTCTGCGGTCCTTGTACTGGATCCAAGCCACCAAATGAATCTTTTAATCCATGCCACCCCTTTCACCAAGCGGTACCATGATGAGTACCTGAGCCACAGTTTGGCGAGGGACTACTTTGACTGCTCGCTCACTGCCAGAGCAACTACAGATCTCTGGTGTACTTCTTGTTTCACCTCCAGTAAGTCGTTCAGAACTGCTGGCAGTTCCTTTCCCTTTGGCCACCGTTCTTCAACACTAAGTGGAAAGTCAGGACCTCGTATCCACCGAGATCCTGCAACCAGGTCCAGGACAGGTAATCCCCTAGTTGCATCATCTGCTGGGTTCAGGGATGTGCCGACATGTCTCCACTGGTCAGTTCTTGGCAGCTCTTGTATGACTGCTATCCTGTTGGCTACAAACGTTTGAAATCGTCTGCTCGAATTGGCGATGTACTGCAAGACTAGCATGCTATCCGTCCAAAAATAAGATTCGTGTAAGGTCATGGTCATGGTCATTTCTCGGCGAATCGTTCGATCAGCGTTCACTGCCAGGACAGCTGCACAAAGTTCCAGCCTTGGTATTGTCAGTTGCTTGAGTGGGACCAGCTTGGCCCGTCGGTACACGAAAGAGCACTGGATACTTCCGCCAGAGTCTACCATTCTCAGATAGGTCACCGCACCGTAAGCAGCCTGCGATGCATCACAGAAGGTGTGCAACTGTGCTGAGATGATTTCTTTAGCACATTCTGTTTTTAGGCATCTGGGCACCCTTAATTTCCCTAGGTGGGCCAGTTCTCCTAGCCAGGTGCTCCAGGTCGTGTGATTAACAGCCGACAAAGGTTCGTCCCACCCTAATCGACGAATGCATTCACACTGAAATAATCTTTTAGCCCTGATAACGAATGGGGCCACGAACCCCAGTGGGTCATAAATAGAACTGACCAGGCTTAGTACTTCTCTCCTGGTCGCTGGCCTTGAGTTTGGTTGCACCTTGATGGCGAGCTGATCACCTTCCAGGAGCTACCTAACCCCCAGGGCTCGCTCCATTGGCAATTTGTCTTGGCTCAGATCAATTTCCTTCAGTGCATTTTGCCTCTCCTCCGGTGGGATGGTAACCAACACTCCTTTGTGATTACTGGCCCACTTAGTTAACCGAAATCCTCCACACGCCAACAGTCTTCGAAGCTGACACGCTAACATTAATGCTTCATTTGATGAGTCCAGCGACATGAGCAGGTCGTCAACGTAGAAGTTGACTTCCGCTTGCGCCACCATGTCGGGAAACTGGGATCTGTGGTCTTGGAATGTGCGCCGGAGAGCGTAAGTTGCACATGAAGGGCTCCACACCCCACCAAAGATGTGCACCTTCATCCTGTAAGTTACTGGCTCTCTACTCAGGTCCCCATTCTCCCACCAGAGAAATCTTAACGCATCTCGATGTTCTGGCGCTACATGGATTTGATGGTACATAACCTCCACATCTGCCATGATGTTCCTTGGCGAAACCTACAGGACTCCAAGTAATATGTTGTTGAAGTCTGGACCTTGTAGTACCTGGTCGTTCAGCGATGTCCTTTTGTGTTTGGTTGCACAGTCAAAAACTATGCGTACTTTGTTTGGCTTATTTGGGTTCAACACCGGGTGATGAGGCAGATACCAGACCAGTCTTGTATCTGACTCCAAATGGCACTTAGGTACTGATTCAGCATATCCTTCAGCAAGCAGTTTATTTATTTCCTCTACGTATCCTTGTCGCAGCCGTGCGTCCTTGGATAGTCTCCTTCGAAGCCCATCTAGTCGACGCTCCGTCACGGCCTTGTTGTTTGGGAGTTCCGTGTTCTCATTACGGAACGGTATGGGAAATTGGTAATGACCATTAGTTTTGATGCCTGTCTCTGACCATAGCCTCAACACTCTTTTGTCCTCAAGTGAATGAGCTGCTGACTGCAAGGCTCCTGTGTCCCTATGTAATGGTCATGACGGCTAACCTGAAAACCTTAAGGATTCATATTACGCTCAAACGTCCACAAAACCCTCTTGAGTCCCCCAGTGGAAACGTCCCCCGTTTTCTATGTTTCCCCCATCTTGGTCTATGGGAGTAGAGGCTGTATGTTGGGACCTGTTGCCATCCAAACCTTTGTGATCAATTTAATTGTGCTTTCGATAGCTGAGTCAGAGCATTGTTAGTGAAGATGATAGTAGAGAATGAAAATGAGTTCATAGTCTCAATTTCAAGGTCAGAGTGTATAGTAAATTAATTCATCGGAATAAGAGTAGCTGGACTCCCTGGCCTGTTTTGAGTGAGGGCGCCGCGGGCATTTCAACCGTTAGTAAGTGCCCGTCCCTTCACCCATACAGGTAGGCCATCCACGCTGTGTTGTAATTCGCCCTTCTTTAAGTGATTTGACCCAATTAATAGTTGCTTGTGCAAGTGTTACAGTAACGTAGTTGATATGCTCTGAGTAAAGTCATATTTACGTCTTTAACGTCCCCTGAAACGTGATGTTGTTGTCACCGTTAGTAAGTGCCCGTCCCTTCATCCATCCAGGTCCCCTGACGCTGATTCCCGTTTGTCTCCCGATCCCATTGTGATTCTTGAATCGCTCTACCATCCATCAACGGCCTCGGATGTATTAGATGTCCAGCCGGGATCATATATGAGAAGATGGCACCGATGCGGCCGGATTAATGTGCCCCAAGGCTTCGTTGGGCCAGACCCCAGACCCGCCATGTGTCTGGCTACTCCACAATAACAAAGGCCGTGAGCCCTAGTGTTCTCCCCTGGGTTACTCCTTGGAAGTATATGTCCACAGAGAGTGTTATAACATATATTTTCCCCTTTGATTTCATATTAATAAACTTGTTTTTGAGTAATTAAGGTGTATTCATTTCTCCCACAGTATTTTACCTTTATTTCCATCCAAGTGACCTGATACCAAAATTACCATACTCACGTGCCTAGACCCTCGTCCATGCTACCCAAGAATAGGTGACGGAACTGAGTAGAGTAAGAACTAAGAGAAGTAGATAAGATGAGGGTGGTGTTGAAACAGAGAGGGAGTCGGGCCCCCTCACATTGGTGACAGACCAAGAACGCGCCCCCTCACATTGGTGGCAGCTAGAGAACACGCCCCCTCACACCTACTTTCCAGCTCCCAAAAAAAGCTTAACTTGTCTTTCCAGACGGGTTTCAAGACTCACGACAGTTTCGGTCATCAGGCATCCTGACATGCAAACTACTTGTGCGTCTTGGTGCCCCACCGGTCCATTTACTGTCCAACCCAGTCGCGTTTTTATGGCGAATGGCATTCCATCCCTTCCTGCTCTGACCTCCAAGGGTACCAGGGCCTGTGGCACATCTTGTCCTATCAGAATTTCTATGCTGTTGCTCTGCAATTCTGGTAATTCCACACCTCGCAGATGGGTCCACCTTGAGATATCACTTGTGTTCGCTACGGAGTTGTGCAGCGTTGTGGGAAAATTTTGTATCATGAGTACTTTCGGGATAAGTATGGTTCTGCCTCGTTTCATGCCTGCGCCAACCACTTCTAGATCTACCTCCGCTGACTCGAGTATCATCTCTTGGGCAAGTGTACCCATGGTTACCAGGGTAGGTGTCCCTTTCACCCTTAGTTTCTGTGCCAGATCTTTGGTGCAATACGACCTGTCGCTGCCTGAGTCCAAGAGAGCTAAAGTTCTGCTGTGATTTCGTTGGAGTGAGTCCTTTCCCCGAATCTTCACACTCACTATGGGCAGTACAATCTTGGCATTTTTCGTCGATAGTCAGATGTCGCTTTCGCAGCTGTATGGGTTTTCATGGCCGTCCTTTGTCCCTGTAGCATAGACATGGCCTATTTTTCCGGCCATGTACGAACTGTCGTTGGCTTTCTGGGCCATGCCACCATCAGAGGTGCCTGCCATTGACTCCTGTTTCACGAGACCTTGAAAATTTCGCTTCACGCCACCCTTGCGTGTGTTTGACATACTTGCAGTAAGTGCCTCCCTTCGTTCTTGATGCAACAGTCTAGAATGCTTCTCTTTGCACCCATAGTGCCACACCTGAAGCATGACCAACACTCAGAAACAAGGTGGCCCACTCTCAGACACAAGAAACAGCAACATAATCTTTTTACCCTCTCTAACCTCTCCCTCACTGACATAAGAACATTAGAACATAAGAAAATAAGGAGTCTGCAATAGGCCGGTTGGCCTGTGCATGGCAGCTCCTGTCGAGAGTTACTACCACTCACTATCATCCATGAATCTATCTAGCCTCCTTTTAAGACTTTCCAGAGTTCCCGCAC
The DNA here is from genome assembly GCA_958450375.1 of Homarus gammarus. Lineage (NCBI taxonomy): Eukaryota > Metazoa > Arthropoda > Malacostraca > Decapoda > Nephropidae > Homarus > Homarus gammarus. The sequence continues at coordinate 1,633,177 of CAUDMG010000523.1, forward strand.
TTACTACAAAGTTGCTAAGCTTGTTCCACTCGTCCACCACCCTATTTGTGAACCAGTTTCTTCCTATCTCCCTCCTAAACCTAAACTTATCCAACTTAAATTCGTTGCTCCGAGTCCTATCCTGCTCGGATATTATAAGAACTTTATCTATATCCCCGTTATTGATTCCTTTCACCCACTTAAATACTTCTATCATATCTCCCCGCACTCTTCGTCTTTCTAGGGAATGCAAGTTAAGTTTCTTTAACCTATCCTGATATGGAAGGTTTCTAAGTCCCGGAATCATTTTTGTCATTCTTCGCTGCACCGACTATAGTGAATTTATATCCATTCTATAATAGGGGCACCAGAACTGAACCGCATAATCGAGGTGCGGCCTAACTAGCGCAAGATATAGTTGCAATAAGACCTCTGCACTCTTGTTACTTACACTTCTAGATATAAAACCCAATACTCTGTTTGCCTTATTTCGAACATTAACGCACTGATTTCTAGGCCGTAGGTCCGGGCTTACAAGTACCCCTAGGTCTCTTTCACAAGTCGACTTCTCTAGGTTGATGTTGTTAAGGCTGTATACATTATAAGTATTTGTTCTTCCAATATTAAGTACGCTGCACTTGCTGGTGTTGAATTTCATTTGCCATTTTTCAGACCACCCCTGCAGTTTATTTAGATCCTCCTGTAATGCATTTGCATCCTGCCCTGAATTAATTTGCCGCCCTATTTTGGTGTCATCCGCAAACTTGCTTATGTCACTGCTGATCCCAGTATCTAAATCGTTTATGTAGATTATGAACAAGAGTGGGCCTAGTACTGACCCCTGGGGAACCCCACTGGTTACACGGCCCTACTCAGATTTAACACCATCTACGCTGACCTTCTGCGTTCTATCGGTGAGCCATGATTTTATCCAATTTAAAACTTTCCCCTTGATACCATGAGCCTTAATTTTTCTCAGAAGCCTCTGATGTGGTACTCTGTCAAATGCTTTGCTAAAGTCCAAGTATATAACATCGTAATTTTCGTCATTATCTACTACCTCGAAGACTTTCCTAAAAAACGTTAGCAGATTTGTTAGACAAGATTTTCCCTTTGTAAACCCATGTTGAGAGTCGTAGATTAATTTGCTTTTCTCTAGATGCGATCGGATGCTATCTGCTATAATTGATTCAAGAAATTTCCCCACTACTGACGTCAAACTGATCGGCCGGTAATTTGACGCTGATGCTCTGTCTCCCTTTTTAAATATGGGTACTACATTCGCCTGTTTCCACAACTCTGGCACAACTCCAGTGTCTAATGATTTTGTAAATAAGTTTACGAGGGGTCCGCTAATCTGTTCCCTACACTCTTTTAAGACTCGAGGAAAAATTTCATCCGGCCCTGGGGATTTTGTATTCTTTAGTTTATTTATCTTCTTAAGAACATCCTCTTTTCTGATAGTGATATGTCGTCGCACCCTGCTAATCCAAGTGCTCTGGAACACACTGGGCACGAGCCTTTTCCAGAGCTTGTTTCTCCTCCATTGCCTTTCGCTTCACTGATAGTCACTAGGCCCATGGCACGTTTGCTTGACGATGATCCTTCTGGCCTTTTCTAACTTCCTTCTTGACTGTCCTCGCTTGATAGCAGAGCCATGTCATCCATCGTCACCGCTTTCTCCTCCAAATATAGCGCTAACCACTTCACCAGCCCCGTTCTGTGTCCTGTCGACTTCTGATAATTTCGTACATCATCCACACAGCGTTCCCTCAATTTGGGGGGAAGCTTAATCACCAGCGTTTTGAAGGTCTGCCTTGTTTCAAGTTCAGACATCAAGTTCAGATTCTCCAGATGGCTTACTGCACCCCATAGCTGAGATGCCAGTTTTCGCAGCCCTTCGTCGTCGAACGCCCCCACTGAGCGAGCGTCTATGAGCCTTTTTACCAGCTGGTCCGCATATGCATACTTGTCTCCAAACCTTGCCTCCAGGATCTTGATTGCCTTGTTGTAGGCTCTGTCTGGCTCTAGATAGTCGCATCCCATGATTGCTTGATGTAACTCTTCTCCTTCACAAGCATCCATGAGCAGTTGGTACTTGTACTTCTCTGGCACGGCCGCATTTGTCATGTATCGATGGAAGGCATGCATAAGGGTCCAAAGCTCCGCCCGACCTTGTCCTTTAAACTTGGGAAGGGTGGCTTGCGGCATGCACATCGTAGCCACTAGCTCTCTTATTTCTTCACCCTTCTCTGATTCTCCCTGTGGATGCATAATTGTGACTTGAGGCGCTTTGTTTGCAAGCATTGGCGGTATAGACGATGCTATTTTCTCGACATTGACCGATGCCTGTTGCTGGGTTTCTTCCCGTACTATTGGCTTCTCATAATTGCTGGAGTTCTCTGTCGAAGGCTGTGCGCTGTCACTTCTTCGTGTTAGTGCTGATGTCTCTTGACCCGCCACCATTCCAGTGCGCAGGGCTCGGTTTACTTCATCCGACGCTGCCTCAGCTCTGGCCACTGCTTGTTGATAATACAATTCCCTACTGTGACCTTCCCGTGGATCTCCTGGTATTGCAAGCTCATTTCTTGTTTCACCACTCTCTGATTGTACCTCGGCGGGCGGATCCATTGTCATTAGGTCAAAATGTTTGCTTCTATCTAGGTCCGACTCTCCTTCCATGTCATCAATATACCCAATCTCCGACATCTAGCTTATTCAGGTAATTTGAATTGCGTTCGTTTCCACCACTCTTGAATCAGGGCTCGTTCGTGTGCCTCGTCATACACTCGCACCTGATATCATTACAGACTTTACATTGATATTTGGGTTATTTACAAAGCAATATCACTTCAGTCAATTATGACTGCTTATTGTGTTCTGCACTTACGTCAGACAACAATAACGACATGTGTTTTCATTCTCATATGCACTACACTGGGAGTGATGAAGACCACCCAGACAAGACTATTTTCTGGACTAACAAGGTTTAACTATTATCGATGCGAGAAGTATACGAACGTTGCACCGCACTTCTCGCCACTGGATACACACACACCACACCCACACGCACACACTCGTCCCTCGAGTGACGCGTGTTGGTGAGCCAAACTACACTAAGAGTGGCTGAGCTCACTCTGACAACATTATTTTCTTCAATAACAAAAGGTTCAAGTATTATCGCCACTATAAATCTACGGGCGTTGCACTGTAATCCGTGGCACTGGGAACACGCGCGCACGCACACACTCACGCGCATCCCTCCAGTGGGTTGAGTTGAGTTGACCTTGGTTACTGCTGCCCCGCGTTGGCTCAAGGTAGCACCGCTACACAGTAGACATCCACGTTTGACTATAACCGCCAGTCAGGCGGTTAAGGATATTTAGACTCTTCACGTAGTACTCGAGCATTATAATTCGGTCAAACCTGTTTAATACAATTCATTTAGTATTTCAAATAAGCCATACATAGGCACTCCTACATAAATGTTTAATCCAATATATATTTACATAACAATCATGGCTATGTAATTAGTATAATCTTAACACAAAAACAATGAGTACTCAATTTGCCATATTTCTATATTGTCACACTGATCAATGGACACAGTCCACCTGTGTACACAATAAGTACTAGTTGAACTTACGTGTTGAAAGTCTAGAGAGAAGCCAGGGTAGGTGTTGACTCTAAGATATGGGTAGCTATACTGAAATGCCCACCCTATAGCCTGGCCCCCTGGCTGGTCAGCTATGGCTGAGTCAGGTGATTATAATTATACATAAACCCAATAAACATGACATGACTTACAGCCTAACATAATATTTGTTTATGTGTTTGCTGCTTGCCGTAACATCATTAATAACTTCAATAAAAGCAATATGAGAGGGATAATAAACCCACTGCCACCAGTCTCGATTATTAACCTCTCTACTATGAATCTAGTGTTATATATAATATTTGTCCTCCTGGTGTACTGACCACAGTCATACATGCTAGTGAACGTAAAATCAGATGATTCATATCACGCTTTATAACGAATAAAACATGAAGCTATAACATAGTTCTTAGTCCCCCTATTGAGACCTACGTTTTCAGCCCATCCCGAAGATGGGTGACCATTCTAATCCCTCTTAACTATCGCCCCATTGCCCTAACTTCATCCCTCTCTAAGATTTTCGAAACTATATTAAACTCATTTTTTCCGTCAACTTGAACACCATTCTCTTTTGTCGAATCACCAGTATGGCTTTCGCCAGGCGAGATCTACAAGTACTGGTGATCTGCTCTCCTACTGCACCCATCTATGGTCATCCTCTCTTAGGGATTATGGGGAAACTTTCGTCGTGACCCTCGACATCTCCAAAGCATTTGACAGGGTATAGCACAAGTCTTTGCTTTCTAAACTTCCCTCTTATGGTTTCTCTCCCCCACTTTGTTCTCTAATTTCTAACTTCCTTAACAACCGATCAATGGCAGTTGTTGTCGAGGGATTGATGTCTCTCTCTTTCTCTACCAATAGTGGTGTCCCACAGGGTTCAGTTCTTTCACCTACTCTCTTCCTTCTATTTATCAATGATTTACTTCACACTACGACTAATTCTATCCATTCTTACGCTGATGATTCTACTCTTCACTCTTTTTCACATTTTCCCTTCCCCCTAATTCTCAAACTAGATCTATTTCTAGAGCTGATATCATTACATCTATCAATGAGGATCTGTGCAGCATCTCCGAATGGGGAGGTAGAAATTTGGTTAAATTCAATATTAATAAAACAGTATTTACCAATTACACTTTCCAAATTAGATGATCTCCCACCAATCACATTTCAGGACGTTATCATTCTGCTAAATTCTAAAAGAGATATGCTAGGCCTCACCATTTTCTCCAATATGACATGGAAGCCACACATCCTCAACATTGCTAAAGCTTCCTCCCGAAAGCTGGGAATGCTGTACAGATGCCGTAGCTGCTTCACTCCTCTGCAGTTGCTTCAAGTATATAAGGGATTTATTCGTCCTAACTTGGAGTACTGCTCTCATATCTGGGGTGGCTCTTCTGTCCAACTGTTAGATATGGTGGAATCAAAGTCATTTTCGTCTTCTTAACTCTCCTCCTTCAGTTGATAATCTTTCTTACCTTTCTCTTCGCCACAATGTTGCTTCACTCTCTCTCTTTTACAGGTACTTTAACGGGCAAAGTTCGGTGGATCTGGCATCCTGTGTACCGCCGGCAAGGCCGTGGTTTCGGAACACACGTCTTGTCCGCGGTGCCCACCGTTTCTCTGTGGATGTCGGTCACACTAAAATAACCCGTTATAGTACATCCTTCTTTCCTCACACAGCCAAACTGTAGAATACTCTGCCATCTTCTGTGTTTCCATACTCAAACAATCTGTCTCACTTCAAAAAGCTGGGTTTCCGGCAACTTCGTGGTGTAGATTAATATACCCGTTTTCTTTTCAAATTTTAACTTCTTTTTACTCTTATTTTTTCGCCCCCTAGGCCCCGTTGTGGGTCGATGACCTGTGCCGGGGTGGGCTATTCCCCATAAAAAAAAGACTAAGATTTCCATTTTCTCTCGTGTGTTTCAGAATCTCTCGTATCCCATGTTTATGTTAGAAAATTTAAAATTACGAATGAATGCATCTGTGTTACTGTAAGTTATATACAGGGTGATTCAGCAGAGTACATTAAATTGGAGGATGAAACCCTTGGATAATTCTAAACCACAATGTCTCTATGGTAAAATGTCAGATTCTCCATAGTTCCCATGTTACAATACATTTAAGATGTTGTATTAATGAAAGTGAATTTAAAGTGAAACCCCCGTAGGTTTTTGTAATAATTTGTTCACAGATTTATACAGTGTGACCCCTCCTTGTTACAACCTAAAGGAAATGTTCAAAGTTGCCCCCTTCTGCCTCAACGAAGGCAGAATACACGTCGTACCATTGATTGTCTGACGCGTTCCAGAATGCCTGGACTATGTTTAATTTGCTCGCACCTGTCACGAACACGTGGGCATATGCAGACTCTGACATCTTACCAAAGAGATATTGTGGTTTTAAATTATCCAAGGATTTCATCCTCCAATGTAACCAAACTAATGTACTCTTTGCTGAATCACCCTGTACACCTGCTTACAACTGAAACATTCAAGATCCATTGTGATTGATGTTGAAAGCCTCAATTGTATTTACTTTTAGAGAATTTGTCAAGTAATTCGAGTGTTGAGTTTGCAAGGGAAAGTGAAAAATCCTGACATTGCCCTGTGAGACATGTGAAAGTGCCAATCGTCACTGAAGCCAGACTGTTTAATTCACTCTCATCAAAAAATCTGATATTTGTATTGAAAATATTGTCAGTTTTGTATTTAAGAATGTCAACTGCTCAAAGCCTAAAATTTTAACGGCCGAGCCTCAGAACCACTTCTGTTCCTCACTTGTTGAGTCTGTACAAAGTGCGAATGCCAGTCTAAACATTTTTTGCACTTTAATGATTGCATAGCAAGCTCGGACAGTGATTAAGAAATTAATCTGACCCATAACACTGATTTGCATAGCCCAATGTATACCGCAACTGAGTTAAATGAATATGTACGTAAATTCTTGATGTGACATCCTGGCGTTCTTGAGTTGCCATCATGGTGTATATGACTGTGTGCGAGATATGAGGAGTCACTTCGCTTGACTCGCTCCTCATCATCTCTCAGGTATGTACCTAGTGCCTCACGCCCGCTATATTAAGTGAATTTAACTCAGTTGAACTTTTTTGAATATATCAGTGTTCATGTGTCAATAGTAGTTGAACATCTTATATGCCAAAAGATACTCTAACGTAACTGGGTGCCTTCTGTGCTCAATCAGCCATGCATTCACTCGCCAGATGTACAGTATGTGTGATATTTTGTATTTGAATTTAGACTTCTCTTGACTTGTCTCATCGTTTCTCAGGCACTGTGTGTGTTTTTGCTGCTATGGAGTATCGATAGCTGCCTCTAGGCAAGATGTCCGAGGCAGAATGTCTTTAATACAACGAAATTAAGATCCGAGGGAATGACGAGCCCTGGTAGCCCGTCAAGGGAGAGCGGGCTCTCTAGTACCGTTCTCCGGAGTCAAACGCCGATTCTGCTGCCGAGCTGCATTTGTTTGTTTTGAATACCAGCTGTGTAAACCTGGTGTACTCAGTGCTAATTATTATTTTAATACATTATTGTGGATGATTATCGGGATTGTAAATGTCCTAGGTTGAGCATTGAAACCATAAATATTACTACCATCAGAATTAGTGCTCGTTATATAATTATGTAACCCAGCTATACTCACAGTTGAGATGTACTGGGGTACGTCCATGTTTGTTCATCCCGTAATATCATGATGCTACAAGTAATGTAACAATATCCCTGTGTGCAGCTGTGCTACTGACAAGTGTGTAGAGTGACCATCTTTATTGTCACTGATGTATAATAATACCCTTAAGGAGGGATAAGTAGTGAATATGGTAACTGATAATTAATTATCAGTTACCATATTCACTACTTATGTATTTTAGCTACTTATCAAGTACGACCTATTGGTCAGTTCTATTTTGTCTAAGTTACAGTAACGTAATCAGTAAATGAACCTAAGTTTTATTGTTGTGAGTGAAGGTTCAAATTGTCACAGTATTCAGAATTTATTTTAATAAATATTGATTCAGTAGAATGTCCTTCTGACAATTGGCTTCCCTTACAGTATAATGAAAACTCGCGTGCCTAACCTCACGTGTCTGCAACGCTACCAATTTAATTGAGAGATTCATTGTAAAAGTTATATTCTAAAGAAAAGCCTGGGTGGTAGCAGCTAAGATGTAAGTATAGTAATTACATGAGTGTATAAGAATGTTGTTTTTGCTAGGTTAATCCTGTTACGAGTTGGGGATTTAGAATATAGTTAAAAGTCTACCCAGATCCCAACAGGCAACAACAAAAAAAACAAAGACAATCGGACTTTTAAAGGGTAGACAAAGGATGCGAGTTTTTGTTGTGTATAATAAAGTACCATGAATTCCTTAACAAACTAATCAGCTTTTTATAATTTACCCTTAACCATACTTAACCTAAACATTAACAGTATATACATATTTATACAGCATACAATAATTTGAAGCAAGTGGACGTGGGGGAGGCAATACAAGATTACAAATACTTAAGTGCGGAGCTGAGATGGCTGACGAGCAAGGCTGAGTATTGTAGAAGACGGTAGGTAGTCACTGTGCCGCAGGTTTCCAGGATAGGTGATCCTGTGGTCACTTCCCAGAGTGAACTCAACTCTCCTCGAACTCGAGCTGACAAAGAAGACTTTGAGGAGGTGACGCAACAACCAGGATATGGAGAAGGGAAACCCCAGAGTGGTAAATAAGACGAGTCATACTCGTGTTTCGTCCCTAGATGGCGTTGCTCGTGGTGCTGGGTAGATAGATCAAGACAATAGATGGCGTGGTTCGTAGTGCTGGGTAGGTAGATCATGACAATTGGTGGCGGGGTTCGTAACACACCCACCCTCCAAAGACCTCCGTAGCGCGGGCGTGAAGGAGGTGATCACCTGGTGCGTCTGGAGAGTAGCTGCTGCATTTCCACTGGAGCTCGGGATAAGGAGTCTGCAATCAGGTTGTCCACCCCCTTTATGTGCCGGACTTGTAGATTATAGGGCTGGGTGAGGAGAGCCCAGCGGAGGATTCGCTGGTTGGAGGTCTTGTTGGTTTGGATGAACGTGAGTGGGTTATGGTCGGTGAAGACTAGGGTTGTTTGTGGGCAAGACTGGAGGTAACATTCAAACTTCTTTATTGCCAACACCAGAGCCAGGGCCTCCTTTTCTATGGTCGAGTAGTTGGTCTGATGTTTTTTCAACTTGGCGGAGTAGTATGCCACAGGGTGAAGGACATCAGTGGTCGGGTCGGGTTGTAGGAGCACAGCCCCCACTCCGACACCGCTAGCGTCGATTTGCAGATGGAAGGGCGAGGTGTAGTCAAGGGGGTGGACTACAGGCTTGGAGGCAAGGAAGGCTTTGAGGCGGTGGAAAGACTGGTCGCACCTCTGGTTCCAGATGTAAGGGACCGCAGAACTGGTAAGGTCTGTGAGGGGTCCGGCCACGCTGGAGAAGTTACTGCAGAACCGACGGTAGTAGCCGCACATCCCCAGGAAGCGCATGAGTTCCTTCCTCGTCCTTGGAGTGGGGAAGGACAAGATGACTTTAACGTTTGCGTCCTTGGGTCTCACCATACCATGCCCAACGATATGTCCCAGGTAAGTCACTGAGGCCCGGCCAAAAGCAAATTTAGCCAGGTTTATGATGAATCCAGTCTCTTGCAGTCTTGCGAACAGTATCTCCAAACGCACCAGATGTTCGTCCCAGCCGTCCGACACCACCACCAGGTCATCCAAGTAGGCGAACGTCCCACCTAGGTCCTGAATTAGGAAGTTGATGGCCCTCTGGAATGTGGCCGGAGCATTAGAAAAGCCAAACGCCATAACCAAATATTGAAAAAGACCAAATGGAGTTATAAATGCAGAGATTATTTTTGCCCTATCCGTGAGTCCCACTTGATAATATCCTTTCAACAGGTCCACCGTTGTTATAAATTTTGCACAGCCTATGCTGTCTATTATATCTTCAATCAAAGGTAAAGGGTAGGAGTCTGAGACAGTGACCTGGTTCACTTTACGATAATCGATACAGAAACGAAAAGTGCTATCGGGTTTTGGAATGAGAAGGCAAGGTGAAGCCCAGGGGGAGGTACTAGGCTCAGCTAAGTTATGTTTTAACAAAAAATCTACCTCCTTTTTCATAATCTCTCTTTTTTGTGGATTTAGTCGATATGCTGATTGCCTAATGGGTTGTACATCATCTGAGATTAGCTTAATATCATGTTTAAGTATATTGCAAAACCCTGGGAGGTCTGACGTGACTTTAGGAAATGTTGATAATAACTTAGTGAGATCTTTTGCTTGAGATGGATTCAGAACAGAAAAATACTCATCCAAGTTGTTGAGTATGTGACTGTTAGCAGGGTTTTCTTTAGGTAGAGGGAAGTCTAAATTCTCCAATAGGTCCATGTCATCTGTCTCCGGCCCTGACAAAACCGTATGCAATACAGGTTGGCTTATAGCCTCTGGGATGTCTTCCTCTGACTGCCTGGAATGGTAAAGTTTCATGAGATTAATGTGAACAAGTTGTGAATCTTTTCGGCGATCAGGAGTATGGACTATATAGTTGAGGGGAGATAGTTTATCAGCAACTATATAGGGACCAGTAAACTTGCTTTTAAGGGGAGAGCCTGGAATGGGTAGAAAGAGTAACACTTTGTCACCTGGAGAAAATGATCTTTTAACTAATTTAGGTTGGGACTTCACCATTTTGTATTGGACTTTTCTTAAGTTTGACTGAGCAATGGTTCGGACTTCAGTTAATTTGTCCCGTAAAGTGTCAATGTATTGGGAAACTGTTGCGGGCTTAATAGATGGAGTGTCAAACCATTGCTCCTTTACTATTTTAAGGGGTCCCCTAATTTGTCTCCCATATAGTAACTCGAACGGGGAGAAACCCAATGACTCCTGGGGACATTCCCTGATGGCAAAGAGTAACAAGTCTATGCTTTCATCCCATTCCTTTTGGTGTTCTATACAGTATTTTTTGAGCATTGATTTGAAAGTTTGATGGAACCGTTCCAAGCAACCTTGGGATTGTGGGTGGTAAGCCGAAGATGTACAATGGTCCACACTGAGGTCTTTCATCACCTGTTTGAAAAGATTGCTTGTAAAGTTGGTGCCCTGATCGGATTGAATCTCTTTAGGAATGCCCACTGAAGTGAAAAGGTGTAAAAGATGTTTGATTACGTTATTTGAAGTGATGCTTTTAAGGGGAAAAGCCTCAGGATAACGTGTACTGGTATCCATAACTGTGAGCAGGAATTGATTTCCCTTCTTAGTCTTTGGTAATGGGCCCACACAATCCACAACAATCTTTTCAAATGGTGTAGAAAATACTGGGATGGGCTTAATGGGAGCTGCTGGTATACTTTCATTTGGTTTTCCTACCATTTGACAAATATGACAAGATTTTAGGTACTTTGACACATCCTTCCTAAGTCCAGGCCAGTAATAGTGTTGGAGGAGCTTTTTATATGTTTTCAGGATTCCCAAATGTCCTGAAATACCATCATGGGCAAGGGCAATTAATGCTGGTCTGACTGAGGAGGGAATTACCACTTGATGTATTTCAGACCACGTGTCTAGATGGGTAAGCTCAGGGGGTCTATAGAACCTTATCAAAACCCCTTCCTGATAATAAAAACACGGAAGGGTGTTAAAATCTTTACCCTCAACTGCTGCATGATGTAGTTTATTCAAAGATGGATCAGATTGTTGGGCTTTAATGAGCTCATCCTTACTAATGGTCTTATTGTACAGATCTTCTGTGGGTAGGAAGATATTGGAGGTGGTTTTAGATGAAGAGGGCCCATTTCGCACACTCTGTGACCGGGTGACAGCACAAGATGGGAAAAGGTGAGGAATAGTTTCTTCAAGGTCAGTGGTGGAGTTGACAGGTAAGGGAGAGTCGACTGTCTTTATGTTGGGAACCACTAGATCTCCTACCAAGTCATTACCCAATAATAAATGAATGCCGCTCACAGGCATTGGATCTTTCCTAATGGCTACTTGCACTTCCCCAGTAATCAAGGGACATTGGAGGTGCACTTTAGCTAAGGGATAGGAAGAATGGGATGAGAGATCTGAAATTAGAACACTCATTAGTAAATGCGGTAGATATATCAGGAATGACGTTAAACAGGAGGATAGATTGTGCTGCGCCCGTATCACGTAGTATACGAATAGGGAAAGAACGAGACCCCTCTATGATTGAAATTTTTCCCTCATAGGTGAATGAAGAGAAGAGATCCTGATGGGGCCTTTCCACATTGGTGGTTGCTATTGGTTTGAATTTGGGATCCAGGGAACTACTTTTAGAAGTTCGACACTTTGGGTGTTTACAAGACTGGATCGTATGGCCTGGTTTTTTACAGTAAGAACAATAAAACTTGGTTGCATCGGGGGGGGGGGGGGGTAGGTGTGGGACCTTTCGACCTACCACTCACGTCCCCAAGGTTATCATCAGAGGAGGACCTAACATGCTGGAAAGTACCACGTTCCCTACTGCCCAGTGACTCCACCAGCAAGGCCTACGCATCAGCCACCTCAGCCGCACGCCCTAAATTAACCTCTCCACGCTCCTCCACATGCTTCAAGATGTGAAATGGTATCTTGCTCTTTCACTCCTCCAGGACTACCAAGTTTAACAAATCCTGAAATGTGGAGGTCTCTGTAGCCTCTAACCACTTCTTAAAAAACCTAAGCTTTTCTTGAGCAAACTCAACAAATGTGTGTGAAAATGGTTTGGTTAGTTTACGAAACTTCTGCCGGTATCTATCTGGCGTGATAGCATAAGAGGTGGGGATATTCTTTTTTACGTTATCATAGTCATCAGTCTGGTCTAAACAGTTATAAACTCTACGAGCCTAACCACATAATTTAGGAACTAACACCGACACCCACTGGTCCTTAAGCCACTCATTCTTCCCGGCTATTTTCTCAAAAGTCCTAAATGACCCGTCCATATCGGATTCCTCAAACTCGGGAACAAGGGAAGAAGCATTAGCAGGGTTAAAAGCAGCTAGTTTCTCTTTTAATGCCACTTCTTTTGATTTAAACTCCGATGTTAAGGTGACTTCTGTCTCTTTCACCTGTAGTTCTTTCAGTCTAACCTCCTGCTCCAACTTGGCCTGTTCCGACTTTTCCTCATGCTCCAACTTGGCCTGTTCCAACTTTTCCTCCTGCTCCAACTTGGCCTGTTCCAACTCATGCTCCAACTGGAGTTCTTTCATTTTGATTTGGAACTCGAACCTAGCTCGTTCTAGTTCTAAGGCGTCTACTCTTTGTGTTTTTTCTTGAGGGCTAGCCAGACCTGAGGCAACTTCTGAGTGAGGAGGGGTGGTGGATAGTGGTTGAAGTATCTTGGACATGGGCATTAATTGGTCAACAGCGGATTCTTCTAAAACTTCTTGTTGAACCAACATTTCAATTACCTGATTTTTTAACACTTCCTTAGTCATTTGCAGTGAATATGGAATATTGTAATAAGTGGCTATTCCTTTCCATTCTTTCTTCAGGATATTAACACGTAATTTAGCTACGGAAGGATTTTCAATAAAATCCTGGAGATCAAAACCTGAGGTGGTCATTGTTAAGAAAAACTAGATAAATTAACTAATGGCCAAAAAGATAAGATAAGTGGATTACCCTAGAAAATATCACGGCAGTGGATAACCAGAAAGTCCCGGAAACTAACCAAGTTATACCTAGGGAAATTACACTTATGAATATTGTTCTTCTGACAAGATCCTTAGGTAAGGATAAGAGACTTGGAAAGATACTTGAAACATTAATATAAAGATCCGGATAAACAACCCTTGAGTTACTTTATTATTGACCCCGAATGAGATAATGAGAAGAACAATAATTGAGGCTTTATAATTATGGGGTCCTGGTAGAGCGGGGCGTCCCAAGATATCACTTCACCCTAAACTAGTGACTATGGAACAGCCTACTCTGCAGCGAGGGTACGGCATTAAACAGATCCGGATCCTTCCCTACACTCGATAAGACTTACTACACGACTGCCTACGTGTAATAACAGGTAAGCCTTATGACACTCGGAACCTAATATCCTACGTCTGTCACTCTTACTGTACGATAATACCAATATATGCACACACATATGAAGGGAACTTTAAACCACAGTAAAGCAATTGTGAACAGAAGTGACTGGGAGGAATAATTAACAAGGAGTAACAAGGGGGGAAGAAATATGGCACTTAAGGTCGGGTCCTGTCAGGGTCGCCATTTGTTACGAGTTGGGGGTTTAGAAACTGGTTTAGAATATAATTAAAAGTCTACTCAGATCCCAACAGGCAACAACAATAAAAAAACTAAACAAACAAAGACAATCGGACTATAAAAGGGTAGACAAAGGATGCGAGTTTTTGTTGTGTATAATAAAGTACCATAAATTCCTTAACAAAATATCCAGCTTTCTATAACTTACCCTTAACCATACTTAACTTAAACATAGGCAACATTGGCTTAACAGTATATACATATTTATGCAACATACAACAATCTGAAGCAAGTGGAGGTGGGAGGTAATATAGGATTACAATACTCAAGTGCGGTGCTGAAGTGTCTGACGAGTCGGGCTGAGTATTGAAGAAGATGGTAGGTAGTCACTGTGCCATAGGTTTCCAGGATAGGTAATCTAAGTGTGGTCACTTCCCAGAGTGAACTGAACTCTCCTCGATTGGGAGCTGATGAGGAAGAGTTGGAGGAGGTGACGCAACAACCAGGATATAGAGAAAGGAAACCCGGAGTGGTGACTAAGACTAGTCATACTCGAGTTTCGTCCCTAGATGGCGTTGCTCGGTAGTGCTGGGTAGTTAGATCATGACACAATAGATGGCGTGGTTCGTAATAGTTGCAAAGTGGTAGAATCCTCAAGGGTGATTTAGCTACTCAGATTGAAATCTTGAAGGGTGGTTGGACAAAATATGAGGAAGCTTACTTATCTATACAAAAGAAATGAGAGTAATGTGGATAAGTGCCCGGATAGTACATCAGGAAGCAGTGTCGGTGAGCTGCCCAAACAAGTTACCTATCCTAACACTCCCTGAGTTTAGTGAAAAAGAAAATTGGAACTCCTTTTGGGACATATTCAAGTATTTAGTATATGACAGAGTTGAAGTGCCTAAAGTTAATAAGTTATCATATTTGCTATGTCAATTAAAAGGAGCAGCTTATGATTTAGTATCAGAACTTACCATTGAAGAAGCCAATTATGATGTAGCTGTATCAGTCTTAAAGGCTAATTTCGAGGACGTAGAGTTAAGTTTACAGACAGCCATATACAAATTGATGGATATTCCTGGTCCAAAACAAACTATGATGATTTACAATCCTTTCGTATTACTTTGAGTTGTACTTTAAAATCATTGAACTATCTCAAGGACTTATCTACTGCTTCCTGGTTGATAAATCACACAGTACAGAAATAACTTCCCCCAAAGAACTTGTGATGAATTGTACCATAAGTATCAAAAGAGTTACTTTTCATACCAAGAGATGGAAGAGGGATTAATGGAACTGTGTAGTGCTATGTACTGTACTTATGTTTTCCTTAGTCATCCCATTAAGTGTCTCGTTTTCTCTTGACACCCTTGACCTTTTACTTTACTTTTTTTATCCTGTATTCCTTTTTTTTTTTTATCCTCTTCGCCACTGATCGGCTTGTTAGCCGCTTGGGCGATCGGTCACGTCTCTTTTCCTTTATATTCTTCACCAAAAGGTCAGCTCGCTAGCCGCCCGGGCGATCGGTCACGTCTCTGTCACGCACTGTTGGCAAATACTGGGCATGCACCGGCTCCTGAATGTACCTGAACCCGCTCCAGTGTTGGTCAAGTCTTGTCTTAAAAGAGCTCACACTCGGTGCCGTCACAACACTCTCTGGTAGATTGTTCCAAGAGTTTACAACCCTCACTCCGAAAAAGTTTACCATCACAGTTTTCTGAACTTGAGGCTTCTTCAATCTTGAGCTGTGACCCCTTGTGGGGCAAGCATCCGCCAGCTCCAAGTAAGGACACTCAACTGAGTAGTGCCCCCTGAGATGCTTATACACCTCAACTAGGTCCCCCCTTGCCAGTCTTTAGTATAAGCTAGGCAAGTTCAGGCGCTCCAATCTCTAAGGGTAGCTGAGGTGCCGAAGTGCAGGCACCAGTCTGGTGGCCCTCCTTTGAACATTTCAACCAACTGACAGTCCCTAGCATATCTCGGGGACCAGATAGGGTGACAGTACTCCAGATAGGGAAGCACTTCACTCCTGAAGATCGTTACGAGGGACGGACCGTCTAGATATCTGAACGACCTTCTTGTAAGACCCAATAATTTATTTGCCTGATTTACCTTCTTCCCGCAATGGCCCGAGAACTTCAGCTCATTGTCAACATACACACCTAGGTCCTTCTCACATCCAGTCTCAACTAGTGCAGTTTCTTCATCCCGTTGGGACATATGATACGCCTCCTTACCGTTGGTACGCCCCAGGTGCATCCTCTTGCACTTCGTGACATTGAATCTCAGCAGCCATTTCTTCGACCATTCCTGGAGCCCACAGAGGTCCTTCTGCAGCTCTTCACAGTCCGCTTGGTTCTTAATTCCCCGAAATAACTTGGAGTCATCGGCAAACATTTGTATGGAGGAGTGTACAACGTCAGGCATGTCATTTATGAAACAAACAAACAACAGCGGGCCCAATACACTGCCCTGTGGTAGTATGTGGTACCCCACTTGTGACAGGTACAGATGACGATTTCGTGCTATTTATCACCACACACTGCTTGCGGCCATGTAGAAAGTCTTTTATCCACACTAGGACATTTCCCCGAATTCCGTACCCTTCCAGTTTGATTTTCAGCCTTTCGTGGGTACACTGTCAAAAGCCTTGGCAAAATCTAGGTAAATATTGTCGATATTACCACCCCGTTCCAGAATATGGGTCCAAATATCCAATACCTTGAGCAATTGTGTTAAGCAGGAGCGCCCCGGCATAAAACCGTGTTGGCAATTCTTTACAAGGTTGTTTCGTATTAGATGTTCCATTGCGGCATCTCTGATAATACTCTCAAGTACTTGAAGATAGGACTCACATAAGCCACTTTCCATTCACTGGGGACCATTTGTTCATCCAGGCAATTACAAAACAGGATCTTCAGGGGCTCTGCAAGCTCGTTGCACAACTCTCTTAGCACTCTAGAATGCACCATGTCAGGTCCTGGACTCTTATGGACCTTTAGCCTGGACAGTTTATTTCTAATACCCTCTTCTGTGAACACAATGTGGGTCAGTCCTGTGGCGAACCGTCTGTCCTCAAACGCAGGAAGGTTAGTTGCATCCTCTCTTGTGAACACCGAGGAAAAGAAGCTGTTCAATGCCTCATCTTCATCCTGGTCAGAATCTGCGTAACTACCATCCACCAGCCTCAGGCCTGATACTTTGCATAGCGGTAAGACGCCTTTGGGTTTGACGTGACCTCGCTTGCAACCAGCCTCTGGAACTCCTTTTCAGCCCTTCTACTTTTCAGCCCTTTTCTTGGTTTCTGGCTCTTGCATACGTCCTCCTGTCTTGCTCATCGTTTGACCCAACCCACGTCTTGAATTCCTGGGTTGTCTTCTTAATTTTGTCGACCGCCGCATTGTTCATGTGTAGGGATCCCCTCGTATTTCTAGAAGCACTGGGTTTGGTCTTGGGTATATATTTATTGATCAAATGGGTCACTTTACTAGTTATGATATTCAGCGTAGTGTCTGCGTTCTTGTACCTTAATGAGGCAGGCCAGTTGATACCCCTCATCTCTTCCCTCATCCCATTGTAATTTCCCTTGTAATATTTGCACCTTGGCCTGGCCTTATCCTGAACTAGGTAACAGTTAAGTCTGTATGACAACACTATATGGTGGCTGGTGCCAACTGGGGCAAGGTGTTCCAGTTTGGCCACCATACCCTCCTCGTTTGTTATGATGAGATCAAGTGGCTTGGGTGTTTACTTCCCTCTGTAATGTGTCGGGTCTCTAACATGTTGGAACAGAAAATTATCTCTCAGAGTTTCTACAAAAAGAGTAGCAGGGTTATGCAAGTCATTCGGGGTGGATTCGTTTCTCCAGTCGATGTCGCCATAGTTAAAGTCCCCCATGATAAGGAGGTGGCTAGGGTTGAGCATCGCCGCATTGTTTATTAAGGTTCTTAAGTTCCTTTGATTTAGTGGGACACAGTTTGGGGATCTGTAGATACACCCGACGATAAGTAAGTCCCCTCCCTTTAATATAATTTTACACCACTTGGACTCTTCAAAAACATCCTCTCCCTGTACCCTCGCCTGGCTGGCTCTAAGGTCTTGCCTAGCATAAATAACCGTACCCCTCTTGCAAGTTTCTTGAGAAAGGTTCGTAAATGAGTTATATCCAGCAATACTGAACTCACATTCCTCTGGGTCGATTCTCCTGTTCTTGTACAACAGTTCCACAACACCTACAATATCTGGTTGGTGTACTCTTAGTGGTGTTTCAAACTCCTCTCTCTTATCAAGGAACATGTCAGTATTAGTGTACATGACATTCAAGCCAGAATTTGTTCTCGGTAACGTCTCTGGTCTTAGTAGTAAACCCGCTCCCCCCACATTCTCAGAAGCTGCAGCATTTGCTAAGTACACTGTATTTTGCAGGGTGTGGTTAGAAATGTCATTGTTTACACGACGCTCGCCTCCTCCTGTCCGGTAGGCTGAGCTGGTGCCTCGTCGGGTGGGGAGTTGAGTGGGTGGAGGGTGCACTGCTGCCCCCTGGCCCTGTGTCGGCACGCTTGTTTCCACTACCCTCCCCCTGAGTATAACCCATGTACACCCGTCCCCGTTCCTCCTTGACGCCTCCCTCTTTTGCTTCAAGTCCTGCAGGAGCTTCTTGTGCTGTTCCCTCTGCATTACCGTGCGATCTGGGTGAATGAACACATCCCGAAATGCCTCGCTCCTTGCTAAGTTTTTTGCCTGCCGAATAACCTGCCATTTCTCCTCCTCACTCACTAGTGTGATCCTGAGGGGGCGAGGCTTATCCCCATGCTTTTGTCCCAGCCTCCTCACATCCTGAGGGGTTGATGGAATCTTCAGAACCTCTGTACAAATATTTTGAAACAGCCGCTTCTCGTGTGTTACCTGACTCACAGTTCCCTCCGCCTGGCTCTCTGGGACTCCAAAAACTATTACATTGTTCCTGCGCTGGAGACGTTTCTGGTGTTCCTCCTCTCCCCTAACAGTAGGTCCGTTAATTTTCATTTCTTCAACACACTTCTTCGAAGTCCCAAGCTGTTGTAGAACCTGTTCTGATCCTGCATTACTCTCCGCCCCCTCCAGTGGCCCTGCTTATACGTCAGCATAACTCCTCTTAGCAACCACCTCCATTCTATCGGCTACTTCCTCAGTCTTAGCAAGGATCTCTTTCTCAACTTGCTCCAGTTTGGCAACCAGCAGGGCTCCAGCTTCATCTATTTTCGTCCTTAGAGAACTCGTTCCCTTATGGCTTGCAATCGCTTCATTCACCGTGACTATGCAGCCAGGGCAATACCAGCAACAGCCCTTATGCTTTACGGCAGTTAGTAACTTCCTAAACGTTGCATTAGTGTGGCGTGTATCCTCCATAGCCGACGTCTCCCTGCAGTAATCACATATCAGACTCATGGTTGTTGTTGTGGGGGTGGCAGGGGGCGGGGGGTGCAGACTGTGTATAGATCTACACCTTCTGCTATCACTGCGTACACTGTATCTCCCTGTGAATGGTGTATTGTAGGCACAGTTTCAGTCCTTGAGAAAGCTCGCCAACAAAATAAAATTTAAAGTCTCTGTGGCGCCTATGACACGACTTGGTTTCAGCTGGCACGGTGCCTTTCCAGCTTGCTTGCGAGTGAGCGCTCACTTTAAGTTATTTACAACTTCCGCGGTCACTGATGACACTATGAACTATCACTGTGTACACTGTATCTCCCTGTGAGTGGTGTATTATAAACACAGTTTCAGTCCTTGAGAAAGCACACAAACGAAATAAAATTTAAAGTCTCTGTAGCACCTATGACACGAACAGGCTGGCAGTGGTCCTTACCTGCTTGACTGCCAATATGTGTTCACTTTAAGTTATTTACAGTCTCTTCTGCGGTCACTGATGACACTATGAACTGATTTACCTAAAATCACAGTACTACACTCCCTGGTTGATCTATATCCTAGCCGTGACCACAACTCCTTAAAAAAATGAAATAAAAGCTTTGTCATATGGCAGTGATTTTGTGGTTATAAGCCTCGTGACCTTGGCTGTACTGTAGTGGATTCCTCCCTGAGTGTGAACCCAATATCTCATACCCCACAAATGGTGACCCCCGGAGATTCGCGCTCACACAGGACGAAGGAGAAACTGATCACTCTCCCAGTCTTCAAGCAACATGGAAGACTGGATTACCCACGCAGAGGCAGCTCTCATCGGCTCTACAACTACTGTCTCTACACCGCAGGTTAGACACCCTAGAGCAGCTCTGCTACTCTAAGCAGTCAGCCGCTCCTCTTCCTGCCCCAAGCACCACGTCCTACCGACCCCAACACACCTGTCCTGCCTCAGACGCCGCCCCCGGCCCAGCAGTACCCCCTACCGCTCCTCCTGACGCGGCCCCTGCTCCTGACGCGGACCCACACACTCCTCTTTTCTCCCTCAGGTACCTCCTGCTACTGTTCTGCACCCTGCTGCTGTCGTGGACCCTGCTGCTGTCATGCACCCTACTGCTGTCATGGACACACTTCCTGACGCAGCCCTATACTGCCAGACTGGGGGTCACTAATGCTAAGGGGGAATACTTAACTCTAATCTTAATTTCTAAGGGTCGCTGCCACCAGACCCCCTCTGGACAGCATGTAGCTCGTTAGGTAGCGTGCAGAGTGGACTAGGCATTGGGTTAGGTTTTCCATTGACCAGATCGATAAGGGGAAAGAAGGGTGAAACCATAACATGTCTTAATTAATTTATTCCTCATAAAGCATACTGGTAAAAAACATACAAATGAATTGGTCTTCCTCAGAAGAACAACGTAAATGTTGGTTACCCAGATGGGCACCAGACGTCTTGCATTAATGGCGTGTCATCCACATACTTATTGCATAACAATCTGTGACCACCTTACCTCGGTCATTCCTTCTTACACTACCCCTTAACACATCAGACTGCTCCACCTGTATGGAATATAGCACCGTCGGTTATCATACATAGTAGCACCCTCTCAACACACCCGTTACCCTCCTCACCTGCAGGTATGGGACTCCTTGTAATTTCTAGGTATACCTAACAGGCACCTCGTTCGCACACCGCCCTCGGTGGGTAGAGACGAGGGCTACACCAAGAGACATACCAGTACTATTTCTACGCCTGGTATTATAGGTCGCCCCAAGTGACAACAGCGGAGTTTCTCAAGCGTTTCCTTATTTGTTCTACTCATTTGGGGTGGTGCGCTGGGGATCCACAGGTTCACAGTGGAAATGCATGACCACTGTGGTGTGGCCTTCACAGTGTGGTCATGGCTGATGCCCGGTAGGCGCTCAGAACGCGTCGTCCTGTGTTGGGAGAAGTCGAGGCATCACTGAGAATACTGCCGGAGGGGCTTTCGTCACCACACATTAGTACACTATGACTTCACTTTTTGACATCAGGCAAGGTTTTAAGATGTAAAAACTGCTAGATAAGTCCTTTTTAGGGCTGAATAAAGCATGATAAAGGACACTGACCTGTGTTGGGAGAAGTCGAGGCATCACTGAGGGTGAAATCCGGACTTCTACCCTCCTCTCTGTTTAGGCCTACAGTTTCCAATCTTCAATTTTCACTTTGGAGTCCTATGGTTCCCACATCTCCATTTTCCTATCTATTGTGACCTCATGCTTTACAAATACATATCTTAATCCTAAATTACACACTGAGGTAAGGGTCTGGTTTGCTAGTTCCTGGGTAAATTCATTGGGTTATAATATCAACGCGGCACACCCGAGGCGGCCTAGGCGCCAACCCAAACAAAGCCGAGCATCGTATTTTCATGACGTGGGTATACAAGATATTCTTTTTGAAGCATAGTTTCTAGATCACTTCCAACACTTCACATAGTTCTGATACCTTTATCCTTTTTCCAGATCATTGTTCTCATGTATTTCCATATGATATCTGTGGAAGTTATGTTCGCTACACGTTCACAGACGTAAATAGTATGACCTTCAAACCATGATCCACACTTAGTCCTACAGTACACTAGCCCGGCTCAACTGGACTTTCCCAATCATCTTATGGATACCCTGAATTCTCCGTCATGCTATGAATACATACAATTAACATTATATAACTGTACCTGGGTACAATACAACACATGGTCTAGTTACATTGAGTAGGTGAGTTATCCTTTAACAATGTTTCCCGTTTTCTGAGATTCTACAAGAGCGGTGGATTTGAATGTTATATCGTGTAATATGAATTAAATGGGGTTTTTAGGAGTGACAATGATGTGCGCAGTACAGCCCCTGCTCCTGACCCAGGCCCACACACCCCAGCAGGCGCATCTGACGACTCTGTACCTGTCGCGAGGGAAGCACAACATTCATCGCCTGCACAACCCTCCTTCTCCCTCTTTTCTCCCACAGATCCCGTGTTTCTAGACAGAGATGCCCCCCCTCCCCTAGCTGCCGGCTCATCCACGCCCTCGCCGTTATGTCCCACATGTGGCAAGCACAGCCCGTTCTGCCTCACATGTGGCACGCAACTCTGCCAACCTCCAGCCTCCCGCCGCGCCCGGAGGGGAAGGGGAGTATTGTAGTGGATTCCTCCCTTACAAGCACCGAACATTCTCGAATTCCCCAGCCTACGCCTCCAGCGCCGCCCACGGAGCGGGGGTCAACTATCTACCCACGCCTACCCCCGCCTTATAAGGCCTGACACCGCTGTGACCAGCCTCTCTTTCTACACAGTGCCACCAGCAAGCAACACCTTCTCCTCTGCGCCAGCCGTGCGGCTGCCGCTCCCGCCAGCGACCTTGGCGTCCCTCAAGCCGCGTGCCCTCACTCTGGGCACCCTCACCACCCAGCTCTCTCTACTCAACGCTTATTACCATGCTACCTACCCAGCAACAAGCTGCATTGTACATCCAATACAATATGTATACAGTGAGTACATTGTGAGTTTCCTTTCTCCATCCCGTCCTGAGTGTGAACCAATATCACATACCCCTACAGTACCTCCAACTCGGTGGAAATTGAGTTTTCAAAAATACAATCGCGTCTAGCATTAAAAGTCCTACAACGATTTACACTTTCACATCACTAAGAAGATCTTGATGATCTTATGTAATCACAGTCCAATTTCTGCAGCTCTACATCGAAGGCCCGAATGCCGAACACGCTTTGTTACAGAGACGCAACACGACCCGAGACGAATTTGGGCCATTAATCACCAAAGATCACTAAATTCCATTGGCCAGAAAGCCCGTTCAGTACAGGTGTAATGACCACAGTCATACACGTCAGTTAAGGTAAAATCAGATGATTCATATTACGCTCAATAGCCCACAAAACATGTAGCTATGCCTTCTTTATTGAATCTGCCATCTGAGGTTTCCGTTTTCTTGTAGTGGATTTCTAACCTACAAACGCTGTTTGTCGCTGAGTAGCTGACCCCACCAATTCCCCAGTGTATGCCTCGTGGTCTAGGTCAACCAGCGCCGCCATACATCACGGAGCAGGGGTCAACTACTAAGCCACGCCTACCCCCCGCTATTTAAGACCTGACCTCGTGGTGATCTCTCTCTTTCTACCTACACCAACCAGCCAGCAACACCTCCTCCTCCTCCTCCGCCTGTCTGGCGGTCCTCGCTCCCGCCGGCGAGCATGGCGACCCACAAGCTGGTCCTCCTCTGAGCATCCTCACCAACCAGCTCTCTCTACATCACGGAGCAGGGGTCAACTACTAAGCCACGCCTACCCCCCGCTATTTAAGACCTGACCTCGTGGTGATCTCTCTCTTTCTACCTACACCAACCAGCCAGCAACACCTCCTCCTCCTCCTCCGCCTGTCTGGCGGTCCTCGCTCCCGCCGGCGAGCATGGCGACCCACAAGCTGGTCCTCCTCTGAGCATCCTCACCAACCAGCTCTCTCTACATCACGCTTGTAACCATACTGCCTTCCCGGCACCAAGCTGCATTGTACATCCAATACAACATGTATATAGAGAGCACATTGTGAGTTTCCTTTCTCCAACCCATCCTGAGTGTGAATCCAAACATCTCATATCCCACATTCTCATCGCTCCCTAGCTTAGGTTCCGTCCATTTTCTCTGACTTCTTGAAACCAACCTCTCTATAAAGTAAATTTGAATGTGAGAGAGAACACCATTGTTTTGAGTCAACTTAGATATGTCTGATTACAGTTGAAGCATTCAAGATCCTTTGTGAGTGATGTTGAAAGCTTCAACTGTCTTTATTGTTAGTAACACTTGTCAAGTAAGTGAGTGTCGAGTCTGCCAGTACGAATGGCATCCTGTGATATCGTCCTTGGGGATAGCCAGGAGATTCTAAGCATTACTGAAATTAGATCATTTTGATGCCCAAACATCAGAGAATCTGATGTTTGTAGTTTAGTGTCAGTTGTCTATTCAAGAAAGCCATTAATCTCCTGAAAGAACATGTCGAACTCCTTATCTCCAAAATCTCAACGTATACCTATAGAGGGTCCTTGTCTAGAAATCCCGCTCATGTTGTGAGAATGACGTTAACAGAGTGTGTACAGTACTATTTGACGTCCATTTCACTTCTTCTTGGTAAGCTCTTAGAAATAGTGACCCCAGAATCTGGCAGTATAAATTGGTGGCAGAGTTGGGATTGTTTTTTAATCATTGATCAAATCCGGTGGAATTGAAGCTGTGATTAAGTTGCTGAAGTAGACATTATTCTAATTGTGGAGTATCTGACTGAAGAGCGATACTTGCATATGAATAACATTGATTGGGTACAGAAATGTCAGAAGAATTTTTGAAAGTTTAGACAGTACTGAAGTACTGTGTCATCGATTTTTTTTTTGTGTGTGTGTGTTTTACCCAGTGTTAATATGTTTTAATAATTACAGAAGTTGTGGATTAACCTTGTTGCCATTGAAGAAAGGGAGTCCATGCTGTGTCATGAGAAGTGTCTCAAGTGGTTCACCTCTGATGTTTGTTAAGTGGTTCACCTATGGAATGCCATAGGACTTTCGGTTTCCAGTTGATGTGAGTTACAATTTTTGGTGCCATGTTAAGGTGTTGTACTATACCATTGATCAAATCAGGTTGCCAATGTGAACTTAAAAGGGCGGGCGGGTCGTGTTGCGTCTCTGTAACAAAGCGTGTTCGGCATTCGGGCCTTCGATGTAGAGCGGCAGAAATTGGACAGTGATTACATAAGTTCGTCAAGATCGTCTTAGTGAGGTGAAAGTGTAAATCGATGTCGGACTTTTCATGCTAGACACGATTGTATTTTTGAAAACTCAATTTCCACCGAGTTGGAGGTACAGCCAGAGTCACAGGCCTATAACCACACAATCACTGCCACATGACAAAGCTTTCATTTTATTTTATTTTTTAGGGTGTTGTGGTCACGGCTGTGATAAAGGCCAACCAGGGAGTGTAGTACTGTGCCTTCAGTTAAATCAGTTCATAGTTGTCATCAGTGAATGCAGAAGAGACTATAATAACTTAAAGTGAATACATATTGGCAATCGAGCTGGTAAGGACAACTGCCAGCCTATTCGTGTCATAGGTGCCACAGAGACTTTAAATTTTATTTTGTTTGTGTGCTTTCTCAAGGACTGAATCTGTGTTTATAATACACCACTCACAGGGAGATACAGTGTACACAGTGATAGTTCATAGTGTCATCAGTGACCGCTGAAGTTGTAAATAACTTAAAGTGAGCGCTCACTAGCAAGCAAGCTGGAAAGGCACCGTGCCAGCTGAAACCAAGTCGTGTCATAGGTGCCACAGAGACTTTAAATTTTATGTTGATTGTGTGCTTTCTCAAGGACTGAAACTGTGCCTACAATACACCATTCACAGGGAGATACAGTGTACGCAGTCGCAGACGACAACTCCATAGGCAACAGAGAGTAGCTAAGTACTTTTTCTCTCTTTATTTTCTTTGAAATAGGTGTAGATTTATACACAGTCTGCACCCCCCCCCCCCCCCCCCACAACAACAACAACCATGAGCTTGATATGTGATTACTGCAGGGAGACGTCAGATATGGAGGACACAGGCCTAACTAATGCAACGTTTAGGAAGTTACTAACTGCCGTAAAGCTTGATGGCTGTTGCTGGTATTGCTCTGGCTGCATAGTCAAGGTGAATGAAGGGATTGCAATCCATAAGGGAACGAGTTCTCTAGGGACGAAAATAGATGAAGCAGGAGCCCTGCTGGTTGACAAACTGGAGCAAGTTGGGAAAGAGATCCTTGCTAAGACTGAGGAAGTAGCTAATAGAATGGAGGTGGTTGCTAAGAGGAGTTATGCTGACGTATTAGGAGGGCCACGGGGGGGGGGGGGGCGGAGAGTAATGCAGAATCAGTACAGGTTCTACAGCAGATTGGGACTCTGAAGAAGTGTGTCGAAGAAATGAAAATTAACGCACCTACTGTTAGGGGAGAGGAGGAACACCAGGAACGGCTCCAGGGCAGGAACAATGTAATAGTTTTTGGAGTCCCAGAGAGCCAGGCAGAGGGAACTGTGAGTAAGGAAACACACGACAAGGTGCTGTTTCAAAATATTTGCACAGAGGTTCTGAAGATTCCAGCAACCCCTCAGGATGTGAGGAGGCTGGGACAAAAGCAGGGGGCTAAGCCTCGCCCCCTCAGGATCACACTAGGGAGTGAGGAGGAAAAATGGCAAGTTATTCGGCAGGCAAAAAACTTAGCAAGGAGCGAGGAAATTCGGGATGTATTTATTCACCCAGGCCGCACGGTAATGCAGAGGGAACAGCACAAGAAGCTCCTGCAGGACTTGAAGCAGAAGAGGGAGGAGTCGAGGAGGAACGGGGACAGGTGCACATGGGTTATACTCAGGGGGAGGGTAGTGGAAACAAGTGTGCCGACACAGGGCCAGGGGGCAGCAGTGCACCCTCCACCCACTCAACCCCCCACCCGGGAGGCGGCACCAGCTCAGCCTACCGGACAGGAGGGAACGAGCGCCGTGTAAACAATGACATTTTTAACCACACCCTGCAAAAAACAGTGTACTTAGCAAATGCTGCAGCTTCTGAGAATGTGGGTGGAGCGGGTTTATTACTAAGAGCAGAGACGTTACCGAGAACAAATTCTGGCTTGAATGTCATGTACACTAATACTGACACGTTCCTTGATAAGAGAGAGGAGTTTGAAACACTACTAAGAGTACACCAACCAGATATTGTAGGAGTTGTAGAACTGTTGTACAAGAACAGGAGAATCGACCCAGAGGAATGTGAGTTCAGTATTGCTGGATATGACTCATTTACGAACCTAACTCAAGAATCCTGCAGGAGGGGTGTGGTTATCTACGCTAGGCAAGACCTTAGAGCCAGCCAGGCGAGGGTACAGGGAGAGGATGTTTTTGAAGAGTCCAAGTGGTGTAAAATTAAATTAAAGGGAGGGGACTTACTTATCGTCGGGTGTATCTACAGATCCCCGAACTGTGGCCCACTAAATCAAAGGAACTTAAGAACCTTAATAAACAATGCGGCGATGCTCAACCCCAGCCACCTCCTTATCATGGGGGACTTTAACTATGGCGACATCGACTGGAGAAACGAGTCCACCCCGAATGACTTGAATAATCCTGCTACTCTTTTTGTAGAAACTCTGAGAGATAATTTTCTGTTCCAGCATGTGAGAGACCCGACACATTACAGAGGGGAGCAAACACCCAAGCCACTTGACCTCATCATAACAAACGAGGAGGGTATGGTGGCCAAACTGGAACACCTTGCCCCAGTTGGCACCAGTCACCATACAGTGTTGTCATTCAGATTTAGCTGTTACCTAGTTCAAGATAAGGCCAGGCCAAGGTGCAAATATTACAAGGGAAATTACAATGGGATGAGGGAAGAGATGAGAGGTATCAACTGGCCTGACTTATTAAGGTACAAGAACGCAGACACTACGCTGAATATCATAACTAGTAAAATGACCCATTTGATCGATAAATATATACCCAAGACCAAACCCAGTGCTTCTAGGAATACGAGGGGATCCCTACACATGAACCATGCGGCGGTCGACAAAATTAATAAGAAAACCCAGAAATTCAAGACGTGGGTTGGGTCAAAGGACGAGCAACACAGGAGGATGTATGCAAGAGCCAGAAACCAAGCAAAGATAGAGTGTAGGAGGGCTGAAAAGGAGTTCCAAAGGCTGGTTGCACGCGAGGTCAAGTCAAACCCAAAGGCGTTTTACCGCTATGCAAAGTCGAAATTGAAAACGCGAGTAGGAGTATCAGACCTGAGGCTTGAAGATGGTAGTTACGCAGATTCTGACCAGGATAAAGCTGAGGCATTGAACAGCTTCTTTTCCTCAGTGTTCACAAGAGAGGATGCAACTAACCTTCCTGCGTTTGAGGACAGACGGTTCGACACAGCACTGACCCACATTGTGTTCACAGAAGAAGGTATTAGAAATAAACTGTCCAGGCTAAAGGTCCATAAGAGTCCTGGACCTGACATGGTGCATCCTAGAGTGCTAAGGGAGCTGTGCAACGAGCTTGCAGAGCCCCTGAAGATTCTGTTTTGTAAATGCCTGGATGAACAAATGGTCCCCAGTGAATGGAAAGTGGCTTATGTAAGTCCTATCTTCAAGAAGGGCGATAGTCACTCCACGAACAACTATAGACCGGTGAGCCTGACCAGCATAATATGTAAAGTACTTGAGAGTATTATCAGAGATGCAGCGATGGAACATCTACTACGAAACAACCTTGTAAAAGATTGCCAACACGGTTTTATGCCGGGGCGCTCTTGCTTGACACAATTGCTCAAGGTATTGGATATTTGGACCCATATTCTAGAACGGGGTGGTAATATCGACAATATTTACCTAGATTTTGCCAAGGCTTTCGACAGTGTACCCCACGAAAGGCTGAAAATCAAACTGGAAGGGTACGGAATTCGGGGAAATGTCCTAGCGTGGATAGAAGACTTTCTACATGTCCGCAAGCAATGTGTGGTGATTAATGGCACGAAATCGTCATCTGTACCTGTAACAAGTGGGGTACCGCAGTAGGGTGTGTCATATGGAGGCGAATTTTTTTTTTTTGAGTTTGAAAAATCGACCCATGGTATTAATGATGTAGTTCTATGTGCAGAATCATGTGATATCTTCAGATTTGAAAAGTTTTTATTTCTTGCTAGGTAAATTTTAACTTGAAATCTTATGAAAATTCAGTATTCCCACCCTTTTACCAACACCACTAAATAGCTTATTTAAAGTAAAGTAAATGTATCAGGTTAATTTATTAGGATGAAAATGATCCAGAATAGTGAAACGAATGATCTTGACACATTTATTAAATTTAATATTCCTTTAGAAAACAAAATCATCAAATACAAAAACCGGTTTTACTACTACGACCCGGTGTTGCTGCACACCATAGAGAACATGTCTTTCTTGCTTCTGTTTCTACTCATCACCTCCCTGCTGACCACCTGAGCTCGGATGTAGCCTTCCCTCCTCTCCTGGCTGTACACGTGACTGCTGGCCTGGCTCACTTGCTGTACACAACGCTCTATACTCTGGGTGTGCGAGGGCCAGGCAGGGACATGCATGGGGTTGTCCAGGAAAGCTCTGACTTGAACATTGGTGAGGCTGCAGGTAAGAGGGGACTCACTGCCAGCCTGGATGTTATCCAGATCTATGAGATCAGTGAGGGTCTTGGCACCTAGATTGACTTCAGGAGTCTTCCTGACCCTGAAGGAATCGTCACCAACTGATTCGTCATGCCCAGATCTTCTCATAAGTCTCATATCCAAGATCTTTTTGACTGCCACTCTTCTCTCCTCCTCATCCTTACTGCAGAGCATTGTCTGCAGAACTGCCTCGGGATGAGCATACCAGGAAGATCTCCTCACAGTCTGCTCCACAATCTGAACAACCTTCCTTGGCTGACTCCTCAGGAGCTCAAGCTGGAAGAGAACATGCCTCGGACCTTGGGAGAACGATGACTTGACCTTGGTGTTGAACCAATTTGGCAAGTAGACACTCACGATGAATTGGACAATAAGTCTCAGGTTGTGAAGCTGGTTCCCTTTCAGTTTATGATGAGCGACCCAAATTCTGCAGAACCTGAGAGCCGTTGTGAGCCACCTAGAATGTGAGACTGGACCTATCTGCAGGTAAGCAAGTCTATCAGGCATGACCCCAGTTTTGATGGCACTGCAAATCATGTAACCATAGTACTGGTCAGTACTCAGGTCGTCAATGACAGTATGTGCAAGCTCAATGAGTGGAGGGCCAACTGTGATTTTTTCAAAGCTTGGATTTATGTCTATCTCAGTGGCAGAGTCCAGCATCTTGCCAAGAGGACCAGACCATCTGTTGTTTGAAAGAGTCTTGCCATCCAGCTCCTGGATCAGATGTCTGAGTGGCAACTCGTTGGTGTGGAGGTCACAAACAATCCAGACCAGCTTCCTCCCAATCTTCCACTCTATCCACTGTATGACCCCCCCTTGCCACCCTGTGTTCGTGTTGGTGCTGTCCCCTCCAATGGCCTGCAGGGTCTGGTCTACGTTCCTCTCTCTGAGCCAGTTCACAATGTTATCTGCCACTATCTCAGCTGGTTTCCTGATGTCATCTTTCTCTGGAGTGAAATGCCACAAATACTTCCCTCCTGGTTCACTGCAGCAGGAGTAGTGTTCCTCCTTCACCATGGCAGGGAACAACTTGTCAGAATCTCCAACTTTCATGAACACTTTAGTGTCATCCCTTCTCCCATCAAAGAACAAACAATTGATTCCATTTTCTCTTATCCCCTTATCAAACTCCTCTTCTAGGTTACTGACAAGTTTCTCCTGAGCTCTCCTTACTTTGTTATGATCTATCACCAGGTGAACATCATCAGGTGTTATCAAACCACCGTCAATCCAGGCAGCTGTTGCTATCTCTGCAGTTTCTCTGAGACCAGTGTGGTGTCGCATGCTGGCCAGAGCTATGCTCGGGATATCTTTCCTATTTCGAATGTTATGCCTGGAAGGTTTGGGATCATTATTTTCTGGGTTAGGGACAAAGTCACCATTCTCCTGGTCAGCACTCGGATCAGCCATGGGGAAATCATTAAGCTCTGAATCAGCTTGACTCCAATCATCGCCCTTTTTTACCTCACCCTGGGCCTTCTCAAGTCTCTTTTCCTCGGCAACTCTTCTCCTCTTCTGTCTCTCTGTGGCAGCCTCCTGTCTCTTGGACTCCGGAATATCTTGGCTAAAAATCATGAGAGCCCCTATACTGCCAGTCTTCTCTCTCTGTGCTTTGACAAATGCCAGTTCGATCACAGGAATCTTCAGTTCACGCTTGCAAATACAGGAGATGTGGACCTCGGATTTACAGTCACGATCGCATCCAAACTCAGGACAGAGAACAATTGGGCACTTGCAAGTAATTATGTCAAATAACTGGTCCAGTTGCTTGGCAAAGCTGTCCTTAACTGCAAGTTTTCCTCTCCCAAGAGAGATATCTCTTGCCTTTTCCCAACTGGCTAGCAGTCTCTCACTAATCTTCTTCTGACTTGTTATGACTGGAGGTTTGAACTGAGCGTTAGCCAGAGTGTACTGTGCCAAGACAGCTTTGGTCATATCACTGGCAATGTCTTTGTTTGTGTAAGTTCTTTGGTTCTTTTCACTGATTTGCCTGATTAAAACACCGTATCTCAAAGCATCTCTCAATGTAGGCAACTCCGACTTCAGGAGCTCTCTCCCAGACCCAAGATAGTGACTGAGATGGCTGGATTTTTGGTTCCTCGTCCTGACACAAGCAGCCATCGCAAATATTATCAACTTATAAATGCATCAGAATCTGAAACAGAAAAAAATATTGTTAGTTGGGTTGTTAAAGAATGAAGTCAGAAAGCAATGTTCACTATTTAATTGTAATGCACTAATGCTGCTGTACGTTAGATTTTCGATAAATTTCCCCCTAAAATTTACCTAGCAAAAGGTTGCAAAATATTGAAACTGAAATTATTTTCTGTTTATATACACTAAAATCTACCAAAAAAGTGATGGGCCATTAGTTTTAGCTGATCTTCCCTCCTATGACACACCCTAGTACCGCAGGGTAGTGTATTGGGCCCGCTGTTGTTTGTTTGTTTCATAAATGATATGCCTGACGTTGTACACTCCTCCATACAAATGTTTGCCGATGACGCCAAGTTATTTCGGGAAATTAAGAACCAAGCGGACTGTGAAGAGCTGCAGAAGGACCTCTGTGGGCTCCAGGAATGGTCGAAGGAATGGCTGCTGAGATTCAATGTCACGAAGTGTAAGAGGATGCACCTGGGGCGTACCAACGGTAAGGAGGCGTACCATATGTCCCAACGGGATGTGTATGTTGACAATGAGCTGAAGTTCTCGGGCCATTGTGAGAAGAAGGTAAATCAGGCAAATAAATTATTGGGTCTTATAAGAAGGTCGTTCAGATATCTAGACGGTCCGTCCCTCGTGACGATCTTCAGGAGTGAAGTGCTTCCCCATCTGGAGTACTCTCACCCCATCTGGTCCCCGAGATATGCTAGGGACTGTCAGTTGGTTGAAAATGTTCAAAGGAGGGCCACCAAACTGGTGCCTGCACTTCGGCACCTCAGCTACCCTGAGAGATTGGAGCGCCTGAACTTGCCTAGCTTATACTACAGACGGGCAAGGGGGGACCTAGTTGAGGTTTATAAGCATCTCAGGGGGCACTACTCAGTTGAGTGTCCTTACTTGGAGCTGGTGGACGCTCGCCCCACAAGGGGTCACAGCTCAAGATTGAAGAAGCCGGAAGTCCAGAAAACCGTGAGGGCAAACTTTTTCGGAGTGAGGGTTGTAAACTCTTGGAACAATCTACCAGAGAGTGTTGTGACGGCACCGAGTGTGAGCTCTTTCAAGAGAAGACTTGACCAACACTGGAGCGGATTCAGGTACATTCAGGAGCCGGTGCATGCCCAGTATTTGCCAACAGTGCGTGACAGAGACGTGACCGATCGCCCGGGCGGCTAGCGAGCTGACCTTTTGGTGAAGAATATAAAGGAAAAGAGACGTGACCGATCGCCCAAGCGGCTAACAAGCCGATCAGTGGCGAAGAGGATAAAAAAAAAAAGGAATACAGGAGAGTAGTTGTGTTAAGTGGTTCGTATTTTGATTTGGTCGAGTGGTAGCATTTTTAGGACAAAATGGATGAGTCAGTAGAACAGGAAAGTACCACAGTTAGTGACACAGTGGTAGGGAGGTTTGAGCAGGCTATGTCAGTCATCACCTAGCAGCGGGTAGAGCTAGGGGAATGGCAGACACATATTAGGGACCTAGAACAAGACCGCTGGCATGCAAGTAACTCAAACACTGATCAAGAGTATCCGTATGTAGTATCTTGCATTATTTAATGGGAGAATGACAAGTCTCATGGTATGTCTGGCTGGGGCATTTATTCTCTCTTCTTGGTTGCAATGTGCCTAACACATTTCGTGTTTACACAAGCCTAAGCACTTTCTGACTTTGGTAATAAGTGACATGATATATATAATATATACTGTATATATATGTATATATATATATATATATATATATATATATATATATATATATATATATATATATATATATATATATATATATATATCTTGATAAAATCACACGGGAAAATGGAAACAACGGAGTACCTTAGCTTTCGTCTTTATTCAAGACATCTTCAGAGGCAACTGGATTACATGATTGATTGATGTTGGAGATTACTGGCCTCTTCGCCGTTAGGCTATTTCGGCCGAAGCTGATTGGTTGGACTTCTTTTTTTTCTTGGTTCTTCTTTTAGTTTTTACTTTCCATTCTTCTTCTTCTTCTTCGTCTTCTTCTTTTTGGTCTTGTTCTGTCTGGTCTTCTATTATGATAATATTATCAGGTTCTTCGTTGTTCATATCTTGATTGTTCTGGTCTTGTTTGTTCTTATCTTGATTGTTCTTGTCTCGGTTGTTTTTGTCTAGTTTGTTCTGTTCTTGATTCTTGACTGCAAGGAGGGCCTCCTTGTAAGTCAATTTTTCTTTCGCCCGCAGCCTGGCAACCCTGCACTCCTCCCTCCACTTGGGACAAAGCCGGTCGGAGGAGGAGTGAGGGCCACCACAAGCCGCGCACTTCTTAACGGCCGCCTGGCAGTCAGCGTCGGTGTGGCCGGGTGCCCCGCAGCTTGAGCACACCTCGCGAGCACGACACTTCCTCGCCAGATGGCCATATTTCTGGCAATTGTAGCTGCGAGTGGGTTTTTGCTGGTAAGGCTTGACTGGGATTTTTTCCCAACCCAGTATAACGGAGCTAGGAAGTTCCTTAGGAAAACCAACCAGGGCAGTTGTGCTGGTCAGCTTCCTAAGTACTGAGAGCTGATCTCCAATCAGCTCGGCAAGTTCGTCTTTTTCAAGATACTCAATTTCAGTGTGGGAAATGACTCCCAAAACTAAGTTATCCTGAAGGCAGGCGTCAAACATGACGTCGACTCCATTGATATTCACTCGGGGGGGGGGGGGGTAATTTGTGGCCCTGCCCCCATTCCTCGAAGGTGATGATAAGGGTACCGCCTTTACTGCGGACGACCCCTGTCACCCCCTTGAGTCCGATGTGGTCAAAAAAATCTTTAATAACAAGAAGATTGAGTTTCTTGTGCGAAGGGTGCTCGACCGGAATCAGTCTCACAACCTTCGCCTGGGCTAGGGTGAACATGGTCACGTGGTACCTCAGGAGGAAGGATCGGGGAGCCGGGAGAACCTACCTCGCCGAGGTTCAGTTCTCAAGTCGGATTACATGGACAGAGAGAGGCTTAAATATACAGGGTGACCTAAAAACATCAGTCGTCTGATGTTACAAATGAAGATATTTCCATAGCTAAAGGTTGTATACATAGTGTTTTAAATAAGAAATTTGCTTCAAACATTCCAAAAAGATTTGAAACAGCCTTGATAAACTTGAAAAGAAATAAGAATATCCATATTACCAAGGCTGATAAGTCTAATGCTATTGTTATCGTGGATAAAAGTGACTACAATGATAAGATGAATTCATTACTTAGTGATGAAAGCACGTATTGTGAGCTTACGAAAGATCCCCTGGAAAATATTAATAAGTTATCTAATTCCAAAATGAAGATGTTATTGAAAAAGAACCCCGATCTCACTAAACAGCTCTCTCAAATCAATCCCACTTTACCTTATATGTATGGCTTGATCAAAACCCACAAGCTTAATAATCCATTACGTCCTATCGTGAGTTCTGTGGGGTCTGTTACTTACAAATTATCCAAGTGGCTGGTAAAGATGATATCCCCTCTTACAGGCCAAATTTCTAATTCACATATACGCAATAGCAGTGATTTAATTGATAAACTCAAGAAACACAACGAACCTTGCGAATTAATAAGTTTTGATGTAAATTCACTGTTCACTAGAGTACCTGTCAAAGACTTACTTTCATTTCTTAAAGATAAATTACAACTGCTAGATTTAACTATTGAACATGATACTTTCCTGAAATTGATAGAGTTATGCGTAACTGTATTTATATGGAGTTTTTTGAGTCTAGATTACTACCCAATATAGTGGACTTTATTCCTCCATGGTATAGATATGTAGATGATGTTCTTTGTCTTTGGCCTAAAAACAGTGACCCATTTGAATTTTTAGACAAACTTAATAATATTGTCCCTAGTATCACGTTCAAAATTGAAAGAGAAATAAATGAATCCCTTCCATTTCTTGATATGCTTATCATGAGAAATGGCCAAAACTATAAATTCAAGGTATATAGAAAGCCCACACAGGTAGACAGTTTAATTCACTTTTTATCGAATCACCTTGAGTCTACCAAAATGTCAGTTTGTTCTGCTATGTTCTTAAGATGTCTGCGTATTTGTGACTCTGAATTTATTGACGATGAATTGAAACACATTCGTTCTATTGCACATAAACTTGGGTACCCTTCTGTGTTTGTTGATCGTTGTTTTAATAGGGCTAAAAAATCCTTTCATTCCTCTCAAACCAGACAAGTTCCTACACTTAAGAATATTTTGACTCTGCCCTATCGTAATGAATTTGTCCCGTTAGTTCGGTCCCTCAAGCTTCTAAATATTAATGTTGTTTTCAAGTATGACTCAACCATTACTAATATGTTAATAAGGAATAGCCCAAGTTTGAATGTAAATGGTAGTGTTTATTGTATTCCATGTAGCAAATGTAATTGTAATTATGTAGGTCAGACAGGAAAAACACTGCAGCTCAGAATCAAACAACATAAGTATAATATTAGAACTGCATCTGAAAGCAGTGCCTTGTTCGTTCATGTTAGGAATAATAATCACCCCATTGCTTGGGAAAAAAGCTTAAAAGTTTTCAAATCATCTTGTGTCACAGAAAGACTTCTTGTTGAAGCTAGTTTGATTAAGGAATTAAAATCAATAAACCTTAGTGATGGTCAGTTCAAAACTGATAATATGTTACATAAATTTATTTGTCAGTGGCCCAAGGTTAAAAATGCTTTAAAAACCTTTGATCTAGATGTATGATAGTTATTTTGTGGGTCCCCTTTTTTCTGACCTGACTTGACTAGTCACGTCACCACCCTTCTCTTAAGCTCCTCTACGTGTGTGTTGGTGTGGGGATTAGTGGATGTCATCATTTTGACCTGACCTCATGTTTTTAGGTCACCCTGTATATTTAAGCCTCTCTCTGTCCATGTAATCCAGTTGCCTCTGAAGATGTCTTGAATAAAGACGAAAGCTAAGGTACTCCGTTGTTTCCATTTTCCCGTGTGATTTTATCAAGATTTATCTTATCCACGTTTTCATTGTGGATTTTCATAAAATATATATATATATATATATATATATATATATATATATATATATATATATATATATATATATACATATATATATATATATATATATATATATATATATATATATATATATATATATATATATATATACAGTATATTCAATAAAGGTACATATATATAAAACACTATTTCTCCCTTTCAAAAGAGAGCATGGCGACTACAAATCCTAAGTAAACAAAACTTACAGAATTACCTACGGCAGGGAAGAAGAGAATAGAACACAACAAATATAACTTCCTAACTAAACAGTTTTGAAAGGCCTGTTCACAATTCAGATAATTAGAGGTCTAATTTAATTACAGGTCTCCTAACTCTGTTTAATCTTCTAGGACTATTCCGTCCATCAAGTTTTACAGGGGTTTCACTTGCACTCTGTGCATTATCAGTGACAGACATCATCACTACAATCAGTTGACACAGTGAGTGGATGCTGGGAAACATCATCTTTGACATCATGATGATGATGATCATCTGAAACTGTGTCAAGTTTTTCATCATGTCCTGGTGCTACATTCATCTCGTCATGTGCCTGAATGAAATGATCCACATGAACATATCTCAAAGAATTACCACATTTCACTAAATATGTCCTAGATCCACATACCTTGTCAATGACACCAGTTATCCACTTTGCATGTACAGTACCATAACCTTTAGCCATGTTCCTAACTCTCACCCTATCATTTACCTTGAACACTCTTTCACTGGAACTCTTATCACGATACATTTTTTGTTGAGCTTGTTTCCTCTCTACAACTTCAAACAGACTTGGCTTAACTAAACTTAATCTTGTTCTCAACTGTCTCTTCATCATTAACTCTGCAGGAGTACATCCTGTCACACTATGTGGCGTGATTCTGTATCAGAGTAAGAAATTTGCTAGTCTGTGTTTCATTGATTTTCCTACAGTTCCTTGAATTACCTGCTTGGAAAGTGCTTCCTTTACAATTCTAACTGATCTCTCAGCTGCACAATTAGAGGCAGGATGATAGGGTGGGGTCAGTACATGCTTTACACAGTTGAATCTCATTAAGTTTTTGTAAGATTGTACCATCGTACGATATGTTTTCCCATGTTGAGATGGGGGCTTGTCTTTGGCAGCGCCCGGTTGCCAGTCACCAGCTGACGCTGTTAGAATAAAGTCTACAAAGAACGTGGTCTATTACTCCAACCTCTCACATGGCGCACTGAGTAGGATAGGTCGGGGCCCGACGTGCCATTACAGCCCTGACAAGAACGCTGACATGGCCCCTACACGTCCACGATTCTCGACGCTCTCAAGGGGACGCCAGGGCTTCTCTACACCGGCCGGGAACACCACGCGCGCCCAGCAGCAGGCCATAGGTGCATTGATGGCGCAGATGGCGTCTCTAGGTGCTGGCGGTGGTCATGCTTCTATGCCGGTCATGAAGCCCTCAGCAGCTGTGGCTCCAGAGAAGTGTGAGGCAGAAATGCCAGCAGCTGCGTTTAGGACATGGAGGCGGTCCATGGAGTCATGGGTGCTGTTGAACGGGTGGCCACAACTGGTGGACACACTCCACATTCGCCTGAACTGCGTCCCTGCACTCCAAAGGGTGATTGACTCGAGATACCCCAGCGGTCAGTGGGAGCAGCTCTCGCCCAAGGAAGCCCTGGATGTCATCAGTGGAATGGTTCTTCAGTCTTCAAACCTAGATGTGAAATGGAACGAGTTTTTCAACAGCAAACAAGGTGAAGAGGAGCCCATGAAAAGGTATTTTCAACGATGCTTCGCAGAGACAGTGGAGTGTGAATTTAAATGTCCCACCTGTGATAACGACCTCTCTGAGTACATGCTATTACGTAGAGCTATGGTGGGCTTGAGTAACCCAGTGTTGAAAAGGGAAATTTTCCAGGGGTACTCTAGTTATAATAGTGTTGAAGTGCTTAGAAACAAATGCATGTTATTTGAGGCAGCGGTGAGAGATGCTGGTGTATTGTGTCGTACGTCTGGCCAGGCAGTGGTGGGAACAGCCGCGGAGGCAGCGGCGGTTGGTGATGACGTCACGGGTGAGTCCGAGGTAGCTGCCGCCCGACCTCGACACCCCAGTCGCGTGCACTGTGATAACTGCGGCATGTCACATGCCTCTGGTAAAAGTAACTGCCCTGCAAGTGGGGCTACATGTCGCAATTGCTGTAAGGTTGGTCACTTCAAAAGGTGTTGTAGGAGTAAGTCAGCCCTAAGTGCTCCTGTGGATGTGTCAGGCGCTGTTACAGTGGCAACAGCCCAGCTATCCCGCCACCCCAGGTTACAAGTGTTCGTGTCCCAGGCCGGGGGCAATTCCCCCGCCACCCCGGTGCTGGCTGTAGCTGACACGGGTGCTATGGTGTGTGTGGCAGGCGCATCCCTGCTCTGGGACATCGGTTTGTGTCCTGAGCAACTTCGGGCCCGTAAT
This sequence comes from Homarus gammarus, assembly GCA_958450375.1. Taxonomy (NCBI): domain Eukaryota; kingdom Metazoa; phylum Arthropoda; class Malacostraca; order Decapoda; family Nephropidae; genus Homarus; species Homarus gammarus. The sequence continues at coordinate 1,672,372 of CAUDMG010000523.1, forward strand.
GGCCTAAGGGACGTGGCGAACAAACAGCTCAAGTGTCTGGGGTCCGCCTCCTGCCGCCTCGGTGTGGACGAGGGGTCCACCGTCCAGGAGGTCTACTTCGTGCAGACAGCCAAGGCCCTCTATCTGTCATTGGAGGCCTGCAAGTGCCTCAACTTGGTGCCTGTCGACTTCCCGCTCCATAGACGTGCTGTGGCTGCCGTGAGAGATGGAGGGGAGCGGCACACTGCCGACGATCTACCTCCGAACCGTTTACCTGAGAGCAGCCGTTTCCCGCCGAGGCCAGTTGAGATACCCTTGCCTCCTTTGGAGGAGAATGTGGCCAGGCTGGAGGCATGGCTACTCACGCACTTTTCGTCTACCGCATTCAACACCAGCAGGTCCCCACTGCCAGTCATGACTGGTCCCCCTCACCGCATCCACCTGACGCCCGGCACCACCCCCTAAGCCTGTCACACACCCGCTCCCGTTCCGAAACACTGGGAAGCGGAGGTGAAGGCCCAGTTGGAGGAGGACGTCAGGAGAGGCGTCATCCAGCCGGTGCCTGCTGGTGAGGCTACGGAGTGGTGCGCCAGGATGGTCGTGGTGGCCAAGAAAAACGGTCAGCCCAGGCGCACTGTGGACTTCCAACGCCTCAATGCAAGCTGTCTGAGGGAGACGCACCACACACCTGCACCATTCGACATGGTGTCTGGGGTGCCAGTGCACTCGTTCAAAACCGTCGCCGACGCCTTTTGGGGATTTCATCAAGTGGAGTTGGAGGAGGAGAGTAGACGCCTGACCACATTCATCACGCCGTGGGGACGTTTTCGATACTGCAGGACGCCCATGGGACATTGCTCAGCGTCAGATGCTTACACCAAGAGGTTTGACGACGCTATTCAGGATGTGCCCCGCAAGTACAAGTGCGTGGATGACACTCTCCTCTATGACTCCAGTGTGAAGGGGGCGTTCTGGCACACTTACGATTTTCTGGAGACCTGCGCTCGCACAGGTATCATGCTGAAACCATTTTAGTTCTTGTTCTGCAGGAGAGAAGCTGAGTTTGTGGGTTTCCTCCTCGGGTGGGACCTGTACCAGCCCACTGCCCAACGTCTGTCAGCCATCAAGGACTTCCCCATGCCGGATCAGCCATTAATCACTGACATCAGGTCCTGGCATGGCCTGGTTAATCAGCTGCGGCTCAAGTTTCGCCAAGCCCAGGACACCATCTGTCAGTTGGCCAGAGACGGCTTGGTGTACTGCGACAAATCCAGGCCTACGGCAGCTGTCACTGATTGGAGCAGGGAGGGCATCGGCTTCGTCGTCCTGCAACAATACTGTGCCTGTGCCTCTCCAGAGACGCCCTTTTGCTGCAGAGGAGGGTGGCGGTTGGCTCTGTGTGGTAACCGACATCTGAGCACGGCCGAGGCCGGTTATGCTGCAGTAGAAGGGGAGGCCCTGGCTGTGGTGTGGTGCCTGCGCAAGGCCAGGCTATTCCTCCTTGGCTGCCCGAACCTCATTCTGGTGACGGACCACCGCCCCTTAGTTGGCTTGCTAGGGGACAGAGCCTTCACGGATGTGGCCAATCCGCGCCTGTTCAGGCTCAAGGAGAAGACCCTGCAGTACCGATTCACGGTCAAATACTTGCCAGGGAAGCAGAACTGTGCAGCTGACGCCCTATCCCGCTTCCCCTCCCTCAGGGCGGCGCCTGATGCGGAGGACATGGACCAAGAGGAGGACCTGTGCGCTGCAGTGTGTGCAGTCACAATCGCAGCACTGGATCAGGATGGGTGCATCACTATGGACGAAGACCCAGTACGCAAAGCGGCTGCGGACGACCCAGTGTACCAGATTCTAGTGTCGAGGGTGCTGGCGGGCGACTGGCACCCCCACAAGTCACAGGAGGTGGCCTGTCTGCGCCCGTACTTCTTGGTGAGGGACAGGTTGGCTGTGGTCAGGGGTTTGGTCACCTACACCTTTGACCAGGGCTGCGTGCGCCTTGTCATCCCCAACTCCCTCCGCCACCGGGTCGCCGTTAACCTGCATGTGGGGCACCAGGGCCTCGACTCAATGCTCAGGCGGGCCCGGCAGTCTGTCTATTGGCCTGGCATGGAGGGTGACCTGCAGTATCATCGGTCCCGGTGTGCTGCTTGCGAGACCCCACGCCCCTTCCCAGCCTCCGGAGTCGTTGGTTCTGACCCCAGCGCCAGACTATCCCTTTCAACAAGTGGTGGCCGATTTGTTCCACCTGCAGGGCCGCACGTACCTAGCATATGCTGACCGACTGACAGGTTGGCTGGAGATCGCCCACTTCCCCAACGAGGCCACCTCTGGAAAAATCATCGCCAGTCTGCGGGCCTACTTCACGAGGTGGGGGGTACCTGAGCAGATCTCCACGGATGGAGGTACCAACCTTGCCAGCCTTGAGATGACAGATTTCCTCAAGTCATTGGGGGTCGAGGTGCGCCTCTCGTCGGCCCACTTCCCCCAGTCCAATGGCAGGGCAGAGGCTGGGGTCAAGGCCGCCAAGAGGCTCCTCTGGGATAACACTGGGCCCGGGGGTAGCCTGGACTGCGATAGGACATCCCAGGCCCTCCTCCAGTACCTGAACACGCCTCTGCGGGGGGTGAACAAGTCGCCCGCCCAACTTGCCACTGGCCGCCAGCTCCGTGACGGCGTTCCCCGTGACCAGACAGCACTATAAGGTGGACCAGCACTGGCGGTGGGCACTTCGTATGAGGGAGGTGCGCTTGGCCGAAACACAGGATGGGGTCCTTCTTTCGCAGGGAGAGGTGTCCCGCCAGCTGGCTCCCCTAGTCGTGGGCACGCAGGTGCGTGTGCAGGACGCAGCTACCAAGCTCTGGGACAGGACAAGCATAGTGGTGGAAGCCCGCCCTCACAGGCAGTATGCCGTCAGGTTGAGTGGCAGTGGCAGGGTGTCCATCCGCAACAGACGCCACCTGCGAAACGGCTGCCCACCTGTGCCTACTACTCGGGTGGTGCACCAAGCTGTGCCTCCTGGCCCCCCTTCTGCTGTGCCCTCCATACCCGCGCCCTCCTCCGCACCCACGGCCCCTCCCCAGTCGAGCGCGGCCAGGCCCAGGAGAGGCCGTAGGCCTCCGGGCTGGTTGACGGACTACGTGGTGTAGTGTATGTGATGTAAAATCAGTTTAGAGGGTTTTTTTTTTTTTTTTTTTTTTTTTCTTCCTTTGTTTGACTCGTTTTCCCTGCATTATTGTTGTTTTTATGAATGCATTGTTTTCCTTTTGTTAGTTCAAATGTGCATTGTCATTTCCTTTTAACTTGGGGGGGAGATGTAAGATTGTACCATCGTACGATATGTTTTCCCATGTTGAGATGGGGGCTTCTCTTTGGCAGCGCCCGGTTGCCAGTCACCAGCTGACGCTGTTAGAATAAAGTCTACAAAGAACGTGGTCTATGACTCCAACCTCTCACAATTCTTAAACTCTGATGATTGGAATGGAGGACCATTGTCAGAAACTACCTTTTCTGGTATTCCATGTTCGGCAAATATTAATCTTAATTCATCAATGGTGCTACCAGCATTAGTACTGTACATGTGCTTAACATCATTCCACTTTGAATGACTATCAATTAATACAAGAAATTTGTCTGTTCCCTTATCACAGAAGTCAATGTGTACTCTTTGGAATGGACGGGTAGGCCATTTCCAGGTTTTCAAAGGTGTGCTGGGTGGCATTCTCCTAACATTCTGACAAACAGAGCACTCACGTACCATCATTTCTATTTCACCATCCGGTTTAGGCACCACACAAAACTTCTGGCCAGTGCTTTCATAACACATATACCTGGATGTTCAAAATGCAGTTCATTCAAAATTTGCCCTCTAAAACACTGTGGAATTAACACTCTCATACCCCACAACACACATCCCTGTTCTACTGATAATTGACATCTCCTTAAATGACATGGTTGAAAGTCTAAGGATGGACAAATCTCTGGCCATCCATTTAGTGTATACTCCAGGGCTCTTCCTAATACAACATCTTTCCTAGTTTCATGAGCAATCATTCCGGAGGTGACTGGAAAATCTTCTGCTATCATGGTTACAGCATAAACCTTAGGCTCTACTCCATCATTTGATCCACTACCTGGCAACCTTGACAAAGCATCTGCATTGGAATGATCATCTGAACGTCTGTACTGTATCTCATAGTCATATGCCGACAATATCAAGCTCATCTCTGCATTCTTGCTGCAGCAAGTGTAGAAACAGGTGATTTAGGACCCAAAATTGCCAAGAGAGGCTTGTGATCAGTTATTAAAACAAAATTCCTCCCATATAGATACTGGTGAAATTTCTTTACTCCCAAATATAATAGACAAAGCCTCTTTCTCTATTTGTGCATAATTTTTCTCGCTTTGGGTAAGAGTTCTCGAGGCATATGCAATGGGTCTTTCTTCACCGTTAACCATTATGTGACTTATGACAGCACCTAATCCATAGCCCGATGCATCACAAGCAAGCTTCAGTGTTCTACTGGTATCATAGTGGACCAAAACATCAGTACTAGACAGAGCAGCTTTACAATCTTCAAATGACTTCTGAGTTGCACTGTTCCATTTCCATGGTATCCCTTTCTTTAATAGTTCATGCAGAGGGGCTAAAACTGATGAAAGTCCACTCAAGAACTTTGAATAATACTGTATCATACCTAGGAAAGCTTTCAATTCACTCACATTTTTTGGAGCAGGTAAATTTACTATGGCTCCTACTTTATCTTCTTCAGGTCTCAGCCCTTCTGCATTCACTTTGTAGCCAAGATAAGTTACTTCTTTAGCTAGGAATGAACATTTGCTCTTGTTGAGCCTGACATTGTGTGCCAACAATCTTTCGAATACTGTGGCTAGGGTTTTGACATGGTTTTGGATGTCACTGTCAACAAAAAGGACATCATCCTGAAAACATAACACATTGGGAAGACCCACAAGAATTTTGTCCATGATGCACTGAAATAACTTTGGTGCCTATCACCATAAGGCAACCTTTTGAACTTATACAATCCTTTATGAGTGTTGATGGTAAGGTACTGTTGACTTTCAGCATCAACAGAGACCTGAGCATATGCTTAGGACAAGTCTAACTTAGTGAAAATGGTTCCACCTGTTAGTGCAGCAAACAAATCTTCAGATGTGGGTAAGGGTTATTGCTCATCCTCAACAGCTTGGTTAATGGTAACTTTATATTCACCACATAGTCTAACAGATTTATCAGCTTTAGGTACAATTACTATTGGAGCAGTAGGGTGTGTCATAGGAGGGAAGATCAGCTAAAACTAATGGCCCATCACTTTTTTGGTAGATTTTAGTGTATATAAACAGAAAATAATTTCAGTTTCAATATTTTGCAACCTTTTGCTAGGTAAATTTTAGCGTGAAATTTATCGAAAATCTAACGTACAGCTGCATGAGTGCATTACAATTAAATAGTGAACATTGCTTTCTGACTTCATTCTTTAACAACCCAACTAACAATATTTTTTTCTGTTTCAGATTCTGATGCATTTATAAGTTGATAATATTTGCGTTGGCTGCTTGTGTCAGGACGAGGAACCAAAAATCCAGCCATCTCAGTCACTATCTTGGGTCTGGGAGAGAGCTCCTGAAGTCGGAGTTGCCTACATTGAGAGATGCTTTGAGATTCGGTGTTTTAATCAGGCAAATCAGTGAAAAGAACCAAAGAACTTACACAAACAAAGACATTGCCAGTGATATGACCAAAGCTGTCTTGGCACAGTACACTCTGGCTAACGCTCAGTTCAAGCCTCCAGTCATAACAAGTCAGAAGAAGATTAGTGAGAGACTGCTAGCCAGTTGGGAAAAGGCAAGAGATATCTCTCTTGGGAGAGGAAAACTTGCAGTTAAGGACAGCTTTGCCAAGCAACTGGACCAGTTATTTGACATAATTACTTGCAAGTGCCCAATTGTTCTCTGTCCTGAGTTTGGATGCGATTGTGACTGTAAATCTGAGGCCCACATCTCCTGTATTTGCAAGCGTGAACTGAAGATTCCTGTGATCGAACTGGCATTTGTCAAAGCACAGAGAGAGAAGACTGGCAGTATAGGGGCTCTCATGATTTCTAGCCAAGATATTCTGGAGTCCATGAGACAGGAGGCTGCCACAGAGAGACAGAAGAGGAGAAGAGTTGCAGAGGAAAAGAGACTTGAGAAGGCCCAGGGTGAGGTAAAAAAGGCCGATGATTGGAGTCAAGCTGATTCAGAGTTTAATGACTTCCCCATGGCTGATCCGAGTGCTGACCAGGAGAATGGTGACTTTGTCCCTCACCCAGAAAATAATGATCCCAAACCTTCCAGGCATAACATTCGAAATAGGAAAGATATCCCGAGCATAGCTCTGGCCAGCATGCGACACCACACTGGTCTCAGAGAAACTGCAGAGATAGCAACAGCTGCCTGGATTGACGGTGGTTTGATAACACCTGATGATGTTCACCTGGTGATAGATCATAACAAAGTAAGGAGAGCTCAGGAGAAACTTGTCAGTAACCTAGAAGAGGAGTTTGATAAGGGGATAAGAGAAAATGGAATCAATTGTTTGTTCTTTGATGGGAGAAGGGATGACACTAAAGTGTTCATGAAAGTTGGAGATTCTGACAAGTTGTTCCCTGCCATGGTGAAGGAGGAACACTACTCCTGCTGCAGTGAACCAGGAGGGAAGTATTTGTGGCATTTCACTCCAGAGAAAGATGACATCAGGAAACCAGCTGAGATAGTGGCAGATAACATTGTGAACTGGCTCAGAGAGAGGAACGTAGACCAGACCCTGCATGCCATTGGAGGGGACAGCACCAACACGAACACAGGGTGGCAAGGGGGGTCATACAGTGGATAGAGATGAAGATTGGGAGGAAGCTGGTCTGGATTGTTTGTGACCTCCACACCAACGAGTTGCCACTCAGACATCTGATCCAGGAGCTGGATGGCAAGACTCTTTCAAACAACAGATGGTCTGGTCCTCTTGGCAAGATGCTGGACTCTGCCACCGAGTTAGAAATAAATCCGAGCTTTGAAAAAATCACAGTTGGCCCTCCACTCGTTGAGCTTGCACATACTGTCATTGACGACCTGAGTACTGACCAGTACTATGGTTACATGATTTGCAGTGCCATCAAAACTGGGGTCATGCCTGATAGACTTGCTTACCTGCAGATTGGTCCAGTCTCACATTCTAGGTGGCTCACAACGGCTCTCAGGTTCTGCAGAATTTGGGTCGCTCATCATAAACTGAAAGGGAACCAGCTTCACAACCTGAGACTTATTGTCCAATTCATCGTGAGTGTCTACTTGCCAAATTGGTTCAACACCAAGGTCAAGTCATCGTTCTCCCAAGGTCCGAGGCATGTTCTCTTCCAGCTTGAGCTCCTGAGGAGTCAGCCAAGGAAGGTTGTTCAGATTGTGGAGCAGACTGTGAGGAGATCTTCCTGGTATGCTCATCCAAAGGCAGTTCTGCAGACAATGCTCTGCAGTAAGGATGAGGAGGAGAGAAGAGTGGCAGTCAAAAAGATCTTGGATATGAGACTTATGAGAGGATCTGGGCATGACGAATCAGTTGGTGACGATTCCTTCAGGGTCAGGAAGACTCCTGAAGTCAATCTAGGTGCCAAGACCCTCACTGATCTCATAGATCTGGATAACATCCAGGCTGGCAGTGAGCCCCCTCTTACCTGCAGCCTCACCAATGTTCAAGTCAGAGCTTTCTTGGACAACCCCATGCATGTCCCTGCCTGGCCCTCGCACACCCAGAGTATAGAGCGTTGTGTACAGCAAGTGAGCGAGGACAGCAGTCATGTGTACAGCCAGGAGAGGAGAGAAGGCTACATCCGAGCTCAGGTGGTCAGCAGGGAGGTGATGAGTAGAAACAGAAGCAAGAAAGACATGTTCTCTATGGTGTGCAGCAACACCGGGTCGTAGTAGTAAAACCGGTTTTTGTATTTGATGATTTTGTTTTCTAAAGGAATATTAAATTTAATAAATGTGTCAAGATCATTCGTTTCACTATTCTGGATCATTATCATCCTAATAAATTAACCTGATACATTTACTTTACTTTAAATAAGCTATTTAGTGGTGTTGGTAAAAGGGTGGGAATACTGAATTTTCATAAGATTTCAAGTTAAAATTTACCTAGCAAAAAATGAAAACTTTTCAAATCTGAAGATATCACATGATTCTGCACATAGAACTACATCATTAATACCATGGGCCGATTTTTCAAACTCAAAAAAAAAAAATTGGCCTCCGTATGACACACCCTATTGGAGCAGGCCAACCCTACCACAGAAGCCTTAACTCCAGCTCACCTGTTGTATGGTAGATGGGTAGATCCCTTTCCTTCTTTAGATGTACAGGAAGAACTGGAGGATCCTAATGTGATTGACCTCACTTCTGAACAGAGACTTAGACAAAGTTACAAAAGGTTGCTGTAGATACTAGAAGGCTGGGATCGACATTGGACAAATGAATACTTGTTGTGTCTCCAAGAAAGAGCTCATGGTGCTCTTCCAGCAACGAATAAAGCTTTGCTCAAACCTGGAGAGGTCGTTCTACTGAAAACAGAACAACCTCGATCACGGTGTCCATTGGCAAAAATAGTGTCTGTGCATCCAGATGACAAAAAGAGTGATTAGGGTAGTAAAAGTCATCGTAAAGGGTCAAAGTCGTCTGAGAACTATAGACAAACTTGTTCCTTTAGAGTTGTCCGAAATCAAAGTAGAAGGGTCGAGTGATGAGGGTGAACAGGTCGACCAAAGTGACCAGGGAACATCTCGTTCCACTAGAGCAGCTGCCTTGGATTCCCAAAAGCTTTGGAGGGGATTTTTGCTGAGGGCCACATAACATGATGCGACACATCATTTCTTCCCCGGGCCCAGTATGTGGGAATTAATTTCCACCTTTATCCTCCAGGTCCTTGAAGCACCGTAGTAGTAATCTTGTGTGTTCTCGGACTTGGAATAACAATGCAATGTGGTACTGTATATGTAAATAATTTGCTAATTAATGATTTAATTAGCTATAATTAGCTTAGGGAAATGATTACATGGAGTGTACAAAAATTAGTGGTAAAACCACTATTTGGCACCCGCAAGATGGATTACTTCACGGGAAGTAGTGCGGTATTCCTCTTTCTCTAAGGATCACGTAATATCGTTTAATTTACACGATATCGGTGGTAGTAGTTACGGTAACTAAAAATGTAAATATGTATTTCTATAAAGAAGTAGCGTTATCAATAATAATAATAATAAAGAATATTTATTTCTTGTTTATGTATCACTGCGTGAATGGGTCAAACAATTGTACAAGGAGGTAGTGTAGTGGATTTCTCCCCTACAAACGCTGTTTGTCGCTGCGTAGCCGACCCCACGAATTCCCCAGTGTATGCCTCGTGGTCTGGGTCAACCAGCGCTGCCATACATCACAGAGGTCAACTACTAAGCCACGCCTACCCCCCGCTATTTAAGACCTGACCTCGTGGTGATCTCCTCTTTCTACCTACACCAACCAGCCAGCAACCCCTCCTACTCCTCCGCCTGCCTGGCGGTCCTCGCTCCCGCCGGAGAGCATGGCGACCCACAAGCTTGTCCTCCTCTGTGCACCCTCACCAACCAGCTCTCTCTACATCACGCTTGTAACCATGCTGCCTTTCCCAGCACCAAGCTGCATTGTACATCCAATACAACATGTATACAGAGAGCACATCGTGAGTTTCCTTTCTCCATCCCAAACATCCCATACCCCACAGTAGAAGTGCCATTCTCATTTCACACTTCATAGAAGGCAGACCTAACTCTCCAAAATCTAGCAGACAGCCGGTAACCCAGAGATGTTCTAGCTTCTCAGTTCCTTCAAGACTCTCTACAACTCATAGCAGCCTCTAAAATAATAGCGAAGTACCTTTTTAAAGTTTAGATGATCACTTATTCTTGAGAACCGATATTTTAAGCATACGGGGCCAGCTTAGGTAATTATATTAAATTTTTTTATATTACACAATATTTTAATAACTTAGATTTAATATCTACAACCACTAATCCTTCTTACCACCTCCACCACAAATAAAAGAAGAGTTTATGTATAATGGGTGGACCTGACATCGTAAGTGTTGAGACATAAAAAGTGATCCGTAGTTACATATTACATCCAGGAGACTGGAAAGTGTACTTCTCCTGTAAGCTAAAGACAATAGTAGTAATACAGTATATATTACAGGTATTTTGTTTATTTATAGTATGCGTATTGTAGGGTAAATAAATACAACTCATGTCAGTCCATGTGAGATGTGTCGCTTAGACTCGAGAAATCAGTGGAAAATTCCACCGCGATACACAGCTCTGTTAATGAGGTTTCCCTGCACACCCGAATCATAGGTTTTTAATTTTTTTAAATATATTTTACTTATCTAATGAAACTTTTAGATAAATTAGTTATTCAAGATTACTTTAGTAAAGAAAAGTTTTTTACACTCCAGTATCAACATTTCTTGCGTGTTTTCATAAAAGAATTGAATCCTCATCATTATATTGTGTAAAAATATTTTGTTCATGATTTTTTTATTGGAAAAGTCTGGTAGAATTTAATTAGGATCATTATCATATCAATTCATCTCTAACACAATTAGAACAGATGCTGTGAATAAAAGGTTATATAGTACACTTTACTCAAAGGTAAGAAAGGTGGTGTTGGTGTAATTGAGTGAGAGGGGGGGAAGGGGTAAGTGACCCCTGGAGGGAGAAATAGGCTGTGCAGACCTCCCTCCCTCGCCAAAGGGTCACCTCTTAGACAGTGGTGTCTTCAACTTCTGCCTATCACTCATTTTCTTATTCATAAAATATTGTTTATATATTATTTATTAAAGGTACATTACTCTAATATTCTGCACTTATTAATACCTATACCCTTCATATACAATACTGTACAGTATACCGTATACCTCTTAGGTAAAAAATGTCATTTGGAACGCATCTCCAAATGTGTAATGGTAGCAAATTCATTTCTCTAATACAATTAGAGGTTGATGTCTCTGCTTCACCCTTAGCCTCGATGTGGGTATGTGAGACTAGATTTGTTCACTATGATTTTTTTTTAATTATTATTTACGGGGATTAGCCCACTGGGCACAGGTCAATGACCCACTTCAGGGGCTGGGGGCGAAAATATTAATATAATAATAAAAAACCATAAAAAGGATCAATGGTGAGAAACGATATACCTGTATGTATGTTGTGTTGTCAAAGCGAAACAATTGTGTGTAAATGAGGCAGAAAGTCAGATCAGCAACCTGGGACTTAAGTCACAATTTTTGTGATGCCATATGGAATCATTAGACAACACATTATGCTTCCAACATCTTCGCAGGCAGTAGCACCTCCCTGTTTGATAGCTGCCTACTACCTCACCATTTCCTCTAATAAGTCATGGAAGCCACATATCCTCAACTTTGCTAAAGTTGCCTCCCGAAAGTTGGGAATGCTGTACAGATGCCATAGCTACTTCACTCCTGAGCAGTTGCTTCAAGTATATAAGGGATTCATTCGTCCTAACTTGGAGTACTGCTCTCATATCTGGGGTGGCTCTTCTTCTGTCCAACTGTTAGATAGGGTGGAATCAAAGGCATTTCGTCTTCTTAACTCTCCTTCTTTAGTTGATAATCCCTCTTTGCCGCAATGTTGCTTCACTCTCTCTTTTACAGGTACTTTAACAGGCAATGTTTGGATTTGGCATCCTGTGTACCGCCGGCAAGGCCGTGGGCTTGTAACACACGTCTTGCCCGCGGTGCCCACCGTTTCTGGGTGGATGTCGGTCACACGAAAATAACCCGTTATAATACCTCCTCCTTTCCTCACTCAGCCAAACTATGGAATACTCTGCCTCCTTCTGTTTCCATACTCATACAATGTCTCACTTCAAAAATATGGTTTTCCGGCATCTTTGTGGTGTAGATTAACATTTTTTTCTTTTCTATTTTTAATTTCTTTTTACTCTTATTTTTTTGCCCCCTAGGCCTCGTTGTGGGTTGATGACCTGTGCCCGAGTGGTTTATTTCCCATTAAAAAACAACCTACTGGTGACTCACTACATCACTGGTAAGTGTTGTTTGTGTTGCAATGCTAGTACAGTACTATCTCCGTTAACCGGAATCCCTCAACCCCGGATCTCTCCGATAGCCAGAATTTAAATTTTCTTGGAAAATCATTCTCAAAGCCGGAACTTTCCGGAAAATTCCAGCTTTGGGAACGATTTTCCAAAAATTTCTGAGAAAATTTTCCCGATACCCAGAAAATTCTGAGGATGGGGGGGGGGGGGATTTTTTTTCCGGGTTTGAGATGAAAATCAGGTGCAATTTCTGGAAATTCTGAGAAAAAATTTCTGTTACCCGGAAAATTCCGGGGATGAAGGATATTTTTCTGAGTTCAAGAGATGATGTAATGGGCAATTTCTGGAACTTCTGAGAAAATTTTTCCGGCTAACAGAGATATAACTTACATTTTTTTTCAGCGATATATACAGTATGGTGATATGGGTATCCGACTGGCTAGGAACCCATCCCATTGAACCCCATGTTATAATGATCCTGATTTACGATATTTTAATCTGCGATTGGGTTTTCATAAACCTAACCCAGTTGCAAACAGAAGTTCATTTGTAATAGGATAAGTTGGCAACCAAGTCCTACTGTTGTTGTTGTGGTGGCCGTGACGGTTGAACCAGACACAAGAGAGAACAAGGACCTCCAGGTGTGATATACACACAAGACAGCTGCCGAGTTGTGTGTTACGTAATTGGTGGACATGAAGACCTGTTCTGTATAGTGTAATATATGTTGCTCTTACACACCGAGTTTCTATAAGCTGTTCCTCTGTCTGAAAGTCCCGTGACATTGACAAAGCCCACTAGAATGGTCTTACTTTTTCAAGCGGACTCTTTGACATGTTTTATCAGAGAACTCTAAAAATGACAGGGTTGGATCTTTTACATGTAAATGGATAAGGAATTTCCTATAACAGTACTTTATAATTTTCATCACAAACTTCAATATCCTTCTTGAAGAATTCACACATGTCACCATGTGAGACCTTCTCATACCTTTCTGTTTGACACAATTTACGTCAATGAAACAGGTTCTAATATAGTATGTTGTTTTTAATTTATATACAGTAAACATATTGGTTGTTACAAAAATTTCATATAAAAAGGTGTACTTAAAAAATACATGACCAAAATATATCTATTACAGTACCATCTTGAGTATCCTGTACTTGCTAAAAGAGAATCTTTGTCACAGATAAGAGATGATTAAAGGCACTTAACTCTGTACTTGTGCACAAAAACCTTAATACTGTAAGAGCAATGGAGGGGAAATGGATTGTGATAAGGCACTTAGTATCATAATAAATATTCATCTGCTCTTACATGGGCTTTTGTTTATATTCTAATGTCAACACAGATCCATTTACACATTTCTAAATTCAAACACAATTTATGATTAATGTTTAACAATATTTCAAATGGAAACAAAGGCTTTCATATTACTTTTAGGTGTACGTGTTACACCTAATTAACCAAATACATCATTGTTTTAAGATTAGAGGAGAACTGTATAATACCACGGCTACCTATTACTTAACTAAATACATGCCGGTAGCATATAACAATGCTAATGACAACTCAGGTACATGGCTCCAATAATGGCATGACATCCACTTGGAAAAACGTCCACAACATAAATGGCATTGGCACAATTTCTGAATGTAATAGTGAAAAAAAATCCTCTTTCTGGCATTGGGTTATTTCACTGACAACACAACCAAGAATATAAGTAAAGCAAACTATGCTATTTGTCAGTAAGCAAGTACCTAGACTCCCCACCATAAACACTGCTACATTCGATGTGGTTTCTTTTTAACAGAACTTTCCAAACAAATTTTTTTTTATCTCCATTATCACTTTCATTTTACCACTTATCAGCCATTCAGAGGGTTGGTCTTTTCTTTGCTATGACCTTTATTGTCTAGTATAATACAGGAAGAAACTGGAATACCCAGAGAAAACCTGCATCTGTCCCAGGCTGGAGATTGAAATCCAGGAGACAATGACGAGACATACACTCGCACCCCTTTCAACATCACCTCATCTGTTTCTCTATACGAGTCCAGTTCTCAATATTGTACTCGCACTTCTAGTCACAAGTTAATAAGTCTACTACATGCTAACTGCACTCATACACAACAACAACCCAATATTTTAAGAGCAATATTAATGACGGTTGGCATTACCCTTTCATAGCCAGCAACACTAACATCATTCTAAAACTTTGATATTCTTACTCAATTTACTTCCCAATCCTACAAACATTTGCATCTTCAACTCTTTCCACATTTCTACTAAGCTAATGCAGTACACCCAACTCTCGTTTTACGCTCTTGAAAATCACCGCTTAATTAAAAAAATGCGTAAATTCAACACAATTTTCCCATAAGAATACATGTAAATGGTACGGTTAGGGGAACCATCATATACAGCACAGGGTACGAACAGTGCTCTCACTTAAACCAAGCACACGGCCAACCGCCGACACACGCTCTCCTCTCTGAAGGCAGGTGATCACATTTAATTGCACTTCCACTGTGATTGTTTTTCATGTCTTTTTAGCTTCAGGCAGCCCAGAGGAAGCAGATGGACGTTGTCTAGGCACGCTCAATGGGGAAAACAGCGTTTAACACTAACAAGGTACGTGATAAACACACAATGCAAATGAAAGCACAGAGAAGAAGTAATGCTGGTGTGAACTGAGAAAGCAATATGCGGGAAGCTTGCTGGACGTGGTCACAGTTGTTGTACAGAATACTTCATTATCATTACCTTCATCATGGGTAGGAATAATCTTTATTATATTATATTAATTATTATTATAAATAATATTAAAATCGTTGAAGTTGATATGACTGCGACTTTATAGAATAACTTACAAGCACCTCACCAGGCATCACACGCGACTCCACTGCCAGGCGAATACAAGCGGCAAATTTAAACTGTCTTGATTGCATTATTTCAAAAATAGGTGCGCATCAATTAACTTTTGATATTAATTGAACAATTGCATTATTCCAAAAACGCTTAAATCAAGCGGGCGTTACCTGTAATGCCTAAAATTATCTGATACATGTTTGTATGAATTCTATGCAAGTTGCATTAGTTTCATTCCTGAAACACTGACTTCAATTTTAAATGGTGTGCACGCATGTGCACATGCAACTTTCCAAAACCCGGTCCCAGTGTGGAGTCGGTAGCTTTTGACATCTGTTAGTGATTGTGTGTACAGGGGGTCCCCGGGTTACGAACGGGTTCTGTTCCTAAGGATGTTCTTTAGTCGGATTTGTACCTAAGTCAGAACACATGCTATGTGCATACAGTAGTTACAAAACAATGTTTAAATTTTTAAAATCCCACTATATCATAGCCTAAGTCATTATATACATCTAAAATCACTTAATTTAAGAGAAAAGAAGAAATAGAATGACAATTACAGCAAAAGAAAGTAAGATATAAGCCATCAGGTAAATAAAATCCTGTAAATTTCAAGTTTAATCCCGTTCATATTGGCAGGTGTTCAAAAGTTGGGGACCCTCTATACTATACTGTACTATATTGAATTGTATGTCCCTCAACTTGTGAGATGTTCACTCCTTCAAACAAGTTAATTAGGTTGCATGTAAGAATAGCGAAGGAGAGCCGAATAATTACAAAATATAAATAAATTTCTCATCCGAGTGTGTAGTACGTATAATATAGTAGTGTGAGGGGCTGAATAGTACTCAACAATTCTTATTTAACAGTCACCACTTACCAGCTTACAAGGTCTGTCCTTCGGGGACCTGTGGTGTAATGGTCAGCATGCTCGCCTCGCAAGCGAGTGGACCCAGGTTCGATCCCCTGGCAGGGTGAAACTATGGGCATGTTTCTTTACACCATTTACCTCTGTCTACCCAGAAGCAATTGGGAACCTAGATGTTAATCGATTTGCGGATAGTATTCAAGGGTAATGGTTAGCCAGTGCAGTTGGCGAGTTGTCCAGTCTTCTCGGACTATTCCTTGACACTGGGTCATGCAACTCGTTAACTTAAGAGTGTGGTTGTGTTGGCGACAGCTTATGCACCTTAAACAAATTCACACCTAGGTGGCCGTTGGACCAGCCATCGTCGTTACACGAGGGTTAACCATTATTAAGTCTGTTCTTCATGACCTTCATTGTCCAATGTTAGTTCAGGAAGAAATTGGAGTACCTGGATAAAACCTACAATGTTTGGTGAGATCACACTAGATGAAACTCTTCTCACATCTGACCTGGACTGATAATTGAATGCTGGACACAGTAGATAGAGAGAAGTGTGCTATCAATATACCTCCAACATCTTTTAAAAGTGCTTCTTTGTGAAAAATTAAATTTTTCGGGTGGGAGCAGACTTCTGTGATACAAGATTTCTCCTCTATTTCCTGTATGTTATGCAACACATAAAGTACTACAGCTCCTCCCCGAATTACGACAACCCACACTTACGACCCGCCTCAGTCGTATCAAAATTTTGTCAAATTACGTATTTTCGAGTCCTAACGTCAGTACACAGACATTGTTTTTTTTGTAATTTACTTTAAAATTGCTGGCAAGCTTAGAAGTGAGAGTTTTATGGTGCTGAGAAGAAAAAGAGGCACCCATTTTAGATTTTCTATGTATTATTTAAACATTTTCCACTGACGACCATTTCGACTTACGACCTGGAATTGGGTCCCTAACCCCGTCGTAAGTCAGGGAGGAGGTGTACATTATTTTACTAAACATCATGCATTAAACGGTCCACAAGTGGAAATTCTGGTGTATTGGGGTTTTTCCACTCCAGAACAATGTAGCCTTACATACTTGGACATTCATTCATGTTTGTTTATGCACAAGTTGAACCATTTTAAATTTGTAAGAAGATTTTTACTGAATATCTATTTAAGTCACTTTTCCTACGGAAGACTATATGGAGTAGACAAATGTTCCAGAATGTGAAAAGGTCTTTTTTTGGCAAATTCAACATATGCATATATTTTTTTAACAAGAAAACAATAATGGTGAAACACTATAGTGCATTTTTTCCCTGCTGAGAAGAGATGCCCCGCTCCCTCCTCAAAAGTAACAGCCGATCGGCTGTTGCAAATTTGTCTGATTTCGTCCTGAAGTAATGATGAATTTCTAAACAAGTTTATTCATAATCATTGGGATGACTGTTTCTGACGAGAAAGATATTTAGCTGAATTATATAAAGATACGTTGATTCATTATTTCAAACATGAGTACGTAGGAAGTTTTTCTGAAATCTTATAATTGAATTAACTGTTAAACTCTGATACAGGATCACATTCACGCTCAATTATTTTGTACTCGGTTATATGCATACATATTGAGAAAAAAGTAGAAGAAATGGTTGTCCTACGGATAAACACATAAAAGGAGTATATATTTGTTTGCACATGAGTTAGCTGGCTTAGTGGGGGAGGAGGCAAGGCATGTGGTGGGAAAGGGTGTTGCTAGGGAATCAGCGTAGGTGACACCTCCATTGCTACGGTGAACCAGGGAATACAGTATATGCAAATGGCAACTGTGTTAAACTTTCATTTGTCTTTTATATACTGGTTTGGTAGTACAGTATTTTTTATTGTAACTTATTTATTGGTATTATTTTTATTTATTCCTCACATTTACTGGTATTGTATATATTATTTTAAGAAAATTATAGATAAAGAGAAAATACACACAAAAGTTTTAACCTGCTAAAATGGCCATGCGTCTTATAGGCCATAAAATATGGTATGTACAGGGTATTTCCAAACAGTGGACTTTCCTGGATGCATTGTAATTAGGCTATGAATCCCTGATAAAAAATAAATACAGTAGTACAAGAAAGGCTACAAGGCAACTGTTTCCTCTGTACCAACAGCATGGCAATTGTGTGCTCAACAAACAATGTAATATATATTTTTTTAAGCTTCTCACCATGAAATGGTTTATTGAGGTAAGACTGTCATTCTATTCATTATAATGGTCCTGGGATATTTATCTACAATTTCTTTTCAATAGATATTGATGTCTAACAAAGATTTCATAATGAACTTACGAGTGGAAGACTAAGAACAAAGATGGTTGTTAGGTTAGGCTAGCTGTATGAAAATAAAAAGATTAATAAAAAATGTGTACATTTACTTTACACTTGTTATTTCATTATGGAATATTTATATTTACTATATTTCTTGAGAACAATTTCTAGGTACTAGACAGTGTCTCGTGATGAGTGGTGGTGGGGAGTGTTGGTGGTGGTGGGGAGTGTTGGTGGTGGGTGGGAGTGTTGGTGGTGGGTGGGAGTGTTGGTGGTGGTGGGAGTGTTGGTGGTGGTGGGGAGTGTTGGTGGTGGTGGGGAGTGTTGGTGGTGGGTGGGAGTGTTGGTGGTGGGTGGGAGTGTTGGTGGTGGGTGGGAGTGTTAGTGATGGTGGGAGTGTTGGTGGTGGTGGTGGGTGGGAGTGTTGGTGGTGGTGGTGGGTGGGAGTGTTGGTGGTGGTGGTGGGAGTGTTGGTGGTGGTGGGGAGTGTTGGTGGTGGTGGGGAGTGTTGGTGGTGGTGGGGAGTGTTGGTGGTGGTGGGGAGTGTTGGTGGTGGTGGGGAGTGTTGGTGGTGGTGGGAGTGTTGGTGGTGAGTGTTGGTGGTGGGTGGGGAGTGTTGGTGGTGGGTGGGGAGTGTTGGTGGTGGGTGGGAGTGTTGGTGGTGGGTGGGGAGTGTTGGTGGTGGGTGGGGAGTGTTGGTGGTGGGTGGGGAGTGTTGGTGGTGGGTGGGGAGTGTTGGTGGTGGGTGGGGAGTGTTGGTGGTGGGTGGGGAGTGTTGGTGGTGGGTGGGGAGTGTTGGTGGTGGGTGGGGAGTGTTGGTGGTGGGTGGGGAGTGTTGGTGGTGGGTGGGGAGTGTTAGTGATGGTGGGGAGTGTTGGTGATGGTGGGGAGTGTTGGTGGTGGGTGGGAGTGTTGGTGGTGGGTGGGGAGTGTTGGTGGTGGGTGGGGAGTGTTGGTGGTGGGTGGGGAGTGTTGGTGGTGGGTGGGGAGTGTTGGTGGGGAGTGTTGGTGGTGGTGGGGAGTGTTGGTTGTGGGTGGGAGTGTTGGTGGTGGGTGGGAGTGTTGGTGGTGGGTGGGGAGTGTTGGTGGGGGGTGGGGAGTGTTGGTGGTGGGTGGGGAGTGTTGGTGGTGGGTGGGAGTGTTGGTGGTGGGTGGGAGTGTTGGTGGTGGTGGGTGGGAGTGTTGGTGGTGGTGGGGGGAGTGTTGGTGGTGGGTGGGGAGTGTTGGTGGTGGGCGGGAGTGTTGGTGGTGGGCGGGAGTGTTGGTGGTGGGCGGGAGTGAGTGTTGGTGGTGGGCGGGAGTGAGTGTTGGTGGTGGGCGGGAGTGAGTGTTGGTGGTGGGTGGGCGGGAGTGTTGGTGGTGGGTGGGCGGGAGTGTTGGTGGTGGGTGGGAGTGAGTGTTGGTGGTGGGTGGGTGGGAGTGAGTGTTGGTGGTGGGTGGGAGTGAGTGTTGGTGGTGGGTGGGTGGGAGTGAGTGTTGGTGGTGGGTGGGTGGGAGTGAGTGTTGGTGGTGGGTGGGTGGGTGGGAGTGAGTGTTGGTGGTGGGTGGGTGGGAGTGAGTGTTGGTGGTGGGTGGGTGGGAGTGAGTGTTGGTGGTGGGTGGGAGTGAGTGTTGGTGGTGGGTGGGAGTGAGTGTTGGTGGTGGGTGGGTGGGAGTGAGTGTTGGTGGTGGGTGGGTGGGAGTGAGTGTTGGTGGTGGGTGGGAGTGAGTGTTGGTGGTGGGTGGGTGGGAGTGAGTGTTGGTGGTGGGTGGGTGGGAGTGAGTGTTGGTGGTGGGTGGGTGGGAGTGAGTGTTGGTGGGTGGGTGGAGTGAGTGTTGGTGGTGGGTGGGTGGGAGTGAGTGTTGGTGGTGGGTGGGTGGGAGTGAGTGTTGGTGGTGGGTGGGTGGGAGTGAGTGTTGGTGGTGGGTGGGTGGGAGTGAGTGTTGGTGGTGGGTGGGGAGTGTTGGTGGTGGGTGGGGAGTGTTGGTGGTGGGTGGGAGTGTTGGTGGTGGGTGGGAGTGTTGGTGGTGGGTGGGAGTGTTGGTGGTGGGTGGGAGTGTTGGTGGTGGGTGGGAGTGTTGGTGGTGGGTGGGAGTGTTGGTGGTGGTGGGGAGTGTTGGTGGTGGGTGGGAGTGTTGGTGGTGGGTGGGAGTGTTGGTGGTGGGTGGGAGTGTTGGTGGTGGGTGGGAGTGTTGGTGGTGGGTGGGAGTGTTGGTGGTGGGTGGGAGTGTTGGTGGTGGGTGGGAGTGTTGGTGGTGGGGTGGGAGTGTTGGTGGTGGGTGGGGAGTGTTGGTGGTGGTGGGGAGTGTTGGTGGTGGTGGGGAGTGTTGGTGGTGGTGGGGAGTGTTGGTGGGGGGTGGGGAGTGTTGGTGGTGGGTGGGGAGTGTTGGTGGTGGGTGGGAGTGTGGTGGTGGGGGAGTGTTGGTGGTGGGTGGGGAGTGTTGGTGGTGGGTGGGAGTGTTGGTGGTGGGTGGGAGTGTTGGTGGTGGGTGGGGGAGTGTTGGTGGTGGGTGGGGAGTGTTGGTGGTGGGTGGGAGTGTTGGTGGTGGTGGGGAGTGTTGGTGGTGGTGGGGAGTGTTGGTGGGGGGGGGGGGGAGTGTTGGTGGTGGGTGGGGAGTGTTGGTGGTGGGTGGGGAGTGTTGGTGGTGGGTGGGGAGTGTTGGTGGTGGTGGGGAGTGTTGGTGGTGGTGGGGAGTGTTGGTGGTGGTGGGGAGTGTTGGTGGTGGGTGGGGAGTGTTGGTGGGTGGGTGGGAGTGTTGGTGGTGGTGGGGAGTGTTGGTGGTGGGTGGGAGTGTTGGTGGTGGTGGGGAGTGTTGGTGGTGGGTGGGAGTGTTGGTGGTGGTGGGGAGTGTTGGTGGTGGTGGGGAGTGTTGGTGGTGGGTGGGGAGTGTTGGTGGTGGGTGGGAGTGTTGGTGGTGGGTGGGAGTGTTGGTGGTGGGTGGGAGTGTTGGTGGTGGGTGGGAGTGTTGGTGGTGGTGGTGGGTGGGAGTGTTGGTGGTGGTGGTGGGTGGGAGTGTTGGTGGTGGTGGTGGGGAGTGTTGGTGGTGGTGGGAGTGTTGGTGGTGGTGGGGAGTGTTGGTGGTGGGTGGGAGTGTTGGTGGTGGTGGTGGGTGGGAGTGTTGGTGGTGGTGGGGAGTGTTGGTGGTGGTGGGGAGTGTTGGTGGTGGTGGGGAGTGTTGGTGGTGAGTGTTGGTGGTGGGTGGGGAGTGTTGGTGGTGGGTGGGGAGTGTTGGTGGTGGGTGGGGAGTGTTGGTGGTGGGTGGGGAGTGTTGGTGGTGGTGGGGAGTGTTGGTGGTGGGTGGGGAGTGTTGGTGGTGGGTGGGGAGTGTTGGTGGTGGGTGGGGAGTGTTGGTGGTGGGTGGGGAGTGTTGGTGGTGGGTGGGGAGTGTTGGTGGTGGGGTGGGGAGTGTTGGTGGGGGGTGGGGAGTGTTGGTGGTGGGTGGGAGTGTTAGTGATGGTGGGGAGTGTTGGTGATGGTGGGGAGTGTTGGTGGTGGGTGGGGAGTGTTGGTGGTGGGGGGGAGTGTTGGTGGTGGGGGGGGGGAGTGTTGGTGGTGGGTGGGGGGGGGGGAGTGTTGGTGGGGGGGGGGGAGTGTTGGTGGTGGGGTGGGGAGTGTTGGTGGTGGGGGGGGAGTGTTGGTGGTGGGGGGGGGAGTGTTGGTGGTGGGGGGGGGAGTGTTGGTGGTGGGGGGGGAGTGTTGGTGGTGGGGGGGGGGAGTGTTGGTGGTGGGGGGGGGAGTGTTGGTGGTGGTGGTGGTTAGTGTTGGTGGTGGTTAGTGTTGTTGGTGGTGGTGGTGGTTAGTGTTGGTGGTGGTGGTGGTTAGTGTTGGTGGTGGTTAGTGTTGGTGGTGGTGGTTAGTGTTGGTTAGTGTTGGTGGTGGGGAGTGGTGGTGGTGGTGGTTAGTGTTGGTTGGTGGTGGTTAGTGTTGGTGGTGGTGGGAGTGGTGGTGGGGAGTGGTGGTGGTGGTTAGTGGTGGTGGTGGGGAGTGGTGGTGGTGGGGAGTGGTGGTGGTGGTTAGTGGTGGTGGTGGGGAGTGGTGGTGGTGGTTAGTGTTGGTGGTGATGGCTAGTGGTGGTGGTTAGTGTTGGTGGTGGTGGTGGTAGTGGCGAGTGTTGGTGGTAGTGTTAGTGTTGGTGGTGATGGCGAGTGGTGGTGGTTAGTGTTGGTGGTGATGGCGAGTGTTGGTGGTTAGTGTTGGTGGTGGTGATGGCGAGTGTTGGTGGTTAGTGTTGGTGGTGGTGATGGCGAGTGTTGGTGGCAGAGATATCATAGGTGGTCCCCCAATTACGAACGTTCAACTTACAAACACCCGCTGATACGAACGAGGTCCCACAAGGTCAATTATTTTAAGAATTTGACATAGGTACAAGTGGTTCATAATATTAATGTATGAGAACTAGTTTGTGTGGCGCAGCGGTGAGGCGGGTGGGGAGTAATGCCTTGAGGGAGCGTCAGTATGCCTTACTCTCACCTCAGTAACGTGTGTGATCAAGTGCACACTGTTGTTTTATGCATATTAATTTTATTTTTCTGCCCTTATCATGCCTCCCAAATACAAACCTGATGTAATGAAACGTTCAGAAAAAGGCAAAATGCCCTCAGTCATTGGTAAAGCGTTAGGCTTCAGTCGGTCAACGATTGGAACAATTTTGAAAGAAACAGAAAATTCTTGAATATGTAAAAGAAAAAAGAAAAGTTGAATGTTAATTGAAATCAAAAGAAAGTTAGTGATATGGGTGAAAGATCAGCCAGCCCAAGGTTTCAATGTTAGTGTTAAACTTTAATTTTTTTTAAACTTTTCTTTACTGTACGTATTTTGCCATTCAATTTCTTCTTTTCTCCTAAATTAAGTAATTTGAGATGTATAAAATGATTTGGGTTATGATATGGTGCACATAGAGTATGTGCTCTGACTTAAGAACATCCTCAGGAACAGAACTCATTCATAACCCGGGGACACCTGTAAACATTTCTTCTGACCGTAGGAGTCACACGGATTTTGGGAGGGAATGGTGTTGGAGGAGATCTCAGACCCTCCATTCTCCCACACGTAGTGAAACTATTGCCAACTGGCAATGGGTTATTTTTTCTTTTATTTTATGTATTAGTAAAATTTTTATTTATTCCTCACATTTACTGGTACAGAACTACAATATACACGTGACCCGGATCCCCAATAGACTCAGATAATGAGGAGTACAGTATACTGTATATTGAAAATATGTGGTGAAAGTTGTTGGCTGGGAACGCATCTCCCCTATTTACATTAATTCTTATGGGGAAAATCGCCCCGATATTTGCAATGACATTTAGGAACGCAACCCTTGCGATAACCAGGGTATTCCTGTACTGTATATTGTATAAAGTGATATAGGTGCTGTATACACTACTGTAAATGGATTTACAATACTATAATGATTTTACGATAGTAAATAATTTATACATTTAGTTCTATTTATACTGTATATATTATTTTTATAGTTTTATAATCTCTTAAATTATTATTATTGAACTTCATGTGGGTGGAAGACAATTACCATTGATATCAAAAAGGTAATATGTTACAGGTACATATACTGTAGTATGACTGGTTATAGCATGTTGTTACAAATTGTTTACCAGCCAACCACATCTTTTGAACCCAGAAGCATATTTCAACAGAATTCTCCAGTAATTTCTACCGTCTTCCAGGTGAATTACCCTAATTTGAGAAGTCAGGAAAGTAACCACCACGTAAAGTGCATTACGATTTTCTAATGCCAAATGCCATTTATGATGCACAATTTCTCTTACACTCAACCAACATTCTCTTCCAATGTGGACTATGTAAGCAACAGTGTTATACTGGTCAAGAACCCATTTATTTATACCAGACTGAATGAGCAGAACTCCCAGCAGGTGTAACATTATATCACATTTTCAAGGTATAAAGAGCAGATACTAAATTTGTGGGTATATCCTCCCCAGGTAGTCCTATTAACTAATAGAGAGACTACAAAAGAGCTGCATTAATGAGCATAATTAACCCCTCTCTTATATAAAAAATTATTATACAGTATGCCATTAAGTGACACAATGTCCCTGTTACCCAGAACTGTACAGTTTGTGGGTAAGAAATACTTCATACACACTGAGATTTCAAAGAGCCCAATGGTGATGCAATGGCATAAGTCAAACAGCTAAGGCCTCATTTTTTTAAAGTATAATGGTTAGTTTCTATTTACTGTACATCATGGTATTGCAACCTTTGTTGAATGCAATGTATGAAGAATTTATAAGCTTTGATAATAGTGGTGTAAAAATGGAAGCCTTCTCATACGGATTTGGATAACTTTAAAGAGAATGTTGTACTAAATTCAAGATGTTTGGTTTTATGTGCAATTATAGGTTCAAAATGTATACGCAAGCACATGAATATAAAAATTGATGGAAAAGTTTTCCTATGACCTAAAACTGTCATTTTCTAACTGTGTGGTACAGAATACTTACAGGTAAGAGTTTTAGGTTATTAACACCATTTTTACAATACAATGAGAGAGAGAGAGAGAGAGAGAGAGAGAGAGAGAGAGAGAGAAATATTTATATATATATATATATGCAAGTAAATCACTGTAGGTGCGCGTGATCTAGGTATATGCTGATAACCACCAGGAAAGAAGAAAACACGAAGTTCCCAAGCGCTTTCGTGTAATTCACATCTTCAGGGGTGAGTACAGACTCACCCCTGAAGATGTGAATTACACGAAAGCGCTTGGGAACTTCGTGTTTTCTTCTTTCCTGGTGGTTATCAGCATATATATATATATATATATATATATATATATATATATATATATATATATATATATATATATATGAAAAGCCTTTAACATAGTAACTTCTTCATGCATATGGTAACATGTGAACTGGCTTTAAGTTAGCACAAGAGTAATAAACCTGGTCAATGAGTCAAGAAATATTAAATTTGTAATGAAGTTGGAAGAAGAGGTGAAGGCATGGCTTCAACAGTGCTGATATTATGAATAGTAGATCTATGTTGAGTTATGGACTGTGAGGGTAGAAAGGCATGTGTTGGTTTGACTGGTTCACAATTAACTGGGGGCAGGACATCCGAGTTACTGTACACATTCTGGGTTACATTTTGATGGAAAAGCTGGTCTACATATTCAGAGGTAGTTTCTGTAATGGCTGTCTCACTAGGCCTTACCTCCTCAACTTTAACCTTGGAATTAGATGCTGAGAACTCTACACATTTCTCAAGATGATTTTGTGGCTGGGACATGTACATATTTTGCTGACCTTGCTGATCCATCTCTTCCTCCTCAACCATTCCTGTCACTCTGTTTCCTACATCCAAACTCTCAATGATCTCAACATTTTCTAATAATAACTCATTATTAGTTGTGTCCAACTGCTGTACCTCTTGATTAACCAGTGGGTGGCCAAACTGATCCTTACTCACATCAACTACAGCTCTTTTTCCTGTATTCATCTCCCCCATACTACTGCTTATACGGTTGGCTGACATGTGGTTTTGTGTTACTGTGTGTGTAGACCAAGGCAGTACCTCCTGACTATTGGGCACACATGGAGTGTCAGTGATAAAAGGAACAGAAGTAACAACAACAGATGGTGATGGATTTAAGGTTACTGGTGTTCCCCGGTGTTCTCCACAACTAACACTCACCAGACTACCATTCTTAACAATACGGTTGTTAACTACAACATTGTTCACAACCTGTTTATTGATAACTACCCTATCATTATTAGAATAAGATCCACCATTAACAAGGCTGATGGTTCTGACTGGAGCAAAAGTAGTTACACCTGTATTAGCAACACTACCCACTGTCTGAAGCCTAACACCTTCTCTAGCTGCTCCCCTAATCATCAACTTGGCAGAATTATTAACTGAGGTTGAGGATGTACCACTGAAAGATGATCCAATGGCAGCATGGGCTACAGTAGTTACTGGCGAGGTTATGTCTCGACTTACTGAAGTCCCTTCAAAGTTGTCTGCACTGGTTGTATAAGTGGACAGCTGCTGATTATTTCTACTTACAAGTGAGGCACTACCATGGTAAACTTTGGCCAACCTTCCATCTTGACCCTGAACATACTCAACAACATAAACCCCATGACCACTACTGGTGTTAATGTTAGAATCTGGCCGAGTATTTGAAGGAACCGTTGTTACCTCAGAAGTAATGTTGCCACCAGGCTCCAGTACACTATACCCTGGTCTCCCATAGCATTTCAGAGGTTTCTTGACTGTAAACCAGTCATGTTTATTCCCTGATCCAGCATTCTGTTGCCTCGTCACAGATGACAAGATCACTTCATCAGTGAGACTTTCCATGCCAGCACATATTGTAATCACTTCATCTGGGGATATCTGGTCACCTACAAACTCTGTACAACTACCTACAATTTGGGTTGTCACTTCCTCTGTCACTTGACTAATGATATTATCTACCTTAGCACCTTCCATATTACTGACATTACTTATGTCTGCTGAAACAATAGGTTCAGTGGCTTTCTCTAAACTTTTAAGATCAATATTAATGGTATTCCAAGATGATCTTATATTAACCTTAGGCAGTGAATTATGTTCTGGCGGTGGCTGGAAGACATATGTACGCAAATCGTCCATAGCAACTTCCTCAGTCACAACCTCTTCCTCAACTCCCTCCTCCAAATAAGTACTCTCATCTAATTTTTTTTCACGAGTCTTCTCCCAATTGGTTATTCCCTCTATATGGTTAAGTCTCTTTTGATTCTTGGCTGAACTTATTTTTTTGGACCTGATAAGCAGACCCGTTTTGCCATTGGTTACTTGTTGGACCCCCAGAGTCCTGACCATAGTGTTAGATGATATCTGACAACCCCCTACATCTGTAAGGTCACCTGACTGAAGAGGCTCATCTGTATGAGAGCCTCCTCCTTCTTCTTCTTCTTCTTCTTCTTCTCCTTCTTCCTCTTCATCATCATCCTCATCTTCCTCCTCTTCCTCACGATCACCTTCCTCAAAGTCAGTCCATATCTGCTCTTCTTCCATCTGAGCAGCAGCTTCAGGGCTAATAATCTTTAGAGGCTGACGGGGTCTGCGAGGTTTTCTTCCCTGTGTCTTCTTCATGCGATCTGCCTCTTCCTGTGACAGGATGATGATGGCTCCTTGGGTCGTCAACAACTTGCCATGTCTTGTTCTCAAATGTCGTTTGTATGTATTGCGAGTTTTAAACCTGCAAAGAATGTTAAGCATTGCATGAAAATATAATCATGTTCATTATGTAAAACATCAATTTTAACCTTAAACTTCATTGTAAGTTTATAAAAGTTGCTAAAACATCCAACTGCAATATTTCTTGAAGCCTGAACATTAGCATGGTTATAGGGAAGTCTGGCAACTTAGCCCTCAAAATGATCCTTTTTTTTTCTCTCTCTAAAAGAATAAAGTCATGAAAAGGGATCCTGGCTCTGTATATTCACTCACATCTGTTACCAACGCAAATGCCTAAATATATGGGGTGTCTCCAATTACCAACAAGTTATTTTTTACAATAAAGAGGGTTCTTCAAAATATGCTACTCACTGAAGATGAATTAGTGTATAAAGAATTATACATGATTGTCAGTACAGTACCATAGAACACAGGGTTATCCAGCACCTACAGGGATTGAGAGGTGCCGGAGAGAGATTTTCCTACAATGCATACTAATACGGCCTGAACTCGCAAATTCATGTCACGGAAAAAAAAAAAAGAACTTCTTTACCATATATTCCACTCTACTGTATATAAATCACATGGCTTAGAAATAAAGAAAATGTAATATAAAACTATAAAATAAGAAAAATGAATAGCATGGGTGCGTATGTGTAGTAAAGAAATAACAAAAATGTAATATGTAATTATAAAATTAAAAAGGATAGATGTGTGTGTGTGTGTGTGTCATTGGCTCGCGCTCCTCTCACTTTGAACGGGATGTGACCACCTTCACTTACTGAGCACAGCCAGATACGCAGCTCCCGACCCGAGGAGAATTGACATCCTATTTTTGAAGGACTTTCTACCATATTTCTAGTCTACCTAGGGAGGGGGGGGGGGGGGGGTTACATCCAACACCAACATGTAGAAGAAGGCTGAAAATAATGATATCCATAAAAAAAAAAAAAAAAAAAAAAAAAAACGCATTTTGCCCGGGGTGGCATTTTACCCCCTCATTTTATGACATGCTATGCATAAAATTTATTGTTTATCATAGCAATAAACATGGCAGCTCATCCTTGTTGTGTGCAGTATTCAAACATATGATTTTTATTGATTTTGGAGGAATTTTAATTTTATTACTGTATATACAGGGTGTTCAGTAAATACCTTTCATAATTCAGGGGTGTATTCCTGAGACATAAATAAATATAAATTACTAAATGACCAAATTGTCTCAGGAATACACCGCTTAATTTATGAAAGACATTTACGGAACACCCTGTATGTATATATATATATATATATATATATATATATATATATATATATATATATATATTATATATATATATATATACACAGGGTGTCCCATAAGTTTCCATACAACATATCACCAACGCCATTACAAGCATAACTCCAGCTGTGCTTGAACGTGTTCTTCAGCAGTGGAGGACACGCATTGAAGAGTGTTTTCAACAGAATGGTAGTCATGTAGAGCATATTATATAAATAAAAATGGATTTTCATATAAAATTTATTTTTCCTATGTATGGAAATGTATGGGACACCCTGTATATATATATGTATATACAGTCAACCCTCGCTTTACGCGGTCCCACTTTACGCGGTACCCTGCCGAAACCGGAATGCTCACTTTCCGTGGTGTGTGTACCCTTTTACGCGGAGAGCGGCGCGAGCAGGGTGCGCACAAGGTCGCCAGGCATCAAAACATTACCGAGTTCTTCACCCGCCACCCACCACAGCCGGCCCAAGTCAGTGATAGTGATAGTGAGGATATGGACTTATATTGACTTTGAGGGGTTTGACAAAGAGGCCCTGCAAGCCTCTGTGGTGGATATTGATACAAGTGATACAGGTGGGGGGCCAATAATCTGCCCTCTGCCTCGGAACCAACCCCCCCATCCCTGTGTGCCCAGCCATCTTTTCTACTAATGTAAGTGTTAAAAAACCTAATATTATTGATATTTCTCTTAATTATTAATTGTGTGTGCATACCATCATAGAGTTAAGAAGTTATTTTTACTACAACGTACCGGTAGGTATTGTGTCTGAAAAAGTGGAGTTTGGGGGTCGGCCCGGTCTCTATTTCAATTAATCCCATATGTTATGTTGTTCACTTTACGCGGGCCGCCGTGGGTTGAATTAACCGCGTAAAGTGAGGGTTCACTTTATATATATATATATATACACATATATAAAATATATATTTCATGTAAATCCACAATGAAAACGTGGATAAGATAAATCTTGACACAATCACACGGGAAAATGGAAACAACGGAGCACCTTAGCTTTCGTCTTTATTCCAGTTGCCTCTGAAGATGTCTTGAATAAGGACGAAAGCTAAGGTGCTCCGTTGTTTCCATTTTCCCGTGTGATTTTATCAAGATATATATATATAATATATAATACAGGTAGTCGTCGACTTACGACCTAGATTGGTTACGGCCGACCGGTCGTAAGTTGATCTGGTCGTAAGTCGGCCTATGTTATAATTACCTTACGTATATTATACTGTAATGTGTAATGATAATATAATCATCTTTAAGTCATATTTTATCAACATTTTCTTTGTTCATTATTGTTACGGTCGTCAGGTTTAAGTAAATCACTGCATACTACAGTACAATTGGTTTATTATTTACACTGGGGCTGGGGCCAAAACTGTCGTACCGCCGGTCGTAAAGTCGAACAGACGTAAGTCGCATAGGTCGTAAGTCGACGACTACCTGTATATATATTTATATATATGTATATATATATATATATATATATATATATACTGCAGTGATGTTGGATGGTGCTATATGTAGTGATGATGGGTGGTGTTATATATAGTGATGATGGGTGGTGTTATATGTAGTGATGATGGGTGGTGTTATATGTAGTGATTATGGGTGGTGTTATATGTAGTGATGATGGGTGGTGTTATATGTAGTGATGATGGGTGGTGTTATATATAGTGATGATGGATGGTGTTATATATAGTGATGATGGGTGGTGTTATATGTAGTGATGATGGATGGTGTTATATGTAGTGATGATGGGTGGTGTTATATGTAGTGATGATGGATGGTGTTATATATAGTGATGATGGGTGGTGTTATATGTAGTGATGATGGGTGGTGTTATATGTAGTGATGATGGGTGGTGTTATATGTAGTGATTATGGGTGGTGTTATATGTAGTGATGATGGGTGGTGTTACATGTAGTGATGATGGATGGTGTTATATGTAGTGATGATGGATGGTGTTATATGTAGTGATGATGGGTGGTGTTACATGTAGTGATGATGGATGGTGTTATATGTAGTGATGATGGATGGTGTTATATGTAGTGATGATGGGTGGTGTTATATGTAGTGATGATGGGTGGTGTTATATGTAGTGATGATGGATGGTGTTATATGTAGTGATGATGGATGGTGTTATATGTAGTGATGATGGATGGTGTTATATGTAGTGATGATGGATGGTGTTATATGTAGTGATGATGGGTGGTGTTACATGTAGTGATGATGGATGGTGTTATATGTAGTGATGATGGATGGTGTTATATGTAGTGATGATGGTGGTGTTATATGTAGTGATGATGGGTGGTGTTATATGTAGTGATGATGGGTGGTGTTATTTGTAGTGATGATGGGTGGTGTTATATTAGTGATGATGGGTGGTGTTATATATAGTGATGATGGGTGGTGTTATATGTAGTGATGATGGATGGTGTTATATGTAGTGATGATGGGTGGTGTTATATGTAGTGATGATGGGTGGTGTTATATGTAGTGATGATGGGTGGTGTTATATATAGTGATGATGGGTGGTGTTATATGTAGTGATGATGGATGGTGTTATATGTAGTGATGATGGGTGGTGTTATATATAGTGATGATGGGTGGTGTTTTAT
The DNA here is from genome assembly GCA_958450375.1 of Homarus gammarus. Lineage (NCBI taxonomy): Eukaryota > Metazoa > Arthropoda > Malacostraca > Decapoda > Nephropidae > Homarus > Homarus gammarus. Next base: position 1,703,661 of record CAUDMG010000523.1, read on the forward strand.
GTAGTGATGATGGATGGTGTTATATGTAGTGATGATGGGTGGTGTTATATGTAGTGATGATGGATGGTGTTATATGTAGTGATGATGGATGGTGTTATATGTAGTGATGATGGGTGGTGTTATATGTAGTGATGATGGGTGGTGTTATATGTAGTGATGATGGGTGGTGTTATATATAGTGATGATGGGTGGTGTTATATGTAGTGATGATGGATGGTGTTATATATAGTGATGATGATGGATGGTGTTATATGTAGTGATGATGGGTGGTGTTATATATAGTGATGATGGGTGGTGTTTTATGTAGTGATGATGGATGGTGTTATATGTTGTGATGATGGGTGGTGTTATATGTAGTGATGATGGATGGTGTTATATGTAGTGATGATGGATGGTGTTATATGTAGTGATGATGGGTGGTGTTATATATAGTGATGATGGGTGGTGTTATATGTAGTGATGATGGGTGGTGTTATATATAGTGATGATGGGTGGTGTTATATGTAGTGATGATGGGTGGTGTTATATATAGTGATGATGGGTGGTGTTATATATAGTGATGATGGGTGGTGTTATATATAGTGATGATGGGTGGTGTTATATGTAGTGATGATGGATGGTGTTATATATAGTGATGATGATGGATGGTGTTATATGTAGTGATGATGGGTGGTGTTATATATAGTGATGATGGATGGTGTTATATATAGTGATGATGATGGATGGTGTTATATGTAGTGATGATGGGTGGTGTTATATATAGTGATGATGGGTGGTGTTATATGTAGTGATGATGGATGGTGTTATATGTAGTGATGATGGATGGTGTTATATGTAGTGATGATGGATGGTGTTATATGTAGTGATGATTAGACAATAAAATAATAACAGTTTAATGCTAAAAAAATATAATTTGCTGTACTGTTGTAGTGAAAAACATGGTGGAACTTACATACACCGTTAATGAACTGTTGATGGATGAAGAAGTTTTGGTGAATGAACAGTGAGACAATGTGGAGCCACCCGGAGGGCGGCGTCCTACCGTGGCCTAGCGGATGAGCCACCCGGAGGGCGGTGATTCTGCTAGTATAATATTTTTCTTAATAAATAGAAGAAAGACAGTTGGGTTTCGCTACTAAAACCCTATACAGTAGAACGTTGATATAACGCGAGACACGTTCCAAGAGAGGTCACTTTAAACCAAATTCACACTAAATCAAAGTGTTGTATCAATGGAATAATTTAGTTTGGTACTTGAGAGAAACACAAAATACTTAAAAGACTGAGAGTCTACCTAGATGCACCTCAGCCCATCTCCTAGAATAAACAAAACATTGCTTTTTGTATTATTATGTTAAAATAAACACTCATAAATCAACTCAGCTGATTGTAGAGGCAGTCGATGATGACATGCCATATTCTTTACAGAGTGCATTGGTTCTAATGCCTTCTTCATGTTTCATGATAATTTCTGCACTGTATATTATCAATATATTAACTAAATTTCAGAATGAGCAATAATTTTAATGGAAAAATGCAAAAATATTCAAGAGACCAACAAATTCGATGTTCACTCCACTGTAAAACTGAGAAGCGATAGTGGGTGATTCAATCAGCTCAAGGGCACACAAAAACTGTTCTCTGTACTGTATATATTATGAACATGTTAACTAAATTTTAGAATGACCAATAATTTTAATATAAATGCAAATATATTCAAGAGACCAACTTTCTTGATATTTACTCCACTGGAAACGAATGCAAACATAGAACCAATTAGTGTATTGGCAGACAAGCCGATCAGCTGATGCGCACAACAAAGCGCGTTTCTAGTAGGGCTGTCGTTAATTGAAGTTTTGTTCATTAATGGAACTGAAAATCATTATGGGAGCTAATTCGTTACCCGAAATTTCGTTAATTGAACCGTTAGTTAATCGAGGGACCACCGTATTCTTGTATGATCAGCCACTTACGGTGTATATTTTATCATTGATAATATAAAATATTAAATACTGTACTTACTATAACAAGTATAGAAATAATGAGTCATGTTCCCGAGTCTCGGGTCCTCTGTGCATGGGTGGCATGAGGCTGAGACGCTCAAGAGAACTTATGTCATAGGCTCGCACGCAATGATTGGTTATTGCAGTCATGTCACCTCATGGGACATCTGTAATTGGCTGATGCATCTTTAGATGAACCCCCCCCCTCACCTCAGGCTAGCCTCAGAGCAGGCTCAGTGCATAATTCTTTGTCACCAGTCCCCCTACAAGGTTCATCTGTTGCTCACTTCTGTTTTGTGTAGTTTGTTGTGTAGTACTGTACAATTGCTGTACATAGGACACAATCAACCTAAAACACAGCATTTAAGCTGTGTTAAGACATCAACAGTGATTTCAGTGTACGAGTATAATTTTACTGGAAATTAACATTGCATGAACTCAGTATATACACTACCTCACATCGCAGTGGCCATTGTTTGTGTACCACACATTACTGTACCAAGACACCCTCAAGTAAGTACAGTACTGTACGCACCTAATTCTATTCCTATAATTCATGAGTCGGTAATTTATGAGGATGTTCATTATACAAACTATATGTTTTCTTTAATTTAAAATTCTGTAAGGAGTAAGAAGGTGAGGAAGGAGGGAGGGAGGGAGGGAACTGACTGCACACGCCCCAAAAAAGTTCTTCGTCTTCTCCCCGTGCTTGCCTTTACTATTGTAAAAAAAAAATTACCCCCTGTACTTTTTTTTATTTATTAATTAATAAAGATGTTTACGGTAATATTCTGTGCTTATTAATACTTGTACCCTTCATATACAATACTTTTTATAATGTATCAGTACTGAAATGATTAAATAAAAAACTGGTAAATTTGGCAATGGTTAAGCTAACCCGCCACCTACTCCCCCTCCCAGCAGAGAGGTCTGGGTGAAAATATTGCCTTATCATTCGACTTGTCATGTAATTTTGACGTCAAATTAATAATTATACATCGTATTTTTTCTAATGTGTTTAATATTTTATATTAACCATGATAAAACATACACCATAAGAGGCTGATCATATGAGAACATATAATAATAAATGTTGGAGAGTGTGTGTGTCACCTCCCCCTGCCCCCTGCCTGCACCTTGCCTCCCTCAAACTCACAGTGTCTCACACAAAAGACTATACGTATGATGTGGTGTAGGGGTAATAATTAATGAATAATAAACAATATTGTATTGTTAATGACAGTACAGTATTACCCAGCGTTTACACGGTTTCACTTTCCGCGATTTCTCATTTACGCGGTACCTTGCCAGAACCGGACTTTCGACTTTCACTTTCCGCGGTGCATCTACTCATATACTCGGTGAAGTATATATTTTTTTTTTTTTTATTTAGCTCATAAAATTCATACAAATTGCCCGGCCAGAATATAATTTACATTGCTGGAATTCTTACAATATGATGATCATTTTGAATATAAACATCATGGATTTTAGACATACAAATTTTAGATCTAATGTAATAATTTGGTTTACACAAAGCAAATATTTTATCTTTTGTGCAAAATATATGAAGTTTACATTCAAAATATTCCCTATATTTCTCTTAAATATTAATTGTGTGAGCATACCATCATAAAATTTAGATGTTATTTTTACTACAACATAGGTATTGTGTCGGAAAAGTTGAGTTTGGGGGTCGGGCCAATCTCTATTGGAATTAATCCCATATGTTCTGTTGTTCACTTTACGCGGTTTTCACTTTCCATGGTACCCTGTGGGTTCAATTGACCGCGTAAATCGGGGTACTACTGTACAGTAGTGTGATGAATAGTTGTGATAATTGTAGTACGCTGCTATTTTTCAAATGACTGTCAATGACAATGCAATATTGCTTATTTATTAATTAATACCACAACATCACACCCAGACACCTAAAACCCCCATATTGTATGACATAAATTTATGAATGGTTTCCATTATCTCTCCAATCACCCACACCTTTCAGCTTTCTCAATCCACATTTTAAAATCTTATGTAACGCAATGTTGAAGGTATACAATGTGATAAGTGTAAGTATAAAAAATACTGTATTTTAGCTTTCATGTTTATTCAAGACATCTTCAGGTCCTGTATCAGGTCAGCTATATGAGACCAACAATACCCCACTCTACCTCCACCTGACATTGTGTCAGGTCAGGTACATGAGATCCACTAATCCCCCACAGCCCCAAGGGAGTGGAAAATACCAGTCTTTGCTCTAACACCCAGCACATAGAAACATTCTGAGGATGTGGGATCGTGTTTGTCTGTGCTAAGATACATAGTTTAGACACTCAGAAAGTTTTTCCAGTAACCGGAAATATTTCCGGGGATGGGGGATCTTTCCGGGTTTGAGAAAGTCGTCCGGTTAGCCGGAAATCTCTCGTCCACAGAAGTGCTCTGCACAAATTGTTACGACTAACGGGGATATCACTGTATTGTGCTTGGGAGAATATAAGTCAAGATATCACCATAAAACAAAGGTACTTGTTAGCTGTAAGAAGGCTGTGCATGTGGTACTGTTACATAAGAAACCGTAAAATTTTTGGAAGTATCATTTCAATGCTCTAATGCGACTTAGAAATATAGAAAATGAATAATAATAATAATAATAATAATAAAAATGGAGAAGAGAAGTGAATTCTGTGTGGGTGAGGTGGGAGTTAGGGTGGGTGAGTGGCTGGAATACAGAGACAAATCCCTTCCTCCGCTCCATTAAGCCTACAACCCCTTCAACACGACAGTATGTAATTTCACCATAATACCCATATTACTTAGGTTCATTTGGTGCCAGGTTAATAAAGTATTAATGTAAAATAATAATTTTTCCCGGAACCACCCCCCCCCCCCCCAAAAAAAAAAAACACTCAACTCCAGCTGAGTTATTACATCAATATTAAATTTCTGGTGCTTTGATTACAAACCATGATGCCAGCACTCTCTATCTCTCATGCTCACCACAAATGTCATTTGTACATAGTTAATAACACTGTACTCTATTTCTCAGCACTTGATAAATAATATTCTAATATATTATGCATCTGTGTATTCCCTGGTTTATTCATTAGTCAGTTGTCTAAGTGTACAAGTAGACAAATTAAGCCATCATGTATCACTCAAAGATATGTCTCCATATCAATTATTATACAGTATGTTACAGCGACCCAATGTAAGCTGATTTGCTGAAAGCTTTCTCTCTCTAGGTACACATCCTGAGCTATCAAGGGGTATTACTGTACATGTCATATCACATATACCCCAAATTACATTCATTCTTGTGAGGCAAAATTCCTCAATATAAACCATTTCACTATAAACTGCTTTTTTTCTGGAACATATCCCCAACATATAATGAGGACTCCTGTACTTATCCTATAAATTCCCTTCAGTTACATGTGGCCACTTTTTCTTTGTGAATCATTTTAGACAACAGACACTAATATGAAAATCTGAACACTGAATAGGAAGGATAATATAAAACTAGTACATACAAGTATTCACAAAATACCTCATAAGGCAATCTGAGCACTCATAAGGAGACTCCCCAGTATGACGCCGGCGGTGTTCTTTGAAGTGTGAAGGATGGCGAAACTTGCGGTCACAGTCCTCACATGTAAACCGGGTTTGGTTGGTGTGGATCAGCATGTGGTAGTTTAAAGAATGCTGACGTGTGAAAACTGCCTCACAGATTCGACACTCATATGGGCGGATACCTAGAGAGTAAAACAGTCAAATAATAATATTAATAATAATAACAACAATAAAAAATAACAAAAAAAGAATAAAGCACAAAATCCCATTTTATGTTCAAGAGGCCTATAAGGTTATTCAACCAGAATGCCCCTTGGACAATTTCACTGACCAATCTCGCTATAACAAATCCTTCACTTCTGCCGACTTCCTTGATAATACCAGGGAGGTGAGTGGTATCTGAGTTACTCCTCACTGGCTATTATGAAATAGTTCTTCAAGATTATATCAACATTTATATCATGACAATAGTTTAAAGCAACCTGTGAATCAGAAGCAAAGTATTGCATCTTCAAGGATAGAGGTGGAAAGAAACTCCATGTGGTTCTCAACATGAGCCCCCCAAAAGGAGTATATAATGTGAAACAAGCACTCAAGTTACACAATCTTCATTACGAACGCCCGCTGAAATATGTAATTCAATTTGAGTAATGTATTGCTTAACCATGTGCAATAAGGAACCCTGAGTAATACAGCATGAAAAGTGCCCTAGCATGTCATCTTAACAACTCAAGTAAATGCTTTTTATCGTTGTATGTGCAAATTGCTACTAGCATAACACACTCCACGGAATATGTTCAGTGCTTTATATAATTAATGTGTCACTAACCCCAGCGATTTGTACTGTTCAAAATGTCCACAGTACATGGTAATCGTAGGTCAGTGCTACACGTACCCATTGTTTTTAGCGATGGAAGCTGTGTCTATACTAACCGTAAGAACCTAACATGTCTTATAACCTACATCCTCCTCCCTGTCCTAATCTCCCCAACCACCTCACAGTAAACTTCCCTTATTGTGAAGGTCCTCCTTCCACTGTGCCCATTACTGATGACTTAGTTACAACCGGCTTTGTTCTGAGACTGGGTAAACATGTCAAAGTTGCATTACAGCAAAAAGAGTAAAATAGTTTATGTAATGATGTACTTATTGGCTTGAATTTATAGTCAGTGAAGTAACTCGTACAGTAGTACCGAGAGTGCCGAGTGGCTAATGATTAGGAAAAGGTTAAATGTAATGAAAGCTTTTGTTCATTAAATAAGTGTTTAAATAATAACAGATTACAGGTACAGTAACTCCTCATCACACTCCACCTGCCTCACCCTACCATCCCCACTCCACCCCACCCGGCGTGTCTGCCCACCTGCCTCCATTGCCCCGCCCCGTGTGACCTCACTAATTTCCAGTCTGTGTTGTCCTGTAAGCTATGCTTTGAAATTGATGGTTTATGTAATTGATATGGTGATACTTGCAGAGCTTCACTCAGTGTATTTTTATGTTAGAATGATTTATAATGTACCCTGACACATGCTGACAAACAGTCCAGCTGTAGTGAGCTAAGCTACACTCCCCAAACCAGCCTAATGAGAACATTGTCTCAATGGAACTCATAGTTGCCAAACATTAACTTTATGTATAAAGTAATTTTTTTTTTTTTATGGATGCACTTCCAACTAATCCATCATCCCTTTAGGATAGTCTTTCTCTGTCAAATGTCACACACAGTACCGCCCCATGGCCAGCCAGACGTTGGAGATAACTAGCTCACTTGGGTATGACCTGACGTCGCATGGCCAAGCTGTATGCAGTGATCGGGCAGGATAACAGCATCTTACGTCACAAGATGCAAACCCTTGGACGACAGCAGCAATCAAGAGGTGACGATGGGCCGTTGACTCCAACCATAAGGAACTGGAACAGCATATACGAACAGAGGAAAAGCAGCGTGATGAATGCAGCACTTCACTTCTCTCAAGTCCTCCCTTGGACTAGGATTAAGGAGATTTTATACTTTCTTTTTACTTTAGGCAGTCAAGACGTATGGAACGAGGCTGTGACGAGGTGGACCCTGCAGCACCACATGTTAAACCCTGGCCGGCCAAACCAAGGAGGGGATTTCCACTGAGGGTCCGTGGGACAGGGCGGACTGGTGCCTGTGCAGCTCTAGTACCGAGATCGGGTACCGGGATGCTGATCCTGCCCCACACGTCGTCCAGAGTGATGGCACCCATCCCAGTGTGACCAGCTACCCCCGGCCGGATTGGCGGAATTACTGAAGACGAAGATAAGAAAATATAGAAATAGATGATGCTTAAACATAGAAGAAACTCAGATGGAACTGGAAAACCCATCTTAAGAATGATAGAAACTAATGCAAGAGGAAAGTTGCATTATAAACCAGGAGGAAGTGAGAAGAAGTCAGAAGGTGTGGAGACAGGACATACAAGGTGTGGAGACAGGATATACAAGGTGCGTTACTGAAGAAAGAAAACGTACAATGTGAAGAGAGAAGAATCTAAGACGTGCTGTGCTGACATCAGAAGAAAGTCGACGATGTTGAGGTGGAACATTGGAAGAACCAACCTACCACCACTGCTGTACTGCCAGCATCCTTGATATCAGCTGGTGGAGATGGTGAGCTATGCTGGGCCACACTACTGTACAGTCAGTTCTGCTATAACGTGATAGTTGTGTTCTTGTAAAATATCGTGTTATAGAAAATCGCGTAATAGAAATAACAGAGCTTATGGAGAAAATAGGATTAGGTGCAGATTACTACTCGAAATCGAAAAAAAATTAGTAGTTAGCCTAACACAAAGAATAGCAGTCTAAATAAATGTTAAATTCATATCTAATAATGAAATCATACAGTAAATGTAACACTTTATCTTGAAAAAATATGAATATAACTTGATGGGGGAGAAGGGTGATTTTGAGGTTGATAACATCGAGCTTCTCTTCAAGTGTTATAGCCTTTCTTTTACGATCATCACCGGGAATTCTATCACCAGAACGCTTCTTGGAGATATTCTTCTTTACCATATTCACAGTTAATACCACAAAATTGGAGAAATAGTAAGCATAAATCGCGTTATAGCAAACAAGCGTTCGCGTTATACAAATATCGTTCCTCTATTCATAAATCGCGTTAGAGCAAATTCGCGTTATCAAAACACGCGTTATAGCAGAACTCACTGTACAGTCTCTCCTCGACTTATGACGGGTTTCTGTCCCGACAACCAGGCCGTAAGTCGAATTGGTCTTAAGTGGATAAGGCGAAAATAATACATAGAAATTTTAAAATGGGTGTCTCTTTTTCTTCTCAGCACCACGAGAACTCTCACTTTTAAGCTTGCCAGCCATTTTAAAGGGAATTACAAAAAAAAAAAAAAAAAAAAAAAATGTCAGTACACAGCACGATCACTAACGTTGGGACTCGAAAATACGTACTTTGAAAAATATTTTACCAGACCACGGCGGTCGTATGTCTGGGTTATCTTAAGTCGAGGAGTACCTGTATTGCTGTTGTGTATGTATAATGTTTGGAGAAACAAAACAAAAAAAACACCCTAATACGTGAAAGGCGGCACATTTTTTTTATATAATTCCGTACAGTATTTCATTCTGTGACACCTGATAACATTTACCACAGAGGATTTTTTTTTTTATTATTTAAGAAAGATAAGTCACTTGTTTTGTACTATCTAATGAAATGTTGTAGCCATGCTGCTGATTGGGCTGGCAAGGCCATACAACACCCGCTATAATTTGTAAAATGTGAAATTATAGTTTTCTTCAGATACTATTCTAGATATGTAGGATCTTTTTAGCTCATTAACTATCCTAGTTGAGCTCATACTATGGTCACTCAGTGTATGTGTCTTTTCTCCCGGCATAGAAGCTTTGATCTTGGCGGGAGGTATAGTGATTTTTGTCAGACTAAACCAAGCCAGTAGAAAAACATACATACCAGTAACTATGAGGGAAGTGCTACCAATAGGTGGCGATAATTGTTTGTAGAATGTGAGGTTGCAAAATCGTCTCAGTGGGATATTCTAAATACTGCACATGATATTACCATGATCACTGTCTATATGTGTCATCAGTTCTCTGGTATGGAAGCTTTGGTCTTGACAGGAGGTGTAATGATTGTTTATGAGACCATAGCTTAGAGCCCGGAGAAGAACAACACATATAACAGTAGAGCAGTTGTGCACCCACATAAATTGACCCACCCTACAGTATGTAATTAGAGTCACTAAGGGAAAGAGTTCTTGCTGCCAACCGGCGACTTGACCTTGTTAATTCAAGAAACTGCCTTCCAGCCAGTAACCTGACACCTGGCCAGACACACCCAGGGTAATAATAAAGAAACATTGCCGACCGGCATACCAAGATAAGTAACATGACCGCGCACCTGATCAAACACACCCAGATTAGTGTTAATTAAGAAGAGACATCTGTGGGCCCAATACCTACAATATAAGGGGCCTACAGCTCCTTCCATGAGATAGAAAGGGAGAGACAGAACTCTGAGGTAGACGGAGTCACACTCGTCACAAGTCGAGGTCAGGATGTGGACTTCCTTTCCAGCACCGAGTCTCCCACAGGAGACAGAGGCCAGTGCCCGCCAGGATCACTCGCCCCAGCAGTACTAGGCCTTGCAGACAGAGTCCTCAGCTGCTGGGCTTCCCTCAGGTCACAGGCGAGTCATTGTCAGGGGGATCCATAGGGCGAGTTACTTACGGTGGGAAGAGTATCCATTTCATGTTTGTGTCCGAGAGTCGTCTAATAACGTCAATATAATGACCTATTTATGTGTCCATGCCATTCAGTTAACTAATAAATAGCTGTACTTAAAAGTGTTTTTAGAAAAGCTCCCCTAATAATATATTAAAATTTAAATAACTAATCGGCCAAGCTACCAACTTTCCTCACTTTTATAACCCTCCTACTATAAATTATACCTGTATCTTCAGACAAGTACCGTATTCCCTCATTACAGATTAAACTTTAAATTTACAGTATTTTATATTCTTAATGATTTTTTTTACTTTCATTTACTGTATTTTGTCATTCTGTTTCTTGTTTTCTCTAAAATTAAGTGACTTTAGATATACAGTACAGACTTAGGCTATGATAAAGTGGGATTTTAAACATTGTTCTGTAAGTACGGTATGCACATAGTACAGTATGTGTTCTGACTGAAGTACTTCTGTGACTAGGGAATGTCCTCCAGAACAGAACCGTTCATAACCCGGGGACCCCTATATACAGTGACCCCTCCGTTAACGAACTCAATCCGTTCCAGAAGGTCGTTCGTTAACCGAAAAGTTCGTTAACCGAAACCATTGTTTCAATGGGTTTTTGGGAAATTGGTTCCAGCTCACCGAAAATTTCCTAAATTCAACAAAAATGGTAGAAAAGTTCACTTACTTTGAGGTGTGTATGTAGAAGGCTCCTGGATGATGATGATGGGATTTAGAATGGGGGTGGAGGAGAAATAAGAAGAGAAGGCATTGGGGTGGAAGAGAAGTCACCCCATGGCGCCATTTCACCCATAAAATTTTAGCTCTCTGGTGTAATTCAAGATTATTTTCTTTAAATCAACACTGCACTGCATTATATATTGTCAATATGTAAAATATATTTCAAAATGACCAATAATTTGCTTGGAAACACAGAAAAAAAGCATTTAGTTGAAGAGAGTCTCAAGCAAGATGCTACCTCCAGTGAAAACAGAGAGAAACTAACTGCTGTTTGCTGTGTTAAGAGGCTGGATGCCGCGCATTAAACTAGTCACTTTACCTTCAATTATGTTCAATAATTGTTAAAATGACTAAAAAATTGAATATTAAACTTTTAAAATTATTGAATAGTATAAACTTCTCGATATTTACTAAAATAGTAAGGAATTTAAGCCCTAGAACCGATTAATGTATTGGCGGACTGATACTAAAGCTGGTTGCCCGGTCAGTGCAAGCGAAAACATGTTGAGGTCGGTTCGTAAGAACTTCGTTAACCGAATTGAAGATTCTTATGGAAGGCAGTTCGTTAATCGAAATTACGTTAACCGAGGTGTTCGTTAAACGAGGGGTCACTGTATACACAAATACACACACACACTACTCTGCTGTCACTTGGAATCGAGTATGTCGATCAGCCAGCTATGATAAAATGAGTTAAAAAGGATGTCACCTTGGTTGGTGAGCTCTGAGGTGACTCGAGAGGCCGATACGGGACCAGCATAGTTGCTTACAGACGTTGTAAGTGTGGAGGGCTACATCTAGTGTGGGAGGGGCGGCGACAGTTTGAGAGTACAATATTATGTATTATACTGTTATGTATTATACTGTTATGTTCATATATTGTATTGTGTAATTACATTCTGAAATGTATGGAGGATCATTTTTGTTATTTTTGTTTGTCAATTGTTGAACTGCCTCCATGGTTGTTTGGACCCGTGGTACGCATTGTCAGCTGAGGTGTGGTGGAGCCAGTTGCCGGCCAGCCAGGGCAGTTGTACCCTGACCGGCATCAAGAGAGAATCACTTGTAACCTTGTCAATTATTCCAACAACTAAAACTCCCCATTCGCTTGACCTTGACTGGTGGCAGCAGTAACAAGAGGATGACAGACGATGGCGCTACCAGCAACTCTCGAGTGCAGGAAACTCAACACACATTAACGTTCGGCCACAACACCTCTCCAGCCACGTTCCGAGCCTTCGCCATGCACTACAACCTCGTTAAGAACGCCAACATCATGCCCAGTGCTTGACGCTAAGTCTGGATACCATCAGATGCCCCTGAACGAGGATGGCAGAGTGGTGTCAGCATTTGTAGCACACTGGAGACACTATGAGTGGGATGGCAGGACACCATTTGGACTGAAGGGCGCTGGATACTCATTTCAGCGCATGATGTCCACCATACTGGGGAGAGCAACTACACCGATGCCCTTTGTTACCTGGATGACATAATAGTGTGGGAAACAACATGGGGCCGAACACAATGTAAAGCAGTACTGGGGAAGATAAAGGATGCTGGACTCGCCTTGGCACCAGGAAAATATAGGTTTGGTGTCCGTCGAGTGGAATATCTAGGTGCGGTGGTCAGCAACGGGCTGTTGAGTATGAGTGAACAGAGGGTAAGACAACTGTGGATGATCCCAAGAACATCTACAGTGAGAGAGCTGAGGAGGGCCTGTGGTGCATTTTCTTACATCTAGCGTTAGTTGCTGGGTGTGGCGGAGACTGCGAAGCCTCTTTATGAATCACTAGATCGAGACTCTCACCAGAAGTTTCACTGGACTGAGAGGATGTGTAGATCCTTTGAGGAGCTGAAGACACAGGTGGCGAATGCTGCGGCACTAAACCTTCCGGATTACAAAATACGCTTTGTGCTGGTGACTGATGCAAGTGATATCGGGACGGGAGCCATGCTAGCAAACAGATCCGCTGAAGAAAAGTTAATCCAGATTGCATTCTTTCACCACACATTGACCCTGGCTGAGCAGCGCTACTCAGGGACGGAGAGAGAGCTGTTGGCGGTGGTGACTGCAGTGAAGAGAATCAGGATGTATCTATCAGCCTCCCAGTTCGACCTGATTACGGATCATCGCGCCCTTCGCTGGCTCAACTTGCTCGGCATAAGTGAGGAACGAGGCAGGAGGGAGAGATGGATGGATCTCCTGCTGCAGTTTAACATCTATTCTATACACAAGGCAGGTCGCAGTCCAATGATGTCCATGGCGGATTATTTCTTACGAATCGTATCTGATGTCGGACAAATGAGGACAACCTCAGCAGGTGCAATTAACGCTACTACGCATCTCGCAAACACCTTCTGGGACATACCGACAATCATCAAGGAACACCAGGACTAAAATATAGCTGTCATGGTCAGGATCCTTGGGGGTAATGGGGGGAACGCTTTAGCCCCGGTTCAGTGGGAACTAAATCCTTTCTGAACCCGTCTTGGGTTATCTCAGCAAGGGGTACTCTGTTATATACAACACGGTGGACGCCGGAGCCGAGTGCACCCCCAATGGAGTTGAGGAAACATGGGTTCCAGTGGTGCCAGCAACGATGTGGGTACAGACCCTACATCTGGTGCTTGATGCTCCCGAGTGGTCACATGGGACAGAATCGCACCTGGGAGTGGGCAGGGAACAGTTTCTGGTGGCCAGAGATGAAGAATGATGTAGCAGTACACACCAGCAAGTGTGAGGCATGTGGGACGAACAAAAGAACTAAAGTGCCAGGGAGAGCACCGTTGCAAAACACGGAAATTCCTGACTACACAAATGATCTGGTGCAAGTGGACTTCCCATTTCCTGTTTCTGGCACGCATCAATTCTGGTATGTGCTGCAGATGCAGGACGTACTGACAAGCTATATTGTGATGGTGCCCACGAGTGATGCTACATTAGACACTGCAGCCAGGACTTTCTTTGATCGTTGGGTGTGCACGTTCAGAGTGCCTCGGTCATTCTCAGCGGACCGGGGGCCTCATTTTACGTCTGAGATGTTCCAAGCAAGTAAATCACTGTTGGTGCGCATGATCCAAGTACGTGCTGATAACCACAAGGAAACAAGAAAACACGAAGTTCCCAAACGCTTTTGTGTAATTCACATCTTCAGGGGTGAGTACAGACTAAGGAGTAAAACTTGACAAGGCTAATATATACAGTAGAGGAGAGTGAGATCAAGTCCCTAGGGGACAGCAGGGGTCCACCATGTTCCGGTCATAAGGCAGTGACCCTTACTGACCTTCTTAATAAAAAAAAGTTGACCATGCCATCTCTAAGCACAGCAGCTGTCCATAGTCAGGTCATAGGGTAAGATGACCCAACCTTCTCACCTGGTTACAAATCTTCTTAATCACAAAATTATCCAGTTTGTACATACCATTACTCAAATTCATGTTGACAGATTCGGTATGTTTAATGAGACTGGATTCTATAATGTTCCTACTGACAATTGAATTACAAGGTAATATTGAGGAGGCATTATCCCAGTCAATGCAATGCTTATTATCTCTCATATGAATGAACAGAGCATTGGATTCCTGGCCTGTCCTAAAACTATATTTATGCTATTTAAGTCTAGTTATAAGATCTTTACCCGTCTGGCCTAAGTAGAACATAATTTACATTGCTGGAATTCTCATAAGAGGGTGATATATTTGAATAGTATACTGTATACATGCAAAAGTTTGCACTAGACAAAAATATTAGTAATCATTTTGTACATTATTTTGAGTACATGTACAGTACAGCTTTGCCCTTAGGACAGCGTGTGCATGTAAATGAGTAATAAAAAAAAAAAAAAAAGTTACATTTATCGAGCAAAAAATATTAGTTGAAAAACTTTATGTAGACAGAGCTTGGATGGCTAAATTTTAGAATGACCAATAATTTTAATAAAAAAAATATGCAAACATATGTGTGTTTCTCCTAAGGTTTTCGTTAATAAAAAGTTCTGCTCGTTAATGGAACAGAAAATCCTTATAGGAGCTAATTCGTTAACCGAAATTGCATTAATTGAACTGTTCGTTAATCAAGGGACCACTGTATAGTGATTTAAGGACAATTTAGGAGTGTTTCTGACTTAACACGAGGTTCCAGGAACGTAATCCTTGCGTATGGTGCGAGTCTACTGCATATTGAAAAAATTAGATAATTTTGGTAGTACAGTCAACCCTCACTTTACGTGGTCCCACATTCCACGTTTACGCGGTGCCCTGCCAGAACCCAAGATGCTCACAATCCGCGGTGGGTGTACCCCTTTACGCGGATGAAGTATAATTTTTTTATTTAGCTCATAAAATTCATACAAATTATCCAGCCAGAATATAATTTACATTGCTGGAATTCTTACAATTTGATGATCATTTTGAATATAAACATCATAGATTTTGCATTAGACATACAAATTTTAGATATAATGTTTACTCTGAGTAAATATGTTATCTTTTGTGCAAAATATATGACATTTATATTCAAAATATTCCTGGTCTTACAAGGAATCCAGCAGTGTCAATTATATTATCCTAACTTTAGTCTGATTTATTATTTATTACTAAAAAGGTAAACAGTCTGGTATTCCCACACATTTATCTGGTAGGGAGGGTTGGTGGGGGGGAGGGAGGGAGGGACAGGCGACCGACTACCTGGCATGTGTGAAGAACATTTTTTTTTATTAACTGAAGATATTTGTTTTAGCTCATAAAATTCATACAAATTACCCAGCCAGAATATAATTTACATTGCTGGAATTCTTACAATTTGATGATCATTTTGAATATAATCATCATATATTTTGCATAGACATAAAATTTTTAGATATAATGTTTACTCTGAGTAAATATGTTATCTTTTGTGCAAAATATATGACATTTATATTCAAAATATTCCTGGTTTTACAAGGAATCCAGCAATGTCAATTATATTATCCTAACTTTAATCTGAGGTATTATTTAATACTAAATGTTAAAATCTAGTTTTTTCACCCACCCTTTCTCTTGAAGGGAGGATTGGTGGGGGGTTGGGATGGACTGACCATCAGGCACGGTTGGAAGAGGGGGGGAGGCAAGGTGGGGTACTTTGATTGACAGATAGTGTCATGAAGAATACTTTTTTTTTTTTTATTAACTGAAGATATTTGTTTTAGCTCATAAAATTCATACAAATTACCAGGCCAGAATATAATTTACATTGCTGGAATTCTTACAATTTCATGATCATTTTGAATATAAACATCATAGATTTTGCATTAGACATACAAATTTTAGATGTAATGTTTACTCTGAGTAAATACGTTATCTTTTGTGAAAAATATATGACATTTATATTCAAAATATTCCTGGTCTTACAAGGAATCCAGCAATGTCAACTATATTATCCTAACTTTAGTTTGAGGTATTATTTATTACTATACCTGGTTTTCCCCCAAAAATTTCTCAGAGGGAAGAGCCAGCAAGTGTAGTGTGAGAAGAGGGAGTCGAGTCCATTATTTGAATGGACATTAACTTGGCGACTGTATTTCTCTTAAGTATTAATTGTGTGCATGTACCATCATAAAATTAAGATGTTAATTTTACTAGAACATAGGTATTGTGTTGGAAAAAGTGGAGTTTGGGGGTCAGCTGGTCTCTATTTCATTTAATCCCATATGTTATGTTATTCACTTTACGCGGTACCCTGTGGGTTTACATTAACCGCGTAAAGTGAGGGTTGACTGTAGTGATAAGTTTGATATATTTCCTGCACGATTTCCTTCGCAAAATAAAAATTATCGCTATATAAAGGAAAATGTCTAGGAATATGTTGATAATTTTGGTAGCTGTGATATAAAAAAATCTTTATATAAAGTCGCTATATGTATATCCCGACCCTACTGTAGTACATTTGAGTACAGTAAAATGTTGCTCAAAATTTTGGCCTTTTCAGAGGAAAAAGTCTGTATAACTAACCCCAGTAGTCAGGATAATATGCACTGTATTTTGGGTGTTTTTTTTTTATATATATTATTTATCGCTTTTTTTCATCAGTACATCCACCGGAAGATTCAGACAATCGGCTTTTCCGGATACATAGTCCCCCTTTTTTAATCCAGATCATTGAGGGTTCACTGTAATTAAAACTTACAAATTTGTTTACATTAATTTTGCTAAAGCAAAAACCAGGGTCTTATTTTCTTCAGTTTCAGATGGATAATAACTGACATTATGGGTATAAACCAGTGTTTCTCAAACATTTTCACTCCAGGAGGAACACTCAACATGGCCCCTCCTCTTCAGTTCTCTCCCAAGCCCCTCACAAATAATGATGAAAATAAACTGTTTTGGTTCTCTTCCTTTGTTTTAATGTTTTCAATCATCAAACATAATGCATATTATGTTACAGTTCAATGGGATGGATGACATTGTTTCCTTTCAGTCAGTCGACTGATTCGAGGTCGAGTCACTGATAAAGCACAGCTCATGTCTGAGTCCACATGTAACCAGTTTTGGCTTGCTTGCTCGCTCGCTCGCTCGCTCCCTCCCTCCTTCCCTCCCTCTCCCCCATCTGCCCAGCCAGAGTTTTAGGCTTACAGTGTTTATCTTATACAATATCACAGACTAAAGTTAGAATATAATTTGCATTGCTGGAATCCTTGCAAGACAGTGAATAGTTTGAATATAAACGTCACATATTTTGCACAAGAGATAAAAATTAATCACCTGTATCACATTACAGTCGTGATTTAAGAGTCAGAGTGTATATATATATAGTGATTTAAGGGCGATTTAGGGGAATTTTATGAGTGTTTCCAACTTTATGCATTTTTGGCTTTACTTTGTACAGCTCCTCCCCGACTTACAACGGGGTTAGGGACCGACATCCAGGTCGTAAGTCGAAATGGGCGCAAGTCGGAAATGCTTAAATAACAAATAGAAAATCGAAAATGGGGGTCTCTTTTTGTTCTCAGCACCACAAAACAACTCACTTTTAAGCTTGCCAGCCATTTTAAAGTGAATTACAGAAAATTTTTTTGTCTGTGTACTGACTTTGGGACTCAAAAATATGTAATTTGACCAAATTTTGGTACGACTGAGGCAGGTCGTAAGTGCGGGTGGACATAAGTCGAGTTGGTCTATGGTCGTAGAGTTGCTGTACAGTTCGTCCCCGAATTATGTACATCCGAATTACGTACAAACGGCCGATACGTACATCGTTTCTGAAGTCTTTAATTGCAAAAATATTGTCTTAAAAGGGCGAGCAATTTTTAAATTTGGCGGGCGAGCCAGCCGCACCGCGCCGCCACTATCACTGACCATGCAGACGACACGCTAGACGCACCAAAACAACAAGTGTGGTCATTGTGCATACAGTACTTCTCCTGTGAATTTCTGCCCTATTTTGTACACTTTACTCTGTGTGCAATGACTGGTGTAAAGCGTAAGAGTGGTGAAGCCAGTGGGAGTGCTACGAAACGTCAAGCAATCTCACTAGAGGTAAAAATGGACATAATAAAACTGCTTGAAAGTGGTGAAAAGTTGACCAATGTTGCCCGCAAATTTAACCTGAGTCGGTCAACTGTTAATACAATTGATAAGGGCAAAGAAAAGATCAAGGAACATGTGAAATCTGCAGTGCCAATGCAATCTACGATTATAACTAAAAGAAGAGGGAAGGTTCTGGAAGAAATGGAAAAATATCTTGCGCTGTGGATCGAGGACTGCACACAAAAACGTAAGCCTCTGTGTCTCAGTATGATTCAGGAGAAAGCCCTAAGTCTTTTCAACGACCTAAAGAAAGATCACCCTGATGATACTGTGACATTCAATGCTAGCAATGGGTGGTTTAACCGATTCAAGGTGCGAAATAAGCTGCATAATGTTCGAGTGACTGGTGAGGCGGCGAGTGCTGATTGGAAAACAGCACAGGATTTTCCAAAGAAACTCGCGGAAATTATCGAGTTACGTACATTTCGAGTTAAGTACAACCTTTTGGTCCCCATTATGTACGTAACTTGGGGACTTACTGTATATACTTTCTATGAGCTGGAACCAATTACCCAATATCTCCTTGAAACAATGGTTTTGGTTAACAAACGAATCTGTGGAACGAATCGAGTTCGTTAACTGAGGGACCACTGTATTATTTAAGCACTTTCGACTTACGACCTGGATTTGGGTCCCTAACCCCGCTGAAAGTCGGGGAGGAGCTGTAGTTGAAATCGCCTAAGAAAAATACGCTTAAGTTGCGAGTCTACTAAACAGTGATTTTTGCTTAATTAACCCCAAATTTAGCAATTTTATTCCCAGGCCCAGAACCGCCAGATTTTCTTCGAACATTCGTGGAATTTTCTCAAAAAATGCACCTGATTTTCAACCTTGGAAACTCATTCACATACCCAGAATTGAGATAATTTTTCCAGAAAATTTCTGAGCTAATTTCAATTCCGAGTATTTGATTGTTCTGGCCAACGGAGATATTATTGTATTGCAATTAATGAATATTAAGGTCTTTAACCTTTTCTGCCAGAGGACATATCTTGTCTGTTCTAGAACACCAAACAGTGCACCAGAGGATGCTGTGTGTCTTTGATGGAACATTAATATGCCACTAGTTATAGTACAGTACCGTTTTTGTTTTCCATGTGTGCTGGGGTGGTGGTGGTGCCACTGGTAGGTATTGAGGTGATGTAAGGGTCATTATGGTAGTGTGTGGCTGCGACTGTTGTAATAGCGATAATAATGTCATTAATACAGGGTAATAATGTCTTTGTAAATGACTGAAAATTCACTCACCCAGAATTTGGAGGGAAATATTTTTAAGAAAATGGAAAACTCTGGGTGGCTTACAGTACATTTTCTCTAATTTCATTGCAAAAAAATTACTAAAGGGAAAAAAAAATTATCATATATCAGTGTTTTACCCCATTATAGTCAGGGACCCAAATCCAGGTCGTAAGTCGAAAATGCTTAAATAATACATAGAAAATCTAAAATGGGTGTCTCTTTTTCTTCTTAGCACCGCAAAACTCTCACTTTTAAGCTTACCAACCATTTTAGAGGAAATTACAAACGAAAATTTTGTCAGTAGACAGCGCAATAACGAACGTCGGGACTCGAAAATACGTAATTTGAAAAAAAAACTTGATACGACTGGGGCGGTTGTATGACCGGGTGGTTGTAAGTCGAGGAGTAGCTGTATTGTAAAATTAATAATGTATATGTTGTAAATATTCACAGAGAAATAAGAAATATCAGAGGGACAATACAACAGAAATTAAACATTATAAGCCGAGTACAGTGATATCTCCATTAGCTGGAACCAATAGTGCAGAGCTCTTCCGGGGATGAGAGATTTCTGGGTAACGAGACGACTCTCTCAAACCCAAAAGGAATCCCACATCCCTGGAATTTTTCCGGGGACAGGAAAATTTTTTTGAAGAATTTAAACTACACATCTTGCAAGGGCAGACACTACAGAATCACACACCCCCAGAATATTTCTGGGAGTTGGGTAAAGTTTTCAGAATCTAAACTACATATCATATCTCGACTCTAAACTATGCATCTCATCACACCATATCCCACAGACATTCAGACCACGGGTACAAGCGAAAATATTTACAGTTGGGAACAGTATATAAACATTTTTTCACAGCATCTGTTCTAATAGTATTGGGGATGAATTTGGTACCATAATGATCCTGAATAAATTCTCTACAAGACTGTTCCTATAAAAGATCTTTAAACAAAATATTTTGACATGGTGTAATGATGAGGGTTGATAATGGTGTCTATCAAAGGAGTTCTAAATTAGTTAGAAACACTATGTTTTACCCAAATAATCCTGAATAATTTATCTAAACATTTGGTTGAATATATTGTATAAAACTAAAAATTCTAAGCAACAGATGTTCAAGGCTTGAATGGAACTATGAATCACAACCAAGACAGTGGAGTTTACTATCCCACACTGGGTAAATTTTTCCCAGCGTCTAAAGAACGCATCTCATACGGAGCTATATTTATGTACACAAACACCTTTGTACATGTACAAGTAAATAAACTAAGTAATGTACAGTCTCTCCTCGACTTACGACCGGGTCGTAAGTCAAAAAGGCGAAAATAATACATAGAAAATCTAAAATGAAATACAGTACAGTGGCCCCTCGGTTAACAAGCACAATCCGTTCTAGAAGGTTGCTCGTTAACCGAAAAACTCGTTAACCGAAACCATTGTTTCAATGGGTTTTTGGGTAATTGGTTCCAGCTCACCGAAAATTGCCTAAATTCAACAAAAAAGGTAGAAAAGTACACTTACTTTGAGGTGTGTATGTAGAAGGCTCCTGGATGATGATGATGATGGGAATTAGAATGGGGGTGGAGGAGAAGGGAGAAGAGAAGGCATTGGGGTGGAAGAGAAGTCACCCTATGGCACCATTTCACCCATAAAATTTTAGTTCTCTTGGTGCAATTCAAGATTATTTTCTTTAAATCAACACTGCACTGCATTATATATTGTCAATATGTAAAATAAATTTTAAAATGACCAATAATTTGCTTGCAAAAACAGAAAAAAGCATTTAGTTGAAGAATCTCAAGCAAGATGTTACCTCCACTGAAAAGATACAAAGACTGACGCCTGTATGGTGTGTTGAGAGGCTGGATGGCGCGCATAAAACTAGTTTCATTACCTTCAATTATGTTCAATAATTGTTAAAATGAGTAAAAAATTTAATATTAAACTTTTAAAATTATTGAATAGTATAAACTTCTTGATATTTGCTAAAATGGTAAGGAATTTAAGCCCTAGAACCGATTACTGTATTGGCGGACTAATACTACAGCTGGTGGACCGCCAAATGCAAGCGAAATCATGTTCAGGTTGGCTCGTAAGAAACTCGTTAATCGAGGGATTGCTCGTTAACCGAAGTTAAGAATCTTATGGAAGGTAACTCGTTAACCGAGGCGCTCGTTAACCAAGGGACCACTGTACAGTAAAAGTAATCAATAATGAAAAATGACTAAAGTGTTACTGTGCAGTTCCCTTTAATGTAGACAGATGAATGCACACGGGGCCTCAATATTTTTTTTAATTAAACATGGAGACTACATTAATTGGATGAAGCAAAGGAGGAGACAGGGCTGGGTGGGTCATCAATTTCACTTTCTTCAGACAGGTTAATATACAGGGGATACTTGCTTGTCGAAGGTATTGGATCACCTTTAGAGAGTGAAGAGGCAGCACTGGTGGGGCGTGAGGAGACAGCAGTGGGGGGACTTCTTAAAATATATGTCCAATTTAGACTGCAGTTTGCTTTTTCTTTTCAAAGTAAATCTCCCTGTAGCAAGCAAGTACATCTTGGATCATTCTGTCGAATTTTGCAAAATGCTCAACACTTTTATCCATTCCGTCAAACATTTGCATTCCTTTATTAATAGTAGCAAATGCCTCTGCCATTTGTTTCACTGAAAACTTTTTGGGGAAAGCAGGTTCTTCTTCTACATTTTGTCTCTCTTCCACTGCAATTTTCTGTGCATCCAGTTCAATAAGATCCTCGTTACTGAGCTCTTTTGCTACACTTTCCACCAACTGCTCAACATCTTTATTATCAATTTCTAACTCCAGCTGATTACCCAACTCCACTATCTTGTTACTAATCTGAAAAATTGCTTCATCTTCATTAAATCCTTTGAAACTGTTTACATATCTTTTCAGGACTTTCTTCCATATTCCATTCATGCACTGACCTGTAACCTCATCCCATGCTGCAGCTATGTTCTTTATACATTTCAAAGTGTTTTAGACCTTCCAAAACTGTCTGAGCGTTTTCTCACCTTCAGTAGCAGCAACAGCGAGTGAAGGTCGTACGTAAATAATACGCTTTAAACGCAGCAATAGCACCTTGATCCATGGGTTGGATGACAGAGGTAGTGTTAGGTGGAATGTAGACTATCTTAACATCAGGGTGCATGTCGTCCAAGTGTGGTGGGTGTCTCGGAGTATTATCTAAAATTAATTAAATCTTGAATGCAATCCCTTGTTGCAGACAATACTCCTTGGCTCGTGGAATGAAACAACTCGGGAACCAATCCTCAAACAGTACTAGGGTCATCCATACTTTCTTATTACTGCGATAAAACACTGGTATTGTGTGCTTGCTGACATGTTTAAAAGCTCTTGGGTTTTCTGAATGATATATCATGAAGGGCTTTACAGTGAGTTCTGCTATAACGCGTGTTTTGATAACGCGAATTTGCTCTAACACGATTTATGAATTAGGAACGATATTTGTATAACGCAAACGCTTGTTTGCTATAACGCGATTTATGCTTACTATTTCTCCAATTTTGTGGTATTAACTGTGAATATGGTAAAGAAGAATATCTCCAAGAAGCGTTCTGGTGATAGAATTCCCGGTGATGATCGTAAAAGAAAGGCTATAACACTTGAAGAGAAGCTCGATGTTATCAACCTCAAAATCACCCTTCTCCCCCATCAAGTTACATTCATATTTTTTCAAGGTAAAGTGTTACATTTACTGTATGATTTCATTATTAGATATGAATGTAACATTTATTTAGACTGTGCTATCCTTTGTGTTAGGCTAACTACTAAATTTTTTCGATTTCGAGTAATCTGCACCTAACCCTATTTTCTCCACAAGCCCTGTTATTTCTATTGCGCGATTTTCTATAACACGATATTTTACAAGAACACAATTATCGCGTTATAGCAGAACTACCTGTATCTTGAAACCAGCTACATCCCCCCCCCCCCCCCACCAAAAGTGTGATTCGGTCCTTGAATGCCTTGAATCCTGGCATGGTTTTCTCCTCTTTGTGGATTATGTCCGTTCTGGCATCCGCTTCCAGAATAATCCAGTTTCATCCACATTAAATTTTTGCTCAGGCAAATAACTTCCCTCCACGTATGATTTAATTACTTGAGGAAGGCCAAGAACTAGTTTCCGGAAAGCACAATCAGGTCAATAAAGGCAGAATTTGTATCATTTGGAGGTTATACAGTGGGGTATGCTATAATGAACGTAATTGGTTCCAGAACCTCGTTTGCTATAGCATTCGTTCGTTATAGGATTAATCCGTTCCAGGCCCCCAAATACAACCACTTAACACTGAAAAAATTCTGTGGAAAATGTAAAAAATACGGTACTTTATCTTACCTTAGTGTTATTCAGCATGCAGGCACCCCTAAACACTGGCACATCACTATCACTTCCACTGGGAGTCTTGGCTTTAAGGTCCTCAAACAATTGTTTAGCCTTCTCACAAATTATAGCTTCACTAATGTTACCACCTGCCATTTCTTTCTCCTTTATCCACACTAAGAGTAAATTTTCCATCTCTTCAATCACATTACACTTTGCTTTGCTAAGTCTAAAGATTCCCTTTGCCACTTGCACAGTTTTTAACTCCTCTTTACTCTTCAAAATCGTACATATAGTCGATTTAGCCATCCCATATTCATCACTAAGTTTCGCAATGCTTCTTCCATTCTCACGTTTCTTTATAATTTCTTTCTTAGTTTCAAGGGTTATTAGCTTTCTCACTCGCTTTGGATGACTCATTGTTACAATTGTATACTTGTGTAACAAAATAGTTATACAAATAACGCGAATTTCCACATCAAAAGACGAAATTTCAACAATAACAGTGGTGCACTGGCTACACAATGAGACAAAGATGGCGCCTGACGCTCTTGTTGTGGGTCGCGGTACAACAATATTCATGCGCCAGGCGAAATAGTCACGTATTCATCCGCGTTCATTGTAGGAGTTGCGTTCGTTATAGCATTCTCAATTTTATAGGTAAAACCGTTCGTTATAGGAATATTCGTAGTAGGATCCGTTCGTTATAGCATACCCCACTGTACATGGGAAAATCAGAGGTTGATGTAGTGTGGCCAGCTATATTGTTATTTTTACCATTAGTTTATGATACTTGCATTTGGCGCAATTTTTCCAGTCTATATTACTCGTGAAATACAAGATCTTACTGTAGTACATTACAGCTAGTAACCAAACTATCCAACATAATTTAACTGTACTCGGTCATATTATTTGATTAATTTTAACCCTGATACAATATGGACCTTTAATTATTATAACTGTACTTCTTGCCATGCAAGGAAGAAAATGCAGATAACAAAGATGCATTTGTTTATATAACCTAAGTACATAATATTGTCTATAAGAGTTTGCACATTTCCTACCTGCATGACTGCGGTAATGGGAGAGCAGAGTGGACGGAGCAGTGAAGAGACGTGCTGGGTGGCAGATTTTACATTCCAGAGTATCCAAGGCCATAACAGATTGGGACCGAATTTCAGCAATTAGCTTTAAAGCCATTTCTTTCTCTGCCTGAATTAAGCAGATTATCATTAACAGACTGAATAGATATCCTCTTTCAAAATCATATTACACTCTAGAAATCACTCTGGTGGTCATGTTTGAGCAAACATCAACTCAATAAAGATTTTATACTTATAAACAATGTATTTAATATCTTAGTTGGAAAAAAATTTGATTTTTTTTTACTATAGTGTAATCAATTTTATTATTAGTATTGATTTTGTATTTATTTTTACCTACCTGATAATTTACATCTTTCTGTTGTTTGCTCTAACAAACATCATACTGTACTTTTTCTGTTATGTTTTTAAGCCCTTTATAACATGGATGAAAGTTAACATCCTTAAATTCAGCTAATATTTTGAGTTTGTTAATAAAACACCTTAGGACTGTAACTGAAAAATACTTGAATGATTTATTAACATCAGTATCTATTAATAGCTTATGAAAAGAGAAAATGACTGACTGACATAACTGTCCAAAGATAATTTTACTTCAAAAATGATGTATCTTCACAAAACAATACGTTTCATGCCTTATTTTGATGCATACCTTTTCCTAATTTAATAAACAAATTAAGACATGCTTATATAGTTTTTATGCTTATCTCTTTGCATGGAACATTCATGAGGCAATAATATGCCTTAGTATACATAAGAATTTCAGTTATTTGAAGTTGTTAATTCCAATTAGATTTACTAAGCACACAGTGAACTTAAACAGTAACCCTATCAACAGTGCAAAAATCAATTTGTTTTGTATAAGGAGTCATACTTAAAGAGAGAGAAAATCACTTGCTTTATGCACTATTGGACTATGTATGCACTTTAAAAAATCATATCCAAAACAAGTTTATTAAATCTGCTTACACATGTAGCTGTCTATTTACCAACTTGCAGTATACTGTACACGTATCCTCCCCATAGTGTACTGTACACATATCCTCCCCATAGTGTACTGTACACTTATCCTCCCCATAGTGTACTGTACACTTATCCTCCCCATAGTGGACTGTACACTTATCCTCCCCATAGCATACTGTACACTAGGGAGTGACAGTTTTGCAAAAGTTTTCAAAATCTAATTGCTTGGGTTGGATTATTTGTCTATCGGCCACGCTAATTCCGAATATGTTTGAGTTTTTTACATCATTGCATTAGAAGGTTTGTGGATACTTTTGGGTTTGGCATGAAAAACACGAAAAAACTGTAAATAATAAAGGGACTGGCAATGTGGCACAACCTGTTAAAATCAAGTTATTGAATTGGATTATTCGACTACTGTGTACACTGGTTCATAATATGCTATTGTTTTACAACTCAATGCGCTACAAATTATGCCGATATTTTTGCTGCAAGTCACCACATACGTATATTTCGAAAACCAAGGCCCAATATTACCAACGGCGTGGATAGATTCCGTGGAATGAATTCCGGACATTCCCGCTCATGGAACATTACCAAACTCCGTATATGTGCCAATGGCAGGCCAATGGCAATATTTACAGAGTTTGTTGAGGCTCCCTGGACGGGAATGCCCTGAATTTATTCCACGGAATCTATTCACGCCGTTGGTAATATTCGTCCCAGGACTGATCAACGAATTCAGCCCAAGTAGCTTGACTTGGACAGTTAAGGACAAAATCTCAGTCCGTACTTTTGAATAAAATATTGTTCAATAGGTGGTGATATTGAAGTGCTGAAAGTTGTTTTTTCTGTGTTGTTTTGCAGTTAGTTCAAAGGGCCGCCACCAAGATGGGTCGTCCTAAGATTAGCAACACTCAGCTGCGCCAGGGTAACGATAAGGTGTTCGGGGTTCAGATGCCTCTGCTATCTAACAAGTTACCTCTGAACAAGGAAGTTGGAAGTGCCCTGGCTTATGAAGCAGAAAACGAGAGGTTAAGGAGAAGAACAAATGCTTTTGATTATATGGATGCCACCAACAAGGTGACTGAGAAGGTACTGGATGTGTATAGGAAGGCCACTGTCCCCACTATCTCTGAAATCAGGGTGAAAATGAGAGTCCACGACCTGTGGAGGATGCGGAGGGAGACGATGATGATGAAGGGAAATGGACAGAAACAGAAAAGGAAGAACACGAAGAACGGGATGCTGAAGATGAGCCTCGAACCTCATCTTCAGCATCCCGTTCTTCGTTTTCTTCCTTTTCTGTTTCTGTCCATTTCCCTTCATCATCATCGTCTCCCTCCGCATCCTCCACAGGTCGTGGACTCTCATTTTCACCCTGATTTCAGAGATAGTGGGGACAGTGGCCTTCCTATACACATCCAGTACCTTCTCAGTCACCTTGTTGGTGGCATCCATATAATCAAAAGCATTTGTTCTTCTCCTTACCCTCTCGTTTTCTGCTTCATAAGCCAGGGCACTTCCAACTTCCTTGTTCAGAGGTAACTTGTTAGATGGCAGAGGCATCCGAACCCCGAACACCTTATCGTTACCCTGGCGCAGCTGAGTGTTGCTAATCTTAGGACGACCCATCTTGGTGGCGGCCCTTTGAACTAACTGCAAAACAACACAGAAAAAACAACTTTCAGCACTTCAATATCACCACCTATTGAACAATATTTTATTCAAAAGTACGGACTGAGATTTTGTCCTTAACTGTCCAAGTCAAGCTACTTGGGCTGAATTCGTTGATCAGTCCTGGGACGAATATTACCAACGGCGTGAATAGATTCCGTGGAATAAATTCAGGGCATTCCCATCCAGGGAGCCTCAACAAACTCTGTAAATATTGCCATTGGCCTGCCATTGGCACATATACGGAGTTTGGTAATGTTCCATGAGCGGGAATGTCCGGAATTCATTCCACGGAATCTATCCACGCCGTTGGTAATATTGGGCCCTGGTGACTTGCAGCAAAAATATCGGCATAATTTGTAGCGCATCGAGTTGTAAAACAATAGCATATTATGAACCAGTGTACACAGTAGTCGAATAATCCAATTCAATAACTTGATTTTAACAGGTTGTGCCACATTGCCAGTCCCTTTATTATTTACAGTTTTTTCGTGTTTTTCATGCCAAACCCAAAAGTATCCACAAACCTTCTAATGCAATAATGTAAAAAACTCAAACATATTCGGAATTAGCGTGGCCGATAGACAAATAATCCAACCCAAGCAATTAGCTTTTGAAAACTTTTGCAAAACTGTCACTCCCTACTGTACACTTATCCTCCCCATAGCATACTGTACACTTATCCTCCCCATAGTGTACTGTACATTTATCCTCCCCATATTCGCGAGGGTTACATTTCTTGGAAATCGTCGCAAAAAGTGAATTATCAAATACTGTACTGAATTTAAGACCTTATGGAAAAAAAAGGTATGGTACCATGGCTACTTATATAAAAGTTAAATTTTTTTGTTTACAAAATTAATTGTTTGCTCTATGTATAATTCACGTCTGATTATGTAAATAAACACCTAACTTATATTACTCAGGATATTATAGTCTACCCTAGTAAAATGGTTTTCTTAACTAGAGCAAAAGAAAAAAATTACAATATTCTAATGTGGCTTAAAAACAGAAAGTACAGGAGGTCCCTGACTTACCAACTCCCGCTGATATAAATGGGGTTAAACTTTAAATTTACAGTATTATTTACCTGATGACTCTTTTTTTACTTTCATTTACTGTGCATATTTTGTCATTCTATTTTTTCTCTTAAATTAAGTGATTTTAGATGTAAAAAAGGACTTTGGCTATGATATGATGGGATTTTAAATATTTTTCTTTAACCCTTAGGCCCCGGGTGACATTCCAGATTGTGCGCCTATTCCCGCCACTGTTTAAATGCCCAGTGCAGGTTACCAGGTTCCAGTGTGATTATGTGCCTGTCACACCACACGCTCGGCCACAGGGAAGCTTCCTGAACATAATTACCTACTTTTGTTTGTTTCATTTTCATTGTTTGTCGATATTATCATGTTGTATCAAAGTAATACTGCTGAAAGTAGTGTAGTTGTATTGTAGAGTAGTATTACTGTAAAACACTGCAATGATTATGTAATAAATGTATTTATTTGTGAAATTATTATTATTTTATGCATTACTTGCTCTGCCAGACAGCCAGGCGACCTACTGGTGTTGCCAAGCACTTCTTACGAAAAATAATGCAAATAAATTAATGTAAATGAATTATTTATAGCAAATAAGTATTAAGATCAGTAAATAAATACATTATTGGCCACCTCAGACCCAAAGGCGAGCTAAAAATAGCTACTAAGAGTGGAGGGACCACGAGTGTCAGCTGTCAAACCAACACTATCTCCCCCCCTCCCTCCGAGCAGCCAGGGAAGTTTCTAGAGGGTCACTATATAGTTTTTATTACTTATTTTTTATGGTTTTATCATTTTAAAAGGTTAAAAAATATTTTTGGTTAAAGTCGATTTTTCTCGATATACCCCCGCCTGGGAGGGGGGGGGTAGTGGTGTACTGTTACCAGCACCCTAACCCTGGGCTTAAGGGTTAAAGTGCAGTATGTGCATAGTATGTGTTCCGACTTAAGAACGTCATCAGGAATGGAAACCGTTCGTAACCCAGGGACCACCTGTATAATATAAAAATGAAGAGCATGGGTGTGTGTTTGTGTATAGGGGGAGATGAACATATGTAGAGGCAGTTAGCTGTACTTGTGGCTCATTGAGAGAGAGAGAGAGAGAGAGAGAGAGAGAGAGAGAGAGAGAGAGAGAGAGAGAGAGAGAGAGAGAGAGAGAGAGAGAGAGAGATGAATGAATGAATGACATCAGTTGTGTTCGGACTGTTGGACTAAATTAGAATTTTTACTGAACAGGACCAAAGAGGACAAAATTCAGTTATCTGGAAGATTCAGATACTGTAGTTTGAATTTGTTAAAGAGGAATTGCACTATGGATTAAATAAAGTCTATGACATTGGATTTACCA
Organism: Homarus gammarus; assembly: GCA_958450375.1. Taxonomy (NCBI): domain Eukaryota; kingdom Metazoa; phylum Arthropoda; class Malacostraca; order Decapoda; family Nephropidae; genus Homarus; species Homarus gammarus. The sequence continues at coordinate 1,734,040 of CAUDMG010000523.1, forward strand.
TAAAAGTGAAGAAGTTCTACATACAGCCAGACATGAATGAAAGAGGTTGTTGGGTGTTACTGGGTCAGTAAAAATGGGAACCAAATTTTACCAAAGGGTGCTGAATATTAAATCTGGTGTCTTAGATACTCTGTGGTGCAGTGTACAGCACCTTATACACAAAATATTGGGGTGCTACACCAACCTCCCTTCCCACGTCCATGTACTGGGTGGAGTGAGAGGGGGCAGACAGTGCAGCACACACGAGAGAACTGACTAACCACGGAGTGTGTGTGGGAGATGAGCATAACTTTATGTCTGATAAACAAGTAATATTCTTAAATGACATCCAATCAAGTTGGCCCAGTTAAAGCCAAATTAACTACCATAAGTTGAAAAGTTGTGTACAGTAGTTCTAAGATTTCTTGTGACTTACCTTACTCTGTCCAATAAATTTTGCTCGTCCTTTAGGTTTTTTGCGAATCTTATATTCATCCCTCTCTATTACCTTGGACACAGTCTGAACGTTAGGAGATGGGTTATTGTGATCGTACACAACTGGTAAGTCCGCTGTAAAAATAGAAAAATACCAGAGTTTTAATAAACAGATAAATGAAGGGCTGAAGTATGATACCCTATCTTATGGTCAGGACTGAAATGAATGACTAATTTGAGATCCAGCATACTGAATGCCATGTGGCAACCTGCCTATTGGCAAAAAAGATATAGTTCTGCGGTGAGACACTTTATCAAATAACAAATTTATTGAAAAGCTTTGTATGTATATACCACAAAGCAGATTCTTTGCCCAGCACATCTGGGCCTCTTTAAGGTATCTGGTGATGTGGCAGATGGCTATTGGGTTATTCTTCAATGACATATTATGTGTTTTGCAATAAGGACATTGTGTTAACATGCAGACCTAGCTAGCATAAATTTTAAAATCAACAATCCATATAAGATAGAGCAATGATGAAGAATATAGTGGAAAAACAAAATATTCTAAGGTCAGGTAGTAGACAGCTGTCAAACAGGGAGGCACTACTGATTTTTTTTTTTTTTTTAGTTTTGTATTTATTTATTATTATTATTATCATTATTACCATCATTATATTATACAGTTGGTCCTCGTATTACGCGGTTAATGTAACCCGGAGGGTACCGCGGAAAGTGAGAAACGCGTAAAGTGAATAACATAACATATGGGATTAATTGAAATGGAGTCCGGGCCGATCCCCAAACTCCACTTTTTGACGACACACAACTATGTTGTAGTAAAAATATTATCTTAACTTTATGATGGCATGCACACACAATTAATAATTAAGAGAAATATCAATAATATTAGGTTTTTTAACACTTACATTAGTAGAAAAGATGGCTGGGCACACGGGATGGGCGGTTGGTTCCGAGGCAGAGGGCAGATTATTGGCCCCCCACCTGTATCACTTGTATCAATTGAATCACTATCCACCACAGAGGCTTGCAGGGCCTCTTTGTCAAACCCCCCAAAGTTCATATAAGTCCATATCCTCACTATAATTATCACTATCACTGACTTGGGCTGGCTGTAGTGGGTGGCGGGTGAAGAACTGGTAATGTTTTGATGACTGGGCGACCTTGTGCGCACCATTTTCGCGCCTCTTACACAACATGGCGGATGGCGGGAGGTTTGGATCCAAAAATGGCGCGGCTTGCCAGCCGCTCTCCGCGTAATGGGGTTCACGACCGCGGAATGTGAGAATGTTAGGTTCTGGCAAGGCACCGCGTTAACGGTGAAACGCGGATTGTGGGACCGCGTAATAGGAGGACCAACTGTACAGTTATGTACTGTATTATATTTTCATTACATTTTTTTATTATTACAGTATTACCCTGTATTATTATTTTTATTATCATCATCATCATCATTACTATATTTTCGCCTCCGGCCCCGATGTGTCATTGACCTGTGCCCTGGTGGGCCAATCCCGTGTATATATATAAAAAAAAAAAAAAAAAAAAAAAAAGGTTTCTTGGCACAGTATCTACAAAAGTAAATCCGAGTAAAGCAATGATGATAAACCAAATATTCAACTATTGTTGTTTGAGTCACATTCACAACTGCAATGATTCTAGATTTGATCTCCTGATAATATGTTAAGAGTAATTTATTATGATATACAATTAATACGAGGATTTGTTTGAGTACCCTCGCCAACCACGGATTTCCCATCCATGGATTCTGGGTATCAAAGTTTTTACTCTGTACAGCAAACCATTTCACCAACTACTGACTGAATTTCGACTGTCCGCGGACTTGTGTGTCCTCTTTATCTTTCCGTGGTCTAATGTATTCCTCCACAAATGTGAGGGACGAATAAAAATAATACTTATAAGTAAAATAAAAAAAATACAAAGGACACGGGAGTGCGCTCACCCCCCCCCCCTCACGATCGTGGGCTAACTCCCGTTGATATAAGAAATGATTATTCTCTTTATGTTTTGACCTAATGATGATAATATCCGATTTTTTGGAGGGCACATTCTGTATACCTACCCGAAATTACGAGTTGAAAAAGAACAACAATGAAATTCACAGCTTGGCCCAGTAGGGACAGGATGAGAACCCGAGACCACACCCCTTCTGCTTCCACAATCCAACACTAACTCTCGTGAATGAAAAAAAAAATTAGTCTTTTTTGTTTTTGACCTTATGATAATCATTTATTTTATTTATTTATCTTGTTTTGTTTTGTTACACTTTATGTATGAACGATTGTGGTGTGCATGGAACATAAATAAAAAATAGGAGTTGAAAAATAACAATAACACAGCTTGGCCTGGTAAGGGAAGAGCTAGAGGGATTTAGCTGCAGGTATAGTATAATGTGGAGACCTGCCAAGTTCACACACTGTAACAATAATTTTTTTATTTACCTTTTTATTCTTATTTCTTTACATTTACTGACTTCAACTCCTTTCTTTCTCTATTCTTTTATTATATCTTTGTTCTTTTATACTCATGAGATGGGGGAAGATTAGGGGTGGAGGAGAGAGAGGGGGGGGGGAGGTGAGGATTGAGGGCCGAAGGAGGGTGACTTGTTTATGGTTGAGGGGTGAGTGAGAGCTGGTTTGTGGTTAGGCCACAGTGGGCCCTCATACCAAGGGGAGAGGTTAGGAGGTGGATAATTGAGGTGATAGGGTTATGATATGTCTTATGGCTCATAGTATCACTGCATAAAATCAAGACACTTATAACACATCACTCTTTCTCAATAAGGGAGGGATGCATTAGGACTCCTTAACGGTTACTATATTTTTTGAATACTTTCTATTAGGGTTTGACAATTATACTTCAAAACTAAAAATTATCCTCCTAGCTAGTAAAACAGGGTTTACATGAATCACAATACATTCCGTGAAACGGATAAAACCTGATGGGTATTCACACGTATAAATCCCGCCATGGGAGATGATCCACAAGACCATACTGTACTTCACTCTCTCCCAAACCAGACTGTCTTTTTAAAACACAGGCGTCCCATACAGTACGCCACAAGGTCATGAAGTAATGTCTCCCAGGCTCTCTTATTGGTTCAGGCCTAAGGCATTCACACTCACAGGTCACTGCAAATGGCTCACACTAGGCGGGAAATACTCACCCATGCCATTGTTACACACACACACACCCATGCTCTCCATGTGTCTTATTTTATAGCAACATGCCATCTCCTTGGAGATGTAGTGTAAAATTTTTATTACAATTCAATTTATATTACGCTACTTCATATGTACAATAGAGTCGGAGCCAAAAGTTCCCTCCTGCCCAAAATGAAGTAGCATTGACCCCAAATGAGATGAAACAGTTAAGGTAAGTCAGTTCGGAGACTCATTTCCATGACTCGGTTTCACCACGGGAGTGAACTTTTGTCCCCGTCCGTGCTTGACTCGAATTTAATTACAACAGGAGACTTGAGTTTTGATGAGTATTATCTGCCGCCATGGAACCTAACCCCCTATTTCCCATAAACCTCAAGTCTTGCCACCCATGGGGTTTTTAAGGAGCCTAAACCCCATGGTTGGCGAGGCATTACTGTAATACAATATGCTTATGCTATACAGTAGGGTTGCAGAATACGAGAAAAACTAAGCCGGACTGGCCATATTACGCGCATGGACGACAGTAGATTACCAAAGCAGATACTTTACAGTCACCTAACAAATGGTTAACGTAACGTTGGCTGGCAACGTGAAAGGTAAAAAGGATAGTCTTAAGACAAACCTGAAAAATGTCAAATGGACCCATTCACCAGGGAGACGATCTCTCCACACTATATCGCTTGGAGGACCACCATACGAGAAGGAGTGAATACTTTCTAGTTAGCCTGACTGCATACAGAGGCAGACAAGTGCCAGTGCCAGAAAGACACTGCTGCTGCCCCTCCCACACTAGCTGTAGCCCTTCACACGTGCAACATCTGTGGAAGGCCCTTGCCGGTCACGTATCGACATTCTAAAGGCATATCGGAGCTCACCAACAAAGGTGACATCCTTAATAACTCACGCCATTGTATCATAGCTGGATGATCGTCATACTCAATTCCGAGTGGCGAGTGTTGGTGGTGATGGTGAGTGTTGGTGGTGATGGTGAGTGTTGGTGGTGGTGGTGAGTGTTGGTGGTGGTGGTGAGTGTTGGTGGTGATGGTAGTGAGTGTTGGTGGTGGTAGTGAGTGTTGGTGGTGATGGTAGTGAGTGTTGGTGGTGATGGTTGTGAGTGTTGGTGGTGGTTGTGAGTGTTGGTGGTGTGGTGAGTGGTGGTGGTGGTGAGTGTTGGCAGTGGTGGTGAGTGTTGGTGGTGATGGTAGTGAGTGTTGGTGGTGATGGTAGTGAGTGTTGGTGGTGATGGTAGTGAGTGTTGGTGGTGATGGTAGTGAGTGTTGGTGGTGATGGTAGTGAGTGTTGGTGGTGATGGTAGTGAGTGTTGGTGGTGATGGTAGTGAGTGTTGGTGGTGATGGTAGTGAGTGTTGGTGGTGATGGTAGTGAGTGTTGGTAGTGATGGTAGTGAGTGTTGGTAGTGGTGGTGAGTGTTGGTGGTGATGGTAGTGAGTGTTGGTGGTGATGGTAGTGAGTGTTGGTGGTGATGGTAGTGAGTGTTGGTAGTGATGGTAGTGAGTGTTGGTAGTGATGGTAGTGAGTGTTGGTGGTGATGGTAGTGAGTGTTGGTGGTGATGGTAGTGAGTGTTGGTGGTGATGGTAGTGAGTGTTGGTGGTGATGGTAGTGAGTGTTGGTGGTGATGGTAGTGAGTGTTGGTGGTGATGGTAGTGAGTGTTGGTAGTGGTGTGAGTGTTGGTGGTGATGGTAGTGAGTGTTGGTGGTGATGGTAGTGAGTGTTGGTGGTGGTAGTGAGTGTTGGTGGTGATGGTAGTGAGTGTTGGTGGTGATGGTAGTGAGTGTTGGTGGTGGTAGTGAGTGTTGGTGGGGTTGTGTGGTGGTGGTGGTGGTGAGTGTTGGTGGTGGTTGTGAGTGTTGGTGGTGATGGTAGTGAGTGTTGGTGGTGATGGTAGTGAGTGTTGGTAGTGGTGGTGAGTGTTGGTGGTGATGGTAGTGAGTGTTGGTAGTGATGGTAGTGAGTGTTGGTGGTGGTGGTAGTGAGTGTTGGTGGTGATGGTAGTGAGTGTTGGTGGTGATGGTAGTGAGTGTTGGTGGTGGTAGTGAGTGTTGGTGGTGATGGTAGTGAGTGTTGGTGGTGGTAGTGAGTGTTGGTGGTGATGGTAGTGAGTGTTGGTGGTGGTTGTGAGTGTTGGTGGTGGTTGTGAGTGTTGGTGGTGGTTGTGAGTGTTGGTGGTTGTGAGTGTTGGTGGTGGTGAGTGTTGGTGGTGATGGTAGTGAGTGTTGGTAGTGATGGTAGTGAGTGTTGGTGGTGGTTGTGAGTGTTGGTGGTGATGGTAGTGAGTGTTGGTGGTGATGGTAGTGAGTGTTGGTGGTGATGGTAGTGAGTGTTGGTGGTGATGGTAGTGAGTGTTGGTGGTGATGGTAGTGAGTGTTGGTGGTGGTGGTGAGTGTTGGTGGTGATGGTAGTGAGTGTTGGTGGTGATGGTAGTGAGTGTTGGTAGTGGTGGTGAGTGTTGGTGGTGGTAGTGAGTGTGGTGGTGGTGGTGAGTGTTGGTGGTGATGGTAGTGAGTGTTGGTGGTGGTGGTTGTGAGTGTTGGTGGTGGTGGTAGTGAGTGTTGGTGGTGGTTGTGAGTGTTGGTGGTGATGGTAGTGAGTGTTGGTGGTGATGGTAGTGAGTGTTGGTGGTGGTTGTGAGTGTTGGTGGTGGTGAGTGTTGGTGGTGATGGTAGTGAGTGTTGGTGGTGATGGTAGTGAGTGTTGGTGGTGATGGTAGTGAGTGTTGGTGGTGATGGTAGTGAGTGTTGGTGGTGTGGTAGTGAGTGTTGGTGGTGATGGTAGTGAGTGTTGGTGGTGATGGTAGTGAGTGTTGGTGGTGGTAGTGAGTGTTGGTGGTGATGGTAGTGAGTGTTGGTGGTGATGGTAGTGAGTGTTGGTGGTGATGGTAGTGAGTGTTGGTGGTGGTAGTGAGTGTTGGTGGTGGTGGTAGTGAGTGTTGGTGGTGATGGTAGTGAGTGTTGGTGGTGATGGTAGTGAGTGTTGGTGGTGGTAGTGAGTGTTGGTGGTGGTGTGAGTGTTGGTGGTGGTAGTGAGTGTTGGTGGTGGTAGTGAGTGTTGGTGGTGATGGTAGTGAGTGTTGGTGGTGATGGTAGTGAGTGTTGGTGGTGATGGTAGTGAGTGTTGGTGGCGATGGTAGTGAGTGTTGGTGGTGTTGGTAGTGAGTGTTGGTGGTGGTGGTGAGTGTTGGTGGTGGTGGTGGTGAGTGTTGGTGGTGATGGTAGTGAGTGTTGGTGGTGGTAGTGAGTGTTGGTGGTGGTAGTGAGTGTTGGTTGTGAGTGTTGGTGGTGGTGGTAGTGAGTGTTGGTGGTGGTAGTGAGTGTTGGTGGTGGTAGTGTGTGTTGGTGGTGTGGTAGTGAGTGTTGGTGGTGATGGTAGTGAGTGTTGGTGGTGATGGTAGTGAGTGTTGGTGGTGGTAGTGAGTGTTGGTGGTGGTAGTGAGTGTTGGTGGTGTGGTAGTGAGTGTTGGTGGTGTGGTAGTGAGTGTTGGTGGTGGTGGTAGTGAGTGTTGGTGGTGGTGGTGAGTGTTGGTGGTGGTAGTGAGTGTTGGTGTGTGGTAGTGAGTGTTGGTGGTGTGGTAGTGAGTGTTGGTGGTGATGGTAGGGAGTGTTGGTAGTGGTGGTGAGTGTTGGTGGTGATGGTGGTGAGTGTTGGTGGTGATGGTAGTGAGTGTTGGTGGTGGTAGTGAGTGTTGGTGGTGGTAGTGAGTGTTGGTGGTGGTGGTGAGTGTTGGTGGTGGGTGGTAGTGAGTGTTGGTGGTGTGGTAGTGAGTGTTGGTGGTGGTGAGTGTTGGTGGTGTGGTAGTGAGTGTTGGTGGTGGTGTGAGTGTTGGTGGTGGTGGTAGTGAGTGTTGGTGGTGGTGGTAGTGAGTGTTGGTGGTGGTGGTGAGTGTTGGTGGTGGTAGTGAGTGTTGGTGGTGAGTGGTAGTGAGTGTTGGTGGTGAGTGGTAGTGAGTGTTGGTGGTGAGTGGTAGTGAGTGTTGGTGTGTGGTAGTGAGTGTTGGTGGTGGTAGTGAGTGTTGGTGGTGGTGGTGGTAGTGAGTGTTGGTGGTGGTAGTGAGTGTTGGTGGTGGTGGTGAGTGTTGGTGGTGGTGGTAGTGAGTGTTGGTGGTGAGTGTTGGTGGTGATGGTAGTGAGTGTTGGTGGTGATGGTAGTGAGTGTTGGTGGTGGTGGTGAGTGTTGGTGGTGGTGAGTGTTGGTGGTGGTGGTGAGTGTTGGTGGTGGTAGTGAGTGTTGGTGGTGGTAGTGAGTGTTGGTGGTGGTGGTGAGTGTTGGTGGTGGTAGTGAGTGTTGGTGGTGGTAGTGAGTGTTGGTGGTGGTAGTGAGTGTTGGTGGTGGTGGTGAGTGTTGGTGGTGGTGGTGAGTGTTGGTGGTGGTGGTGAGTGTTGGTGGTGGTGGTAGTGAGTGTTGGTGGTGGTGGTAGTGAGTGTTGGTGGTGGTGGTGAGTGTTGGTGGTGGTGGTGAGTGGTGGTAGTGAGTGTTGGTGGTGGTGGTGAGTGTTGGTGGTGGTGGTGAGTGTTGGTGGTGGTGGTGGTGAGTGGTGGTGAGTGTTGGTGGTGAGTGGTAGTGAGTGTTGGTGGTGAGTGGTAGTGAGTGTTGGTGGTGAGTGTTGGTGGTGGTAGTGAGTGTTGGTGGTGATGGTAGTGAGTGTTGGTGGTGAGTGTTGGTGGTGGTGGTGAGTGTTGGTGGTGGTAGTGAGTGTTGGTGGTGGTAGTGAGTGTTGGTGGTGGTGGTAGTGAGTGTTGGTGGTGGTGGTAGTGAGTGTTGGTGGTGGTGGTAGTGAGTGTTGGTGGTGGTGGTAGTGAGTGTTGGTGGTGGTAGTGAGTGTTGGTGGTGGTGGTAGTGAGTGTTGGTGGTGGTGGTTGTGAGTGTTGGTGGTGGTGGTAGTGAGTGGTGGTGGTAGTGAGTGTTGGTGGTGGTGGTAGTGAGTGTTGGTGGTGGTGGTGAGTGTTGGTGGTGGTGAGTGTTGGTGGTGAGTGTTGGTGGTGAGTGTTGGTGGTGGTAGTGAGTGTTGGTGGTGGTAGTGAGTGTTGGTGGTGGTAGTGAGTGTTGGTGGTGAGTGTTGGTGGTGGTAGTGAGTGTTGGTGGTGGTGGTGAGTGTTGGTGGTGGTGGTGAGTGTTGGTGGTGAGTGTTGGTGGTGGTGGTGAGTGTTGGTGGTGGTGGTGAGTGTGGTGGTGGTGTTGGTGGTGAGTGTTGGTGGTGGTGGTGAGTGTTGGTGGTGGTGGTGAGTGTTGGTGGTGGTGGTGGTGAGTGTTGGTGGTGGTGGTGAGTGTTGGTGGTGGTGGTGAGTGTTGGTGGTGAGTGTTGGTGGAGGTTGTGAGTGTTAGTGGTGGTAGTGAGTGTTGGTGGAGGTTGTGAGTGTTAGTGGTGGTAGTGAGTGTTGGTGGTGATGGTAGTGAGTGTGGTGGTGGTGGTAGTGAGTGTGTTGGTGGTGTGGTGGTGTGTTTTGGTGGTGGTGGTGTGTGGTGGTGGTGAGTGTTGGTGGTGGTGAGTGTTGGTGGTGGTGGTAGTGAGTGTTGGTGGTGGTGGTGAGTGTTGGTGGTGTGGTGTGAGTGTTGGTGGTGTGGTAGTGAGTGTGGTGGTGGTGGTGGTGTTGGTGGTGGTGTGAGTGTTGGTGGTGGTGGTGTGTGTTGGTGGTGGTGGTGGTGGTGGTGGTAGTGAGTGTTGGTGGTGGTAGTGAGTGTTGGTGGTGGTGGTGAGTGTTGGTGGTGGTGGTGAGTGTTGGTGGTGGTAGTGAGTGTTGGTGGTGAGTGGTAGTGAGTGTTGGTGGTGAGTGTTGGTGGTGGTGTGAGTGGTGGGTGTGTGTGTTGGTGGTGGTGGTGAGTGTTGGTGGTGTGTGGTGAGTGTTGGTGGTGGTGGTGGTGGTGGTGGTGAGTGTTGGTGGTGGTGGTGAGTGTTGGTGGTGGTGGTGGTGAGTGTTGGTGGTGGTGGTGGTGGTGGTGGTGTTGGTGGTGGTGTGGTGTGGTGGTGGTGAGTGTTGGTGGTGGTGAGTGTTGGTGGTGGTGAGTGTTGGTGGTGGTGAGTGTTGGTGGTGTGGTGGTGAGTGTTGGTTGTGGTAGTGAGTGTTGGTGGTGGTGTGAGTGTTGGTGGTGGTGGTGAGTGTTGGTGGTGGTAGTGAGTGTTGGTGGTGGTAGTTAGTGTTGGTGGTGAGTGTTGGTGGCGGTGTGAGTGTTGGTGGTGGGTAGTGAGTGTTGGTGGTGGTGGTAGTGAGTGTTGGTGGTGTGGTAGTGAGTGTTGGTGGTTGGTGGTGAGTGTTGGTGGTGGTGGTGGTGGTGGTGGTGGTAGTGAGTGATGGTGGTGGTAGTGAGTGTTGGTGGTGATGGTAGTGAGTGTTGGTGGTGAGTGTTGGTGGTGGTGGTAGTGAGTGTTGGTGGTTGTGGTGAGTGGTGGTGGTGGTGTGGTGGTGGTGGTGAGTGGTGGTGGTGAGTGTTGGTGGTGGTGGTGAGTGTTGGTGGTGAGTGTTGGTGGTGGTGGTGAGTGTTGGTGGTGAGTGTTGGTGGTGAGTGGTGGTGGTGAGTGTTGGTGGTGGTGGTGAGTGTTGGTGGTGGTGAGTGTTGGTGGTGGTGGTGGTGAGTGTTGGTGGTGGTGGTGGTGGTGAGTGTTGGTGGTGGTGGTGGTGAGTGTTGGTGGTGGTGGTGAGTGTTGGTGGTGGTGGTGAGTGTTGGTGGTAGAGTGTTGGTGGTGGTGGTGAGTGTTGGTGGTAGAGTGTTGGTGGTGGTAGTGAGTGTTGGTGGTGGTAGTGAGTGTTGGTGGCGGTAGTGAGTGTTGGTGGTGGTGGTAGAGTGTTGGTGGTGGTAGTGAGTGTTGGTGGTGGTAGTGAGTGTTGGTGGTGGTAGTGAGTGTTGGTGGTGGTAGTAGTGAGTGTTGGTGGTGGTAGTGAGTGTTGGTGGTGGTGGTAGAGTGTTGGTGGTGGTAGTGAGTGTTGGTGGTGGTAGTGAGTGTTGGTGGTGGTAGTGAGTGTTGGTGGTGGTAGTGAGTGTTGGTGGTGGTAGTGAGTGTTGGTGGTGGTGGTAGAGTGTTGGTGGTGGTAGTGAGTGTTGGTGGTGGTGGTAGAGTGTTGGTGGTGGTAGTGAGTGTTGGTGGTGGTAGTGAGTGTTGGTGGTGGTAGTGAGTGTTGGTGGTGGTAGTGAGTGTTGGTGGTGATGGTAGTGAGTGTTGGTGGTGATGGTAGTGAGTGTTGGTGGTGATGGTAGTGAGTGTTGGTGGCGATGGTAGTGAGTGTTGGTGGTGGTAGTGAGTGTTGGTGGTGGTAGTGAGTGTTGGTGGTGGTAGTGAGTGTTGGTGGTGGTAGTGAGTGTTGGTGGTGGTGAGTGTTGGTGGTGATGGTAGTGAGTGTTGGTGGTGATGGTAGTGAGTGTTGGTAGTGATGGTAGTGAGTGTTGGTAGTGATGGTAGTGAGTGTTGGTGGTGATGGTAGTGAGTGTTGGTGGTGATGGTAGTGTTGGTAGTGATGGTAGTGAGTGTTGGTGGTGATGGTAGTGAGTGTTGGTGGTGATGGTAGTGAGTGTTGGTGGTGATGGTAGTGAGTGTTGGTAGTGGTGGTGAGTGTTGGTGGTGATGGTAGTGAGTGTTGGTAGTGAGTGTTGGTGGTGGTGGTAGTGAGTGTTGGTGGTGGTGGTTGTGAGTGTTGGTGGTGGTGGTAGTGAGTGTTGGTGGTGGTTGTGAGTGTTGGTGGTTGTGAGTGTTGGTGGTGATGGTAGTGAGTGTTGGTGGTGATGGTAGTGAGTGTTGGTGGTGATGGTAGTGAGTGTTGGTGGTGGTTGTGAGTGTTGGTGGTGGTGAGTGTTGGTGGTGATGGTAGTGAGTGTTGGTGGTGATGGTAGTGAGTGTTGGTGGTGATGGTAGTGAGTGTTGGTAGTGATGGTAGTGAGTGTTGGTGGTGGTTGTGAGTGTTGGTGGTGATGGTAGTGAGTGTTGGTGGTGATGGTAGTGAGTGTTGGTAGTGAGTGTTGGTAGTGAGTGTTGGTGGTGATGGTGGTGATGGTAGTGAGTGTTGGTGGTGATGGTAGTGAGTGTTGGTGGCGATGGTAGTGAGTGTTGGTGGTGGTGGTAGTGAGTGTTGGTGGTGGTGGTAGTGAGTGTTGGTGGTGGTGGTAGTGAGTGTTGGTGGTGGTAGTGAGTGTTGGTGGTGGTAGTGAGTGTTGGTGGTGATGGTGAGTGTTGGTGGTGGTAGTGAGTGTTGGTGGTGATGGTGGTAGTGAGTGTTGGTGGTGGTAGTGAGTGTTGGTGGTGGTGATGGTAGTGAGTGTTGGTGGTGGTAGTGAGTGTTGGTGGTGGTAGTGAGTGTTGGTGGTGGTGGTAGCGAGTGTTGGTGGTGGTAGTGAGTGTTGGTGGTGGTAGTGAGTGTTGGTGGTGGTAGTGAGTGTTGGTGATGGTAGTGAGTGTTGGTGGTGGTGGTAGCGAGTGTTGGTGGTGGTGGTAGCGAGTGTTGGTGGTGGTGGTAGCGAGTGTTGGTGGTGGTGGTAGCGAGTGTTGGTGGTGGTGGTAGCCAGTGTTGGTGGTGGTGGTGGTGAGTGTTGGTGGTGGTAGTGAGTGTTGGTGGTGGTAGTGAGTGTTGGTGGTGGTAGTGAGTGTTGGTGGTGGTGGTAGTGAGTGTTGGTGGTGGTGGTAGCGAGTGTTGGTGGTGGTGGTGGTGGTAGTGAGTGTTGGTGGTGATGGTAGTGAGTGTTGGTGGTGGTGGTGAGTGTTGGTGGTGGTGGTAGTGAGTGTTGGTGGTGGTGAGTGTTGGTGGTGGTGGTAGTGAGTGTTGGTGGTGGTGGTGAGTGTTGGTGGTGGTGGTGAGTGTTGGTGGTGGTGGTGAGTGTTGGTGGTGGTGGTGAGTGTTGGTGGTGGTGGTGAGTGTTGGTGGTGGTGGTGAGTGTTGGTGGTGGTGGTGAGTGTTGGTGGTGAGTGGTAGTGAGTGTTGGTGGTGAGTGTTGGTGGTGATGGTAGTGAGTGTTGGTGGTGATGGTAGTGAGTGTTGGTGGTGAGTGTTGGTGGTGAGTGTTGGTGGTGGTAGCGAGTGTTGGTGGTGGTAGTGAGTGTTGGTGGTGGTAGTGAGTGTTGGTGGTGGTAGTGAGTGTTGGTGGTGGTAGTGAGTGTTGGTGGCGGTAGTGAGTGTTGGTGGCGGTAGTGAGCGTTGGTGTTGGTAGTGAGTGTTGGTGGTGGTGGTAGTGAGTGTTGGTGGTGGTGGTAGTGAGTGTTGGTGGTGGTGGTAGTGAGTGTTGGTGGTGGTGGTAGTGAGTGTTGGTGGTGGTGGTAGTGAGTGTTGGTGGTGGTGGTAGTGAGTGTTGGTGGTGGTGGTAGTGAGTGTTGGTGGTGGTGGTGAGTGTTGGTGGTGGTGGTGAGTGTTGGTGGTGGTAGTGAGTGTTGGTGGTGGTAGTGAGTGTTGGTGGTGGTAGTGAGTGTTGGTGGTGGTAGTGAGTGTTGGTGGTGGTGGTGAGTGTTGGTGGTGGTGGTGAGTGTTGGTGGTGGTGGTGAGTGTTGGTGGTGGTGGTGAGTGTTGGTGGTGGTAGTGAGTGTTGGTGGTGGTGGTGAGTGTTGGTGGTGGTGGTGAGTGTTGGTGGTGGTGGTGAGTGTTGGTGGTGGTGGTGAGTGTTGGTGGTGGTGGTGAGTGTTGGTGGTGGTGGTGAGTGTTGGTGGTGGTGGTGAGTGTTGGTGGTGGTGGTGAGTGTTGGTGGTGGTGGTGAGTGTTGGTGGTGGTGGTGAGTGTTGGTGGTGAGTGGTAGTGAGTGTTGGTGGTGAGTGGTAGTGAGTGTTGGTGGCGGTTGTGAGTGTTAGTGGCGGTTGTGAGTGTTGGTGGTGATGGTAGTGAGTGTTGGTGGTGATGGTAGTGAGTGTTGGTGGTGATGGTAGTGAGTGTTGGTGGCGGTTGTGAGTGTTGGTGGCGGTAGTGAGTGTTGGTGGTGGTGGTGAGTGTTGGTGGTGAGTGGTAGTGAGTGTTGGTGGTGAGTGTTGGTGGCGGTTGTGAGTGTTGGTGGTGATGGTAGTGAGTGTTGGTGGTGATGGTAGTGAGTGTTGGTGGTGATGGTAGTGAGTGTTGGTGGTGATGGTAGTGAGGGTTGGTGGTATTGGTGGTGAGTGTTGGTGGTGGTGGTGGTGAGTGTTGGTGGTGGTAGTGAGTGTTGGTGGTGGTGAGTGTTGGTGGTGGTAGTGAGTGTTGGTGGTGGTGGTGAGTGTTGGTGGTGGTGGTGAGTGTTGGTGGTGAGTGTTGGTGGTGGTAGTGAGTGTTGGTGGTGGTTGTGAGTGTTGGTGGTGACGGTAGTGAGTGTTGGTGGTGACGGTAGTGAGTGTTGGTGGTGACGGTAGTGAGTGTTGGTGGTGAGTGTTGGTGGTGGTAGTGAGTGTTGGTGGTGGTGGTAGTGAGTGTTGGTGGTGGTAGTGAGTGTTGGTGGTGGTGAGTGTTGGTGGTGGTAGTGAGTGTTGGTGGTGGTAGTGAGTGTTGGTGGTGGTGGTGAGTGTTGGTGGTGGTGGTGAGTGTTGGTGGTGAGTGTTGGTGGTGGTAGTGAGTGTTGGTGGTGGTAGTGAGTGTTGGTGGTGGTAGTGAGTGTTGGTGGTGGTAGTGAGTGTTGGTGGTGGTAGTGAGTGTTGGTGGTGGTAGTGAGTGTTGGTGGTGGTAGTGAGTGTTGGTGGTGGTAGTGAGTGTTGGTGGTGGTGGTGAGTGTTGGTGGTGAGTGTTGGTGGTGGTGGTGGTGAGTGTTGGTGGTGGTGGTAGTGAGTGTTGGTGGTGGTAGTGAGTGTTGGTGGTGGTGGTAGTGAGTGGTGGTGGTGGTGGTGGTAGTGAGTGGTGGTGGTGGTAGTGAGTGTTGGTAGTGGTGGTGAGTGTTGGTGGTGGTGAGTGTTGGTGGTGGTGAGTATTGGTGGTGGTGAGTGTTGGTGGTGGTGAGTATTGGTGGTGGTGAGTGTTGGTGGTGGTGAGTGTTGGTGGTGGTGGTAGTGAGTGTTGGTGGTGGTGGTGGTGAGTGTTGGTGGTGGTGGTGAGTGTTGGTGGTGGTGGTGAGTGTTGGTGGTGGTGGTGAGTGTTGGTGGTGGTGGTGAGTGTTGGTGGTGGTGGTGAGTGTTGGTGGTGGTAGTGAGTGTTGGTGGTGGTGGTGAGTGTTGGTGGTGGTGGTGAGTGTTGGTGGTGGTAGTGAGTGTTGGTGGTGGTAGTGAGTGTTGGTGGTGGTAGTGAGTGTTGGTGGTGAGTGTTGGTGGTGGTAGTGAGTGTTGGTGGTGGTAGTGAGTGTTGGTGGTGGTAGTGAGTGTTGGTGGTGAGTGTTGGTGGTGGTGGTGAGTGTTGGTGGTGAGTGTTGGTGGTGGTGGTAGAGTGTTGGTGGTAGAGTGTTGGTGGTGGTGGAAGAGTGTTGGTGGTGGTAGTGAGTGTTGGTGGTGGTGGTAGAGTGTTGGTGGTGGTAGTGAGTGTTGGTGGTGGTGAGTGTTGGTGATGGTGGTGAGTGTTGGTGGTGATGGTGGTGAGTGTTGGTGGTGATGGTAGTGAGTGTTGGTGGCGGTTGTGAGTGTTGGTGGTGGTGGTGAGTGTTGGTGGTGGTAGTGAGTGTTGGTGCTGAGTGGTAGTGAGTGTTGGTGGTGAGTGTTGGTGGCGGTTGTGAGTGTTGGTGGTGATGGTAGTGAGTGTTGGTGGTGATGGTAGTGAGTGTTGGTGGTGATGGTAGTGAGTGTTGGTGGTATTGGTGGTGAGTGTTGGTGGTGGTGGTGGTGAGTGGTGGTGGTAGTGAGTGATGGTGGTGATGGTAGTGAGTGTTGGTGGTGGTGGTAGTGAGTGTTGGTGGTGAGTGTTGGTGGTGATGGTAGTGAGTGTTGGTGGTAGTGGTGAGTGGTGGTGGTGAGTGTTGGTGGTGGTGGTGAGTGGTGGTGGTGAGTGTTGGTGGTGGTGGTGAGTGTTGGTGGTGAGTGTTGGTGGTGGTGGTGAGTGTTGGTGGTGAGTGTTGGTGGTGAGTGGTGGTGGTGAGTGTTGGTGGTGGTGGTGAGTGTTGGTGGTGGTGAGTGTTGGTGGTGGTGAGTGTTGGTGGTGGTGGTGGTGAGTGTTGGTGGTGGTGGTGGTGGTGAGTGTTGGTGGTGGTGGTGGTGGTGGTGAGTGTTGGTGGTGGTGGTGAGTGTTGGTGGTGGTGGTGAGTGTTGGTGGTAGAGTGTTGGTGGTGGTGGTGAGTGTTGGTGGTAGAGTGTTGGTGGTGGTAGTGAGTGTTGGTGGTGGTAGTGAGTGTTGGTGGCGGTAGTGAGTGTTGGTGGTGGTGGTAGAGTGTTGGTGGTGGTAGTGAGTGTTGGTGGTGGTAGTGAGTGTTGGTGGTGGTAGTAGTGAGTGTTGGTGGTGGTAGTAGTGAGTGTTGGTGGTGGTAGTGAGTGTTGGTGGTGGTGGTAGAGTGTTGGTGGTGGTAGTGAGTGTTGGTGGTGGTAGTGAGTGTTGGTGGTGGTAGTGAGTGTTGGTGGTGGTAGTGAGTGTTGGTGGTGGTAGTGAGTGTTGGTGGTGGTAGTGAGTGTTGGTGGTGGTAGTGAGTGTTGGTGGTGGTGGTAGAGTGTTGGTGGTGGTAGTGAGTGTTGGTGGTGGTAGTGAGTGTTGGTGGTGGTAGTGAGTGTTGGTGGTGGTAGTGAGTGTTGGTGGTCATGATAAGAGCTAACCTGAAAACCTTAAGGATTCTATTTCGCTCAAACGTCCACAAAACCTTCTGAGTCCCCCAGTGGAAACGTCCTCCGTTTTCTCTGTTCCTTGATGACGTCATCGATAAGCCGCCTTTGTTTAGACGCTGTATGTTGGGACCTGTTTCCATCCAACCCTTTGTAATCAATTTAATTTTGCTTTTGATAGCTGAGTCAGAGCATTGTTAGTGAAGATGATAGTAGAGAATGAAAATGAGTTCATAGTCTCAGTTTCAACGTCAGAGTGTACCGTAAATTAATTCATCGGAATAGGAGTAGGTGGACTCCCTGGCCTGTTTTGAGTGAGGGCCCCGCGGGCATTTCTACCGTTAGTGAGTGCCCGTCCCTTCATCCATACAGGTATGCCATTCCACTCTGTGTTGTAATTCGCCCTTCTTTAAGTGATTTGACCCAATTAATAGTTGATTGTGCAAGTGTTACAGTAACGTAGTTGATATGCTCTGAGTGAAGTCATATTTACGTCTTTAACGTCCCCTGAAACGTAATGTTGCTGTCACAGTTAGTGAGTGCCCGTCCCTTCATCCATACACGTCCCCTGACGCTGCCCCGTTTGTCTCCCGATCCCATTGTGATTCTTGAATCGCTCTACCATCCAATAACGGCCTCGGATGTATTAGATGTCCCGCCGGGATCATATATGAGAAGATGGCACCGATGCGGCCTGATTAATGTGCCCCAACGCTTCGTTGGGTCAGACCCCAGACCCGCCATGTGTCTGGCTACCCCACAATAACAACATCCCTAGTGTTCTACCCTGGGTTACTCCTTGGAAGTATATGTCCACAGAGAGTGTTGTAACATGTATGTTAGGGATAATTAGTTGGAAATAATTATCCCATGTTGGGTAGTGGACCCCTGCATATACTAGTGTCATTGTTTACGTATATGTTGAATAATCTACAATGAGTGCCATGTAATGTACCACCAGTAATGTTGTGAGTAAGAGTAAAGAAGAAGGAACTGAGTTTGCACTAAGCCCAGGAGGTGAACCTGGTAATCATATGATTAATACAAAATCTTTCCCCATTGATTGCATATTAATAAATTTGTTTTTAGAGTACTTTAGGTGTATTCATTTCTCCCACAGTATTTTACCTTTATTTCCATCCAAGTGACCTGATACCCAAAATTACCATATTCACGTGCCTAGACCCTCGACCATGCTACCAAAAGAACGACCATGCTACCAAAAGAATGCCCAGGCTACCAAAAGAATGCCCAGGCTACCAAAAGAATGACCATGCAACCAAAAGAATGCCCAGGCTACCAAAGGAATGTCCATGCTACCCAAGAATAGGTGACGGAACTGAGTAAGAGTAAGAACTAAGAGAAGTAAATAAGATGAGGGTGGTGTAGAAACAGAGAGGGAGTCGGGCCCCCTCACATTGGTGGCAGCTCGAGAATACGCCCCCTCACAGTGGTAGTGAGTGTTGGTGGTGGTAGTGAGTGTTGGTGGTGGTAGTGAGTGTTGGTGATGGTAGTGAGTGTTGGTGATGGTAGTGAGTGTTGGTGGTGGTGGTGAGTGTTGGTGGTGAGTGTTGGTGATGGTAGTGAGTGTTGGTGGTGGTAGTGAGTGTTGGTGGTGAGTGTTGGTGATGGTAGTGAGTGTTGGTGGTGGTAGTGAGTGTTGGTGGTGATGGTAGTGAGTGTTGGTGGTGGTGGTAGTGAGTGTTGGTGGTGGTGGTAGTGAGTGTTGGTGGTGGTAGTGAGTGTTGGTTGTGGTAGTGAGTGTTGGTGGTGGTAGTGAGTGTTGGTGGTGATGGTGAGTGTTGGTGGTGATGGTGAGTGTTGGTGGTGGTAGTGAGTGTTGGTGGTGATGGTGGTAGTGAGTGTTGGTGGTGGTAGTGAGTGTTGGTGGTGGTAGTGAGTGTTGGTGGTGGTGGTGGTAGTGAGTGTTGGTGATGGTAGTGAGTGTTGGTGGTGGTAGTGAGTGTTGGTGGTGGTAGTGAGTGTTGGTGGTGGTGGTAGCGAGTGTTGGTGGTGGTAGTGAGTGTTGGTGGTGATGGTGGTAGTGAGTGTTGGTGGTGGTAGTGAGTGTTGGTGGTGGTAGTGAGTGTTGGTGGTGGTAGTGAGTATTGGTGGTGGTGGTGGTAGTGAGTCTTGGTGATGGTAGTGAGTGTTGGTGGTGGTAGTGAGTGTTGGTGGTGGTGGTAGCGAGTGTTGGTGGTGGTGGTAGCGAGTGTTGGTGGTGGTGGTGGCGAGTGTTGGTGGTGGTGGTAGCGAGTGTTGGTGGTGGTGGTAGCGAGTGTTGGTGGTGGTGGTAGCGAGTGTTGGTGGTGGTGGTGGCGAGTGTTGGTGGTGGTAGTGAGTGTTGGTGGTGATGGTGGTAGTGAGTGTTGGTGGTGGTAGTGAGTGTTGGTGGTGGTAGTGAGTGTTGGTGGTGGTAGTGAGTGTTGGTGGTGGTAGTGAGTGTTGGTGGTGGTGGTAGTGAGTGTTGGTGGTGGTGGTAGTGAGTGTTGGTGGTGGTGGTAGCGAGTGTTGGTGGTGGTGGTGGTGGTGGTAGTGAGTGTTGGTGGTGATGGTAGTGAGTGTTGGTGGTGGTGGTAGCGAGTGTTGGTGGTGATGGTAGTGAGTGTTGGTGGTGGTGGTAGTGAGTGTTGGTGGTGAGTGTTGGTGGTGATGGTAGTGAGTGTTGGTGGTGATGGTAGTGAGTGTTGGTGGTGAGTGTTGGTGATGGTAGTGAGTGTTGGTGGTGATGGTGAGTGTTGGTGGTGGTAGTGAGTGTTGGTGGTGATGGTGGTAGTGAGTGTTGGTGGTGGTGGTAGTGAGTGTTGGTGGTGGTGGTAGCGAGTGTTGGTGGTGGTGGTAGTGAGTGTTGGTGGTGATGGTAGTGAGTGTTGGTGGTGAGTTGGTGATGGTAGTGAGTGTTGGTGGTGATGGTGAGTGTTGGTGGTGGTAGTGAGTGTTGGTGGTGATGGTGGTAGTGAGTGTTGGTGGTGATGGTGGTAGTGAGTGTTGGTGGTGGTAGTGAGTGTTGGTGGTGGTAGTGAGTGTTGGTGGTGGTAGTAGCGAGTGTTGGTGGTGGTGGTAGCGAGTGTTGGTGGTGGTGGTAGCGAGTGTTGGTGGTGGTGGTAGCGAGTGTTGGTGGTGATGGTAGCGAGTGTTGGTGGTGATGGTAGCGAGTGTTGGTGGTGATGGTAGCGAGTGTTGGTGGTGATGGTGGTAGTGAGTGTTGGTGGTGAGTGTTGGTGGTGATGGTAGTGAGTGGTGGTGATGGTAGTGAGTGTTGGTGGTGATGGTAGTGAGTGTTGGTGGTGATGGTAGTGAGTGTTGGTGGTGATGGTAGTGAGTGTTGGTGGTGATGGTGAGTGTTGGTGGTGGTAGTGAGTGTTGGTGGTGATGGTGGTAGTGAGTGTTGGTGGTGGTGGTAGTGAGTGTTGGTGGTGGTGGTAGCGAGTGTTGGTGGTGGTGGTAGTGAGTGTTGGTGGTGATGGTAGTGAGTGTTGGTGGTGGTGGTAGCGAGTGTTGGTGGTGGTGGTAGCGAGTGTTGGTGGTGGTAGTGAGTGGTGGTAGTGAGTGGTGGTGGTGGTGGTGGTGAGTGTTGGTGGTGGTGGTGAGTGTTGGTGGTGGTGGTGAGTGTTGGTGGTGGTGGTGAGTGTTGGTGGTGGTGGTGAGTGTTGGTGGTGGTGGTGAGTGTTGGTGGTGGTAGTGGGTGTTGGTGGTGGTTGTAGTGAGTGTTGGTGGTGGTGGTAGTGAGTGGTGGTGGTGGTGAGTGTTGGTGGTGGTGGTGAGTGTTGGTGGTGGTGAGTGTTGGTGGTGGTGGTGGTGAGTGTTGGTGGTGGTGGTGGTGAGTGTTGGTGGTGGTGGTGGTGAGTGTTGGTGTGGTGGTGGTGAGTGTTGGTGGTGGTGGTGGTGAGTGTTGGTGGTGGTGGTGTTGGTGGTGGTGGTGAGTGTTGGTGGTGGTGGTGAGTGTTGGTGGTGGTGGTGAGTGTTGGTGGTGGTGAGTGGTGGTGGTGGTGAGTGTTGGTGGTGGTGGTGGTGAGTGTTGGTGGTGGTGAGTGTTGGTGGTGGTGGTGGTGAGTGTTGGTGGTGGTGAGTGTTGGTGGTGGTGAGTGTTGGTGGTGGTGAGTGTTGGTGGTGGTGAGTGTTGGTGGTGGTGGTGGCGAGTGTTGGTGGTGGCGAGTGTTGGTGGTGGTGGCGAGTGTTGGTGGTGGTGGCGAGTGTTGGTGGTGGTGGCGAGTGTTGGGGGTGGTGGCGAGTGTTGGTGGTGGTGGCGAGTGTTGGCGAGTGTTGGTGGTGGTGGCGAGTGTTGGTGGTGGTGGCGAGTGTTGGTGGTGGTGGCGAGTGTTGGTGGTGGTGGCGAGTGTTGGTGGTGGTGGCGAGTGTTGGTGGTGGTGGCGAGTGGTGGTGAGTGTTGGTGGTGAGTGGTGGTGGTGAGTGGTGGTGGTGGTGAGTGGTGGTGGTGAGTGTTGGTGGTGGTGGTGAGTGTTGGTGGTGAGTGTTGTTGTTGGTGGTGGTGGTGGTAGTGAGTGTTGGTGGTGGTGGTGAGTGTTGGTAATGAGTGTTGGTGGTGGTAATGAGTGTTGGTGGTGGTAATGAGTGTTGGTGGTGGTAATGAGTGTTGGTGGTGGTAATGAGTGTTGGTGGTGGTAATGAGTGTTGGTGGTGGTAATGGGTGTTGGTGGTGGTAGTGAGTGTTGGTGGTGGTGGTGAGTGTTGGTTGTGAGTGGTGGTGGTGACTGTTGAAGGTGGGCAGTTGGTGGTGATGGTTAACACATGCTATGCTCGTAGTACTGTATGTAACAAACCGAGCTCATCATTTATCCAGATCCTGATATAACGGACTTTTTTCTTTAACGGAGCGATCAATTAATCCATTATATCGGGGGTTTACTGCAATCAGAAAAAATTAACCAAACCAATTTACTGTAAAGATCAGATCAGATGTCTCTCATGGCACAAGAAAGGTGTCAGTGTTGGTTTACACTCAGGGTAATGTCTGCCTGTTTAGGTACAGTCAGCCATCGACCCCACTCTGAGCCTCATACTGGCAATATTTGGAAGAGTAAAGCTGTATCTAAAGGTCATTGTTATTGGTGGATCTATTTTTGGCTGCATTACTGTGAGGATAAATATTAAACAATCCAAAGGTAGAATTTTCATAATAATAAACTATTCATTCTTATTTAAGATCATGAGATGTTTCCAAATGTTCTTATATTTGCTTAAATAATTAAGAAATTTTGATCTGAGACTCTCTTGGCAGTCCTTGCTCCTCGTTGTAGTCGAGTTGTCAATTCATTAATATAATTTCTACTTTATTTAACCAAATATACAAATTTTTGTTAACTTGTCATGATCTTAAATAAGAATGAATAGTTAATTATTATGAAAATTCTACCTTTGGATTGTTTAATATTTATCCTGACAGTAATGCAGCCAAAAATAGATCCACCAATCACAATGACCTTTACATACAGCTTTACTCGACCAAATATTGCCAGTACGAGACTCAGGATGGGGTCGGTGGATCTTTGGATGACTGTACCTCTGCTACTAATGGTTGTCATATAGGATCACAAGATAATTTCTTGTTGTTTCTATGGCTTATGATCCCCTATCAAGTGGTTTATTTTTCTGTATCCTGAAAAAAGTAAAGATGATCCTCCTCAGGGTTAACCTACTGACAGGAGCCAGGGGCAGTAACTCACTGACAAAAATTTTCTTCAGAAAGTTAAACTAATAAAGATGAAATTGAAATTATGAGTACATATGTTTGACAATGTCATCATAAATTTAAAGAAACACTAATAAATACTTGACAATACTAACTATACAACATCCACTGGGCAAGTCTGTGCCAATCTTACCTTAACAAATCCAGATTTTTGCTATCACCAAACTAAAAAAAAAAACAACTCTCTCTCTCTCTCTCTTTCTCAACCTTTTAATGGAGTTAGTCGAGCCACGTTGAAACTTCTTTCTCTCCTCCTCCGTCTTCTCACACCTTGATTCATACACATTCACAGTGACCCATCCCTAACTCCCTATTTCATCCTGAGTCATATTAGTCTAGGAGTGACCTTCACCTATTTCATCATACAACTCAACAATTTACCACTCAATAACACCAGCACACCTTTTGATTTTATCTTTTCATACACTTTTAACTTTACTCCCCCCAGCATGTCCCAAGTTTCATCTCTCATTCACCTCCCTGTTTTGTTTTGTGCAAAAGCAAGGCATTCAGGTATAAATCAACCATATTCTCAATTGCTCTGGATACATTCATGCATAGTAAGCCACAACAGTGTAATTGCTGTCTCGTCTTTTCTGGCAACTGAGTGCACAAAGGTAGGATGAAGTCAATATGAGAATTATAAAGAAATAAGGTAAAAAAAAATTAATGTTTGCATTCCCAACACACCTGAACGCATAATCTTGTACTGTTGGTCAGGTGTAAATTCAACCTCACAACCCACCACTGGCAAAGGTGTTCCTGTACTTCCACAGTCTTGGGCCATCTGAAAAATAGAGATTTTAGAAGCTTATTATTGATCATGCATTATATTTGTCTATTTTCAGACTGCAATTCATATTTCATCATTAAGTCATTAAGATGTACCCATATAAATAATGTCACTATTTTTGGAACTTTCAACCATTTTCCGAAAGTTGAAAGAAATTTTGTGAAATAATAAATTAATTAATACAGCATCCCCTTAAAATTCACGGATGACACCCTGGATGTACCCAAGAATGTCTAAGGGCAGTTTTAAAGTTGCTGGCATTTTTGTGGCCAGGACAGGGAGCCATTCATTTCCTTTACCTGTATGTATATATATATATATATATATATATATATATATATATATATATATATATATATATATATATATATATATATATATATATATAATATATATACTATATAAATATATATATATATATATATATATATATATATATATATATATATATATATGTATGTGTGTGTGTGTCTCTACATACACACATATACACTACTATACAATACAATACATATATACAATCAAAAACAAATTTAATAAAAATGTTGAGTCTACCCTCAAGGCCACTCCATGCTTTGTTATTAATAAAGCATGGAGTGGACTTGAGGGTAGACTCAATATTTTTAATACATTTGTTTCTGATTATTTGTGAGAGGATTTTTCCATTATTATTTATTTGTACTGTATGTGTTTTGTGTGATTGTCTCCACACACACACATATATATAATACAGGTAAAAGAAATAATTGTCCTAAGGGCAAACACGTAAAGTAAAAATGTAACCCCTTGGTCAGCAAATGTTATTCGCAGATTTGGCGATTCGCAGTCATTTTCAGAACATAACCCCTGCAAATTTAAGGGGCATGCTTTAAATGCAAAAACATATCATGTACAGTGATACCTCAGTTAGCCGGAACAATTGGTGAAAAGGACTTCCGGGAATGAGAGATTTCCGGGTAACGAGACGACTCTCTTAACACCGGAAAAAATCTCTCATCCCCGGAATTTTCCGAGTAACTGAAAATGTTCTTTTAAGTTCCAGACACTGCACATTACATCATCTCTCAAACCTGGAAAAATATCACCCATCCCCGGAATTTTCCGGGCATTGGAAAAATTTTCTCGGAATTTCCGGAAAATATTCCCGATTTTCATCCTGAAAACCAGGGAAAAAATTCCCCCATCCCCAGAAAATCGTTCTCAAAGCTGGAATTTTCTGGAAAACCCCAGCTTTGGGAACAATTTTCCGAGAAGATTTCAATTCCAGGCATCAGAGTTCCGGTTATGAGGGATTCCGGCTAACGGAGATATTACTTTTAATTATATTTTCAAACTAAATATTATGGTATACAGTATAAGATTATCACGCCGGGTCATTCAGGAGTAATTTGCAGAGTTAAAATCAGACGTCAAAATTAATAGGTTTACATTAAATGTGTGAACACACTCTAAGGGTTTTCATACACAAACTTGTATATGAAGTAAAAAACTAAAAATAATAATAATTTTTGTTGGTGTATAAACACTAGACATGCAGACATACATTTGGCAACGTCAGTGCGAACTGGCACCTACGTAGACAGTACTCCAAGGTCACCACAATAGTCTCCCTTTTGTGTTTAAAGGACCCAGGAAATAACATTGACCCACACATTTACTTTCAGTTTGTGCCAGATTTTTTTGTATCTCAGAGATTTAATTTATTCATAGGTATTTTAAGTGTTTTAAATCATGCCTAGTGTTGCTGGCAATACAAGGATATTGCACTGCATGGTGATAGTGTAGTGCCTCTCCAAGTGTCCCTGGCTCTTCTGGCATAGGTGACAGTTTGTCTGGCACTTCAACAAACAGTCCTAGTGCTATGACTCAATATTTTTTTTTTAATAGGGATTAGCCCACCCGGGCACAGGTCACTGACCCACACCAGGGCCTAGGAGGCGAAAATGTAATAATAATAATAATAATAATAATAATAATAATAATAATAATAATAATAATAATAATAATAATAATAATAATGATGATAATGAAGAACCATACAGAAATACAAAAATGAAAAAAAATATCAAGAGTGAGAAACGATATATGTATGTTGTGTTGTCAATGGTAAGAGAAACAATTGAGACCCTGCAATTGCATGTAAATGAGGCAGAAAGTCAGATCAGCAACCTGGGACTTGGTCACAGTTTTCGTGGTGCCATATGGCAGCAGGGTCTATCATTAGACAACACATTATGCTTCCAATATCTTCCCAGGCAGTAGTACCTCCCTGTTTGATAGCTGCCTACTACCTACAATTATCTTTTGCGCTTGGAGGACAAAAATAAATACCTTATTTTTCGGCTTAAAAGACGCACTTTTTATGAACAAAATATACCTCGAAAATTACCGTGCGTCTTCCAGGATGCTAGTCGATGAGTTGTAGCAGAGGTTTTTGAAATCAGCCCCTTACAAAGACTGTTACCTCATTATAGTACTTAACAATTACAAGTATTCTCTATACAATACTATAAAACTATTGATTTAATTAATATTGTTGATATATTGCAAAAAAATTAATAATAAACCCTTGCTGCAGTGTGGTTTGTTTACTAATGGCAGTGGTGCAGCACCGCCATCTATTGAGGAATTGCTAAAGGTTGTCTGCTGGTCTCAAATGCAGGAATGTCTGTTTCTTTATATGTAGGCTTTCATATTTGGACACCTATTTACTGTAGGCTCTCATATTTGGATACCCATTTAGACTGTAAAAACCCCACAAAATAAAAATCCTCCAAATTTAAATACACCTTCGTCATCCAAGTAAAAACACACACACAACATTGGCTGTCCTTATGTTTTCAACTTTATTGCCACTGGTGGGTAGATATTTTTTTTAATTCAGAAACATTAATTAAAATATATATGAACAGTAAATAAGTGTTGCTTTCATATTCTTATGTAGAGTGATGATATGTTTACACATGTGCTCACTTACATACATAATCTCACTTTTTTTTTTTTTACCCTTAATTGTTAGCTACTTCCATTGTTCCATTTATTAACATTAAATAACATTACTTAAAACAACCATATTAATTGTTCTACATTAATTTTAATACAGCTACAATGGAGGACTTATTTTCTTCAGTTTTATAATTATGTAGAACCAATCAGTCACTGGTTTTGCAAAAAAATGAGTTGTTTTTTTTACTTGTATTTTGTTTTTAAATAAGATTTTTTGTTCTATATAGACGTTGATATACATGTTTACATTTGCTTACCTTCTACTGTTGGAAAATATTTCCCGTCGTTGTCATACCGACAAAAACAAGAGAAAGAATGTAAACACTACAGCCCCTAAGACATGGAGGTGACCAGGTGTATAAAATGAGTGCTGTATTAAAGACTTCACCTTCTTGTATAGATTTTTTTTTTAAATTGATGAAAATGACGACTGATAAGCAGTTCTAAGTGATGATATTCAAAGAGGTGTGTGTCTAATGGTAGACCCTGCTGCTATGTGACCAAGTCCCAAGTTGATGATCTGACTTTCTGCAGGGTCTCAATTGTTTCTCTTACATACAGGTATATTGTTTCTCACTCTTGATATTTTTTTTTCATTTTTGTATTTCTTTATTATTATTATTATTATTATTATTATTATTATTATTACATTTTCGCCCCCTAGGCCCCAATGTGGGTCAGTGACCTGTGCCCAGGTGGGCTAAAACCCGCAATTTTTTTTTTTTTTTTTTATAATTTCATTTCCAAAATCAGGGTGCGTCTTCCACGATGCAGCGTCTTCCAAGCCGAAAAATACGGTAATCTGTATTCAGCCTCTGGGCGTGCTCTGTACTCAGCCTGGGCATGCCCATCAGAATGCAAAATTTCCATCACTATTAGTGATATTAATTTTGTTCACAACTTTTCCACTTAACATTTTTTCCTAAATATGTATGTTTTACAATGGAATAAAGTTCATATTGCAATCACATGAAATAATGAAGGTATAAAGTGATGTACAAACATTTTCATTAAGCATAAATAAAAAAATTATGTTCTACTCATGTTTACGAATAGAAATATTTTTTTTTTATCGTGATTACTTATGTAAAACTGTTAGAAGATTTTTTTACGGGGAATAGCCCACCCAGGTATGGGTCATCGACCCACATCGGGGCCTGGGAGGCGAAAAAATAAGAATAAAAAGAAAATAAAAATAGAAAAGAAAACGGTTATATTAATCTACACCGCGAAGATGCCGGAAAATCAGCTTTTTAAAGTGATACAGATTGTATGAGTATGGAAACACAGAAGAAGGCAGAGCATTCCACTGTTTGGCTGTGTGAGGAAAGAAGGATGTACTACAACGGGATATTCGAGTGTGACCGACATCCATAGAGTAATGATGTGCACCGAGGGCAAGACGCGTGTTACAAGCCCACGGCCTTGCTGAAAGTACACAGGATGCCAAATCCACCAAACAGTGCCCGTTAAAGTAGCTGTAAAAGAGAGAGAGAATGAAGCAACATTGCGGCGAAGAGAAAGGGGAAAAAGATTGTCAACACATTTTTATTTCAAATAGCAAGTTTGCTCATACTAATTACGTACAATAATCTCTCTTGTAGTGTAGTCAAATGGTGACTGTGTTAAACTTTGATTTAGCTTTTTCTTAACCCACAGATGGTTAACTAATTTAACCTAAGCCATGCCTTGCCCACATGGTCAAAGATTTTCCACTTTTTTTTTTGTTGGCTAAAACATCCCCAAAGCACCCCCGAAGTCACACGGTAACAGTGTAAAGCACACCTATAAGTTCCTTGCATGGTTTAAAGGTTTCGGGCAGTCAAGTGTTGCCACGCATGCAGTGTCATTCAGAGATGTCAGCATGTCTGCTACCACTTCTAATAAATTTTACTACTTAACATCGGACTAATTGGGGGTAGACCCCAGTCCGAAAAGTGAGAAAGTCTCCCAAAAGTGATTATATGAGGAGGGGGGGGAGATCACACTGCTTGTCTGAACTATTTAATGAAAATCTATTGTTGGTATGTTATTACTGCACTTCAACAACATAAGTCTTTTGGTGTATAACAAGGTTATTAAAAGAATATTACATCAACAATAAAAAAAAAATATGAAACAGAACTAACTCTCTGGGTTGAAAATCAGACTAACTATAAGTCTGGTTGTCAATAACTGTTTTCACCAGATGATTGTTATTTACTGTAAAGTGTTATACGAAAGCAGCCACATGATTTGTCTTAAGAATAAAGAGAAAACTGTATACCGTACAGTACTATGATAAAAATAAGAACAAATACTGTAAGTGTAGGAGAACAGTAAACCCTCGCTAAGGCGGACTAATTGAGGGGAAGGGGTGTCCGGTATAAAAGGTGGCCCATTAAAAAAAAAAAAAAAAAACGAGTACAATGCCAATGTATCCAATTTTTATGAAAGAAATACACGTTTTTTAAATAAATTTAATTTTGAAAAGTAATGTACATAAAGTACACTTACTTTTAGTTCACAGAAAGTGTCTTAGGGTTAACCTTCTCACCACCCTTATGGATACCAAACACTTTCTTAGGGACCATGGTTATGGTTTAATTTTTCAATTATAATGCAAAAAATGTGAATGCCTACAGTGAATGTACTAAATGTATAAAAATAATAAATACAGTGACCCCTCGTTTAACGAACGCCTCGGTTAACGAAATTTCGGTTAACGAACTGCCTTCCATAAGGATCTTCAATTCGGTTAACGAACAAAAATTCGGTTAACGAATTTCTTACGAACCGACCTCAACATGTTTTCGCTTGCACTGACCAGGCAACCAGCTTTAGTATCAGTCCGCCAATACATTAATCGGTTCTAGGGCTTAAATTCCTTACTATTTTAGTAAATATCAAGAAGTTTATACTATTCAATAATTTTAAAAGTATAATATTAAATTTTTTAGTCATTTTAACAATTATTGAACATAATTGAAGGTAAAGTGACTAGTTTAATGCGCGGCATCCAGCCTCTTAACACAGCAAACAGGCGTTAGTCTCTCTGTTTTCACTGGAGGTAACATCTTGCTTGAGACTCTCTTCAACTAAATGCTTTTTTTCTGTGTTTCCAAGCAAATTATTGGTCATTTTGAAATATATTTTACATATTGACAATATATAATGCAGTGCAGTGTTGATTTAAAGAAAATAATCTTGAATTACACCAAGAGAGCTAAAATTTTATGGGTGAAATGGCGCCATGGGGTGACTTCTCTTCCACCCCAATGCCTTCTCTTCTTCCTTCTCCTCCACCCCCATTCTAAATCCCATCATCATCATCATCATCCAGGAGCCTTCTACAAATACACCTCAAAGTAAGTGAACTTTTCTACCATTTTTGTTGAATTTAGGAAATTTTCGGTGAGCTGGAACCAATTACCCAAAAACCCATTGAAACAATGGTTTCGGTTAACGAACTTTTCGGTTAACGAACGACCTTCTGGAACGGATTGAGTTCGTTAACCGAGGGGTCACTGTAATGATATAAAAACACCAAAAATACAATACACTGTACTGTGCCATATTTCATGGCAGGGAGTACCTAAGAAAAAACTTGCGAGTATTTTCCTTCTGTAGCAATAGTTTTCTTAAAATAATATACAGTACTGTATACTGTACTAGGAAATGTGAGGAATAAATAAAAATAAAAATATATCGCCAAATCAGTAAATAAAAGCCAAATGAAAGTTCAACAGCCACCATCTGCATATTACTTCCTGTTTCACCATATTAACGAACATCAGTGTGTGTGTGTGGTGGTACATGTGTGTGGGAGCTCGGTGTTTTTCGTCAAAAAACAGGGTCTTTCCAGGAGTACTTAGTCTGATTTTTAGGAAATCTGATTCGTGAGTGACTAGCGAGTGTTGTGACCAATATCTATCTGTGATCCCCTTAAGTAGATATATTTGTCAATTTACTGGTGAATCTGTGACTACCACGTGAGGTGTACGCCCACCAAGCTCCCCTCAGTGCCACGGCTTGTAATCTGAGCCCTGTCCACCCCCACCGTCCCACCAGGCCACTCAGCTGACCACACAACTAGACCGTCTCCCAACTACTGCCAGCTACTCAGCCCTCACTAGCTCCAATATGTCTAAGTTGGCTGCTAGTATCATAACTTCAAATTTCACGAAACAACAGTTGACTGATGTGATAATGGAAGTCCAATGGACTGTCATACAGGACATCATACAACAAATAAATAAGGAGACCATCATGAAGCTAGAAGAGGCTGACCGGCATCTCACTGACCAGCTAAGTGAGATTAAAAGAAGCTTGGAATTCTTGCAAGGGGAAATAAGTGACTTACAAGCAAAGTTGAACGTTGCAACTAAAGAGAACCGAACACTCAAGACCCAAGTTCAACAGCTGAGTGAGGAGAATTCCAAGCTCAAAAAGGAACTAATGACAACAGCAGACCGGGTGGATTATGTGAATGACAAAGGGCGATGAAACAACCTCAGGATTGCCGGAGTCCCTTAAGATATCCACTACCCTAAGGGCAAAGCTGTACTGTACATGTACTCAAAATAATGTACTAAATGAATACTAAAATTTTTGTCTAATGCAAACTATAGCATGATTATTTTGAGTACATTAGGCTCGAATTTTAAAATATGATGCACCAGATTGACTCACGCGAAATAGGAAAGATTAGCTTTAAATTAAAACTTTGTCCTTAATTGTGGGTGTTGCTTGAAATCAATAATCTTAAATTGAATCGCTTTAAATCGACGTTTTACTCATTAATCATTTGTTTAAGTCTACAAGTAGCCAAACTGAGTCCTTACGTAACACTCAAAGGCAGTAAATAACGTTTTTAGGAAGGTATCTTCATATCAGATCCTATACAGTGCGTTACAGTGACCCCTGTTGTAAGCTGGCCTGCTGAAAGCTCTCACATGAATGCATCATGTGTAAACGACCTTGATACAGCTTATGCTTTTATTTTTAAGTTATACTGTATTACAAATTACATACAGTATTGTATTTTTCTCTATTACTGAAGATGTTATATTAATCATGATGAACCATAAACCATAAGAGGCCAATCATATGAGAATATAATACTGAATCAACAAACATGACGAACATGGCAACACCTGATCAGCCTCAGCCTGCTTACATACTCAAGTGTCTTAGTTCTCAGTAGGCCTATAGCAAATCTGTACAGTATTCAGTAAGTGTGGTTTATTTATTAAGATTTTTTTTAATAATCTTCCCCCACCCACCTTTTTCTTGTATTTCTGGTGATTAGAGCATAACACCTCAGAGGTCCGAAAAAGTTAATTCCAACATACTGAAGTGCGATTTATCAAGGCTTTATTGTATATCCTGCTATGATCATCCTCTTATGGCATACAATTCATCGTAAATAATATAAAATCTTCAATAACAGAAAAAATATAACAATTTGCATTCTGACTTAAGAATAAAAGGATACATTGTATTGAAGGTGACATACTCACCTTATTTTCTTTCTGGAGGGGAAGCCTGGTCCTTGACCTCCCAAATTTCTTATTTCTTACAGGATTTATAGCTTCAATAACCATTGATTCACTATATCTGCTGACTTTTTGCAGTCCATTTATGTGCTGGTTATCGGGATATGGATGTACTTAGCACCATTTAATAATGTTATTGAACTTCTGTTGTCAATATATTGAGTATGAATTAAGGAATTTTGTATTCATCATGTCAAATCATATTTGTAATTAACCCTTAGGCCCCGGGTGACTTTCCAGAACGGCCGTCTATTTTCCTGCCATTTTATTTATTTATTTATTTTTTTATTATTATTATAAGTTTTTTTTTTTTTGGGGGGGGGGGGGGAGGGGGGTATTTATTTTTCTTTATTTATCCTCACTCACTCTGGAAAGGGGGGAGGGGGGGTACTGCCAGCAGCACCCTAACCCGGATTTTAAGGGTTAAGGGGAATTCCTACGTAGCAACACTGTCCTCTCAGTTGGCAAGTCTGAACTAGGCAACGGGCAGTTCGCTCAGAATGGTAATACAGGCCACCCGCTGCTATCAACACCACCCGCTGCTTGACCACCACCCTCTGCTTGACCACCACCCGCTGCTTGACCACCACCCTCTGCTTGACCACCTGCTTGACCACCACCCTCTGCTTGACCACCACCCTCTGCTTGACCACGACACTCAGCTTGACCACCACCCTCTGCTTGACCACCATCCGCTGCTTGACCACCACCCTCTGCTTGACCACCACCCGCTGCTTGACCACGACACTCAGCTTGACCACCACCCTCTGCTTGACCACCACCCTCTGCTTGACCACCACCCGCTGCTTGACCACCACCCGCTGCTTGACCACCACCCGCTGCTTGACCACCACCTCTGCTTGACCACCACCCTCTGCTTGACCACCACCCGCTGCTTGACCACCACCCTCTGCTTGACCACCACCCTCTGCTTGACCACCACCCTCTGCTTGACCACCCGCTGCTTGACCACCACCCTCTGCTTGACCACCACCCGCTGCTTGACCACCACCTGCTGCTTGACCACCACCCTCAGCTTGACCACCACCCTCTGCTTGACCACCACCCTCTGCTTGACCACCACCCGCTGCTTGACCACCACCCGCTGCTTGACCACCACCCGCTGCTTGACCACCACCCGCTGCTTGACCACCACCCTCTGCTTGACCACCCTCTGCTTGACCACCATCCGCTGCTTGACCACCACCCTCTGCTTGACCACCACCCGCTGCTTGACCACCACCCTCTGCTTGACCACCACCCGCTGCTAGCAACACCACCCCTGCTTGACCACCACCCGCTGCTTGACCACCACCCTCTGCTTGACCACCACCCGCTGCTTGACCACCACCCGCTGCTTGACCACCACCCTCTGCTTGACCACCACCCGCTGCTTGACCACCACCCTCTGCTTGACCACCACCCGCTGCTTGACCACCACCCGCTGCTTGACCACCACCCTCTGCTTGACCACCACCCCCTGCTTGACCACCACCCTCTGCTTGACCACCACCCGCTGCTATCAACACCACCCGCTGCTTGACCACCACCTGCTGCTTGACCACCACCCTCTGCTTGACCACCACCCCCTGCTTGACCACCACCCCCTGCTTGACCACCACCCGCTGCTTGACCACCACCCGCTGCTTGACCACCACCCTCTGCTTGACCACCACCCCCTGCTTGACCACCACCCTCTGCTTGACCACCACCCGCTGCTATCCACCACCCGCTGCTTGACCACCACCTGCTGCTTGACCACCACCCTCTGCTTGACCACCACCCTCTGCTTGACCACCACCCTCAGCTTGACCACCACCCGCTGCTTGACCACCACCCCCTGCTTGACCACCACCCGCTGCTTGACCACCACCCCCTGCTTGACCACCACCCTCTGCTTGACCACCACCCCCTGCTTGACCACCACCCCCTGCTTGACCACCACCCTCTGCTTGACCACCACCCGCTGCTTGACCACCACCCGCTGCTTGACCACCACCCGCTGCTTGACCACCACCCGCTGCTTGACCACCACCCCCTGCTTGACCACCACCCCCTGCTTGACCACCACCCGCTGCTTGACCACCACCCGCTGCTTGACCACCACCCTCTGCTTGACCACCACCCTCTGCTTGACCACCACCCTCTGCTTGACCACCACCCTCTGCTTGACCACCACCCGCTGCTTGACCACCACCCGCTGCTTGACCACCACCCGCTGCTTGACCACCACCCGCTGCTTGACCACCACCCGCTGCTTGACCACCACCCTCAGCTTGACCACCACCCGCTGCTATCAACACCACCCGCTGCTTGACCACCACCCGCTGCTTGACCACCACCCTCTGCTTGACCACCACCCGCTGCTTGACCACCACCCTCTGCTTGACCACCACCCTCTGCTTGACCACCACCCGCTGCTTGACCACCACCCTCTGCTTGACCACCACCCTCTGCTTGACCACCACCCTCTGCTTGACCACCACCCTCTGCTTGACCACCACCCGCTGCTTGACCACCACCCGCTGCTTGACCACCACCCTCTGCTTGACCACCACCCTCAGCTTGACCACCACCCGCTGCTTGACCACCACCCTCTGCTTGACCACCACCCGCTGCTTGACCACCACCCGCTGCTTGACCACCACCCTCTGCTTGACCACCACCCGCTGCTATCACACCACCCGCTGCTTGACCACCACCCGCTGCTTGACCACCACCCTCTGCTTGACCACCACCCTCCGCTTGACCACCACCCGTTGCTTGACCACCACCCTCTGCTTGACCACCACCCTCTGCTTGACCACCACCCTCAGCTTGACCACCACCCGCTGCTTGACCACCACCCGCTGCTTGACCACCACCCGCTGCTTGACCACCGCCCGCTGCTTGACCACCGCCCGCTGCTTGACCACCGCCCGCTGCTTGACCACCGCCCTCTGCTTGACCACCGCCCGCTGCTTGACCACCGCCCGCTGCTTGACCACCGCCCTCTGCTTGACCACCGCCCGCTGCTTGACCACCGCCCGCTGCTTGACCACCGCCCTCTGCTTGACCACCGCCCTCTGCTTGACCACCACCCGCTGCTTGACCACCACCCGCTGCTTGACCACCACCCGCTGCTTGACCACCACCCTCTGCTTGACCACCACCCTCTGCTTGACCACCACCCGCTGCTTGACCACCACCCTCTGCTTGACCACCACCCTCTGCTTGACCACCACCTGCTGCTTGACCACCACCCTCTGCTTGACCACCACCCGCTGCTTGACCACCACCCTCTGCTTGACCACCACCCGCTGCTATCAACACCACCCGCTGCTTGACCACCACCCGCTGCCACCCCTCTGCTTGACCACCACCCGCTGCTTGACCACCACCCGCTGCTTGACCACCACCCTCTGCTTGACCACCACCCCCTGCTTGACCACCACCCTCTGCTTGACCACCACCCGCTGCTTGACCACCACCCGCTGCTTGACCACCACCCTCTGCTTGACCACCACCCCCTGCTTGACCACCACCCTCTGCTTGACCACCACCCGCTGCTATCAACACCACCCGCTGCTTGACCACCACCTGCTGCTTGACCACCACCCTCTGCTTGACCACCACCCCCTGCTTGACCACCACCCCCTGCTTGACCACCACCCGCTGCTTGACCACCACCCGCTGCTTGACCACCACCCTCTGCTTGACCACCACCCCCTGCTTGACCACCACCCTCTGCTTGACCACCACCCGCTGCTATCAACACCACCCGCTGCTTGACCACCACCTGCTGCTTGACCACCACCCTCTGCTTGACCACCACCCTCTGCTTGACCACCACCCTCAGCTTGACCACCACCCGCTGCTTGACCACCACCCCCTGCTTGACCACCACCCGCTGCTTGACCACCACCCCCTGCTTGACCACCACCCTCTGCTTGACCACCACCCCCTGCTTGACCACCACCCCCTGCTTGACCACCACCCCCTGCTTGACCACCACCCGCTGCTTGACCACCACCCGCTGCTTGACCACCACCCGCTGCTTGACCACCACCCCCTGCTTGACCACCACCCCTGCTTGACCACCACCCCCTGCTTGACCACCACCCGCTGCTTGACCACCACCCGCTGCTTGACCACCACCCTCAGCTTGACCACCACCCTCAGCTTGACCACCACCCTCTGCTTGACCACCACCCTCTGCTTGACCACCACCCGCTGCTTGACCACCACCCGTTGCTTGACCACCACCCGTTGCTTGACCACCACCCGCTGCTTGACCACCACCCGTTGCTTGACCACCACCCTCAGCTTGACCACCACCCGCTGCTATCAACACCACCCGCTGCTTGACCACCACCCGCTGCTTGACCACCACCCTCTGCTTGACCACCACCCGCTGCTTGACCACCACCCTCTGCTTGACCACCACCCTCTGCTTGACCACCACCCGCTGCTTGACCACCACCCTCTGCTTGACCACCACCCTCAGCTTGACCACCACCCTCTGCTTGACCACCACCCTCTTGTTGACCACCACCCGCTGCTTGACCACCACCCGCTGCTTGACCACCACCCTCTGCTTGACCACCACCCTCAGCTTGACCACCACCCGCTGCTTGACCACCACCCTCTGCTTGACCACCACCCGCTGCTTGACCACCACCCGCTGCTTGACCACCACCCTCTGCTTGACCACCACCCGCTGCTATCAACACCACCCGCTGCTTGACCACCACCCGCTGCTTGACCACCACCCTCTGCTTGACCACCACCCTCCGCTTGACCACCACCCGCTGCTTGACCACCACCCTCTGCTTGACCACCACCCTCTGCTTGACCACCACCCTCAGCTTGACCACCACCCGCTGCTTGACCACCACCCGCTGCTTGACCACCACCCGCTGCTTGACCACCGCCCGCTGCTTGACCACCGCCCGCTGCTTGACCACCGCC
Source organism: Homarus gammarus (assembly GCA_958450375.1). Lineage (NCBI taxonomy): Eukaryota > Metazoa > Arthropoda > Malacostraca > Decapoda > Nephropidae > Homarus > Homarus gammarus. The sequence goes on from CAUDMG010000523.1 coordinate 1,770,263, forward strand.
CGCTGCTTGACCACCGCCCGCTGCTTGACCACCGCCCTCTGCTTGACCACCGCCCGCTGCTTGACCACCGCCCGCTGCTTGACCACCGCCCTCTGCTTGACCACCGCCCGCTGCTTGACCACCGCCCGCTGCTTGACCACCGCCCTCTGCTTGACCACCGCCCTCTGCTTGACCACCACCCGCTGCTTGACCACCACCCGCTGCTTGACCACCACCCGCTGCTTGACCACCACCCTCTGCTTGACCACCACCCTCTGCTTGACCACCACCCGCTGCTTGACCACCACCCTCTGCTTGACCACCACCCTCTGCTTGACCACCACCCTCTGCTTGACCACCACCTGCTGCTTGACCACCACCCGCTGCTTGACCACCACCCGCTGCTTGACCACCACCCCCTGCTTGACCACCGCCCCCTGCTTGACCACCACACTCAGCTATCAACACCACTTTGGGATTATTTGTCAGAGAGTATAACTTATGTTTGACACCTTTTATGTTCCTAATCAGTCAGTTAATTCAACTGTCGAGGATAAAGCATTAACGTGGGAGTTCAGGGTACTTGGGGTTTAAATTTTACTTTAAAGTATTTGTACACCCCACACCCCCTCACCCCTCCCACGTAGATTTCACACATGTAATTAATGTTTAGCGTCTAATCCATGTTCAATCATCTTTTTAGTTCACTCTACACAGCGCCAACTATCTGGGGAAATCAACTGTCCACAGGAGATTTGTCCCCAACTTCTATCTATGGAAGAGTTGCCTGCACTCGTCTACTGTAAATTCAAATCCCTAGAAATTTACCTCATAAATCTAAAAAAATTAAAACAATGTAGCCTACTTACCATCCCACCACACAATTCCTGGTTCATGTGTTCATGGAGCAGAGTTGAATGATCCTTCAGGGTACTTTCTTTAGCATAAACACCATCAACAGAACCAGCAACAATGCCTTTTTCACACCATATCTAAAAAAAAAAAATAATAAATAAAAAAAAAAAGAATCACACAATCTTGAAATAAATTAAACCACAGAGTAATAATAATTGAAAAGGTTGCTACCATAATATTACTGGTAGGCCTTGATTTATGATTTAGTGAACAAAAATTTACAATAATGAAAAAATAAATGAATACAATAAAAAGGATGTGTTGTAAACGTACTTCAACACCACCCTCCAGCTACACCATCACCTACAGTAACACCACCCACCAGCTACACCATCACCTACAGTAACACCACACACCACCCTCCAGCTACACCATCACCTACAGTAACACCACCCTCCAGCTACACCATCACCTACAGTAATACCACCCTCCAGCTACACCATCACCTACAGTAACACAACACACCACCCTCCAGCTACACCATCACCTACAGTAACACCACACACCACCCTCCAGCTACACCATCACCTACAGTAACACCACACACCACCCTCCAGCTACACCATCGCCTACAGTAACACCACCACCCTCCAGCTACACCATCACCCCTCCAGCTACACCATCACCTACAGTAACACCACCCTCCAGCTACACCATCACCTACAGTAACACCACCCTCCAGCTACACCATCACCTACAGTAACACCACCCACCAGCTACACCATCACCTACAGTAACACCACACACCACCCTCCAGCTACACCATCACCTACAGTAACACCACACACCAGCTACACCATCACCTACAGTAACACCACACACCAGCTACACCATCACCTACAGTAACACCACCCTCCAGCTACACCATCACCTACAGTAACACCACACCACCCTCCAGCTACACCATCACCTAAGTACACACACACCACCCTCCAGCTACACCATCACCTACAGTAACACCACACACCACCCTCCAGCTACACCATCACCTACAGTAACACCACACACCACCCTCCAGCTACACCATCACCTACAGTAACACCACACACCACCCTCCAGCTACACCATCACCTACAGTAACACCACACACCACCCTCCAGCTACACCATCACCTACAGTAACACCACCCTCCAGCTACACCATCACCTACAGTAACACCACACACCAGCTACACCATCACCTACAGTAACACCACACACCACCCTCCAACTACACCATCGCAAGCACTTCACTATAGCACACTACAGTATAATGTATACAATACTTAATTAAAAAAAATATTAAGAATATTATAATAATAATAATAATAATAATAATAACATAATATAATAATAATAATAATAATAATAATAATAATAATAATATAATAATAATAATAATAATAACAATAATAATAACAACAACAACAACAATAGTAGTAGGGGAACGAGAGCTTCTGCCCCTACTCCGACAACTGCTGCAGATATTGACTATGAGGCTACAGTCACTGAATGCAGCATCGATCTGCGGCTCAACTAATTTAACACAGATAGGATAGCTTCTTATGTATTAGGATATTTAATATTAAGGTAATTAAATGGTGGCGAAGGTGTGGCTATTGGGGGAGGCTGGAGGCCACGTTAAAAAAAAGTAGTAGTAGCAGTAGTAGCAAATTACCATAAATAAAAAATCAATAGTGAGAAATGATATATGTATGTTGTGTTGTCAAAAAGAAACAATTGAGACCCTGCAATTGTGTGTAAATGAGGCAGGAAGTCAGATTAGCAACCTGGAACTTGGTCACAATTTTTCGTGATGCCATATGGCAGCAGGGTCTACCATTAGACAACACATTATGCTTCCAATATCTTCCCAGGCGGTAGTACCTCCCTGTTTGATAGCTGCTTACTACTTATACTACCTGTGGGGGGAGTCAAACCTTTTTGGGAGGCTGGGGGGGGGCGTTGTGCAGCCAGTTTCCCCCTCCTTCCTCAATCAAGCTGGCTAATTGTGATAGGGAGATGAATTTGATACCATAATGATCCTTAATAAATCCGCTACGAGAAATTTCAGGTAAAATATCCTTAAACGAAATATTTTGATATGATATAATGATGGGAATTCCATTCTTTTATATATAAAAAAATAAAAAAATGTTGATACCGGAATAAATTAAATCAGTTCTAATTTCGTTAAACACCAATTTTTTATCAAAATAATCCTGAGAACTTTATTTGAAGTTTGGTTCAATGAATTTATTTAAAAAAAAAAAAAAGATGTACGTGATACAGATGTGAATGGAGCTTAATGTGTTACAGCAAAGATGGTGTTTCCAAGAGTAAACGATGCTGCTTGTAGGAGCTGTAGTTATTTACACAAACACCACTGTACAATATTGTTCATACTGTCAACATAACAATGTATACTACTGTACTACAGGTCCGGCATTCTGTGGTCCGGAAACTCCAGTGGTCCGGAACGATTTTAGTTTGCCCATGGAGAAAATTAATTTGAGTCTGGTACTTTCGATGTTTGGCTAAATTTTGCCTTATTTACCCTACTTTTTTGGCGAATTACTACCTGTAATAAAGCAACATCCTAATAAACCAAAGAAAATAACACAGATAAAGTTAAATAAAAACTAAAAACAACACAGAAAGTATCTTATGTTCTACAGCTTCAGATAGAGTTGAGCACACGTCATCCGAGTAAAAACACACACAACGACATTGGCTGTCCTTATGTTTTCAACTTTACCACCACTGGTGAGTAGAATTTTTGTCTTAAATTCAGAAACATTAATTAAAATATATATGAACAGTAAATAAGTGTTGCTTTCATATTCTTAGGTATAGTAATGACGATATGTTTTCACATGTGCTCACTTACATACGTGAGCTCACTTTTTTCTTTACCATTAATGGTTAGCTACTTCCATTGTTCCATTTATTAACATTAAATAACATTACTTTAAAACAACCATATTAATTTTTTACATTAATTTTACAACAGCTACAACCAAGGTCTTATTTTCTTCAGTTTATTATGTAGATCCAGTCAGTCACTGGTTTTGTAATCAACGAAAACAATCCCGTCTCGTTTCCTAGTGTATTTTAATATTCTACATATTATTAATGAATTGTATTGTTCATTTTGCACACATAAAATTTAATTAAATAAAAAAGACATTCACTAATAAACAATAATGAATCTTTTGTACATAAAAGAAATTACGCTGTTTACACGATTTGTGCACGTCTGAACGTTGGCGGGCCGCTCAAACCCGTCAAAATTTTAAATCGCGTAGTTTTTTTTGTGTGTGTCCAAAAAACGTCCAATTAAAAACTCCCAAAATTTGAGAACCTACTGTACAACATATAACCCTTCAATATGTCTTCAAAGAGACCACGAAGCAGTGAAAGTGGTGCTAGTGCTTCCAAGCGTAAGCAGAAGTCACTATCTATCCAGGAAAAGGGTGAATTTCCATGGTCTGGAAATTTCCATGGTGGTCACCCATTGTTGGGTGGGGGATGAGTGGGTCTTATGACCTGAAGATGTCCTGAATGACATTATTTTTTACCTATGAGGTACAGTAGAACGTCGATTTAAAACAGGGGGTAGAAATTCACCATTTTTCAGTTGCCAGCAGGACTAGTAGATTTGAAAATTTACTAGTCCTTATAAATTTTTGCTAGCCCTTAAACAATTTGTCAAGATACATTAAACATTGGAACTTACCGGGTTTACACAAAGTTCTATTTACTGTGGAGATTTATTTACTAGTAGAAACCATGTTAAATCATAAACCAACACTGGAATAATCACATATTAACTAAATTGCATGGAGCACAGATTTTTCATTGCATTTGAACAAGCATTTCCTGTACATGCTCCTCGTTCAACTCATTGTTGTCGTCCAGATCTTCCACTGTGCAGCAGCCAGCAGTGTGAGTGAAGCCATCCACACGGCAGGCCCCAGTTGTTAGGAATCTGGCAATGGCTTTGTCCGGATTGAAGTTGCCAACACTCTCTGTTTGCAACTGAACCGCCACGAGATCCATCAGGTGGTCATCAGTGAGACGAATGCGCCAGTCTGTCTTAATGAGTTTGACCTCGCTAAAACCACGTTCAGCATCAGCCGAACTAGCTGGAATGGAAAGCAGTAAGTCAACCAGATGGAGAAATGAGGCACACCTTTCTCCGTATGACTGGTTGATTTGTTGCCAAGACAGTCTTGAAACAAGTGATGTCTTACTCTTGAAAATTTAACTTTTGAGCACAGTCCATTCATCCTCTACCAAAGTAGGATTCACCTCTGCCTCCATCAGTGTTTTCTCAAGAGCCTGGACCAACGCTAGCACAGCGCTATCCCGAAATCTTCATTCCCACTGTAATCTGCAGGCCACAATTTGAAATTCAGAATCCATGCATTATGGAGAATCTTACAGGCCATGTTAATAAATCTTTTGTTTGGACTTGAAATCAGTGATGTCAGCATATCATGCCTTGCAGTCTTGAAGGTGTTGCTTCTACCACTCAGCTTCTCTCCTTGGAACATGGTTGTGTCACCTTCCATAATCCTTCTCAGGCTGGGTCCTGGCCAAGTCAAATATTTGTTAAGTACATCAACTGCAGTCTGAATTTCATTCACAATAGCAGAAGTATTGGTTTGACCATGCTGGAACAGCTCTGAGAGGCCCCAAGGCACCGCACCACATCCAGTAGGAGGCGAAGGTACTGGACTATGTCAGCACTGGTTAGAAGGAGCAGGTAGTTCTTAGCTTTTCTGGATGAGTCCTTGTGGTTCTGTATCTGCTGCATGTGGAGTACAATAGCCTTGTAACTCTTCAGTAGATACTCTAATGCCAGCAGCATATGCGAGCGCCACCTTGTACCACCCACACATTTTGGAACCAGAAATTGTACCTGACATAGGCCATGAACATGATTCAACATGCTCCTGTTGAGAGAACTCTTTTCATAGAACAGGTATATGTCTAGCAGCAGTAAGTCAGCCTTTTGTTGATGGAGAGGCAGTTTTCATCACTTGTCAATTGTTTCTATTCTTGCCTATTATACAATCAGGTATTAAATTTTGCTGTCATTGCTTTTATATATTATGTATATATATAAATTCCTCAGTAATAATTGTATACAGTCTCTCCTCGACTTACGAAGGAGTTCCGTCGTGACGACCAAGTCGTAAGTCGAAAAGGCGAAAATAATACATAGAAATTCTAAAATGGTTGTCTCTTTTTCTCCTCAGCACCACGAGAACTCTCACTTTTACAATTGCCAGCCATTTTAAAGTGAATTACAAACAAAAATTTTGTTAGTACACAGCGCGATCACTAACGTCGGGACTCAAAAATACGTACAGTGGGGTATGCTATAATGAACGTAATTGGTTCCAGAACCTCGTTCGTTATAGGATTAATCCGTTCCTGGCCCCCAAATACAACCACTTAACACTGAAAAAATTCTGTGGAAAATGTAAAAAATACAGTACTTTATCTTACCTTAGTGTTGTTCAGCATGCAGGACAGGAGGCAGAGGGGGAGAAGAGAATTATTGAGAAGAGGTGGAAGGAGAGGAGTCATCCTTCCTAGCCCTCTTTGGTGACTGTCTCACAGGCACTTTGTCTGTAGGTTCTTTTGTTACCTTTGTAAAGAAGGAATCCAAGGTTGGCTGCTTCAACCTTGATTTCTGGACCTTCCAAAAGTAGTTCATAACATTGTCATTGAACACGCTGATGGCCTTTTGCACAGAACCAACATCAGGATGATAATCCTCAGCAAGTTTGGACAGTTTGCTCCAGCAAAAGAACGCATCCTTGAGATCTTTGGCTGGAATGATGCGGCTTTCATCCTTGTCCTCCTCCTCCCCTGACTCCTCAGAAGTTACGCTCCGCTTCAGTGTCTCGTTTTCCTCTTTGTGAAGCTCAAGCAGCTCCTCAGTGGACAATTCCTTACTGTGCTCTTCCACCAACTCCTCAACATCATCATCATCCACTTCCAGGCCCATGGAATTGCCCAGAGCCACAATTTCATAAACAACAGCCTCTTCTTCTAACTCTTCAGAGCCTTCAAAGTCTCTTTGAAGGACACATTCAGGCCACAATGGCCTCCAAGCAGCACAAAGACACCTCACAGTAACCTCTTTCCAGGCTGAGGTAATTAAAAATACAGCATCTGCTATATTGAAGTGACTCTTCCAAAATTCCTTCAAGCTAACATCACTGGAAGAAGTGGACGCAAAACATTTTCTAAACAGTGCCTTTGTGTACAGCTTCTTAAAATTAGAAATTACCTGTTGATCCATGGGCTGGATGAGAGGTGTTGTGTTGGGTGGCAAGAAGTGCACAGTGATGAAGTTCAACTCCTCTGGCAATTCAACCATCAAATTAGGAGGGTGGGCTGGTGCATTGTCCATCACCAACAAAGCTTTCAGTGGAAGATTATTCTCCCTGAGGTATTCCCGAACACTGGGTCCAAACACCTCAATCACCCACTCAGAGAATAAATTCCTGGTCACCCAAGCCTTTGGGTTTGACCGCCACATAACACCAAGGCGGGTCTGCCTAGTGTTTTTTAAAGCTCTGGGGTTTTCTGCATGGTACACAAGGAGTGGCTTTATTTTGCAGTCACCAAAAGCATTAGCACAAAGAAGGAGGGTAAGCCTGTCTTTCATTGGCTTATGGCCAGGGACAGAAGTTTCCTCCTTGGTAATGTATGTACGGCGAGGCATTTTTTTTCCAAAAAAGTCCAGTTTCATCACAGTTGAATACCTGCTGAGAAACAAAGCCTCCCTCTTTAATAATATTCAAAAAAATGTCATGGTGTTCCTTAGCTGCTTCCTTATCGGCACTAGCAGCATCACCATGTCTCACAACACTATGTATTTTATTTCTCCTTCTGAAACCAGTAAACCACCCCTTGGTACCCATAAACACTGGCACATCACTATCACTTGCACTTGGAGTCTTGGCTTTAAGGTCCTCAAACAATTGTCTGGCCTTCTCACAAATTATAGCTTCACTAATGCTATCACCTGCCATTTCTTTCTCCTTTATCCACACTAAGAGTAAATTTTCCATCTCTTCAATCACATTACACCTTGCTTTGCTAAGTCTAGAGATTCCCTTAGCCACTTGCACTGTTTTCAACTCCTCTTTATTCTTTAAAATTGTACATATAGTCGATTTAGCCATCCCATACTCATCACTAAGTTTCGCAATGCTGGTTCCATCCTCACGTTTCTTTAAGGTTTCTTTCTTAGTTTCAAGAGTTATGAGCTTTCTCACTCGCTTTGGACGATTCATTGTCACAATTGTACACTTGTATAACAAAATATTTATACAAATAACTCTATTTCCACATCAAAAGACGAAATTTCAACAATAACAGTGGTGCACTGGCTACACAATGAGACAAAGATGGCGCCTGACGCTCTTGTTGTGGGTCGCGGTACAACAATATTCATGCGCCAGGCGAAATAGTCCGGTATTCATCCGCGTTCGTTGTAGGAGTTGCGTTCGTTATAGCATTCTCAATTTTATAGGTAAAACCGTTCGTTATAGGAATATTCGTAGTAGGATCCGTTCGTTATAGCATACCCCACTGTAATGTGAAAAATATTTTATACGACCATGGCCGTCGTATATCCGGGTTGTCGCAAGTCAAACATGTCGTAAGCTGAGGAGAGACTGTATCTACTTAATTAGACTGCGTTTATTCATTACAATGCACGGTTTCCATACACCGACATGAATAGCGGTGTATCTGTGTGTGACGTCATACAATCCCTGAACCGGCCTGGTGTTCTAGGTGGCATTGCACCAACTCATTTGTCCAGTTTTATCACACTACATTATATCATTGAGTGTATATATTTTATTTTCATTTTCATATAAAGTGTTATATACAGAAAATGGGTTTCCCTTCCTCTTACAATACCGGTGATACAATTAAGATAACTAGCATTAATAGTGTATTCTCTATACGAAGCTCTTATACACATTGAGTGTGCCTTACCACTGTCATCGGCCCACTCGCCCATCGGGCGATCCCAGACCAGCAAAATAGTAAAATCTTGTCGCCCTTATGATATTTTGGTCACTTTGGGCGACTGAGTGTATGTGAATTTCTACCCCTGTAAAGCGATTCAATTTAAGATTATTGATTTAAAGCGACACCCACAATTAAGGACAATGTTTTAATTTAATGTGAATCTTTCCTATTTTGAATGAGTCAATCTGGTGCATCATATTTTAAATTTTGCACCTAATGTTTCTCTGGGCATGCTACATTTTAATAATGTGCAATTTTTTCAACTGTATTTTGGCATAGATCTACATAAATTTCTGGGTGTCTCTTTTTCTTTTCAGCACCACAAAACTCTCACTTTTACACTTGCCAGCCATTTTAAAGGGAATTACAAACGAAAATTTAGTCGAATACACAGCGCGATTGTAGGTCCGGGTGGTCGTAAGTCGAGTAGGTCATACGTTGATGAGTACGTATACAGTAAAACCTCGATTAACTGCCCACATAAGGTGCTGCTGAAGACTGAGAGTTTGTTGGTATACTACATTAATCGTCAGTCAAGAAGGAACATGGCGGTCGGCACTCGGGCACTGCAGGACTACGCCCGGGAACTCTACACAGCAGTAGCAAGAAAAATGGGGGTTGCAGAGCCCAAGCCCCTCAGTGCTTCCGCTGGGTGGCTGCAAGGTTTTAAACGACGCAAGGAGATCAAGAATATTGAGATAGTCGGAGAAGGAGCAAGTGCCGACCGGACTGCCGCTGGGTGGCTGCAAGGTTTTAAACGACGCAAGGAGATCAAGAATATTGAGATAGTCGGAGAAGGAGCAAGTGCCGACCGGACTGCCGCCAGGAATTTTCCCCCATTTTTACGGCAAATTATGGAGGAAGGCCAGAATACCGACGACCAAGTGTTCAATATGGATGTAAATATTATTCAAAACATATATGAACAGTAAATAAGTGTTGCTTTCTTATTCATATGTTGAGAAATGACGTTATGTTTTCACATGTACGCACTTACTGTTCATACGTTGGCGTTCCCAATCGTCTTGCTTTATTTCTTTACCATTAGCGGTTAGCTACTCCTAGTGTTCCATTTATTAACATTAAATAGCAATACTTAAAACATACATACAGGTATTAAATTTGCTTAAATTAAGGTCACTACAGCTACAACCAGGGTCTTACTTTCTTCAGTTTCTTATGGAGAACCATAGTCACTCAGGAAAACAATACCGTCTTGTCTCCTCGTGTGTGTTTTAATATTATACGTATTATTTATGAATTGCATTGTTCATTTCACATATACATTAATTCAATCAAATACATATTCAGTAATAAACAATAATGAATCTTTTGAACATATTCTTAAAAAGATAAATGACGCGGTATCCTTAAATGCGCACGTATATGTTGGCGTTCCCAATCCATCTCACTTTTTTCTTTGCCATTAGTGATTAGCTACTTCTATTGTTCCATTTATTACCATTAAATAATGTTACTTAAAACATATAAAGTCATGCGTCGGTTAACGTCCGACCAAACAACGTCCGATCGCATATACGTCCGTGGCCCCGCCTCCCCAAAAGAGAAAAAAAAAAACTTCCGTGACGCCTGCTGGACCACCACGCCACGACCCCCTGACGGAGACACGATGATCCTCCCCATACTGGTCAGATAATTATGTGTTAAAGGAATATGCTTCCTTCCTTCGGTTTTTTTTTAAGCTTTTGCCTCCAGGTGTATTGTTAACCTACATCTATTGAGGATAAAATCTTTCACCTACAAATTGACAATAACACATTTGCTGTAATCAGACATATCTAGTTGCCTCAAAAATTGCAACTGGGCCCCAGTTGCAATTTCAAATTCTGTGTCATTACTAAGAAATAGCGAAGTCTCTGGTGCACTCTAAGATTAAGAGAGAAAAAGGAGGACTCAGGCGTCCTGATGTGAGAGAAAACGGACTCGTATGACGGGGGACCAAATAAAAAAAGCATAGCTACATGTTTTGTGGACTACAGTATTAAGGTACCCTTTTCAGCACTTTGTAATAAACCTAGCCATGCCTGTGTGTGTTTATGATATTTACCATAACATTATATATATATTTAGTGGGTATAAACGGTCGTAAAATGGAAAACTTGGGGTTGGGTCTTGGGTGCCTGGCACCAATTAGAATAAATCCCATAGGTTCTGTACTTTCATTATCGCGTTTTTCGTTATCACGCACTCGGCGGGGTCCCAATTGAGCGCGATAACCAAGGGATGATTGTACCGTACTGTATATACTTGTGACACTGGCCAGTTGCTTCTGGTGTTGTGGTACAGGGGTACCAAGTGACAGCACTAGGATCCCGCTTCCTCTATCAAGGAATAAACAATTAAAATTTAAATTGAAAAAAAAAAAAAAAAAAAAAAAAAACATTCAAATAATGGGATGTAGCGAACCTAAATGGCCCTACAGTGAGCACAGTCACGTATGCATCGCGTATTCTTATAGACTGTGCTGCCAGGCGTACGTTATCTAGTGAATTTAGTCAATATTGTACAGTAACAATGGACCTAAGTGCAAACCTGTATTGTACATGTACTAAATGATTACGGTACTAAAATTGCTACGTCTATTGCAAATATAACTTGTTTATACAGGTATATAAATAAATTACTATCTTACAAGAATCCCTCCAATGTAAGTTATATTCACCCAGGTCGTTTGGGTGGCAAATTATGAGAAGAGCTTAGTCACTCTTAAGTAATGATAAATAAACATGCAGGCAGGCCTTCAGCGCCAACTGTCAAATCTTATCTCAAATAAACAAACAAACAAACGCCAGACATTCTGTCACCTCACCTCCCCCCCCTCTTCCCACAGCTACTTCCCTCCTTGTGTTCCCAGACAAAATATTGGTGATTTCTTTATGTTTATTTTATATAATATCTCAGACTAAAGTTAGGATAATATAATTTGCTTTGCTGAAATCCTTGCAAGACAGAGATTAATTTGAATATAAGCGTCATATATTTTGCTCAAGATATAAACAATGTAGTACATTAGTGTACAATACTGTAGTACATTTTATAAAAAGTTTTTCAACTGTATTTTTGGGTAGATTTACACAAATTTCTTCATTTATTTTCATCCATTTACATGCACACACCAAACTAAAATAAACGTAAAAGAAATAAATGATCTTAGTGCAAAGCTGGAGTGCACATATACTAATTTGATTCCAGTACTAAAATTGTTATGTCTAGTGCAAATTATAGCATGTTTATATTCAAATAAATCAGTATGTTACAAGAATCCCAGCAATGTTAATTATATTCACCCAGGTCATGTCACTGGCTTTTTATAAGAGAGAAGCTTAGTCACCTAAGAACTGATAAATACACAGGTACACGCGTTAGACCTGGGCCTGTGCCAACTGTCAAACGTACTACCTCCCCTCTCCCCACGCCCCCTCGCTCCCTCCCTCTCCCCCATCTGCTTGGCGTTGCTGGAATCCTTGTAAAACAGTGAAAATTTTTAATACAAACGTCATGTATTTTGCACAAGAGATAAAAATTAATCACCTGTATCACATTACAGTAGTGATTTAAGAGTAAAAGTGTATATGTACGTATATAGTATTCCACATACACGTAAGTATAAATAAAAAGTTTATGTGATGATCGGACAACGTCCATTTCAGTTAACGTCACGTTTCCATGAACGTATCTAGGTCGTTAACCGGCGCATGACTATGTATGTATGTATGTATGTATATATGTATATATGTATATATATATATATATATATATATATTTATATATATATATATATATATATATATATATATATATATATATATGCTGATAACCACAAGGAAAGAAGAAAACACGAAGTTCCCAAGCGCTTTCGTGTAATTCACATCTTCAGGGGTGGGTACAGACTAAGGAGAAGTACAAAGTAAGGTGTATATATACAGAGGAGGGTGAGATCAGGTCCACAATGGTTAGGTATTAGGTAATGACCCTACTAATCTTTAAATAGCACCGCAACGGTCGGTAGTCAGGTCAGAGGGTAAGGTGACCCAACCTTCTCACCTGGTTACAAATCATCTTAATTACAAAATTGTCCAGTTTGTACATGCCATTACTCAAATTCATGTTGAATGCTTCGGTATGTTTAATGATACTAGATTCTATGATGTTCCTACTGTCAATTGAATTACAAGGTAATATTGAGGAGGCATTATCCCAGTCAATGCAGTCAAGTAGTAGGTACTAGGCAGCTACCAAACAGGGAGGTACTACTGCCTGGGAAGATATTGGAAGCATAATGTGTTATCTAATGGTAGACCCTGCTGCCATATGGCATCACGAAAATTGTGACCAAGTCCCAGGTTGCTGATCTGACTTTCCGCTTCATTTACACACAATTGCAGGTCTCAATTGTTTCTCTTACCATTGACAACACAACATACATATATCATTTCTCACTTTTGATCTTTTTTTCATTTTTGTATTTATAGTTCTTTATTATTAAATTATTATTATTACAGTTACTGTATTATTATCACCATTATTTTATTATTTTATTTTTGTTTTTTTATCATAAATTTGATTTATTATGAATTATTATGACTATTGTTTATTATTATTATTATTATTATTACATTTTCGCCCCCCAGGCCCCGATGTGGGTCAGTGACCTGTGTCCGGGTGGGCTAATCCCTGTAAAAAAAAAATGCTTTTTATCCCTCAAATGAACAAACAGAGCATTGGATTCCTGGCCTGTCCTAACACTATAATTATGTTGTTTAAGTCCAGTTACAAGATCTTTACCTGTCTGGCCTAAGTAAAACATATTACATTCAAGGAACTTTATATATGCAACCAATTGTCTCTTATGAAGTGGATGAAGCTTTCCGTATTGTAAGACAAAAAAAGCGTGTTTTTAATATGACCATACCGAGTTATTGGAAAAAGTTCATGTTGGACTACTGCTTTGATAACCTGAGATGTGAGCGTTCTGATCTTCAAGCTAAGATAGACCACAAATTGGCACTCCTTATTAGAAATAGTGACTGGACTAAGGATGCCAATCACAACTGTGTAGTGAATCTCTCCTCTAAACAACTAGACAATGATACCTTGTGTGCCCTCGGCTATGGTTTAAGTTTTGATGGTTCTAACAAGGGAGTCGACAGTGTTGACATAGCCAGAGCATTTTGCAATTTGGAGAAATTCAGTAATTTGACAAGTGAAGAAGTGAACATGTGTAAAGGTGTTGTGTATGCATCAATGTCCAAGCCTTGTGTTCAAAACTGTCCAGAAAGATTCACCAAAGCAATCCGAGCCCTTAAGAAAAATAAGGATCTACATGTCACTAAAGCAGATAAAGCCAACACAGTAGAGATTTTAAACAAAGATGACTATATCTCTAAAATGAATGACCTTTTATGTGATAATACAACATATTATCGTTAGCTACTTCTATTGTTCCATTTATTAATATTAAACAACATTACTTAAAACAACCATATTAATTTTACTACAGCTACAACCAAGGTCTTATTTTCTTCAGTTTTATATGTAGAACCAGTCAGTCACTGGTTTTGTAATCAATGAATACAATGCTGTGTCATTTCCTCGTGTGTTTTAATATTCTACGTATTATTAATGAATTGTATTGCTCATTTTGCACACATAAACATTAATTCAATAAAAAAGACATTCAGTAATAAACAATAATGACTCTTTTGTACATAAGAGAAATGACGCTGTTTACACGATTATGCACGTCGTCTGCACGTTGGCGGGCCGTTCAAACCCGTCGAAATTCAAGTTTCCGCCGTCAAAATTTTTATTTATTTATTTTTTTGTGTGTTCCAATAAAATACGTTAAGAATTAAAAACTTGCGAAATTTGAGAAGCTACTATACGACATTTAACCCTTCAATACGTCTTCAAAGAGACCATGATGCAGAGAAAGTGGTGCTAGTGCTTCCAGGCTTAAGCACAAGTCACTATCTTTCCAGGAAAAGGGTGAATTTCCATGGTCCGGCACCAGTCCGGTTGTAAGTCCACGTAGTCGTAAGTCGGGGTCTAGGTGTATATATATATATATATATATATATATATATATATATATATATATATATATATATATATATATATATATATATATATACACCTAGACCCCGACTTACGACTACGTGGACTTACAACCGCCGCAGATTTTATATTTAAAAAAAAAAAAAAAA
Organism: Homarus gammarus; assembly: GCA_958450375.1. Lineage (NCBI taxonomy): Eukaryota > Metazoa > Arthropoda > Malacostraca > Decapoda > Nephropidae > Homarus > Homarus gammarus. Next base: position 1,785,432 of record CAUDMG010000523.1, read on the forward strand.
AAAAAAAAAAAAAAAAAAAAAAAAAAAATTTTTTTATCTATGTCGGACTTACGACCTGGATTTGGGTCCCTAACCCCGTCGTAAGTCGGGGTCAAGGTGTACATACATACATACATACATACATATATGTGTGTGTGTGTGTGTGTGAACAGTACAGTGCAAGGGAGTTGCTGTGTGGTGAGGAGCTTGTTGAGTTCCCTTCTCACCTCCATCCTAGGTGCGAGATCTCCTACGTGTACATTTGTATGTGAGCCTAACAATGAGAAAATAGATAACTGGCCACATACGATACTCTACAAGTGTTGTGTAATTGTGTTGTAGGTTTATTATTAGTGTAGGATTTTTGTTTTATTCCAGTGATACTTGGGTGTCTGTCCAGCAGGGAACGTATCCCATTAAACCCTATGTTATGATCCCGATTTACTATATTTCAACCTGCGATGGGCTTTTCGGGAAACTAGCCCCATCATAAATAAGAATACAGTATACCTGTAACTAAAAGCAGCATGGTCCTGTATACAAGGTGAGTATAAAACCTTAGTGAAAACAACCATGAAAGTAACCAAACATTGTTTAACTTTATTTTACAGTAAATAAGTTATAGATAAGGTTTGGTTTGATTAGTTTGTTTTGTATGTTGTAATAAACATCTTGTTCCCATAGTTTACAGGATTATGACACCATTAGTTATGCCTACTTTAGCTTAGTTTTTTTTATTTTCCTTTTTTCACAGTTCTAAAAAGAAGGTAAATTTTGTTCTTCTAAATACAAATGATTCTTATGAATGGTTTTTGCGTAGAAATTTTGTTTCATCTTAACTGTATAAAGAATGTTACTAGACAGGAGTTGATGGAACTTTTATGCTATAAGAGTTAATAAGGAAGACTATCTAATACCTGTGTGGAGTCCTGGCCTGGGTATTTTGGTCGACCTTCAGCAGTGAGGACTTCACCTACGGCAGCTTCTCTTTCTTTCACTTCATATTTATGGAAAGAAGGAGCCTTTAAGTACCCATGGTCATGTGACACCACTTGCTGCATTGGAGGATTTGAGACACTCTCAATTTCATCCTAAATAATAAATGAAGGAAATCTGTAAATCATACCTTAAATCATCAATACTTTGAACAAATATTAAATACACATTTTCTTCAAAGTAATTTTTTTTCCAATGTTATAAATCAAACCATAGCTAAAAATTCTAGATTGTTTTCATGAAATACAATTTCTCAAACAAGCAAATAGACAGACAAAAAAAAAAAGAACAAACCTTTATCTCAATTTTAAGATCTGAGTTGTTATTGTTGTCATTGGTGGCTGATGTTCCAGATTCAAGAGTTTTCATTTTTTTTGTACGAACTCTTCCCTCACGTGTACTTTCTAATTTTCTCTTTGGCTTGGATGTAGTGACTGTAGTTTCTTGAACAGATTTTACATCAGCTATATGCACTGCATCTGTTCTTGATAGAGGGAGTCCGCTTTTCTTGCTATCTTTATTTACTGTTACCCACTCTTTCTTTTTAAAAATTTCATTCTCTTTCTCTGGAGTAACAGTGGACACTTTCTTCATTTTACTCGAGTTATCCCCAATTTGGGTCACCGATCTTTGGGATCCTACAGATTTGCAGCCACGGTTATTCACTGCTGTACTTCGTTTTCGTGACCCCGAACTCTCTTGCTGCACCAAACGTCTGTTTCTTGCCGGGACAGACTCAAGCACATAATTCTGGCGACTCTGAGTACCTAAAACATATCATAACATTAAGTCCATCTGGTTGCTATCGGAACAAAGACAAAATATTCAAAACATTAATCATAATTCAGAAGTAACCTGTAAGTTAGGCTCCTGTGACTACTGTTATCTTATGAGAAAAATGGGATTGGGTTCCAAGGGTTGTCCTTAATTACACATATCACAAACATTTTTAACAGCTTACAATAATAAGATACCCTGTACAAAAGATGACAAGAGAACATTAAACACATAAAGGTTTATCCTCTCTTATGGGTGATAGAAATACCAATTAATAGAAGATTGATATTTTATGGCACATTAGCCTAAGCTACACTTAACCTTATGCCCCATAATGTTATCAATTTCTTTGTACTGTATACAAGTTTAATGCATCATAGTGAATCAATTTAATGAATAAACAAGCAATGTGATGACTGTATATTAATTAATGTATAATAAATTAAATAATAAAATAAGAAATCATACCACTCATACTCCGATGTCTTGCAATATCATGTTATTCCCATAGATGTGCCTCTCAAAATAATGTTTTCATACAACACTAAGATTGTTAAAAAATAATGGGGTGCATAAATTCAATTTCATTGTCATTTGTCAACTTTCCATCATCACTACCAAACTGCATTAACTAGCCTGCACATCCTTCATAACTATCCCACAAATTGATGGGTGGCTAAACTGTAATTTATTGTAACTGAAACTTTTGCCTCATGATCAGACGTATAGTTCATTTTCTCTAAGAGTTCTTGGTTGAATAACATCAAATTTTAACACCACTCTCCTGCATGGAACAGAGTTTCAATGCTGGGTGGCAACCCGTCTACATGGGGGTAGATCACGTGGAGGGAGGGGGAGGGAGGGAGGGAGGGAGAGAGAAAAATAATAATACCTAATAATAATAATAATAATTAACGGTTTATTGAAAAAATTCTGCAGCCCGAAGGCTGAAAATATACATTGGACATATATGACTTATTACATACATTGGTGGTTTAACAAAAGCCTTCATTAGAGAAAGGTAAAGGAACATACAGATTAATGTAGGTGTTGAACTGCAAACTCGTAGTGTAGTAACTCCCTCCCAAATGGTGTTAGGAGGAACTCACGTGGTGTAGTAGTTCCCTCAGATGGTGTTATGAGGGACCTGGCGTGGTGTAGTAATTCCCTCGCAGGTGGTGTTATGAGGGGCCTCACGTGGTGTAGTAATTCCCTCACAGATGGTGTTATGAGGGACCTCACATGGTGTAGTAATTACCTCACAGATGGTGCTATGAGGGACCTCACGTGGTGTAGTAATTACCTCACAGATGGTGTTATGAGGGGCCTCACGTGTTGTATTAACTCCCTCACAGATGGTGTTATGGGGGACCTCACGTGGTGTAGTAATTCCCTCACAGATGGTGTGATGAGGGACTTGACGTGGTGTAGTAATTCCCTCACATATGGTGTTATGAGGGACATGTGGTGTAGTAATTCCCTCACAGATGGTGTTATATGAGTGAGGTTTGGTCTTAGGCCTTCCCATCGTAGACGGATTAACACATCGCTGGTTGTTGTTGGGTCTCACGGGCCGTTATCACTGGATACCTGGGACCTCACTGTGTGAAGGTTAACTTGGTACGACTGTTACTGTTGAGTTGTTCTCACTGACTTAAGCACTGTTCACCAATGTTCACCTCTGTTTAACAGCTGGTTCCGTTCCTTTCCTAAATGAAATTGTAACTTCTGGCGAGAACTTGTTGATATTCCAGTGGGGAGGAGGGTTCAGGGGAGGGGGTTGGTATGGGCCAACTTAACAGTTGACCTGGCTGCTCCAAGAGGAGCGCCAGGTACGTCTTGACCCTTCGGTGGTCAAGGATGTAGTGTGTGTGATAATAATAATAATTAACGGTTTATTGAAAGAGCATGGCAGCCAGAAAGCTGAAAATATACAATTACATAATTGGGGAATGGTTCTCTTGATTTACAAATGAAGTACAAGTAACATAAGTGATACAAATATGATTTATAATTATTAGGTGTTGATTTTTACAATGGTTGGGACTGGTCTGTTCTTGTAGCAATCAGTTTGTACTCGTATGGGCTGGATGCGGTTGGGCAGGTGTGTGGCCAAATGGCCAGGACAGTAGCTTGGGGCAATGCAGGTGTGCTCCATCCTTCTGGTTAGGTCAGGTGAAGCCGTGAGGTCAGGTCAGATCCAGCCACAATCAGTATTGCTGTGTTTTTGTGCTTTTCCTTCGAGTTGAAATTGCCACTTTTGTATATCACTTCTGGGTTAATCGTCAATCTTTGCACTGTACTGTTGGTGTGAGGATGTTGATAAATCCAGATGGGGAGCGGAGGGCCCGACACACCGGGCTGGCAGCTGTCTCCATGATCAAGACCACGGCGGGCAGCGCCGAATACACACGTCCTTACCCTATGAAGGCTGAGGGATGTGTGTGTGTGTGTGTGTGTGTGTGTGTGAGAGATTCAATGTCACGAAGTCATCTTGTGTCTCTGTAACAAAGCGTGTTCGGCACCCGGGCCTTCGTTGTTGATCGGCAGAAACTGGACAGTGGTTACATAAGATCATCAAGACCATCTTAGTGATGTGAAAGTGTAAATCGATGTAGGATTTTTAATGCTAGACGCGACTGTATTTTTGAAAACTCAATCTCCACCGAGTTGGAGGTACAGCCCAGGTCAAGAGGCTTACTACCACAAAATCATTGCCATGACGAAACTTTAATTTTATTTTTTTACGGACTTGTGGTCACGGCTGTGATGAAGGCCAACCAGGGAGTGTAGTACTGTGCCTTTAGTTAAATCAGTTGATAGTGTCAATAGTGACTGTGGAAGAGGTTGCAAATAAGTTAAAGTGAATACAAATTGGCAAGCAAGCTGGTAAGGCACCACTGCCAGCAGAGACCAAGTCGTGTTATACTGTAGGTGCCACAGAGACTTTAAATTGTATTTTGTTTGTGTGCTTTCTCATGGACTGAAACTGTGCTTACAATACACCATTCACAGGGAGATACAATGTACACAGTGATAGCACAAAGAGATATAGTCGTCGATGAGAACGGGAAAAGAAAGTACACTAAGGAAATAATAGTTAAAAAAATAAAAATAAAAAAAAAAGGCTTGGCTATCCTAAAGGGCATTCTATTACTGCCCCAAAGAAAGTTTTAATTATTTTCTGTGTTTCTAAAGGACTGAGTGGGTGTATAAAATCTGTTATTCATAGCTAAATGCAGTGTACATAGAGATAGTGTAGTGGATTTCTTCCCTACAAACGCTGTTTGTCACCGAGTAGCCAACCCCGCGAATTCCACAGTGTGTGCCTCGTGGTCTCGGTCAACCAGCGCCACCTACGCAGCGGAGGTCAACTATCTACCCACGCCTGCCTCCGCTATAAAAGACATGACCTCATGGTAACCGCTCTCTTTAATACCTACACCAACCAGCAAGCAACACCTCCTCCTCCTCCACCTCCTGCCTGGCGGCCCTCGCTCCCTCCGGCGAGCATGGCGACCCAAAAGCTTGTCCTCATCTGAGTATCCTCACCAACCAGCTCTCTCTTCTTCTAGCTACAGCCGCAGCAAGCAACACCACCTCCTCTGCCGCTGCCTGGCAGCCCTCGCTCCCGCCGGCGAGCATGGCGACCCACAAGCTGGTCCTCCTCTGAGCACCCTCACCAACCAGCTCTCTCTACATCACGCTTGTAACCACGCTGCCACTTCCCAGCACCAAGCTGCATTGTACATCCAATACAATATGTATACAGTGAGCACATTGTGAGTTTCCTTTCTCCATCCCATCTTGAGTGAAAACCCAAACATCCCATACCCCACAAATGGTGACCCCCAGAGTGACCACTCACACAGGATGGAGGAGAAACCGATCACTCTCCCAGTCTTCAAGCAACATGGAAGACTGGCTTATCCACACAGAGGCAGCTCTCATCGGCTCTACAACTACTGTCTCTACACCGCAGGTTAGACACCCTAGAGCAGCACTGCTTCTCTAAGCAGACACTAGCTCCTCTTCCTGCCCCAAGCGCCACATCCTACCGACCCCAGCACACCCGTCCTGCCTCAGACGCAGTACCCCCTGCCACTTCTCCTGATGCAGCCCCTGCTCCCGACGCAGCCCATGTGCGGACCCACACACACCCCTCTTTTCTCCCTCAGGTACCCCCCTGCTACTGTCCTGCACCCTGCTGCTGTCGTGGACCCAGCTGCTGTCACGAGCCCTCATCCGCTTCTGCTGACGCAGCCCCTGCTCCTGACACAGGCCCACACACCCCAGCAGGCTCATCTGACGACTCTGTACCTGCCGTGAGGGAAGCACAACATTCATCGCCTCCACACACCCTTTTTCTCCCTCTCTACTCCCACAGATATTGTGTATCTAGACAGTTGTCTCCTCAAGCGGCCGGCTCATCCACGCCATCACCGTTATGGCTCACATGTGGCATGCACCGCCCATTCTCTCTCACATGTGCCATGCGCCCCTGCAGACAACAAGTCTCCTACACCGCCTGGAGGGAAGGAGGGAGTATTGCAGTGGATTTCTCCCCTACAAACGCTGTTTGTCGCTGAGTAACCGACCCCGCGAATTCCACAGTGTGTGCCGCATGGTCTAGGTCAACCAGCGCCCCCCACGGAGCGGTCAACTATCTACCCACGCCTATCTCCACTATAAAAGACCTGACCTCGTGGTGACTGCTCTCTTTTACACCTACACCAACCAGCAAGCAACACCACCTCCTCCTCCTCCTCCGCGATGCCTGGCGGCCCTCGCACCCGCCGGCGAGCATGGCGACCCACAAGCTGTCCTCCTCTGAGCACCCTCACCAACCAGCTCTCTCTACATCACGCTTGTAACCACGCTGCCACTTCCCAGCACCAAGCTGCACTGTACATTCAATACAATATGTATACAGTGAGCACATTGTGAGTTTCCTTTCTCCATCCCATCCTGAGTGTGAACCCAAACATCCCATACCTCACAATAGCACATACATAGATACAAACAAATCGCCAAAGTGAACTGAAAAAAAAGAGAAGAAAAACAGAAGACATCCCTCAAGGCAACAGGGGAGGTTAAAACCAGCAGAGGGGAGCTAAGTACTGTTTTTTTCTTTATTTTTAAATAGGTGTAGATCTAGAAACAGTCTTCCCCCCCCTTCCACACACACACAAGCACACACAAAACAACAACAACAACAACAACAACCACGAGGGATATGATATGTGACGACTGCTGGGGGATAACGGATATGGATGATACAGGCCTGACCAATGCAACGTTTAGGACGATGCAAGCTGCTGTAAAGCATGAAAGCCGTTGCTGGTATTGCCCTGACTGCATAGTCAAGGTGAAAGAGGCGATTGCATGCCATAGGGGAACGAGTTACCTAGGGATGAAAATAGATGAAGCTGGAGCCTTGCTGGTTGCCAAACTAGAGCAAATTGGGAAAGAGATCCTTGCTAAGACTGAGGAAGTAGCCAACAGAATGGAGGTGGTTGCTAAGAGGAGTTATGCTGACATATTAGCAGGGCCACGGGAGGGGGCGGAGAGTAATGCAGGATCAGAACAGGTTCTACAGCAGCTAGGGACTCTGAAGAAGTGTGTCTAAGAAATGAAAATTAGCAGACATACTGTTAGGGGAGAGGAGGAACAACAGGAACGTCTCCAGCGCAGGAACAATGTAATAGTTTTTGGAGTCCCTGAGAGCCAGGCAATGGGAGCTGTGAGTAAGATAACACACGATAAGATGCAGTTTAAGAATATTTGTACAGAGGTTCTTAGATGCCATCAATCCCTCAGGATGTAAGGAGGCTGGGACAAAAGCAGGGGAATAAGCCTCGCCCCCCTCAGGATCACACTAGTGAGTGAGGAGGAGAAATGGGAGGTTATTCGGCAGGCAAAAACTTAGCAAGGAGCGAGGCATCTCTGAGTGTATTCATTCACCCAGAACGCACGGTAATGCAGAGGGAACAGCACAAAAAGCTCCTGCAGGACTTGAAGCAGAAGAGGGAGGAGTCAAGGAGGAACGGTGTCGGGTGTACATGGGTTATACTCAGGGGGAGGGTAGTGGAAGCAAGTGTGCCGACACAGGTCCAGGGGGCACCAGCGCACCCTCCACCCCCACCTGGGAGGCGGCACCAGCTCCACCTACCACCCGGGAGGCGGCGAGCGCCTTGTAAACAATGACATTTCTAACCACACCCTGCAAAATACAGTGTACTTAGCAAATGCTGCAGCTTCTGAGAATTGGGGGGGGGGTTACTACGAAGAGCAGAGACGTTAACGAGAACAAATTTTGGCTTGAATGTCATGTACACTAATACTGACACGTTCCTTGATAAGAGAGAGGAGTTTGAAACACTACTGACGGTACACCAACCAGATATTGTGGGAGTTGTAGAACTGTTGTACAAGAACAGGAGAATCGACCCAGAGGAATTTGAGTTCAGTATTGCTGGATATGACTCATTTACGAACCTTTCTCAAGAAACTTGCAAGAGGGGTGTGGTTCTCTATGCTAGGCAAGACCGTAGAGCCAGTCAGGTGAGGGTACAGGGTGAGGATGTTTTTGAAGAGTCCAAGTGGTGCATAATTAAATTAAAGGGAGGGGACTTACTTATTGTCGGGTGTATCTACCCATCCCCAACCTATGGCCCACTAAATCAAAGGAACTTAAGAGCCTTAATAGACAATGCAGTGATGCTCAACCCTAGCCACCTCCTTACCATGGGGGAATTTAACTATAGCGACATCGACTGGAGAAACGAGTTCACCCCAAATGACTTGAATAACCCTGCTACTCTTTTTGTAGAGACTCTGAGAGATAATTTTCTGTTCCAATATGTTAGAGACCCGACACATTACAGAGGGGAGCAAACGCCCAAGCCACTAAACCTCAACATAACAAATGAGGAGGGTTTGGTGGCCAAACTGGAACACCTTGCCCTAGTTGGCACCAGTCACCATATAGTGTTGTCATTCAAGATAAGGCCAGGCCAAGGTGCAAATATTACAAGGGAAATTACAATGGGATGAGGGAAGAGATGAGGGCTATCCACTGGCCTGACTCATTAAGGCACAAGAACGCAGACACTATGCTGAATATTCTAACTAGTAAAGTGACCCATTTGATCGATAAATATATACCTAAGACCGAACCCAGTGCCTCTAGAAATACGATGGGATCCCTACACATGAACCATGCGGCGGTCAACAAAGTTAAGAAAACCCAGAAATTCAAGATATGGGTTAAGTCAAACGATGAGCAAGACAGGAGGATGTATACAAGAGCCAGAAACCAAGCAAGGCAGAGTGTAGAAGGGTTGAAAAGGAGTTCCAGAGGCTGGTTGCAAGCGAGGTCAAGTCAAATCCAAAGGCATTTTACCGCTATGCAAAGTCAAAATTAAAAACACGAGTAGGAGTATCAGACCCGAGGCTTGAAGATGGTAGTTACGCAGATTCTGACCAGGATAAAGCTGAGGCATTGAACAGCTTCTTTTCCTCGGTGTTCAGAAGAGAGGATGCGATTAACCTTCCTGCGTTTGAGGACAGACGGTTCGACACAGCACTGACCCACATTGTGTTCACAGAAGAGGGTATTAGAAATAAACTGTCAAAGCTAAAGGTCCATAAGAGTCCCGGCCCTGACATGGTGAATCCTAGAGTGCAAAGAGTAGTGCAACGAGCTTGCCGAGCCCCTGAAGATCCTGTTTTGTAAATGCCTGGATGAACAAAAGGTCCCCAGTGAATGGAAAGTGGCTTATGTGAGTCCTATCTTCAAGTACTTGAGAGTATTATCAGAGATGCCATGATGGAACATCAACTACGAAACAACCTTGAAAACGACTGCCAACACAGTTTTATGCCGGGGTGCTCCTGCTTAACACAAATGCTCAAGGTATTGGATATTTGGAACCATATTCTGGAACGGGGTGGTAATATCGACAATATTTACCTAGATTTTACCAAGGCTTTCGACAGTGTACCCCACGAAAGGCTGAAAATCAAACTGGAAGGGTACGGAATTCCAGGAAATGTCATAGCGTGGATAGAAGACTTTCTACATGACAACAGGCAGTGTGTGGTGATTAATGGCACGAAATCATCATCTGTACCTGTCACAAGCGGGTTACCACAGGGCAGTGTATTTGGCCCGCTGTTTGTTTGTTTGTTTGTTTCATAAATGACATGCCTGACGTTGTACACTCCTCCATACAAATGTTTGCCGATGACGCCAAGTTATTTCGGTAAATCAAGGACCAAGCGGACTGTGAAGAGCTGCAGAAGGACCTCTGTGAGCTCCAAGAATGGTCAAAGAAATGGCTGCTGAGATTCAATTTCACGAAGTGTAAGAGGATGCACCTGGGGTGTGCCAACGGTAAGGAGGAGTATCATATGTCCCAACGTGATGAAGAAACTGCACTAGTTGAGATTGAATGTGAGAAGGACCTAGGTGTGTATGTTGACAATGAGCTGAAGTTCTCGGGCTATTGCGAGAAGAAGGTAAATCAGGCAAATAAATTATTGGGTATTATAAGAAGGTCGTTCACATATGTAGACGGTCCGTCCCTCGTAACGATCTTCAAGAGTGAAGTGCTTCCCCATCTGGAGTACTGTCACCCCGTCTGGTTCCCGAGATATGCTAGGGACTGTCAGTGGTTGAAAATGTTCAGAGGAAGGCCACCAGACTGGTGCCTGCACTTCGGCACCTCAGCTACCCTGAGAGATTGGAGCGCCTGAACTTGCCTAGCTTATACTACAGACGGGCAAGGGGTGACCTAATAGAGGTGTGGTGTACTGTAGAAGCATTTCAAGGGGCACTACTCAGTCGAGTGTCCTTACTTGGAGCTGGCGGACGCTCGCCCCACAAGGGGTCTCAGCTCAAGATTGAAGAAGCCGCAAGTCCAGAAAACTGAGAGGGCAAACTTTTTCGGAGTAAGAGTTGTGAACTCTTGGAACAATCCGCCAGAGAGTGTTGTGTGAGCTCTTTCAAGATAAGACTTGACCAACACTGGAGCAGGTTCAGGTACATTCAGGTGCCAGTGCATGCCCAGTACTTGCCAACAGTGCATAACAGAGTCAGTACATAACTAGTACTTGCCAACAGTGCATGACAAAGATGTGACCGATCGCCCAAGCGGCTAACGAGCCGATCAGTGGTGAAGAAGATAAAAGTAAAAGCTAAAAATGGTGACCATGGTGTTTGTGCCACTACCCCCAAATAATTATTACTTACAACCTCAATATTTGTTCTAATGAAGTGATAAAATAATGTGTATTGAAATGTTTATAATGAAATATTTTTTGGATTCATCAGACACTAGTGAAATGGCTACTCATAATACAAATGTACAAAAGCATGTCATAATATACAGTAGAACATTGATTTAAAGCGACACCCACAATGAAGGACAATGTTTTAATTTATAGCGAATCTTTCTTATTTTGCACGAGTTAATCTGGTGCATCATATTTAAAATTTTGCGCCTAATGTTTCTCTGGGTACGGTACACTGTCCTAAGGGCAAAGCTGTACTGTACTCAAAATAATGTACTAAATGATTACTAAAATTTTTGTCAAGTGCAAACTATAGCTTGATTATATTCAAATTAATCACATCTTATAAGAATTCCAGCATTGTTAATTATATTCTCCCCGGTCTCTTCTATGACATTTTACAGACAAAAACTCAATCTAAAGAACATAAATAAACAAATGAATACTTCACTAGACCTTCAGCGCCAACTGTCAATCCTGTCACTGTCACCTCCCTCCTCCCCAGGGTTGGGTGGTTATAGGCTTACAGTTTTTATCTTATATAACATCACAGACTAAAGTTAGGAGAATATAATTTGCATTGCTAAAATCCTTGCAAGACAGCGAATAATTTGAATATAAACGTCATATGTATTGCACAAGAGATACAAATTTAGCCATTTGTAATAAAATTAATTAGAACTAAAATTTGTATGTATATATTTAAACTACATAATCATCATCTTATAAGAATTCCAGCAATGTTAATTATATTCTCCCAGGTCAGTTCAGTGACATTTTATAAGAGAAAAACTTAAAGGCACTCTTAAGGACATAAACAAATAAGCACTAGACCTTGGCATCAACTGTCAAACATATCACCTCACCTCCCTCCCCCCCCCTCCCCATCTTCCCAGTCAGTAAACAGACCATTTCACGTCCCTTAATTTTAGCTGTGTTGATTTACGAGTGTTAGTTTTAACATAATACTACAAAAAACAATGTTTTGTTTATTCTAGGAGATGGGCTGAGGTGCATCTGGGTAGACTGTCAGTCTTTTTAGTATTTTGTGTTTCTCTCAAGTACCAAACTAAATTATTCCATTGAAACAACACTTTGATTTAGTGCGAATTCAGCATAAAGCGACCTCACTTGAAACGTGTCTTGTATTATATTGACGTTCTACTGTATAGGTCTAGCTTGGAAAAATAATAAGTGACAGTGAAAAGTAGTGAAGTAGAGGCATGCATATGGTGAATTATAATGAATATACAGTCATCCCTTGGTTATCACGCCTAATTGGGACCAAGCCGAGTGCGTGATAACGAAAGTACAGAACCTATGGGATTTATTCTAATTGGTTCCAGGCACCCAAGACCCAAACCCAAATTTCCCATTTTATGACCATTTAGACCCATTAAATATACAGGGGGTATATATAATGTTATGGTAAATATCAGAAACACACACAGGCATGACTAGGTTTAATACAAAGTAATGAAAAGGGTACGTTCAATACTGTACAGTGGATAGTCCACAAAACATGTAGCTATGCTTTCTTTATTTGAGTGCCCCGTCATAGGAGTCCATTTTCTCTCGCTTCAGGACACCTGAATCCTCCGTTTTCTCTCAATCTTAGAGTGCACCAGAGACTTCGTTATCCCTTAGTAATGACAGAATTTGAAATTGCAACTCCAATTGCAACAGGGGTTGCAATTGTTGAGGCAACTAGATATGTCTGATTACAGCAAATGTGTTATCAAATTTGTATGTGAAAGATTTTATCCTCAATAGATGTACGTGAAGCAAGGGGGTAACATTACACCTGGAGGCAAATGCGTGATAACCAAATTCTCGGCATGAAAAATGCGCTATAACGGCAGGTGTGCAGATTTTGATGGAGGAGTGATAACGAAAATCGCGATAGCCTAGTGCGCTATAACCAAGGAATGACTGTATAGTGCTCATTTGATATGTATTCATAATGGCATCACCACTGTCATGCATATACCAAGCCCTACCTCATCTTAGTGGTAAATGGAAATATTATTGCCAAAATTTCAGTTTTTCTCACAAACATCTAACTGGTCTATTCTCTTCCTTGGTATAGGTACAGTCACAATCCGTCATAAAAAAAAAATAAAAAATAAATAAAAAATAATAAAACAAACGAAATATTTCAAAAAAAAAAAAAAAAACTAACGAGGAAAAAATGTGTAAATATTTTGCTGACTGTGCCTGACCACCACTTGCTGACTGTGTGCCTGACCACCACTTATTTTTACTTTTTATTCTGCATCTCCATTAATTTTTACATTATCTTTTTTACAATTACACCATCACCTTTCTCACGATTTATTCTTTCTTGTTAAGTGCATTTTATATTGACTGATGCCATGATATGGGTACAGCACAAAGAGGTGAAGACAGCCAGTCCTTGTGGTGCGGAAGTGAGCTTCTTGGTCCCTTTGTATATATATCTCCCGTACGAGAATAGAACCTACTTTTAAGATAACAAGTGTTTGTGTATACCTTCAGTAGTATAGAACATTTTGGAGGTATCAAGACGAACACAGAGTTAGCTACTTTTATTGTTCCATTTATTAACATTAAATAATATTATTTAAAACAACCATTTTAATTTTACTACAGCTACAACCAAGTTCTTATTTTCTTCAGTTTTATATGTAGAACCAGTCAGTCACTGGTTTTGTAATCAATGAAAACAATGCTGTGTCACTTCCTCGTGTTTTAATATTCTACGTATTATTAATGAATTGTATTGCTCATTTTGCACATACAAACACAAATTCAATCAAAAAGACTTTCAGTGATAAACAATAATGAATCTTTTGTACATAAAAGAAATGACGCTGTTTACAAATTGTGCAAGTCGTCTGAACGTTGGTGGGCCGTTCAAACCAGTCAAAATTCGAGTTTCTGCCGTCAAAATTTTCAAATGTTTTTTTTTTCTTGTTTAAATAGAAAACGTTGAATTAAAAACTCGTGAAGTTTGAGAAGCTGCTGTACGACATTTAACCCTTCAATATGTCTTCAAAGAGACCATGACGCAGAGAAAGTGGTGCTAGTGCTTCCAAGCCAAGTCACTATCTATCCAGGAAAAGGGTGAATTTCCATGGTCCGGCACCGGTCAGGTCCCGAGGTTGCCAGACTAGAGAGGTACAACCTGTACCTGTAAATTTGTAATATGACTTGAAAATAAAAGAATAAGCTGTATCAGAAGGCTATTTACTCAAGATGCTTTCGTGCGAGAGCTTTCAGCAGACCATCTTACAACATGGGTCACTGTAACCTATGGTGTAGTGCTAAAAAAAGAAGTGAGGGAATGCATTTTGAAAGTGTTATTCAGATGGTGGGGGCACTGGCTGGAGCAGTGAGCCCATACAACTGGGGGTCCCAACTGATTTTGGGGGGTCAAAAGAGTGGTTGGTGGGGGGGAGGGGGGGGGGGCATTAACATTGGAGACAATATCATTTATATCAATGCTTAACTGACCCTCGCATAGGTCTAATCAATCTATGTGCCAATTTTGGTAACAAGTGGTCCCATTGTGTCGGAGGAGTTTCGTGACAGACAGACGATCACAGACAGATAAGCTGAACTTCCCAGATCCCTACATCCTACTGTAGTATACACGCGGGCGACATTTTTACCCCCAGTTTCGATACCAAACCGATAAGGGTGATGTGTAGCTTATCATGATTCCACAGTCTCAAAGCAATACAATTTAAAAAACAATCTATTTAGGCTCACCTTAACTTTTGCAGTCTTTGAGAAATTTTTAACAGAATTTCCAAACTGGGTCCACAGTGAGATCCTTGGACTTGGCTATTCTTGTTTGTGTATCAGTTGCTGAACGATGACGCCTAAGCCATTTGTGTACGTAGTCGTCTGGTTTCCAGGTTGGGAGCGGAGGACCGTGAAGTTTAATAAACACGAGATTGCTCACAAGGTTGATTAACAGTCTACACCTCGTTTCCGTTACGTTAAGGTTCATGCTGCTAAAGCCCCGTTCTCATTCAGAAAAGCTGCATGGGATTACTTTTGAACATCCGATTAAAGGTTTCAGGTCTGGGGGAATATGTCGCCCACCGTTGTCTAGAAAGTCTCTGTATGCTGTGATTGTTTTTGAAAATGGCAATCTAAGACGTTTACAAAGGGACTATTTCATTTTCTCCAAATCCTGGATTTATCTCAGCTGGCCAATTATCGACTTCTAAGATACACAGCTCAGAAATTATGTTTGGAAAGGAGTCAGAAGTTGCTAGGATGGGGGAGGGGGGGGGAGGGAGGGAGGGA
Source organism: Homarus gammarus (assembly GCA_958450375.1). Taxonomy (NCBI): domain Eukaryota; kingdom Metazoa; phylum Arthropoda; class Malacostraca; order Decapoda; family Nephropidae; genus Homarus; species Homarus gammarus. The sequence goes on from CAUDMG010000523.1 coordinate 1,800,780, forward strand.
GGGAGGGGTGACAGTGACACGTTTGACAGTTAGCACCAAAGGTCTAGTGAAGTATTTATTTATTTATTTATGTCCATTAGATTGAGTTTTTGTTTTTTGCTTATAAAATTTCATAAAAGTGACTGGGGAGAATATAATTTAAATTGCTGGAATTCTTATAAGATAGTAATTAATTTGAATGTAAACATGCGATAGTTTGCACTTGACATAAATTTTAGTAATCATTTTGTACATTATTTTGATTACATGTACAGTACAGCTTTGCCCTTAGGACAGTGTGTGCATGTAAATGAGTTTCAATAAATGAATAAAGTTACATATATGAGCCAAAAATAATAGTGGAAAAACTTTATGTAGACAGAGTTTGGATGGCTAAATTTTAGAATGACCAATAATTAATATAAAAAATGCACGAATATTAAAGAGCAAAATTTTCTTGATATTTACTCCACTGGAAACAAATGTAAATATAGAACAGATTACTGAATTGGCAGGCTAGCCCATCAGCTGATGCTCACAACAAAACGTGTTTGTCGTAAAGATTTCGTTAATCGAAGTTTTGTTCGCTAACCGAATTGAAGATCCTTATGGGAGCCAATTCATTAACCGAAATTACGTTAATCGAACCGTTCGTTAACTGAGGGACCACTGTACTGTACAGTATACAGTTTTCTCTTTATTCATATGATAACTTCTGTATTTACTTACATATAACACTTTGCAGTAAATAACAATCATCTCGGTGACGACCAGACTCTCATGTCTGATTTTCAACCCAGAGTTGTTTCATATTTTTTTTTTATTATTGTTGATTTAATATTCTTTTAATAATCTTGTTATACACTTAAAGACCTTAGATGTTGAAGTGCAGTAATAAAATAACAACTGATTTTCTTTAGACAGTTCAGAGAAGCAGAGTTTTCTCCAACTCTTCCGTCACATACTGTATACAGTACAGTATTTGCTTTTCTCGGACTTTCACATTTTTTGGACTGGGTCTGCTCCAATAAGTCCGATTTATCAAGGTTCTACTGTATGTACATTACTAAACAAAGAATTCATCTGAAATACTTTAACATTCAATTTGTACTCAAATGACTAAGCTAAAGAACTAAAAAATTTATCTCTTGTGCTAACTATAAGATGTTTATACTCAATTAATTGATGACAACCCATCCCTGAAACCCTTTTCCTCTCAGTTCTTGGAAATTCTCGGTCTAAACAATTTTGTCAATTGTGCCGTGTCCAATATGTCTTTCTGGACACACTCTAGACCTAGTTTTGTCTCTAGCTGACTGTGATTTTGTATCGGATGTTGTAATTGAATTGATAGTTACAGTAAAACAATTACCTTCAGGAACTAAATATATTTTTACTTAAAAATAAAATGACAAGCTAAATCAGTGTTGGTGGTGTGTGGGTACCAGAGCACCCCAAGGGAGGCATGACTCGGCATTAGGTGAAGCAAGTTCTCAGCAACATTGAAGAACTCACGGACGCTTTAATGAGTGTTGAGCACAGTCTTCAATAGTGACGAATTCAGTGCACAGTTAAGACAGTTTGGCGGCACCCTACAGGCAACCTTACCAGGAGTTTAACCCTTAAACCCGGGTGAAGTTCCTGAACATTCTTAATTTTTGCATCATATTTTGAGTGTCCATTTGGGAGGAAATACTTATTATGGAATATCTGTGTAACTGGCGACTCAACTCGCGTGTATTTGTCTCAAGACTCAAAACCCTTAGACCTTTCTTATGACCCACCTCACTCCTCCACACCCAAGCAAAAGCAAAGGCATTTGCTTGACAGTAGTGCTGTTCATCAAGAGCTGCTGGATTTGAGTAGCATTGATACAGTAACAGGTGACGAAGACAGATGGGAAGAAAACAGAACCCAGATGATGTCGAGTTTGTCGAGGCGGCGAGGACAGCGCTAGACGTACCGTGAACCACCGTGTGCAGTCTGTGTTACAAAGACTTCCACACGGACATGAAGTTCTAAATTCAGTAGAAGTACATGTGAATAGTTTATATATTTGAAAATAATGAGAAGTTTTTTGCTGTCTGAATATTCTTACTGTTCAGTATTTATAGTTCTTTTGAGGAAAATAGAAATATTTTGTGTTTTGCAGTACCTAAAAGATAACAATATGATATAAAAGGCCTTCAAGTAAGAACAGTGTGTTGTAAGGGCGTGTCAACATCACTTCCTGCTCGCTGTGCGCAGTACTGTAGCTTCAAACATGACATTTTTCATCACTCCACACTACTCATCAACACTCCAGACAACTCAACTATCCTACAATGAAAGCTGAATGCATAGTATGTACATTCCCCTGGTATTTTTCTTAGATTGATTCACCCATTTATAAGGTGACAGTGGATTAAAAAAAAATAAATAAATAAAAATAAATAAATAAATAAATAAATATGCCTGTGTTGGGGGTTCAGCGGGTCTTACGATGCCCGGAGTCTAAGGGTTAAACACCGCCGCCAAGCTCTCATCAGTGCCTATTTTACGCATCAACAATTCAAGGAGAATCCAGTGATGATGACCCTGCTGCTCTGAAGATTGATGATGAAGCTGAAGTCGCTTTACCTGTGTCTGCAGTTGACTTTGAATCCGACTAGCCTTCACCCCCTGCCTCAGACCCCCATCGTCTCCCAAAGTTTCCCACACCTCCACTATTCGGTGGAAACAGTGTATCACATAATTAACTTCCTGGGCTTTCTTTAGAAGAACTGGCACATGGACAGACACGAGAGCTGTATTGATTTATACACACGTATTATTCCCCGTCTCGTGGCAATAACAATTACAGGTAGTCGTCGACTTACGACCTAGATTGGTTACGGCCGCCCGGTCGTAAGTTGATCTGGTCGTAAGTCGGCCTATGTTATAATTACCTTACGTATATTATAATGTGTAATGATAATATAATCATCTTTAAGTCATATTTTATCAACATTTTCTTTGTTCATTATTGTTACGGTCATCAGGTTTAAGTAAATCACTGCATACTACAGTACAATTTAATTACCTTACGTATATTATAATGTGTAATGATAATATAATCATCTTTAAGTCATATTTTATCCAAATGTAAAGTAATTTCTCCATTTCGTGGAGAGGCCCAGTCCGTTGCTTCGTTATAACTGTCGCTTGCATGGGTGCAGAACCTTTCACAGCTTCACGAATCCTTTCTTTATCCTTCAAAATCGTCGACACAGTAGAGTGTGATAGCGTCAGATCACGTGCAATCACATTCACTTTCTTACCCCCTTCGTGCTGTTTAATCACCATCATTTTAGTGTTTAAATCAATGGCCTTTCTTTGCTTCTTGGCAGGTTGAGGAGTAGATGAAGACAGTTTCCTCTTGGTAGACATCTTGGGGGGGTGGTGGTTCAAGAAAAATTTCCAAGACAAAAGAAAGGCACAAGGCAAACAGACACGGAGGGAAGTGTGCTGTACCAGCGAGCGTGTTTGTAATTGAGCGCGGGGATGCGCGCGGCTCCAGCTCCCGGCAGCGCCAGGAGGCTGGGGCCAAAACTGTCGTACCGCCGGTCGTAAAGTCAAACAGACGTAAGTCGCATAGGTCGTAAGTCAACGACTACCTGTATATAAATTTGGGTTAATACATTTAGTTTATATACTAATACAATCAACCCACGATAATTTTCCATAAGCTGTGAGTTGCCATGTGCTGTTCACGTGAGAGGAAATTCCTCTATCAGTAGGCCAACTTTGAGAATGTAGGGTCAAGCCCAGCCTCTCCTTCAGAGCCTCCCTTCACCAGTCTTCACTTGAGCCTCACGAGAATCGGACGGGTGAGTTAACTCAGTCAAGCTGAGCCCCGTCCTTAACTAACACTCACAGCTTACAGTGTTAATTACGGTGCATCTACTAATAGACTGTGACCAATAGAGTTTTACCAATAAATGGAGAAAGACCATTTTGGGTTGTAACTTAACCCCTCAACTTATTTATATATAAGCCAAGTTAAAAGGGAACTCTACCCAAAGCTTATATATACAAACACCTCTGTGCATGTACAATATACAGTATTGCAAATAAACAAAATAATGTATACAGTACTAGGGTATTGTACTGTATATACTGTACTGTACTGTATTGGCCAGCAGATGCTGTCATCTGGACCCTACATTAGGCATGCACTGTCCACTCTGCTAAATATACAATACAGTACACATAACTGTAACCACTTTGTCTTAACACTTACAATGGAGATGAGACAAGAGATTACCTGTCTCATGTTACTGACCTGACTGCTTACAATGTCAGGTCACCTATTGTACATATTCTCTCATTTGTGGTGTCACAATTTTTCCCACTTACTAAATGTACAGTCCAGTATACGTAACTGTAATCACTTTTTGTATCTTAATACTGCTTTAACACTGTATTCTTGGCTGATTGTGTTCTGGTTCAGTAATGTACAGTATTGCAAACACAGCAGTTAATGAGGGAACAACCTTCTACAATGGCAGCAGAATATGAACTAAGCTATCCAAGTTACCAAAGCAGCTATCCAACCCAGCACGTGGGGCTGCAGCAGAACATAATGCAATCTTTTGGTACCACCAGAATCTTTGTCCCCAGGCCTGAAGCAGAAAAGTTTGGAGAAAATTTCTCGGAATTTTCTCGGAATTTTCCGAGAAAATGCGTTTGATTTTCATCCCTGGAAACTCATTCGCAAAGAATTTTTCGGGAAAAGTTCCAAGCCAATTTTCATTCTGGTAATTCAAGAGTTCTGGGGCCCGGAGACTGCTGCTAACTGGGAGATTACTGTATTCACTTGTAAGATGTACACGTATCCCCCATTGGGTTACATTCCTGAAGCACCCATCACAATTTGAAATACAGCTGCTCCCCGACTTACGACGTTGTTAGGGACCCAAATCCAGGTAGTAAGTGGAAAATGCTTAAATAATACATAGAAAATCTAAAATGGGTGTCTCTTTTTCTTCTCAGCACCACAAAACTCTCACTTTTAAGTTTGCCAGCCATTTTAAAGTGAATTACAAACAAAAATGTTGTCAGTACACAGCGCAATCACTGACGTTGGGACTCGAAAATATGTAATTTGACAAAATTTTGGGACGACTGAGGCGGTCATATGTCCAGGTGGTCGTAAGTCGAGTAGGTCGTAAGTCGGGGAGGAGCTGTATTGTAAATTGGGGTCAAAATAACACGCAGTTTGATGGGATATGTTCTCAACAAGCCCAACACACACATGTGGCACCAGAAATAAAATTCTTGCAATAATAATACACTGTATATAAAAGACAATTAAACAACACTCACCACATCATTAAGAACAAACCTTGGTGTCAACACATGTCCTCTTTGAGGCTAAGGGTACTCTTGAAGGTGGAGTAGAAATGCCAATCTAACTCCCACTTTTCTGGGGAGTCACCCTTCACCTCCAGAGACACAGTTTTCCTGGGTGCCTTGGCTTTCCCAGACATTTTCAAAATCACACTGCTCACTTCAGTCACAAAAACAGAGCAAAAGTACTTGTCACAAAACCAGAGTGAACAATGATAACATTACTGTTGCCAACACTGTTCTGATCATATTTATAACAAAGGTAATACACTTTAGTCACAAAAATACAACGCAAAAAAATCATTTCACATTCACCAAAACAGAGTACACTGTGACCATTCGTGAAAAAAAAAGTAATACAAACACTGACAGATAATCGTTTATCTATACAATCGCGAGCATGCGGGATCACCTTGGAACAAAGCTTCGAACTGTAGTGCACCAGTTGGCCGTATGACAGCGTAGAGGCAGAAGGCAGATGACAAGTGCAGCGAGAGATGCGTTCCATATTTTGCGAGTTAGTGATTTTGGCTGAACGATGATGCTACATCATCATCGTTGAAGCTAAATACAGTAGAACATTGATTTAAAATTATTGATTTAAAGCGACACCCACAATTATGGACACCATAGCAATAAAGCGAATCTTTCCTATTTTACGCGAGTCAAATCTGGCGTGTCATATGGAAATACACACTATTTTAAGTTTCATGCCTAAAGTTTCCCACGAGACGTGTCTCTGGGCACGCTACATAGCTGCCCGCCACCCTCCCACACACTCAGTTCTCGCGCTGACGCTCTAGTGAACGGACACACTGTGTGACACTATCTCCTTCTACCACGTGCATCAACCATCGCCACTATGCCCAAGAGGCCAGCCACTACATCATTAGCTACCCCAAACACCAAGAAATCAGGGCAAGCAATTACACTGGAGCAGAAATACAAGATGCTGGAAGTACTGCAGCATGGAAATGGTGTTTCCTGGGTGTCAGAGGCGTCCACAGCCACACCACTAAACAGTGATGTGGATGATGAGACTGGTCGAGTAGGGCTCTGCATCTTCAGAGGATGAATTGCCAAACTAAAGTTGAGTGAAAATCATTTTGATAGCATAAAGTAATTAAAAAAAAGTTGAGAGGAACAGTGAAAGTGGCAGTCAGTGGTGAAGAGGATAAAAGTAGGAGTGAGTCAGACAAGAGGCAGGTGGTGCGCGGCGCTAGCGTGACCACCCACTCACATCAGCTGATCACTAGTAAACAGACCATTTCACGTCCCGTAACTTTAGCTGTGTTGATTATTAAGTGTTTGTTTATTCTAGGAGATGGGCAGAGGTGTATCAGGGTAGACTCTCAGTCGGGGCAGGAGGAGGGCCAGTGACGCAAGGCAGCAGACAGGACAGTACAGTGCACTACCAAGCAGTAACACTACCGCCCAGGGAGTGCTTGGTGCATATATACAGCGGTCCCTCGGTTAATGACCAGTTCGATTAACGAATTAGTTCCTATAAGGATTTTCAGTTCGATTAACGAACAAAATTTCGATTAACGAAATCCTTACGACAAACACGTTTTGTTGTGCGCATCGGCTGATCAGCTGATCGGCTAGTCCGCCAATACAGTACAGTGGTCCCTCGGTTAACGAAATTTCGGTTTACGAATTATTGTACCTTCCATAAGAATATTCAATTCAGTTAACGAAAAAAATTCGGTTAACGAATTCCTTACGAATTCCTCTCAACATGTTTTCGCTTGCACGCCAATACAGTAATCGGTTCTAGGGCTTAAATTCGTTCCCATTTGAGTAAATATCAAGAAGGTTGTACTATTCAATAATTTTCCAAGTTTTATATTAAATTTTTTAGTCATTTTAAAAAATATTTTACATTATTGAAGTACTGTACAGGCAACTAGTTTTTAGTGTGCCAAACAGCCACTCAACTCACCAAACAGGCATCAGTTTGTATCTCTGGTCAGTAGAGGTAACATCTTGCTTGGCCCTGGGTCTGACAGGTGTCGAGCTGCTTGGTGTGGACCAAGATAGCTATGCTGTAAGGTTGGGTAGCCTACCGAGTGGTAAACCGGTAGAAATTTATACGTCCCTGTCTGCCGACATCACTAGAGATTACTCTTTGTTGAAGCAAGCTCTCTTGCTAGGATTTAACGAAGCCTCCGTCCTCCGAGGAACCATCCCCAGGAGTAGAGAGGAGTAGTTCACCAGCCGTGCGGAGCCACAACTGGGGAGAAGGGCACATTCGTTCTCGCTGTCCCAGGAATCCCCGCGCCTTCAAATCTACTGACACTCATCAGCCCAGCTACAAGGTCGGATTCTGTTTGGAAGACAGGAGCTACCCCCGTTATTGTGTCGGCGGAACAATAATGGGTCTTGGGCATCTACTTTCATCAGGGACACTGGTTGCTCGTGCATTATTGTCTCTGAGGAAGCCCTGCCTGACGCTGACATCTCCAGCTGCCCGAAGGTTAGTGTCGCCGATTATTTAGGTCGTGTTGACCAGCTCCCTGTTGTTAGGTGCTACCTGCGTTGCCCCTATTTCACTGGTTGGTCTAATGTGGTAAGAGCTCCCATTAAATTCACTAGTGTTCTCAATGGTAATGTTCCCGGTGTTCGTGACCCTAACGACCCAGAACCTTTAAAACTCTCCTCGCCACCAGCACCAGTCTCCTCTCCACCTGCCTACGTCGCCTCGCCACCCTCACACACCACCACACCTCCAACCAAGGTCCTAGCTGTGGAGACACGGTCGGAAAAGGTGAAACAACTGCATCCCTTGATTCTGCCGAATTTGTTGCCACTGACTGTGACGCCCAAGGAGTTCGCCAAGCTTCAAGCCTCGTGTACCACTCTGACGTGGGTAAGGGCGAAGGTGACTTCCGGGGAGGAGGATCAGGTGAGAGATGGGTCAGCTTACAAGTTTGTTTGTATTAATGGTCTGGTACACAGGTCTTGTGTGTCATCCAAGCAACCAGCCAAAGTAGGTCGGTTTTTACTTGTTGTCCCTGCTGGTTGTCGTAGTAACATTCTCTCTGTAGCTCACAAGAGCCCTCTAGTAAGTCACTGTTCTCGTAGGAAAACTTATAGGAAGGTTGCTGATCAGTTTTACTGGCCAGGTGTGGAAGCGGATATGAGAGCTTTTTGTAAGAATTGTGATCAGTGCCCACGTACGTCCGCCAAGGGTAGAGTCCGTCCTGTTCCACTTGAACTCTTACCCGTCATTACAGAACCATCTTCTCGGATAGCCATAGATTTTGCTGGACCGTTCTCACCCCCTTCCTCTAAGAAGCCTAAATTACATCAGGCTTGTTAAGGAAATATAATTGCAGGACCCACATTGCTTGTGTTCTTGACGACGTTCCCAAGCTGGAGTCAATCGAAGCACTACCCTGCAAGAGTTCCTGTGAAGTTCAGGCACCAGACTCGGATGATCTCGGTTGCCAGTTACTGATAACACCTGACGGGATAGAAGAATCCTCTACGACTGGAAATAGGCCCAAACTTAAACCTGGACTGAAGTGGACCCCACGTGCAGTTCCTTGATACGGCCTTACGTTTTGGACATCAAGTTACCACCTATTCTTTTCTATGACCCTTCTTTATTGTGCAATGTGTATTTAAGCATTTGTTGTAAGATGATTATGCTTTGTGTACTAATCTTAAGTTTTAATCTACCTTACAGTAGATTTTTGTTGGGGGAGCTGTGTAAGGGCGGCAACGAGCAGGAAGATTGTTTGCCGCCCGCTTGCTAGTTCGAGTCCCCCACTTGGGGGGTGGGGGGGTAGACGGAGGTGAGAAGGTCGCTGCTGCCTTGTGACACCGGCAGACACTACCCACGTAGCACCACATGATACACCTCCCCGCTGCTCGTCCAAATTCTGGTTGTGTTCTCATTATAGATCCTAGACTCGTGGGCTGTTTCCCCAGACCTTCATAAATCGACTGTCAATCTCTGGACACCTACCCCAGCTACCACAGGTTGACAATCCTTTATCCGAAATCCTTGAGGCCAGAGGCATTTCGGTTTTCGGAATTTTTCGGTTTTCAGAATGGTTAGGGTTTTTTTTTTTTTTTAGCCCACCCGGGCATAGATCACTGACCCACATTGGGGCCTGGGGGTCTAAAATATAATAAAAATTATAATAATAATAATAATAATAATTCATAGGTCTAGGTCGTGTTTCTCAATTTTGATCTTTTTTTCATTCTTGTATTTCTTAACTGTACTGTATTATTATTTCATTATTACAGTATTATTGTTATTATTATTATTATTAATTTTATTATTATATTTTATTATTATTATTATTATTGTAATCATTATTATTTTATTTTGGTGTATAATTATTAAAATTTTTATTTACTTTGAATAATTATTATTACAGTGGGGTATGCTATAACGAACGGATCCTACTATGAATATTCCTATAACGAACGGTTTTACCTATAAAATTGATAATGCTATAACGAACGCAACTCCTACAACGAAAACTATAATTTTTTTTTTTTTTACTAATTTATTGTTTCTGTATTATAAGTATTAATGATATTCTTTATTTCAGGGGTTTAGATGCATATTTATGCACTTTTTTACAATTTAATATTATGTTTTTCAGTGTTAAGTGGTTGTATTTGGGGGCCTGGAATGGATTAATCCTATAACGAACGAATGCTACAACGAACAAGGTTCTAGAACCAATTAGATTCGTTATAGCATACCCCACTGTATTATAATTATTATTACTATTACAATTTTGCCCCCCAGGCCCCGATGTGGGTCAGTGATCTGTGCCTGGCTGGGCTAATAGTCCCTGTTAAAAAAAAATAAATACATAAATAAAAAATAAAAAATAAAAAAAATGCCCCACAAAAAAATTTCGGTTTTTAGAACTTTTCGGTTTTCGGAATTTCGGATAAAGGGTTGTCAACCTGTACCACGGCTGCCACGTCATCGCCAGTTCCTCTCCACCGTCTGTGCCCCGGTGTTTCTCCTGTGTAGCACGACATCGGCCTTCGCTCGAGTGAGGAAGCTGACTTGACCTCCCCCCCTGAGAGTGGATCACTGCTTTCCAAAACCTTCCCCAGGGGCACTACCGTAGGAAATATCTGTTCATTGTTTGATTCCCTTAACTGTTTGACTCCATTAATTGTTTGATTCTCATAATTGTTTTACTCCCTAATTGTTTTTTGATGTTTGTTTGAGTGGTGTCAGAGTTTTGTGTTATTTTTATAGTAAAGAGATGTCAATCTCAAACGGTTGTTTGTTATCCCTCGGAAAACCATGGTTCTTGACTTTCCATTTATAAGATCCTGATTAGGATGGCAAGGGATTTCTATCCCTAAGTCCCAGGACTTTACACAAGTACAGTAGAAACTCGATAAATCAGACTAATTGGGCCAGACCCCAGTCCGAAAAATAACACTTGTTTATCTGAACTGTTTAAAGAAAATCAGTTATGTTATTATGTACTACACTCAACAACTAAGGTCTTTTAATGTAGAACAAGATTATTAAAAGAATATTATATCAACAATAAAAAAATGTGAAATGGAACTAACTCTCTGGATTGAGAATCTCACTTAAGTCTGGTTGTCAAGAACTGTTTACACCGAGATTGTTATTTACTGTAAAGTGTTATACGTAAGTAACCACAGAATCTGTTTTTTGAATAAAGAGAAATCTGTATACTGTACAGCACTATAAAGATAAAAATAAGAACAAATAAACGTAGTATATATTGTATGTGGAAGACGAGTGTTTATCTGGGAGCAGCTGGCAGAGGGGATGGGGATAGCACAGGTGGATGGCTCCCTTCCCATCTCTCCCCAAAAATTCCTTTAACGTTTCTTTATTAATTTTCACTATAATTCTCATTTGGTGCGAGGATGATAAAACATTATCCCAAAAGAATCAACTTTTCTGAAAAAAGAAACCCACACTGAACATGCCTCATTTCATACTCATTTGTTTACAAAGAGCAAACAGCTGATCGGCTTAGTAAATTAGTACAGTACAGTTGTGTATTTATCACCACTTAAATACAATTGCAGTGTATCTATCATCACTTAATAAATACTATTTTAGTTTATTTATCACCACTTAATAAGTAATATTGTCGGGTAAGGTATTAAGTATCTGCATATACCCTGGTTTTCTCATTAACCATTTGTCTAATTCTATTCTCATTAACCATTTGTCTAATTCTACAAGTAGCCAAACTGAGTCATTACATAACACTCAAAGGCAGTAAATAACGTTTTTATGAAGGTATCTTCATATCAGATCCTATACAGTGTGTTACAGTGACCCCTGTTGTAAGCTGGCCTGCTGAAAGCTCTCACATGAATGCATCATGTTATATTAATCATGATGAACCATAAACCATAAGAGGCCAATCATGAGAATATAATACTGAACCAATAAATAAATAAACCTGACAAACGTGGCAACGCCTGATCAGCCTCAGCCTGCTTACATACTCAAGTGTCTTAGTTCTCAGTAGGCCTATAGCAAATCTCATTAGACCATTGTACAGTATTCAGTATTTTTATTCTTTTTTTTTTTAGTATTTCTGGTGACCATAATCCAGAAAAAGCGAATTCCAATGTACTGAAGTCCGATTTATCGAGGTTTTACCGTATGTTCACCACATGGCCTTGACAAAAAGACAAAGTATAGTGGAAATACATAAACATTAACCTACACAGTGTGATACTCCAGCAATGGATCCTATATGTTTGACTTGAGTTCAAATCTAGAAATGTTACAGTACTGTACTTACTTTTATGGACCTCCATGAGACTCTTAAGGTGAGTTTGAAGATGAGACTTCATGCCTGCTCGTGCTTTGTGCTCACTACCAAAGCTCTGGAAGTATTTGGAGCAAGCCGCAGGAAGCATGCCACAGGTATATGTGAACCTTTTCCACATTTCGTTGGACTCAAACTCAGCAAACAGCTTAACAAGCAAGTTGTCTGTCATGCCTGCTACGTGCTCTAAGGTCAACAACTCATAGTCACTTGGCTTGCGGCTTGCTGCACTACTGGCCTGTATAGAAATGGAGTGATGAAGCTATAAATTGCAGGTTTATATTTCATCTTATAATAAAACAGGATAAATATACATCCTGAAAGTACACATGCTAAAGCAGAGATGCCAGTCATAATGCCCCCAAAAACTTCATCAGCTGCCACTAACAATAAGAATTCACCTCATATACAGTACTGTACATGCAAACTCTGACAAATACAAGTGGTAGTTAAGAAATAAGTCACCATAATTCAAACATTAGGACACCAATTTGATAATCTAAGTTATTTATGCAATATATTTAAAGAAATGAATGTGAATTACTTAGCAAAATACATGACTATGAAAATCAGGATTCATCATGGATTTAAAAAAATCAGATAGGAGAAAAAATAATTGATAAAATTAAGCTCCGGGAAACTCAGGTTTAACGGTGGTTGTGCACTCTTGGCAGTGTTAATCCAAGTTGTGTGTGTAAAGCTGGTTGGTGACGGTATCAGAAAATAACTTTTATGGCCTACAGTCCTTTAAAAGGTGACCTAAGGAACACAAACACACTGAATACCCTATTACAGTGATGTGGGGAACAATATTTCAGAAGCACGTGTAAATAAACCATATGATATACAACAATCTTCACCCAGTCATCCTTGGAACTTTTTTAAGATATTCAACAGTGTGGTGGTTGTCTACATGTGGCCAAAGAGTCTCTCAGTAAAATATCCATCTGCCATACCACCACTTCCATATCCTGGATAATATGCAAAAGAAATTAATATAATTTACAGTTTCCATTAACTCAATAAACATGGGGAATACATTCTTGAAAACTCCTATGGTTATCAAAATTCACAAATCTAACTAGTAAGATGTGTTCCTAGATGTCCAAAAAAAATTAACCCCCAAAATCTTAACTTTTCACAAAGATATGAACAATTTTAAAGTCCTTAAATGATACCACACTATAACTACTCTGGCAACTACACCAAATGGTGATATGTTTGTTGCCACCTAGACTAGGCAATTAATTGGGTCTTGTGTACTGACTTCCATCTTCAGCCCAGCCCTTAAAGCTCATCAATAATGGCATTTACAGTGGTCCCTCGGTTAACGAAAAGGTTCGATTAACGAAATTTCGGTTAACGAATTAGCTCCCATAAGAATTTTCAGTTCGATTAACGAACAAAACTTTGATTAACGAAATCCTTACGACAAACAAGTTTTGTTGTGCGCATCAGGTGATCGGCTAGTCCGCCAATACAGTAATTGGTTCTATGGTTACGTTCGTTTCCAGTGGAGTAAATATCAAGAAAGTTGGTCTCTTGAATATTTCTGCATTTTTTATATTAAAATTATTGGTCACACTGAAATTTAGTTAACATATTGATAATATAGACAGTACAGGGAACAGGTTTTTTGCACCCATCAGATGATTGAATCACCCAAAAAGAATTCTCAGTTTAACTTTGTTTACAGTGGAGTGAACATTGATTTTGTTGGTCTCTTGAATATTTTTGCATTTTTACATTAAAATTATTGGTCATTCTGAAATTTAGTTAACATATTGATAATATACAGTGCAGAAATTAGTATGAAACATGAAGAAGGCATAAGAACCAATGCACTCTGTAAAGAATATGGCATGTCATCATCAACTGCCTCTACAATTAGCTGTTTCATGCCGGTAATACGACACACCTCAAAGTAAGTATCCTATTGTTTTTCATTTATTATTGTACAGTATAAAACACACAGACACACCGACGGGTCAAGACAGGTCAGACACACCTGGCGAAGTTCAGCAGCAGCCATGTCAACTGCTATGTTGGCCCATACCAACTCCCTCCCCTGAACCCTCCTCCCCACCGGAATATCAACAAGTTCTCGCCAGAAGTTACAATTTCATTTGGGAAAGGAATGGAACCAGTGTTGAATAGTGGTGAACAGTGCTTAAGTCAGTGAAAAACAACTCGACAGTTGAGTCTTACCCAAGCTAACCTTCACACAGTGAGGTCCCAGGTACCCAGTGATAATTCCCCTGAGACTCCACGATGGAGAAGCCTGGGACCACACCTCACCCACTTGAGTAAGTGAAGTCCTGTGACAACTGACCACGTTGTGTCCCCATGATGCTACGACACCACATAGTGAATGAGTTGCTACAGCATCATGTGAAGTTCCTCATAACACCATCTGTGAGGGAATTACTACACCACGTGATGCCCCTCATAACACCAACTGTGAGGGAATTACTACACCACATCAGGCCCCTCATACACCATCTGTGAGGGAATTACTACACCACATCAGGCCCCTCATACACCATCGGTGAGGGAATTACTACACCACATCAGGCCCCTCATAACACCATCTGTGAGGTAACTACTACATCATCAGGCCCCTCGTAACACCATCTGTGAGGGAATTACTACACCGCGTCAAGCCCCTCATAACACCACCTGTGAGGGAACTACTACTCCAAGTGATGCCCCTCATAACGCCATCTGTGAGGGAGTTACTACACTACGTGCCTGCTGTTCAACACCTCAGCTTACATGATCTACGTGTGTAAACATTAATCTGTATGTTCACTGTATGTTCCTTCACCTTTCTCTAATGAAGGCTTTTCTTAAACCACCAATGTATGTAATAAGTCATTTATGTCCAATGTTCATTTTCAGCCTTCGGGCTGCAGAATTTTTCAATAAACTGTTTATTATTATTACTATTATTATTACACACACACAGAGTCCTCGACTTACAACCTACCCGGCATACGACCGCCTCAGTCGTACCAAATATTTTTCAAACTCCGAACGTATTTTCTAGGACCGAAATGCTTCCGTCCCGTACAAGTGTCCCGTAGGCTGGGTCACCTCGTGGTGTACAGCGTCCACGCAGTTGCTCGCTCAGTTGGTGTTTGGCTGTCGATGTTGTCGGTAGTGACTGCGCTGTGTACTGACAATATTTTAGTTTCTAATTCACTTCAGAATGACTGGCAAGCGTAGAAGTGAGAGTTCTTTTGGTGCTCAGAAGCAAAGCAGACAGTCAATTACTTTTGAGATGAAAATGAAAATAATAATGCAATATGAAAATAGAAAACCGGTAGCAGCCATTTCACGCAACCGAGGCTTCTCGCACTCGCCGATATCGACAATAGTTAAGGACAAGAAACGAATTCGTGAGGTAGTGAAAGGATCAGCACCTATAAAGGGAACAATAATAACGGAAAAAAGTTAAGGATCCTATTCATGAGATGGAAAAATTACTTGTGGTGTGGATGGAAAATCAGATACAAAAGGGTGTACCCTTAAGCCTTCTAACCATAGAGGCTAAGGCAAGAAGCCTTTTAGAAAGCATGAAAGAGCAGGCAGGTGATGAGTGCGACCAAAACTTCACAGCAAGTCATGGGTGGTTCCAAAGTTTAAGAAATGTTAAAGTTTGCACAGTGTAAAGGTGAGTGGAGAAACAGCAAGTGCTGATGTTGGTTCTGCCGAAGCTTTTAAGGAGGAGCTAGATCATGTCATCGCGGAGGGAAATTATTTGCCTGAGCAAATATTTAATGTGGATGAAACTGGATTATTCTGGAAGCGTATGCCAGAATGGACATACATCCACAAAAAAGAGAAAAGCATGTCGGGATTCAAGGCATTCAAGGACCGAATCACACTTCAGTTGGGGAAGGAATGTAGCTGGTTTCAAGATATCATTCAGAGAACCCAAGGGCTTGTAAACATGTCAGCAAGCGCACACTGCCAGTGTTTTACAGCAGTAATAAGAAAGCCTGGATGACCCTAGTACTGTCTGAGGATTGGTTCATGAATTGTTTCATTCCACGAGCCAAGGAGTATCGTCTGCAACAAGGGGTTGCGTTCAAGATTTTATTAATTTTAGATAATGCTCCGGGACACCCACCACACTTGGACAACATGCACCCTAATGTTAAGGTAGTGTACATTCCACCTAACACTACCTCTGTCATCCAACCCATGGATCAAGGTGCTATTGCTGCTTTTAAAGCTTATTATTTACGTACGACCTTCACTCAGGCTGTTGCTGCTACTGAAGGTGAGAAAATGCTCAGACAGTTTTGGAAGGACTACAACATTTTGAAATGTATAAAGAACATAGCTGCAGCATGGGATGAGGTTACAGGTCAGTGCATGAATGGAATATGGAAGAAAGTCCTGAAAAGATATGTAAACAATTCAAAGGATTTAATGAAGATGAAGCAATTTCTGAGTAACAAGATAGTGGAGTTGGGTAAACAGATGGAGTTAGAAATTGATCATGAAGATGTTGAGTAGATGGTGGAAAGTGTAGCAGGAGAGCTAAGTAACAAGGATCTTATTGAACTGGATGCAGAGAAAATTGCAGAGGAAGAAGAGAATCAAAATGTAGAAGAAGAACCTGCACCCACCAAAAATTTTCAATGAAACAAATGGCAGAGGCATTCGCTACTATTTCTAAGGGGATGCAAATGTTTGACGAAATGGATCAAAATGTTGAGCATTTTGCAAAAGTTGACAGAATGATCCAAGATGTACTTGCTTGCTACAGGGAGATTTACTTTGAAAAGAAAAAGCAAACTGTTCAGTCTAAATTGGACATATATTTTACAAGTCCCCCATTGCTGTCTCCTCACGCCCCACCACGGCTGCCTCTTCACTCCCTAAAGATGATCCAATACCTTCAACAAGCAAGTATCACCTGTATGTTAACCTATCTGAAGAAAGCATATACAGTGACCCCTCCGTTAACGAACTCAATCCGTTCCAGAAGGTCGTTCGTTAACCGAAAAGTTCGTTAACCGAAACCATTGTTTCAATGGGTTTTTGGGTAATTGGTTCCAGCTCACCGAAAATTTCCTAAATTCAACAAAAATGGTAGAAAAGTTCACTTACTTTGAGCTGTGTATGTAGAAGGCTCCTGGATGATGATGATGATGAGAATTAGAATGGGAGTGGAGGAGAAGGAAGAAGAGAAGGCATTGGGGTGGAAGAGAAGTCACCCCATGGCGCCATTTCACCCATAATATTTTAGCTCTCTTGGTGTAATTCAAGATTATTTTCTTTAAATCAACACTGCACTGCATTATATATTGTCAATATGTAAAATATATTTCAAAATGACCAATAATTTGCTTGGAAACACAGAAAAAAGGCATTTAGTTGAAGAGAGTCTCAAACAAGATGTTACCTCCACTGAAAACAAAGAGAGACTAACGCCTGTTTGCTGTGTTAAGAGGCTGGATGCCGCGCATTAAACTAGTCACTTTACCTTTAATTATGTTCAATAATTGTTAAAATGACTAAAAAATTGAATATTAAACTTTTAAAATTATTTAATAGTATAAACTTCTTGATATTTACTAAAATAGTAAGGAATTTAAGCCCTATAACCGATTAATGTATTGGCGGACTGATACTAAAGCTGGTTGCCCGGTCAGTGCTAGCGAAAACATGTTGAGGTCAGTTCGTAAGAACTTCGTTAACCGAATTTTTTTTCGTTAACCAAATTGAAGATTCTTATGGAAGGCAGTTCGTTAATCGAAATTACGTTAACCGAGGTGTTCGTTAAACGAGGGGTCACTGGATATGGACTAAAAATGAAGTATATATATGTACCTCGCGTTTCATACCAGCTGGATTCGGTAAAATGCTACTGACACCACATAAGAGGCACGGGCAGTTTCCCAATGAGGTTCACGGCGCCATCAGCTCGATGAACAGGCTTTGTGTGAAATATAACAGAGTCTAGAACTGCTTTTAGTGTCCTTGTGGCCTAGCCGGTAAGCGTTCCCTAGTCCCACGCAGTAGGTCGAGGGTTCGGTTCCTGGCTGGTGAGGTCGTTGATTTTACTGTATGTTCAAAATCCGCGTGTTATATGGACTAAAAATGAAGTGTATACACTGTATATATATATATATATATATATATATATATATATATATATATATATATATATATATATATATATATATTATATACATACACAGTATTACCCCGCTTTACGCGGTTTTTTTTTTACGCGTTTCCACGTTTACGCGGTACCCTGCCAGACCCGGAATGCTCACTTTATGCGGTGCATATACTCTTTTACGCGGAGAGCGGCGCGGACAGGGTGCGCACAAGGTCGCCCAGTCATCAAAACATTACCGAGTTCTTCACCCACCACAGCCGGCCCAAGTCAGTGATAGTGAGGATATGGACTTGTATGGACTTTTGAGGGGTTTGACAAAGAGGCCCTGCAAGCCTCTGTGGTGGATAGTGATGCAATTGATACAAGTGATACAGGTGAGGGCCAATAATCTGCCCTCTGTCTCGGAACCAATCCTCCATCCCCGTGTGCCCAGCCATCTTTTCTACTAATGTAAGTGTTAAAAAACCTAATATCATTGATATTTCTTTTAATTATTAATTGCGTGTGCATACCATCATAAAATTAAAAAGTTATTTTTACTACAACATCGGTATTGTGTCTGAAAAAGTGGAGTTTGGGGGTCGGCCCAGTCTTTATTTCAATTAATCCCATATGTTCTGTTGTTCACTTTACGTGTTTCCCGCATTACGCGGGCCTCCGTGGGTTCAATTGACAGTGTAAAGCGAGGTTTCACTGTATACACAGTAAAGCCTCCAATAACAACAGTTCAACCAACAACTTTTCAGATTTAAGACCCTGGTTAATTTAGGGCCCAATTCAATTTAGTAGGTCCTTATTCATTCATATTTACGACCAAAATATAATAAAAATAAATTAAATTACATTTTCATATAAATAATAACTAAATCCTGATATATATTATATAAAAAAAATTAAGAGCGCCTTCCGCAAAGAAGCTGCCTTGCTAATGAGTGGTAAACAACAGTCGGAGCTTGGCGGCCTTTTGTTTTCACGCATCTGGAACAGGAGAAAAACTTTCTCAGGTTTCTTACAGCATTTTTGCATCCCTACTCATCATAAGCAAGAGAGCAAGTGATGGTAATGTTGTTTCAAAAGCTAATAGAAAGTGTATAAGCTTACCCCTTGAAATGAAACAAGAGATGCTTGAAATAATCAAGTGGTGCTCGTACCTGTGAATTCATGCGTAGGTTCAACTGCCACGAATCAACCAATTATTCCATTAAGAAGCTCAAGGAAGCTTTAACTGCTTCTGTAAATGTATTCTCAAGATTTTCTAGAAACAGGACGTTCTCCGATACCTCACAACGACACCTACTGCTTGTTATCACAGAACATTACCTTCACAAGTGGTTGGAATGAAGCCATGAGCAAGGAGACCTGGCTGGGCCACAAATAAGGCATCAAGCACGTGTTTCTTATGCTGCCGTTGCACATTAGAAACTTGATAACTCTCCACCACTGTTCAACGCTTCTGTTGGTTGGTTGGCTGCCTTTAAGAAGTGATATGAAGTCAAGTGTTGCAACTACCATGGGGAGAGAGCATCGGTTGATGTCATAGCAGCAGAAAAATATCTACTTGTCTTTCAAGCTCTTGTGTAAGAGGGTGGTTATTGCAGACTAGATCTTCAATTGTGACAAAACTGGTAGTTTCTGGAGGCGCTCACCTAAGACCACTTTTATTGCCAAGGATGAAAAACAGGCAAGGGGTGTAAAGACTTCAAAGGACAGGATTACCGTTTTATTCACCATCATGCCAATACAGCTCCTCTCCGACTTACGACGGGGTTAGGGACCGACATCCAGGTCTTAAGCCGAAATGATCATAAGTCGAAAATGCTTAAATAATACATAGAAAATCGAAAATGGGTGTCTCTTTTTCTTCTCAGCACCACAAAACACTCATTTTTAAGCTTCTCAGCCATTTTAAAGTGAATTACAGATGAAAATTTTGTCTGTGTACTGACTTTCGGACTCGAAAATACGTAATTTGACCAAATTTTGGTAAGACTGAGGCAGGTTGTAAGTGCGGGTGGACGTATGTCAAGTAGGTCGTAAGTCGGGGAGGAGCTGTATGTCGCAGCTCAATGTTTATTGGGTCTAATAAGAAATCTTGGGTTACAATGTTTTTATGCACCGTTTGACAAGCACTTTGTTTCTGACACCCAACAGTACTGCAGGAGGAAGAACATTGACTTCAAAGTGATCCTGGTGATGAATAATGCTCCTGGTCGCTCTTTAAGTTTCTAATGGGAAGTCACCCTAATGTTCAAATTATCTTCCTTCCTCCTGACACCACATCGCTTCTGCAGTCACTTGATCACGAACTCATCAGAACGGTAAAATCTCGATGATGCGAATAGATACGTTCCTTGGAGTCTGCTCGTTTGACGGAGGGAATAATCCATGGGTTAAATGGGGATGCATTCCCGAGCACCAACAACACCGACGGATAATTTTTTCTAACCAGGATAGAGGTGCATACACACAACCATAGAGAATTATACAATACAGTACTATACTGTAATTATTTAACTGGTACAAAAGCACAAAAAAAGGGGAAAATAAACACATACAGTACAATAGTAAGATTTACTTAGGTAGACAGCAGTAAGTGTGATTGTCACAGTTACATGTTCTGTCTATGTCTCCTGATCACTGGAGGAAGGAAAACAAGGACAGGAACCTTGAAGATTGGTGCAAAACCAACCACCCATCACTAGTAGTGAAAGTGGTGCCGACAGCAATTTCACCACGTTCGCGTCTACCACTGCTTGCATCATGGGCACTACCACCACTGCTTCCAGCACTCGTGCCATCACCACTAGCACCTTGTTCCACACTCTCACCGTCACCAATAGTAACTCATGCGTCATATTCACCCTTACACTGCCTCCACAATGGACGTGCCTTTTCCTTAAGGAGAGTGGTATGTTGGCCTGGTTCTGGTTTTCCACCCAGACTCATAGTAACCTCACCATCTTCTACATAACACAATCATGACTACGAGTAGCCTGCACACTCTCCTCCATTAGTTAATCTTTCTTCCCTTTCTCTTCGCCGCAATGTTGCTTCACTCTCTCTCTTTTACAGGTACTTTAACGGGCAATGTTCGGTGGATTTGGCATCCTGTGTACCGCCGGCAAGGCCGAGGGCTCATAATACATGTTTTGCCGGCGGTGCCCACCATTACTCTATGGATGTCGGTCACACAGAAATGGAAGCCTCAACCCCACGAAAGAAAAGGAAGCCCAACTGAACAGCAGACCAGAATTTATTATTGGTGGATGCCATCGAGAAGAAAAAGTTAATACTGAATAGAAGCTTCAAGCCTTTCCTGAATAATAAAGACAAAAAAGAGGGGGTGGCTGGAAATCACCATGAGAGTCAATGCTGCATTTCCTGGTGTGGTGAGATCAGTGGCAGAGTGTGAGACACGCTGGTTCTCAGTATTGTTCAAGCCAAGAAAGACTATCTCTGCTATAAAAAGGTAATACACACACTATATTCAATATATACACACTACCTATATTCATTAAATATATCTCTCCTTTCCCAATAAATGCGTAGCCACTGCTGATGTTGTTGTTGGTTCGCCATGGTATCAACTAACAGATGACTATTACGGGACTTATAAGTGCTCCCGAGGTTTTTTAACTTAACAGATCTATTAAGGCCTTTAAAATTGGGTGTTCACCAAGGCCAGGGTTGAGGTAAGGCTGGGTGATAGGACACAGACATTCCACCACCACAACACTCCGAGACTCATAGCACACGAGCATGGAAGGAAATTTTAATGAATTTTGACATGACATGCACCTGCATAACAAAATTTCATTCATAATATTGTTGACACAATATTTCATATCCAAGACATTATGAAGTGAAATTTAAAAACTAAAAGCAGCAGTAGACAGGAAACATGGCAAGTGACCAAGAAGTAGTCACTAATGATGACACACGGCCAGGCATCTACGCTGAGGGTCGAGGTCTTCGGCATAGTCGCTGCTCCGGACCAGACAAAAATTGTTCGGGTGATACCATGATTAATGTGAATCGTAACATTCCAAGCCAAAATACTCCAATGTAGTTACTGATACACCAATAAATATTGTAAACATGACTACAGTCTCTCCTCGACTTACGACGGGGTTCTGGACCGACTACTAGGTTGAAAGTCAAATTGGTCGTAAATCAAAAAGGTGAAAATAATACATAGAAAATCTAAAATGGGTGTCTCTTTTTCTTCTCAGCACCACGAGAACTCTCACTTATACGCTTGCCAGCCAATTTAAAGGGAATTACAAACAAAAATTTTGTCAGTACACCGTGCAATCACTAACGTCAGGACTCGAAAATAGGTAATTTGAAAAATATTTTATACGACTGCGGCCATCGTATGTCCAGGTGATCGTAAGTCCAGTAGGTTGTAAGTTGAGGAGTACCTGTACAGTGATCCCTCGGTTAATGATTTACCTTCCATAAGATTCTTAACTTCGGTTAACGAGCAATCCCTCGATTAAGGAGTTTTTTATGAGCCGACTTCAACATGTTTTCGCTTGCATTTGGCGGTCCACCAGCTGTAGTATTAGTCCGCCAATACAGTAATCGGTTTTAGGGCTTAAATTCCTTACCATTTTAGTAAATATCAAGAAGTTTATACTATTCAATAATTTTAAAAGTTTAATATTAACTTTTTTAGTCATTTTAACAATTATTGAACATAATTGAAGGTAAGGAAACTAGCTTCTGGCGTGCCATCCAGCCTGTTAACACACCAGACAGGCGTTAGTCTCTCTCTGTTTTCAATTTGAAATTTATTTTACATATTGACAATATATAATGCAGTGCAGTGTATGGGTGAAATGGTGCCATGGGGTGACTTCTCTTCCACCCCAATGCCTTCTCTTCTCCCTTCTCCTTCACCCCCATTCTAATTCCCATCATCATCATCATCATCATCATCCAGGAGCCTTCTACAAACACACCTCAAAGTAAGTGTACTTTTCTACCTTTTTTGTTGAATTTAGGCAATTTTCGGTGAGCTTGAACCAATTACCCAAAAATCCATTGAAACAATGGTTTCGGTTAACGAGTTTTTCAGTTAACGAGCAACCTGCTGGAACGGATTGTGCTCGTTAACCGAGGGACCACTGTATATGAATTCCTAGTATTGTATGTGTTACCGCAAGCAGTATTGAGTAGGATGACATATAAACAAACAGTATGTTAGGCTGTAAGTCATGTCATGTTTATTGGGTGTGCCTGCCCGCATACAGTATATATTATATAGAGTATTGAGATGGTGGAGAGGGAGAGACCCGGAGGAGGTTGAAGCGTGTAAGGGGAGCTTGTTTATGTATAAACACCTGACTCAGCCATCGCCTGGGCAGGGGACACAGGTTGGCACTGTAGTTATCCAGATCATAGAGGCAACACCTAACATGGTTCCTCTGTAGTTATCCAGATCATAGAGCCAAGACCTAACATGGTTCCTCTGTAGTTATCCAGATCATAGAGGCAACACCTAACATGGTTCCTCTGTAGTTATCCAGATCATAGAGCCAACACCTAACATGGTTCCTCTGTAGTTATCCAGATCATAGAGGCAACACCTAACATGGTTCCTCTGTAGTTATCCAGATCATAGAGCCAACACCTAACATGGTTCCTCTGTAGTTATCCAGATCATAGAGGCAACACCTAACATGGTTCCTCTGTAGTTATCCAGATCATAGAGCCAACACCTAACATGGTTCCTCTGTAGTTATCCAGATCATAGAGCCAACACCTAACATGGTTCCTCTGTAGTTATCCAGATCATAGAGCCAACACCTAACATGGTTCCTCTGTAGTTATCCAGATCATAGAGCCAACACCTAACATGGTTCCTCTGTAGTTATCCAGATCATAGAGCCAACACCTAACATGGTTCCTCTGTAGTTATCCAGATCATAGAGCCAACACCTAACATGGTTCCTCTGTAGTTATCCAGATCATAGAGCCAACACCTAACATGGTTCCTCTGTAGTTATCCAGATCATAGAGCCAACACCTAACCTGTTTTCTCTTGAGACTTTCAACACGTAAGTTTAACTGGTACTTATTGTGTACACAGGTAGACTGTGTCCATTCCATCGTTTATCATTGTGACAACATAAAATATGGCAAATTAAGTACCTGTACTCATTGTAAGTGTTAAGATTAGACAAATTACATAGCTATGATTGTTATGTAATTATATATTGGATTATACACTTATGTATGATTGCCTATGTATGATTTATTTCAAATACTGAACTAAAATTAATTGAATTCAACAGGTTTGACCAAATTATAACGTTCGAGTTTAACGTGAAGAGTCTGATTAACCTTTAAACGCTCAGAAAGCGTTTACAGTATGTGTGAAACCATAATATTCCCAGGGTTATGGCAATATCTATACATGTATAGGTTTCACCTTGTTGACTGACCGCTCACTCCCTCTTGACGAAATTCGGCTGCCAGCCACCCTTTATCAGTGGTAGAAATTCACATACACTCAGTCGCCCAAGGTGACCAAAATATCATAAGGGCAACAAGATTTTACTATTTTGCTGGTCTGGGATCACCCGATGGGCGAGTGGGCCGATGACAGTGGTAAGGCACACTCAATGTGTATAAGAGCTTCATATAGGGAATACACTATTAATGCTAGTTATCTTAATTGTATCACCGGTATTGTAAGAGGAAGGGAAACCCATTTTCTGTATATAACACTTTATATGAAAATGAAAATAAAATATATACACTCAATGATATAATGTAGTGTGATAAAACTGGACAAATGAGTTGGTGCAATGCCACCTAGAACACCAGGCCGGTTCAGGGATTGTATGACGTCACACACAGATACACCGCTATTCATGTCGGTGTATGGAAACCGTGCATTGTAATGAATAAACGCAGTCTAATTAAGTAGATATACAATTATTATTGAGGAATTCCTTTCTATACATAATATATAAAAGCAATGACGGCAAAATTTAATACCTGAATGTAAAATAGGCAAGAATAAAAACAATTGGCATGTGATGAAAACTGCCTTTCCATCAACAATCACACCATTTATTATCAAAAACAATTTTAAGTAAATATTCAGATTATCACCGATACAAACAAGATATCAAAAAATAATAACGCGTACGAAATTTGACAACCAATTCACACATACATTAAAAATCAAATAGTAATTGACTCTTGTATTATAGAACAAAGTGAATTATAAAGATATAGTATCAGAATTTGGTCAAGGTTAAAAGCTTTCACATTCTTATTTTTTACTCTAACGTTATCATTATTTCTTTTGCATAAATTATATATTATTATTAATATCCAATTAGGAAGCACTGGTGGAACTACACCAGGTTTCAGTCGAAGTCGATCCAATTATAGTTCGTCCAGTGTGTTCATCGAAATAACTTGGTGACCGTTGATAATAATCAGAGGATTTTAAGTGCAGTTCACAAACCCAAACACAACAAGTTCACTTGTTAGTTATACAATATGAGAATTTTTATAGTCTTTTATTCAAAATAAGTGGATGAATATGGTTTACATTTGGATTAGGATATAATTTTGATATATTGGTACGTTCCAAATAGCTTCATCACAATGGAATGTGCTCCATGCAATTAATTTAGTTAATATGTGATTATTCCAGTGTTGGTTTATGATTTAACATGGTTACTACTAGTAAATAAATGTCCCTCGGTAAATAGAACTTTGCATTAACCCGGTAAGTGCCAATGTTTAATGTTTCTTGACAAATTGTTTAACGGCTAGTAAAAATTAGGACAAGTAAATTTTCGAATCTACTAGTCCTGCAGGCGACTATGAAAAAATGGTGAATTTCTACCCGCTTATATATGCTGCCCTGATGAGTCATGTGTAATACGAGGACTAACACCTAGTGGTTCCAAGCCAGTGTTTTGGGACCGGGCAAAGTTTTTCATGCTCCAATCTTAACATGTTATTGTTATGTGTGGCAACACTGTTATGAATACATTTGTAATGCAAGTTCCTGCCATGTCAAAGTTGGTAATAAGTTCCTTCCTGTGCTCGTGTGCTATGAGTCTCGGAGTGTTGTGGTGGTGGTATGTGAACCTCATCATCCTAGTGCCTCGTTACCACATTGCTGAATTAGTCTGCGTCCGATCACCCAGCCTTACCTCAACTCTGGTCTTGGCGAACACCCAACCAGGGGGGTGTCGAAACTTTGGATTGTGACTGTACTAGTAGTGCTTAACAGAAAAATGTCAACCTTAACATCTGTTTGTTAGCACTTAAAAGTTTTGTGTCTACCAGCCCAGGTCTATACCAAACTGCAGTAACCGCGAGTATCTCGACCATTATACTGACACACTGTGTAGCTATACAAGGCAGAGTATACAGTACAGGTCTATGATCTACAATACTGTACAGTACATGATCTTGAATACCCATAAAGTAGAAAAGTTAAAACAATATACCTTTGCTTTATATGTTGGGTTTGAGTCTGTGACAGAAGGGTCAGTGTGAAGAGTTACAGAAGCCACCTCAGCCAGCATGTTAAGCATTGAGAGAGCATCAGGACCTGCACAGCTCACACCCCCTGTGCGCACGCCCTTTACAGGTGAACGTGTGCGTGGTGTGGATACAGGGGAGTCTTCTGGACGGGGTGCCATATTTCTGTGTACTGTATGATAAAAGAAAATAATTAGAACAGTACTGTAAATACACACTTGGGTATACAAGCCACAATACTTTGTGAGATGGAGCTATATTGTAGAACTATGTGCAGTCAAAAGGTAAATACAATTACAGTACAGTACTTTATGTATATAATTAATCTACTTACATCCTACATATGGTATTAACTTTCAAACATAATGAACCATTTTATAATGTCACTTGATTATAAAATGCCTTGATTTTCTAAAAGTCCTCATTTGGAGTGAGGAAAGACTTGTCTACCCTTCAATAAGGTGTACAAATCCCATGTATTGACCCAACATGTGCACCGTCTTCCTTTTCTAACATGTTACAATGCTGCTTTATATTGACAGTACAGGTTGTACCTCTCTAGTCCGGCAACCTCGGGATCTGACCAGTGCCGGACCATGGAAATTGCCGGACCATGGAAATTCACCCTTTTCCTGGAAAGATAGTGACTTGTGCTTATGCTTGGAAGCACTAGCACCTAGCACCACTTTCTCTGCATCATGGTCTCTTTGAAGACATATTGAAGGGTTAAATGTCGTATAGTAGCTTCTCAAATTTCGCGAGTTTTTAATTCTTAACGTATTTTATTGGAACACACAAAAAAAAAAAAATAAAAAAAAATTTGACGGCGGAAACTTGAATTTCGACGGGTTTGAACGGCCCGCCAACGTGCAGACGACGTGCATAATCGTGTAAACAGCGTCATTTCTCTTATGTACAAAAGATTCATTATTGTTTATTACTGAATGTCTTTCTTATTGAATTAATGTTTATGTGTGCAAAATGAGCAATACAATTCATTAATAATACGTAGAATATTAAAACACACGAGGAAATGACACAGCATTGTATTCGTTGATTACAAAACCAGTGACTGACTGGTTCTACATATAAAACTGAAGAAAATAAGACCATGGCTGTAGCTGTAGTAAAATTAATATGGTTGTTTTAAGTAATGTTATTTAATGTTAATAAATGGAACAATAGAAGTAGCTAACGATAATGGTAAAGAAAAAAGAGAGATCGCATATGTAAGTGCGCATGCGCACACGTGAAAACATATCGTCATTAGTTTACATAAGAATATGAAAGCAACACTTATTTACTGTTCATATATATTTTAATTAATGTTTCTGAATTTGTTTTTATTGAATTAATGTACGTGTGTGCAAAATTAACAATACAATTTATTAATAATACGTGGAATATTAGAGGAGACGAGACGGCTGCCGGCATTGTTTATGTTAAAGCTTACGAAACCAGTGACTGATTGGTTCTACATATAAAACTGAAGAAAATAAGACCCTGAGTTTAGCTGTAGTAAAATTAATGTAAAAAAATTAATATGGTTGTTTGAAGTATCTGTAATGTTATTTAATGTTAATAAATGGAACAATATAAGTAGCTAACCATTAATGGTAAAAAAAAGTGAGACTGCTCGTATGTAAGTGTGCACATGTGAAAATATATCGTCATTACTCTACATAAGAATATGAAAGCAACACTTATTTACTGCTCATATATATTGAAGGGTTAAATGTTGTACTCTGTGTAGACAAGCAGAGAGAGAGAGAGAGAGAGAGAGAGAGAGAGAGAGAGAGAGAGAGAGAGAGAGAGAGAGAGAGAGAGAGAGAGAGAGAGAGAGAGAGAGAGAGAGAGAGAGAGAGAGAGAGAGAGAGAGAGAGAGAGAGAGAGAGAGAGAGAGAGAGAGAGAGAGAGAGAGAGCAGCCGAACTGCCGGATGTAAACAAACCTTAATTTCCCGCGGCTATGTTTTTTTGTTTTTGTTTTTCAAGGGGATTAGCCCACCCGGGCATAGGTCACTGACCCACATTGGGGCCTGAGGGGCAAAAATTTAATACTCCTGTAATAATAATTCACATAAGTAAAAAAAAAAAAAGAAAAAAAAAAAAGAAAAAAAAAAGCTGCCTATCTACCTATTGGACAAACTAAAATCGTTCCTGACCACGGGAGTTTCCGGACCACAGAATGCCGGACTAGAGAGGTACAACCTGTACCATATTAAAACTGTATTAATTAACAAATATTCTCAAACTAAACATAATTGCTAATAAATGCAGTGTTCAACCTTTATCTACATCTTTCAAAAGATGCGTGACTTTGCTGGAGCGCTTCTTAACATTCCATTATCTGCCTGGCAGACGAGTCCATAGTTGTTGCCATACGTGATGACTACGGTCAACCACCACCACCCACGCTGTGATGCCTGTATACTGTATCTTTCTCATTTTTATTTTGTTTTCAATGTTATTTACATGTTATGTATATTATCATAAGGTATATTTTGTAGGAGCATTTTTTCATAATGGAGATATATTTAATGATAATACAGTACAGGTACTCCTCGACTTACGACCACCTGGACATACGGCCGCTGCAGTCGTATAAAATATTTTTCACATTACATATTTTTGAGTCCCAACGTAAATGATCACGCTGTGAACGGACAAAATTTTCGTTTGTAATTCCCTTTAAAATGGCTGGCAAGCTTAAAAGTGAGAGTTCTCGTGGTGCCGAGAAGAAAAAGACACATCCATTTTAAATTTTGCGTATTATTTTCGCCTTTTCGACTTACGACCAATTCGACTTACAACCTGGTCATCGAGACGGAACCCTGTCGTAAGTCGAGGAGACTGTATATGATATTTTTATGTTTGTTTATAATTTTGCAGAGAGTGGCTGCCTAGTGTACAAAATCTGGATACAGGAGGTCCCAGACTTACGAACAAGGTTAAACTTTAAATTTGCAGTATTTTATTTACCTGATGACTTATTTTTTACTTTCATTTACCTGTACTGTATTCTGTCATTATATTCAGGGCAGGATTCAGGCGTGGGCAAAGTGTGCAGCTGCCCAGGGGCCTCCACATATTACAATATTTTATTTATTTGTTTATTCATTTGGATTATTTTTATTTTCATTCTTTAAAATTCATGTTAATCTATCACTTTTGTGTGTGTGTATTGGGAATTTGTACACTATCAATAAATATACAGTTAATTAAAAATTTCTCAATGTTCTAATTTCCTCAATATAACTGCATATGGCTTCAAAATTCTCCAAATAAGTGTTCAAATTTCAAAATTTTCCCGGGGGGTCTTACAGCGTCCCCCGGAACTCCCAGATGTTTAGGCTCGCTTCACTTTCCACCCAAACCTCTTGGGTAGTAATAATGAGGGGGGGCCTCCACAAAGAGGCTGCCCATGGGTGTCCACAGGTCTAAATCCGGCACTGATTATATTTCTTCTTTTCTCTTAAATTAAGTGATTTTAGATGTATATAAGGACTTAGGCTATGATATAGTGGGATTTTAAATATTGTTCTGTAAGAACGGTATGCACATAGCTTGTGTTTCGACTTACCCTGTACATACATTTTCGACTTGAGAAAGTCCTCAGGAACGAAATCCGTTCGTAACCTGGGGGCCCACTGTACAGTAAAATGTCGATATAACACGAGATAGGTTCCAAGAGAGGTCACTTTAAACTGAATTCGCACTAAATCAAAGTGTTGTTTCAATGGAATAATTTAGTTTGGTACTTGAGAGAAACACAAAATACTAAAAAGACTGAGAGTCTACCCAGATGCACCTCAGCCCATCTCCTAGAATAAACAAAACATTGTTTTTTGTAGTGTTATGTTAAAACAAACACTCGTAAATCAACACAGCTAAAATTAAGGGACGTGAAATGGTCTGTTTACTGACTGGGAAGATGGGGAGGGGGGGGGGAGGGAGGTGAGGTGATATGTTTGACAGTTGATGCCAAGGTCTAGTGCTTATTTATTTATGTCCTTAAGAGTGCCTTTAAGTTTTTCTCTTATAAAATGTCACTGAACTGACCTGGGAGAATATAATTAACATTGCTGGAATTCTTATAAGATAGTGATTATGTAGTTTAAATATACACATACAAATTTTAGTTCTAATTAATTTTATTACAAATGGCTAAAATTTGTATCTCTTGTGCAATACATATGACGTTTATATTCAAATTATTCGCTGTCTTGCAAGGATTTTAGCAATGCAAATTATATTCTCCTAACTTTAGTCTGTGATGTTATATAAGATAAAAACTGTAAGCCTATAACCACCCAACCCTGGGGAGGAGGGAGGTGACAGTGACAGGATTGACAGTTGGCGCTGAAGGTCTAGTGAAGTATTCATTTGTTTATTTATGTTCTTTAGATTGAGTTTTTGTCTGTAAAATGTCATAGAAGAGACCGGGGAGAATATAATTTACAATGCTGGAATTCTTATAAGATAGTGATTAATTTGAATATAATCATGCTATAGTTTGCACTTGACAAAAATTTTAGTAATCATTTAGTACATTATTTTGAGTACAGTACAGTACAGCTTTGCCCTTAGGACAGTGTACCGTACCCAGAGAAACATTAGGCGCAAAATTTTAAATATGATGCACCAGATTAACTCGTGCAAAATAAGAAAGATTCGCTTTAAATTAAAACATTGTCCTTAATTGTGGGTGTCGCTTTAAATCAATAATCCTAAATTAAATCGCTTTAAATCGATGTTCTACTGTAATGAGATAGACACCACTTGGAGCCCCCGCCACCCCAGGCAGACAAAAAGCCTACTGGTACTTTATTAGATTCTCCCAGTGAGCACAATTAATAATTCTGACATAAACCTTACCTATGATTCAAGACTGAGATATCTATCTAAGATTTTGCCGAGATGTTAAGTAAATACTCTGCTCTATGACATTAATTTTTTCTCAGTCACCTATAGAGTCAGTCAACATTATGTATAACTTAGCAGATACTGAGGGGAATTGTGACAACAAGCAGACAGAAAATATGATACTCCAATAAGCTGTCTGTTGCTGGTCTCCACCATCAAGTTTTCTGACTGGTCGTGTACACAGTAACAGTGTTGCCAGATCACATGTGAATTCCCTTGTACACCAATCATGAGTCTTCCCAGATCATACATGAATTTTCTCAGCTGACAATCATGATTGAAAATTTAAAAGTTTGCACTGTCAGTGCAGCATTGGCCACCAAACCCATTAATATTTATGTTTTAGCAATTAAACTTAGGTGCACAATGAAGTACATACAGTTGTTGCAAAATTTTATGGCAAATTTGCCACCCCACTGTAACCAGCCGCCCTTTGGCCAGGGCCTAGTTGGTCTGTTCAGAAATCTGGCCCTGTTGATATAATACTGTAGTACTGTAGTACAGTACATATTCATTTGATGGCATCCACTTGTAGAGAGCTCCTTGAAGGGGAAAAATTGTTTGTAGTTGCAACCTAATACAGGTTGAACCTTGTTAATCTGGGAAGCTCGGGACCAGACCGGTTCCGTATTATCAAAAATTCTGAACCATCGAAGCAGAGATTAAAAAAAGGCCCTGACCGATGTACCACTGTCTAATTTCTTCAGTATAAACACCTTTTCTAAAAAAGTTCATGTCACTTGCTTACATTTCGCTGCATTACAACCACTTCCACTGCTTGCTGCTCTCTTAGGAGGCATATGTAGAGGTAAATTATAAGTACAGCTAGACCCCGACTTACGACGGGGTTAGGGACCCAAATCCAGGTCTTAAGTCCGAATGGTCGTAAGTCCGACAGATAAAAAAAAAAATAAATAAATTAAATAAAAAATCTACAATGAAATACAGTACAGTAAAAGTAATAAATAATGAGCAATGAAATACAGTACAGTGAAAGTAATAAATAATGAGGAATGGATACAGTGTGACTGAGCACTTACCTCTAATGTAGTCGGCTGAATGCACATGGGGCCCCCATAATTTTCTAATTATACATGGAGACTACATTAACTGGATACGTTTCGGTATAGAAAATGCATGTGTCATTTTGAAAAAAAAATTAAAAAAAAAAAAAAAAAGGTCACAACTGCAGCGGTCGTAAGTCGAAGCAGTCGTAAGTCGGGGTCTAGCTGTATTTAAAGGTAAAATACTGGCAACAGCCACTAGAAGTGAGCTATGACAGACATCCCAAACTATCAAAACTGCTGGACTATCGGGTCCTGAATTAGCGGGGTCCAGCCTGTAGTGATATCTATGTTAGCCAAAACAAGTGGTGCAGAGCACTTACGGGAATGACAGATTTTCAGGTAATAAGACGACTTTTCCAAACCCGGAAAAATCCCACATCCCCGGAATGTTTCCGGATGCAGTACGTACTGGGAAAAGTCTCTCAGAATTTTTCAGGAATAGCGCATCACAGTCTCTCCTCGACTTACGACGGGGTTCCAGACCAATGGCCAGGTCGTAAGTTGAATTGGTCGTAAGTCGAAAAGGCAAAAATAATACATAGAAAGTCTAAAAATGGGTGTCTCTTTTTCTTCTCAGCACCACGAGAACTCTCAATTTTAAGCTTGCCAGCCATTTTAAAGGGAATTACAAACGAAAATTCTGTCAGTACACAGAGCGATCACTAACGTCGGGACTCAAATGTCCGGGTGGTCGTAAGTTGGGGAGTGCCTATATTTCATCACCGTAATTTTCCAGAATGATGCATTATTCCATCCCTCAAACCCGGAAAAAATCCCCATCCCAGAATTCTTCTGGGTTCTGGGAAAAGTTTATCAGAATTTCCCAAAAATGCGCCTGATTTTCATGCTCAGAATCTTCCAGAAATTGTGCCCCTCGGAAAATCATTCCCAAACCCATTATTTTCCTGAAAAATTCTGAGCAAATTTAAATTCCGGCTAACGGAGAGTTCTGGCTAAGATGGATTCCAGCTAACAGTTGTATTACTTTACTAGTGTTTTTTGTAAGAAATATAAGATTCTTTTAATTTTTATAGAAACTTGCACTTATGGATACAGTACTGTACTGCTTTAGAATGCTTCCTCTATGGCCAACTCCCTTAAAGAAAGTTCCCCGATGAGCAGGACAGGAAGATGTATGCCAGATCCAGGAACCAAGCATAGTCGGAGTGTAGAAGAGCTGAAAAGAGTTCCAGAGGCAGAATGTGAGTGAGGTCAAGTCAAACCCAAAGGTGAGTAGGCATATTGGACCTGAGGCTTGAAGATGGTAGTTATACAGATTCTGACCAGGATATGGCCGTGGTGCTGAACAAATTTTTTTCATAAGTGTTCACAAAAGAGGATGTGAACAATCTTCCTTCATTTGAGGAAAGACAGTTTGAAACAGAGCTGACCCATATTGTGTTCTCGGACGAAGTTATAAGAAAAACTGTCTAAGCTAAAGATTCACAAAAGTCCCGGCCCAGATTTGGTACACCTCATAGCGTTAAGAGAACTGTGTAACGAGCTTGCGGAGCCCCTTAAGATCCTGTTCTGCAAATACCTGGAGGAGCTAAAGGTTCCCAATGACTGGAAAATGGCTTATATGCATCCAACATTCAAGAAGGGCGAACATCATGTCATGAATAATTATAGACCAAGTGAGCCTGACCAGCATAGTATGCAAAGTACTAGAGCATCATAAGAGATGCCATGATGGAACATCTGGTACGAAACAACCTTGTAGAGGATTGCCAACACAGTTTTATGCTGGGAAGCTCCTGCTTAACACAATTTTAGAACAAGGTGGAAATATCGACAATATACAGTCAGCCAAAGATGCACCGACCCCACCCTGGGTCTTGTGCTATTAATTTTACCTGACAATGCTTGGTAAAGGAAGGATGTATGTAAAGGTGATTGTGATTGGTGGATCTGTTTTTGGCTGGATCACTGTCAGGATAATTATTAAACAAACCAAAGGTAACATTTTTATAATAATAAACTGTTCATTGTTATTTAAGGTTATAAGAAGTTTCCAAATGTTTGTATATTTGTTTAAATAATGAAGAAAATATGTGAGGATCTTGTGGCCTGGCCAGCTCCTTGATCTTGTCGACGCTTTTAACTATAGAATGCACCGTTCCTTCTCCATGTTCAAGTCTTTTTACGATATCCAATTTCAAGTCTAACATAACTGCCACACGTGATCTCTTAGCAACATTGCTGGGAGATTTAGTAGCTGGTCGCTTAGGCATTGCGAGATCACACAAAACACAACTGCTAGATCACACAATACACACGCCAGCACACGCGAGCATATGATGGAGGAATACATACACACGCTGTCCTACGCTACGGTTGAGGCGAGCGGTTCAAAATTTTTGCTAGTAAGAATTTTGCGAATAAATGGGCAACAATTGCGAACAGTGGAAATGGGTAACAATAAATTGATTGTGTCTCCATACAAATGATTGCAGATGATGCAAAGTTATTCAGGGAAATTATTTAAGAACCAAACAGATAGTGAATACATTAAAACTAACTTTTAAATGATCAGAATCACACAAAAACATTACATGGCCCCTAAAAGTTGGTGGATGAGTGTGACAGACTTGGCCGCTCGAGCAAACAGCAGTCAGCAGAGGCGGGAAATATAACTGTGAACAACTTCATATTTTCGTGTGATTCTGATCTTTTAAAATGTTAGTTTTTGCATAATGTATTTTTGATAAGTAATTTATCTTTGTAACTTATTGTAGGTAAAAATAAATATATATTAAAGGCATCCTCCGAAAGCGTGAACGTGTTACCCGAGTTTTATAGTTAATTCATGTATAATATTTCTTTAAACTTCCTACATGTTCCTGTTTGAAATAATGAATATACGTATCTTTATATAAATTAGCTAAATATCTTTCTCGCCAGAAACGGTCATCCCAATGATTATGAATAAACTCATTTAGAAATACATCATTACTTCAAGATGAAATCGAACAGATTTGCAACAGCCAATCAGCTGTAACTCTTGAGGAAGGGGTGGGGCATCTCTTCTCTGCTGAGAAAATGCTCACTATAGTAAGGTCATCAAAAGTGAGGTGCTCCCATTTAGAGTAGTCACCCTGTCTGGTCCCTGAGATATGCTAGAAATTATCAGTGGATTGAAAATGCCCAAAGGAGGGCCACCAGACTGGTGCCTGCTCTATGGCACCTCAATTACAGAGATTAGAAGGCATGCAATTGCCTACCTTATGCAATAGGCAGGCAAGGGAGTGTCTTAATTGAAGAAAATAAACATCTCAGAGAGCATTACTCAAGTCAAGTGTTCATACCTGGAACTGGCAGATGCCCACCTCACTAGGTGTCAATGTTCAAGGTTGAAGAAGCCACAAGCTCAAAAAATTTTAAGGACAATCTTTTGCAGGGTGTTATTGTAAACTCTTGGAACAATCTGCCAGTGTGTATTGTGATGGCACCTAGTGTGAGCATATTCAAGACCAGACTTGACCAACACTGGCACAGGTAGTTACATTCTGGAACCAGTATCATGCCCAGTACTTGCCAACAGTGTATAAGAGACGTGACCAACCACCCAAGCAGCTAATGAGCCGATCAGTAGCGAAGAGTATAAAAGTAAACGTAATGGCTAAGATTAATTTTAGGTACACCACAGAACGTCATATTTCTATTTATAAAGGGAGACATAATTTTTTTTTTATTATGTTTCTGTCGCAAATTTATATATTTCAAGCATTTTAACCAATGTGACCCTCCAAATTACTAACAATAATGGTTGGGCAGGGCTTTGAAGTAGAGGGAAAATATGAGGTAAAATACTAAAAAGAACACCAAACAAACCCTTTAAAACTTTTCCTAACTTGTAAAATGGTGAAGAATTGCTTTAGCGTTCATGGGTACGTCTTCATCTGAAAACACCATCACATACAGGTACTAAACAACAAAAACATATATAAGGTAATTTTTTTTTATAGTTTTTGAATTTTTATAGGTACAGAAAGGTTAGGTAAGGTTTTCAGAGGTTTGTTTGGCGAACTTTTTCGTACTCTACCCCACAATTTCCAGCTGCTTCAAAGCCCTGCCAACTTTGAACAACCATGACTGTTGGTAATTGGGGGGGTGGGGGTCATATCTCCATAACTGGTCAATTGCAATGAAAATGTAGGTCAGATCTGTTTGAAAAATAAAATAAACTAGAAAACCTATTTTGCTTAGTAGTTTCAATGGTGTACATAAAACAAATCATTACTAAATTAATTATCCAAGCAGACTGAAGGCCTTAGGACTAACAAGGAAGAATAAGGCATATCTCATCAAAAGATTTTAAAATCTTGAAAGGGATAGAAAACATGAACCCAGGCCATTTCTTTGTGATGTAGTGCACCACTAACACATAGAGATGTAACTTTAAGCTCACCAAGTTGTCATGCAGAATGAATCATAAGGATATATATGAATACTTCACACACAGAGTGGTAGATTTATGGAACAGACTACCAGCTGAAGCTGTGGAATCAAGAACACTACAGTGCAGTACTGGGCTTCAATTTCCCAAAGAAAAAATTACCAATAACAATGTAAGGATCCTATAAATACCACTGGACTCCTTCCCTTGACATGGTCACCTCTAGTGGGTGACCAATAAGGAAATACAGTAGGTAAAAAAATCATGAAGCAGTCTATATTATAGGTATCTTGCCATGTGCAAATTTACTGAAAATTATTACTAAACTAAGTGCCAAATTAAACCGAACTAAGTTTCTCAAACAAAGTCAAACTAAGGTAAAGACAAGTGGTTCATTCCTGCCTTAATGATCACACAGTTCAGTATTAATATTTATCAATTTCCAGGCACAGAGGTCATGCTCTACTTGCCCTTTCCTTGGTAAATTATTATTACTGTATATATATTTTTTGCAGATCTGACACTGTAAATCCAACAGTTGCAGATACAATCAAATGACAAATGTTCTTCAAATCTCCAACACTTGCTTATTGGTGATCCGTTTTACATATACTTCATAGTATTTAAATGTTAAATAACTTTTCCTAGTTAAAATTTCAACAATAAGTTACAGTATTATGGTGAATAAATAAAATATTACCACATGGCTTATTTTTTCTAGGAAAAGAAAATCACTTAAAAAATTGTATCCATAACTCCAAATTATAACAATAAAAAATGTACAGTAAATACTATTACTTTGTTCAATTTGAAAAGCCATTCTCAATAAACTTCCCAGTAGAACTGCATCAAGAAAACAACCAAACGTAGCTACCAGTACTGCACCATTTGTTTCCATTCCGATCCATCTTATGCTTCAAAGTAACAAAATACTAATCTAGTCCATTGCATTATATACACAACTATGAAAGAAACATTCGTAACATATCAATCTTGTCAACGGTTAATAATCAGTAATTGACATACGCAGAACTGTATATTGATTCGGTAATTATTGATGACTGACCCGCCGGTGATTTAGCATAGTTAACGATTATAAAAACACCACAATGCCACTGTTTTATAAAAGACACTGGTAGTCTGTGCTATTTTTTTTTGCCCAACCCAACCAATCTCACTTAACCCATCCTTACCTTAACAGAATACTGTTTTAAGGAGGACTCTGTCGTACTTTGTACAAAAATATTTTTTTAACCCGACCCATCCTAGCCCTAACAAGAAACCGCCGCATTACCGCTGAAAAGACAAAGTAGTGAGCACCTTAGGCGCCTAGATATCTACTAAACGAAGAATTTGCACAAGACCTACAGGCCGATCACAGGCCGTTTACCGACTCTGCAGTGTGTCTCATTGGGCAGTGGATAGTTAACCATCCCTGGAATGAAGTACAGTACTTAGTGAGGATGACGTGGACACCAAATGGATAAATTACATAAACACCACCACGGAAGCTCACCACCACTTCTTCCCCGAGAAATCCGTCAGATCGCACCCAGCTGACTTGCCCTGGATCACAACTCGGATCAAAAGACTTATGCAACAGAGAGACAGCACCTATTATCTCAATGACCACAACCGCTACAGGTCCCTTCGCAACCAAGTCATCCGCAAAATCTGTGCTGCAAACAAGTCCCACTACCCAACCAAGTTGGAACACTTGAAGCAGACCAACAAGTCAGTGACGCAGCTGAGCAATCAAACAACCATTTCGCCACTATATGCCAGACGCTCCCCGGCTTGACACAACCAGTCTCCCTGCTTACCTACCAGTCCCCTTTCCCACTGACTTAAGTAGAATTTGAAGTAGCAAAATGTCTGGACAAACTGAAGTTAAAGCGCCCCACCACCCCCATTGACTTACCAATGAAACTCTACAAGGAGTTCTCCCCAAAACTAGCTAAACCCCTCTGCTCCATCATCAATGCTTCCCTCAGCCAACCAGGATGCCCAGCTGACTGGAAGACCTCAAATGCCCAAGTTAACCAAGTTAACCAGTGCCCAAGTTAACCAGCCCACAATCCTTAAATAAGCTACGACCCATTGCAACCACCCCAATACCAAGTTTAATCTGTGAAAGTTTCGTGCTTGACTGGACTTATGCTGATATTGCAGGCGCCATAGATCCTCAGCAATTTGGCAACATGAAAACTTCCTCCACCACTCACTGTCTTGTCATCTTTCTCGACTACATATACTGCCATCTGGA
Organism: Homarus gammarus; assembly: GCA_958450375.1. NCBI lineage: Eukaryota > Metazoa > Arthropoda > Malacostraca > Decapoda > Nephropidae > Homarus > Homarus gammarus. The sequence continues at coordinate 1,840,271 of CAUDMG010000523.1, forward strand.
AAAACGAAAAAGTCTGTGGCTGTTGCCTCCATTGACTTCACCAAAGCATTTGATCCTGGTCGACCACAATTTAATCATCAACAAAGCTATCGACCTCGGGTTTCAAAGATGTCTTATATCATGGCTTAGAGACTTCCTTAGTGACCAACGCCAAGCCCTAAACTTCTGAGGGGCTGTCCCCACTTTTCAGTCACTCACCTGTGGCGTCCCCCAAGGCACCAAGATAGGACCGCTCTGCTTCCTTATGCTTATGAATGATGCCCTAAGAGAATCACTTATGTTACATGTATATTATTTGTCAATCATGTGACCCATTCCCCAATTATGCAACTGTATATTTTCAGCCTTCTGGCTGGCATGCTCTTTCAATAAACATAAGTTAATTATTATTATTAGGAAATGATTATCATATCAGAACTCACTAATGGAAATAGAGTAAGAAAATAAATACCAAAACAAATAACTCGTTGGCAGGTCAGTCGTCAATACAGTATTAACCATTGATTCTTAGGTAGGGAGAAAGAAATAAAAAAATACAGTTAAGGTGGAGAAGAACGTTAGCACCAGAAAGACCATGGAATTACAGGTACACCAAAATTTCAGATGTTGTTTATATGATATGGAGTAATAAAATCGAGGCAACAACATTGGGTTAATATTGGCGACTGACCCGCCGGGGGCCGGATCCACCCAGATGCTCGACGTGTAAGTTTATGAGCAGTTAGGTACAAGCGGCTGCTCTCACGTCCACAAAAATTTATCTTTCTGTTTAATATACTGGGGTCCCGGGGGCGGAGCCCCATGGCTAGGAAGTTAGGTAAGGTCGGGTAGGTTTGTTGGGTTTGTTTGGCGAGGTCTTCGAACAATGCTTCTGCAACTTGTTTTTGTTATCAACTAAAGTTGGTTTATTTCAGAAATAACCCATTTTTAACACGTTTGTACAAACTACGACATTGTTCAATATAAAAAAATGAAATTGCTGCACTTTTATAATCGTTTTCTATGAAAAGTCTGCCACAAGTAAATCATCAATAAATACCTAACAGCGTTGTATTTTTCATTTTTAGCCTATTCTTCGATCATAAATTACTTATTAGTAGGTAGAGCATGAAAGAAGAGGCAAATAACTACAAACGCTGATCATGTGGCAGTATTTTGACATATCTATGCCCTTTGTAGATGAAGAAATCAAATATTTACCATAATTATGGCGCCGCCAGATCTCCCATGGCAACCGTGTTTTTGTTCACATCGTCTGCCATGTAGGAACATCTGCAGTCTTTGTCCACACATCAAGAAATAAACAGAGATCTCACCGGGCGTGTTCATTACAATTTTTACTGGATTGAAATTGTTCATTTTTCTAGAGATGTAAGGATGATTGTGTGTAAGAAAATTAAAAGACAATGCACAGGTTAGGAAATTAGGTAAGGTATTGTAAGATTAGGTTCGGTCCTGTTCATTCTTGCTTCTAATTCCTTGTTCAAAATCATGCAAACAGTATCTCCAAAAATTTTGTTTCAATTCCTAAAGTTATTTCTGGTGCTTTCTCTTCCACCTTTACCAAATATACTTAACTCAATAGTGTTTCTATTTGGAATCTAGTTCTTGAGTTATTTAGACTTCTCTATTTCACTTAGAGAGAGTACAAGTTTGCAGGGATATTCATTGTTTACTTCTAACACAGACAGAAGTGCCACTGTCACATGATACTCGTGAGCATGCACTTTACTATGTCAACAGAAGTTTCGAAGTTACTTGATATAATATATGAGCATGCCCAAGCTCTGGAACCTGACATGTACTATGGCAGACATAAGTTCCTTCCCTCAGCCAGCCACAATGTGACTGAATCAACTGAAGTTCGAATAACAAAGCAACTGAGGGAAGTGCTGTAATCGCCCAACAGATGGCGGGGTATGGGAGCCAAAGAGGGAAAGAGAGGTAGGGCTGAGGGAAGGGACTTTTGTCCACCATAGCACTTCGAGTATTTGAGAACGAAGCCACAGCTGTTAACATCTTTGGGTTTGTGATAGTTTTAAATATCATTATGGAAAACACTGTAATATTATTGTGTTCTTGTTTGTAAGTATCATTTTAGTTTATTTAATCATTAGGATAAAACCACCATGTTATATTATTATGTTGTTTCCTCTTTGAATTGTTGCAGCATTTGCTTCTGTGTTATTTCAGATATGTAGTGAAATGATTCAAGTAAAGCTTGGATGTAGCAACCAAGTGTTTTATTTACCACAAGGTTTCACAAAGGTTAATATTTAGAAGTTGCCAACACTTACCGTACATATACAGACATCCCCCGCGTTACGGAAGTGTTCCGTTCCCGGAAAATTGACCGTATCGCGAAATTCCATAACGCGAAACCTATTTTCCCATTGACTTCCATTATAAAACTGGAGATGCGTTCCTAAGGAATTTTTTTCGGCCCCAAAAAAGTAATTCAAGCACTTTTATTAATGGAAATAAACATTTATAAACACATACAATACAGTACATTAAATAATTTAAGATGTACCTTCTTAAAACACCAATTTAGGGGGTAATATTGCATAATATTGCATTATACAGTTAAGAGTATGTTTATTTGAGTGCCCAGTCATAGGAATCCGTTTTCTCTCACTTCAAGGCCGCCTGAGTCGTCCGTTTTCTCTTAATCTTAAGAGTGCACCAGGGACTACTGTATTATTTTTTAGTAGTGACACAGAATTTGATATTGCAACTGGGGTAGCAATTGTTGAGGCAACTTAGGTATGTCTGATTACAGTTGGAATATTCAAGATCCATTGTGAGTGATGTTTAAAGCTTCAACTGTCTTTATGGTTGGTAAAACTTGTCAAGTCTGTCAGTCTGAATGGCATGTGTGAGGCCTTGTGTTTGTTAAAATTTACCCCAATTTCTGTAAGGGCGGATTTACGGGTCGTAACGCGAAATTATTGGTCATAATTTACAAATTCCGTATGAGTGAAATTCCGTAACCCGGGCTTCCGTAACGCGGGGGATGCCTGTATACAACTCCTGCCCGACTTACGACGGGGTTAGAGACCCAAATCCAGGTAAAGTCGAAAATGCTTAAATAATACATAGAAAATCTAAAATGGGTGTCTCTTTTTCTTCTTAGCACCACAAAACTCGCACTTTTAAGCTTACCAGCCATTTTAAAGTGAATTACAAACAAAAATTCTCTCTGTGTACCGACGTTGGGGCTCGAAAATACGTAATTTGACAAAATTTTGGTACGACTGAGGCAGGTCGTAAGTGTGGGTGGTCGTAAGTCGAGTAGGTCGTAAGTCAGGGAGGAGCTGTAGTCTTATATAGGGAGAAAGAGAAAAAATATAAATAATTTATTCTATAACTTTTCCATCGGAAATTTTTATTTTTTGAGTATTTTATCAGATAAAATTACCCACGATGTTTGTCGTTCAAAGTGGGCAGAAGTAGAGGGAAAATACTTAAAAAGAGCACCAAACAAACCTTTGTAAAGCTTTACTTAACATTTCCCAACTAATAAAAAATGTTAAGAATCACCTTTGAGTTTATGGATCCGTCATCATCTGAGCTCCGAAAACAACACTAACACCAATGTCTAAATAAACCAAGTTTACCCACACACATGGGCGGAGCTTATTATGTGACGACGTTGGCCGAGGTGAATGTTCTTGCCATATTTCATAATTTTCTCATCCCCTAGCACACTATCTTTAAGTTAGCCACTTGACCTTCTCATGTACTGTAATCATTATTTTTATATTATTATTATTATTGAAATCCTCTTCTTCCTCTCTTTATTAGTATTTAAACTCTATGATTTTGCTTCCAATATCAGTGTAAAAGCAATTAAGTAATCCTAAGCATATGGGTTAGCTTATTTGGGGTGGGGAGGGGGGGGGGGGGGGGGCAGAAGGAATACAAGAATTAATTAACGTAGTTAAAAATTAAAACTGCTAATGATTATAATTATCATTATTCTCTCTCCCCCAATTTTTTTTTTTACGGGAATTAGCCCACCCAGGCACAGATCACTGGCCCACATCGGGGCCTGGGGGGCAAAAATGAAATAATAATAATAATAATAATAATAATAATAATAAAGAACCACAAAGAAATACAAAATGAAAAAAAAAAACAAAGTGAGGAACAATATATGTATGTTGTGTTGTGTTGTCAATAGTAAGAGAAACAATTGAGACCCTGCAATTGTGTGTAAATGAGGCAGAAAGTCAGATCAGCAACCTGGGACTTGAACACAATTTTCGTGATGCCATGTGGCAGCAGGGTCTACCATTAGACAACAAATTATGCTTCCAATATCTTCCCAGGCGGTAGTACCTCCCTGTTTGGTAGCTGCCTAATACCTACTACCATCATTAAAAAGTTAGATCCCGGAGAGAAGTGAACAGTTCGCCTGGTGGAGCCGTCACAAGGCTACGACCGACAGCCCTGGCTACTCCTCGACTTACGACCTACTCAACATATGGCCACCCGCACATACGACAGCCGCAGTCGGTACCCAAATTTTTTCAAATGACGCACGTATTTTCTATGACCGAAATGTTTCCGTCCCGGATGAGCGCATCGTGTGGGCTGGGTCGCCTCGTGGCTACAGCATCCATGCTGTAGAGCGCTCAGTTGGTGTTTGGCTGTTGTTGTTGTGTACTGACAATAGTTTAGTTTCTAACTCACATTAGAATGACTGGCAAGCATAGAAGTGAGAGTTCTGGTGGTGCTCAGAAGAATTACTTTTGAGATGAAAATGAAAATAACACTGCAACATGAAAACGGAAAAACGGTAGCAACCATTTCACGCGACCTAGGCTTCTCGCACTCGCCGATATCGACAATTTTGAAGGACAGGGAACGAATTCGTGAGGTAGTGAAAGGATCAGCACCTATAAAGGGAACAATAATAACGAAAAAAAGTTAAGGTCCTATTCATGAGATGGAAAAATTACTTGTGATATGGATGGAAAATTAGATACAAAAGGGTGTACCCTTAAGCCTTCTAACCATACAGGCTAAGGCAAGAAGCCTTTCCAAAAGCCTGAAAGAGCAGGCAGATGAGTGCGACCAAAACTTCACAGCAAGTCATGGGTGGCTCCAAAGGTTTAAGATCCGCTACAGTCTGCACAGTGTAAAGGTGAGTGGAGAGGCAGCAAGTGCTGATGTGGGTGCTGCCGAAGCTTTTAAGGAGGAGCTAGATCGTGTCATCGTGTAGGGAAATTATTTGCCCGAGCAAATATTTAATGTGGATGAAACTGGATTATTCTGGAAGCGTATGCCAGAACGGACATACATCCACAAAGAGGAGAAAACCATGCCAGGATTCAAGGACCGAATCACACTTCTGTTGGGGGGGAATGTAGCTGGTTTCAAGATAAAGCCCTTCATGATATATCATTCAGAGAACCCAAGGGCTTTTAAAAATGTCAGCAAGCACACACTGCCAGTGTTTTATCGCAGCAATAAGAAAGCCTGGATGACCCTAGTACTGTTTGAGGATTGGTTCATGAATTGTTTCATTCCACGAGCCAAGGCGTATTGTCTGCAACAAGGGATTGCATTCAAGATTTTATTAATTTTGGATAATACTCCGGGACACTCACCACACCTGGACGACATGCACCCTGATGTTAAGGTAGTCTACATTCCACCTAACACTACCTCTGTCATCCAACCCATGGATCAAGGTGCTATTGCTGCGTTTAAAGCGAATTATTTACGTATGACCTTCGCTCAGGCTGTTGCTACTGAAGGTGAGAAAACGTTCATAAAGTTTTGGAAGGACTACAACATTTTGAAATGTATAAAGAACATAGCTGCAGCATAGGATGAGGTTACAGGTCAGTGCATGAATGGAATATGGAAGAAAGTCCTGAAAAGATATGTAAACAGTTTCAAAGGATTTAATGAAGATGAAGCAATTTCTCAGTAACAAGATCGTGGAGTTGGGTAAACAGTTGGAGTTAGAAATTGATAATGATGTTGAGCAGTTGGTTGAAAGTGTAGCAGAAGAGCTAAGTAACAAGGATCTCATTGAACTGGAAGCACAGAAAATTGCAGTGGAAGAAGAGAGTAAAAATGTGGAAGAAGAACCTGCACACCCAAAAAAAATTTCAGTGAAACAAATGGCAGAGGCATTTACTACTATTACTAAGGGGATGCAAATGTTTGACGAAATGGATCAAAATGTTGAACGTTTTGCAAAAGTTGACAGAATGATCCAAGATGCACTTGCTTGCTACAGGGAAATTTACAATGAAAAGAAAAGGCAAACTGTGCAGTCTAAATTGGACATACATTTTAAGAAGTCCCCCACTGCTGTCTCCTCACGCCCCACCAGTGCTGCCTCTTCACTCCTTAAAGATGATCCAATACCTTCAACCAGCAAGTATCCCCTGTACATAAACCTGTCTGAAGAAAGCAACATTGATGACCCACCCAGCCCTGTCTCCTCTGCTTCATCCAGTTAATGTACCCAGTAGTCTCCATGTATAATTAAAAAATTATTGGGGCCCCGTGTGCATTCAGCTGACTACATTAAAGGTAACTGCACAGTAACATTGTATCCATTCTTCATTATTGATTACTTTTACTGTACTGTATTTCATTTTAGATTTTCTATGTATTATTTTTGCATTTTCGACTTACGACCAATTTGACTTACGGCCTGGATTTGGGTCCCTAACTCCGTCGTAAGTCAGAGAGAGACTGTATATATGTAGAGGTTTTCAATTTATCAATATGGCCACTAGTTATATTACAGATGACTAAGCTATACAACGGGGGTTCCCAAACCTTGGGTCGCGACCCCAAATGGGGTCGGAAGGCTCATTAGGTAGGGTCGCAAAGAGGTCAAGGGGTCACTGGGGTCCTTTGGATCAGCCAGTGAAATGATTTGGGGTCGCACCGGATAGTTGACAACACTGGATGGGGTCGTGCAAGAAAAAGCTTGGGAACCCCAGCTATACAAGTTTCTTTTTACTTTTATCCTTTTCACCACTGATCGGCTCGTTAGCTGCTTGGGCGATCGGCTACGTCTCTGTTAAGCACTGTTGGCAAGTACTGGCTCCTGAATGTATCTGAACCTGCTACAGTGCTTATCCAGTCTGGTCTTGAAAGAGCTCACACTCGGTGCCGTCACAACACACTGGCAGATTGTTCCAAGAGTTCACAACTCTCACTCAGAAAAAATTACCCCTCACAGTTTTCTGGGCTTGCGGCTTCTTCAATCTTGAGCTGTGACCCCTTGTGGGGCGAGCGTCCACCAGCTCCAGGTAAGGGCCCTCGACTGAGTGATGCCCCTTGAGATGCTTGTGCACCTCAATTAGGTCACCCCTTGCCCGTCTGTAGTATAAGCTTGGCAATTTCAGGCACTCCAATCTCTCAGGGTAGCTGAGGTGCTGCAGTGCAGGCACCAGTCTGGTGGCCCTCCTTTGGACATTTTCAATCGACTGAACAATCCCTGGCATATCTTGGGGACCAGATGGGGTGATAGTACTCCAAACGGGGAAGCACTTTAGGGAATTTCATTTAAACCTGCCAGTGGCTCTCAAGTATTGCCTTTCCTCCTGTTGCACCCTGTATATTTGCTGCATGCACAATAAAATCAAATTTTTTCTCTGTTTTTCATCCTTTGGAAATCGATGAAAACTCAAACTTTTATCAAGTAGTCTATAATTTGATATGCAACCACATACAGAGCATTTACCAGGCATTGCCATAGACCACGACGGCCAGCCGGTAACCGAGCTACCACCCGCCGGGCTGCCAGCCAGATGAGGTCATGCGCGCTGAAGGATGAATTTTTGACTTGAAGTGGGATGACTTGGTATAATTAGACTGAGTAACACATACTAAAACCCAAAAACAACACCATCACCTTCTAAAACACCAAAATCATGAATAAAATAAACTTTTTATAGTTTTAGGATTTTTAAAGATTAGACAATGTTGTCAGAAGTATAATTTTTTTTGGCATTGTTTTTTAGAATTTTCTCCCAACATTTTCCCTGTACTTCAAAGCCCTGCCCACTTTAAAGAAGTAATATTGTCGGTGATTTTATAGGTTAAAATACTTGAAAAATAAAAATTTCCGGCAGAAACACTATACCGTACTGTAGAATAAATTATTGGTAGTTATATAGGACTAAACCGCGAGAGAAATTGATTGAACGCAATTATAAAACACTGGATTTTCATTGTTATATTGTAGTGGACACTGTTATAGTTCGCGGATATGTTAAAAAATGGATATTTAAAAATAAACGATACTTAACATTTGTGGGTATGAAGATCAGACCTAGCCAAACAAACCAACCTAACCTTACCTAACTTCTCCAGTATATTAAACAGAAAGAACTTACTATGATATGGTGAAATTTGAGGCATTTCCTGGACGCGAGATAATATGGCCGCATCAGCGCTATGCAGCCCCGACGGGTTAGTCCTATATATTAACCAATTTATTTTCAGTTTGGTATATATTTACTTCACAGCCGCTGCATTTTCATGAACATTTATTTTTAATATGCGGCAATTTCACTGTTATATAGTGAGCACTGTCGTAGTTATGACAAATGTGTTAAAAATTGTGTATTTAAAAGTCCAAGTTAAACTAACCTAACCTTAAACCAACCAAACCTAGCATATCTTAGGGCAGGGGTTTTCAAAGTTAGGGTCCCGACCCTTCAGTGGGTCGCGAAATAAATAAATTGGGTCGCAAAATAAAAATGGGTCACGAAAATAAATAAGAAAATAAAAATAAATGCACCATAATTTAGGCTTAAACCTGAAGCTTCAAGGAAAAAATGGAAATGTTTTTCAACATATTGAATATATAGAAAGTTTCCAGAAAATGTTGAGAGTTTGGCAAAAAAGAATTGAAAGTGACCATCCTTCCTATTATATGTTCCCAACATTGATGCAACACACAACTGAGTCCAATGCCGACGACATCCTAACAGTATTAAAACCAGAGATCTTGTCATATCTTGTGTCACTATCTCAAAACTTTAATAACTATTTCCCTGAGGAGAAATTTGAACCAATGAAGAAAAGCCTTTGGATAAAAAATCCATTTGCCTTCGAAAGTCCTGAGTCAATAATTGAATTAAACTTGCTGCCTGAAGAGGAAGGTGAATTGATGCATCTCAGTTGTTCCTTCACACCTAAGAATGAGTTTGAGAAGTCAAATTTAAGCTCAATTTGGGTTAAAAACAAAGATGAATTTCCACTACTCAGTAAAAAGGCTGTTCTAGCACTATTACCTTTCACTACTACTTACTTGTGTGAAGTGGGATTTTCCACTTTAACTCAATTAAAGACTAAAGACAGAAACAGGCTCAACACTGCCCCTGATATGCGTGTAGCACTGTCTTCCTGTGTCCCTAATTGGAAACAGCTGCTTATGAACAAACAAGCACATAGATCACATTAAATCAAGCACATAGATCTTAACTGTTATTTACTTTACTTGTGTTGGTGTCTTCTTCATGTTTGATTTTCTTAAAATAATATTTTTATTTTCATACAATTGGATACATATAATTCAAATATAAATGAATCATGAGAAATTTACATGAATTTTGTCGATGCTAAATAAAGGAAAATTGTGAACAGTGTTTGTCTTTGATTTACTCATTTCATATCATTACACTTAGGTTTAATGGGTCGCAATTCAAATTGTTGTTCTGGCTGTGGGTCGCAGTAACAAAAGTTTGAAAAACACTGACTTAGGGTATATTATTGTATTTCAGCACCCGACATTCCTACCCATGATCTATTATCATATTCGAATAAGACGTCTAATTATAAGATCATTTTCTTCTATTAAATTACCGTCGCAAATGTACAATAACAGATAGCGTATCCAAAATTTTCTCTATTTTCTTCCATTAATCTTCCGCCATTATCGCCTACCTCACCTCCCACACTGCGCGTCTCCTTCATAAAGCATCACGCGCATGCGTTCCTGTACACGTCACACGGCCAATCAAAAGTGTTTTTTGGGCCAACCAATTAAAATGATTTGTGGTTTAATTTGTGGTATTTTTGGCCCAATCAAATTCGATTTTTATTTGGGTCTCATATTTCAAAATTCAAATTCATTTCCGGCCAAAGAAGTCTGTGATGGGTGTCACTTAAACTGTATGGAGCTGACTGCGAGTTTTGGGGAAAAAACAAAGAAACTATAGCATTTTTTTAGATCTCATGGTGTTCTTCCGACCTCAGTAAAGTGTTCTAAGTGCAAGAACGGATGTAAATATCGTCAAGACCAACATATGTGGCATTATGGTAACTCCAACGACGAACGAGAACCAGGCCAATAAGGTAAGAAATAAGTGATTCCATCATATTGTGAGTCGGTTAGGTTAGGTCAGGTCAGGTCAGGTTTATGTTTTTCTAGTGTATTTTTGTGTATTTTGTATTCACTTAGCCATTATTTTTTTTGGAAAACGCCCCACCAAAAAAAAAAAAAATTCGATAAAAAAACCCGGCCAATTTCCGACGGAAATGAAGATCATAACCGATCTATATACACATAGATAAACTAGAAATTTTTTTTTTTGACTTTCTAACAGAGTTGGGTGCACTTATACAAATTTACCTAACTTAACACCTTCCGTGAGTGAACTTACTGTTGCTGAGAAGGGGGGAAGCAGCTGCACAGTCCTCCATATTAGCCTTTAGTTTTTTCTTCCTATATAAAGTAATACATAAATAAGTGTTGGCAACTTCTAAATATTTACCCTCATAAGGTGTAATTGAGACAGCCTCAAGATCCTTCATATGTTAATTAAGGTAAGTTTTGGTTAGATAAGTTTTACCTTACACACTGGGGGGGCAGATATGAGAATAGGTCAGGTCCTGTGGTTACACCGAGGTTAGGCAAGTTAGACATGTATATTGATATTTGAGAGTCGCTTTTGCGTGTTTTTGGCCCCACAATGTTGGTTATATGAGGTTATATTTCCATAAATAGTCATTTCAGGCAGAAATGGTTGTCAAATTTGTATGAAACGCAACGAAAAACACTATAGAAACCTATTTACCATAGTAATTTCCGTGCATGTCAACTAGATAATATTTACCTTCTCATCTTTATACAGTGTTTGCACATACCCCAAAATTTTTCACAATTGTGGGTGTTAATCCAGCATCTTAAAACTTTGTCCCAGACATGACCTGTATTACGAGTTACACCATGTTATACCTTACTAAATATCTCGTCTCTCCGTAACTAACTATTGTCGTTATTAAGTAACAGCTATACTTATAAAATTATGAACCAATAGGAAATGAATGAGGTAAATAATCTACCCTTAACGTACCCAGACCAGAAGAAAAACGTGGAGTATGTGGACCTGACTCACACCACGCACCCGCGCCAAATGAACTATAAAGGCGTAACCCTCACGATGTGCATTTCTTTTGGCTTCGATATTTTAATTTCTGATGAATGAAATTTATATATAATATAAAATAAAAACATTAAATGCTTTTCATTGTTTGCATGAATGTATAATCATTGGGATTCATAGTCAGTTTGGACTTTACATCACTGGAAACCTGTATCGTCTGCTACTGGAGAGAAGTGTCATGATGTCTTGTTTACTCTCAACCTTCTCAACAGGTCTCTATACTTCAGCACTTTTACCTTAGTATTAATAGTACGTCCATATTCTACGGCCATATATCCAAGTACATTGTATGTACATGTGTCCATCAACGAGGCGCCGGAAGAAATAACATTAACAAACAACAAGTGGAGACTAACCACTAAAATTTTCGAGCCTAACTTGAGTTCGCGCGTTCGGTACAAAGCAGACGCCATTGATGGCCTAGCAGCCGACGCCAACTGACAGATGGTCAAACTTTCTAGGTGTGAAATGATATTCTCCTACACACTGAATTTTCCCGAACTTGCCATACTTGATAGTATCATAACCTAAATAACAACACTGGATGACTTACGTCTTTGTCTCTCCTCTGTTCCTTTGGTTTTCCGACGAGTTTTCATTCTGTGAAGAAGTTTGACACTTGTCGACTGCTGAGCGAAGGTGGCGCCACGTGTGGTGACTCTGGCGGGCCCAGTCCTGCCAACTGTGACAGACGACATACAAACTTTCATAATATTCTCATGGAAAACTATATCATTCGTAATGTGCAACACGGCTTCTTATTAGGCTACTCTTTTCGTTTGATATGGTAGAAAATAAATGTTCAGAAATTATTTGAAATAATTATTGTACCCTGTATCTACAAACAACAAGGATCCACCTACTTGTTGCTTCATCGCACGTAATCTCACTATCAAATTTTCATCACACCCTAATATAACATGAGGGTTTTCTCTCTAAAATTATACCAGCAGTTCCGGGCAACGAATAAGATTACTCCTAACCATTTGTAAAAAATATTAAAATGGCCTTAATACACGTTGGTGCCAACTCAAATAGAAACAACAAGAAAGCGCGGGAAGGTCACAGAGGCAGACGATGGTCTTTGTTGACACTAATTATTTGGAGATGATTATAAATTGCAAGTATATATTTCTTTTTTATGAGTAATATACTTAATTATTCATTTAAATATTTACATCTGGCATTTAATTACAATATTACCTTAAACAGGAAACGTCGTGGTTGGATAGGTGCGGTGCAGAGCTAAGAGTGAAGTCGAGGTAAAAATGAAGTGTTTGCCCAACATATCGTACGGCACTCCTGGCAGAACGCTCTGAGATTCCGTGGTGAGCAGAGCTGGTGACTTCCATGCGTTTGGATGTATAATAATTCAGTAAATTAATTGAGTTAATGGAAGTGAAAATGCAGTGAAGCCAGTAATATTATAAAATGTTGATAATAAAGGGTAAATAAATAAATACCAGTCCAGTGCATAAGTGGTATAATAGGCTAGTAAACTCTGATTATATAATTAATTAATTTAGTTTTTAAAATTTAATTTACTGGTAAACATAAAAGTCCATCAGTTTTTTAGTGAAAGTTAAATCGTAAATTGGATGGTGTGCAAAATGAACCTGATGTTGATGATGATAATGGAGCTAAAATGACAATGGCTTACCGTGGGAAAGGAGAGAAGAGGGAAGATAGAAGGAGAGTGATGAAACGGGAAGTAAAGTAGTAGAAAATAAGAGCAGGTGGGCTATCCACCTAGCTGAGACGTTTTGATTGGCTGTGGTGAAGGCCGCACTAAGAGGTCGCTCGAGTTCAAAGGGGACAGGGTCATCACACACACACACACCACAACCGCATCCAGCCCATACGTGCACGATCTGATCGCTATAAGAACAGCCCAGTCCCAACCATTGTAAAAATTATCAATAACTTGTAATAAACCAGTGTATTCACTCCCAGTAAATACTACTTCTTGCACTGTCACTATGTTGAAATGCACTGCAGTTTGAGCTTTTCCCCATCTAGTTATTATATGTCTTATTTGTGTCACTTATGTTACTTGTATATTATTTGTAATTCGAAACCCATTCCCCAAATATGTAACTGTATATTTTCAGCCTTCTGGCTGCCAAGCTCTTTCAATAAACCGTTAAGTATTATTATTTATTATCATTATACTTACGAGACATGGTGTTCTACGAAGACATCAAGGTGATCCGGTTGCGCCGGGTTGAGGAAACCTGCCCAAAACTACCCAACTTCCTCGTCCTCCTTAAAGAGTTTTTTAACTCTAAAGGAATCGAGGGAATCATCAAGGTGGAGCGCCTTAAGGTGAACGATGACCTAAAAATCACGTTCGCCGAATATGGCCAATTCCTTCAACTGCCACAATTCACCGACATCAACGGCATACAAGTGGAAAGGATTGTCCACCAGCGGACAACTTGAAGCTGGGATTGATCTCCGACCCTGAAATAGCATACATGGTGTCATATTGTGGAATAAATTATGTTTGTGTTTACCTTTACTCTAAATGTTCTCTTATTCTAATTGGGTTTTGTTTTGTTCTGTTGCAGATGTATATGGATTTATGAGTTGAATAAAGCCTTGATTACTGAAGGTGTTTGATATCATACGACAATTTATTCAACTCATATTCTACTAACAACATGGAACGCATACTTTGCCCGACAAACTTGATGTTGTTCCAACTTCCCCAGCTGCTGAGGAAGAATACAAGCATTGGCGTAAAACTTTTGAAACTTTATTGAGGAGTGTGGAGACAGAGCGCCTGACAAACTAAGATGTTTGACAACATATGTGTCTGCTACTGTGCATGAATACTTTGCTGATACTACAGAGTTTGAAACAGCTATACAAATGTTGGAAAAGGTGTATGTGAAAAAGAAAAATGAGATATTCGTCAGACACCAGCTCGCCACAAGACGTCAGCGTCCTTCCGAAACACTGTATGAATTTCTTCACGACTCAGCAAAGATTGTACTCTAAAAGCTGTCACTGCCGAAGAATATCGTAATATGGAGCATTTGATCTAAAGAGCGCATACCATCAACTACGCATAAGTGAGTCTGATAACCCTTTGCAGCATTTGAAGCAAATGGCAGACTGTATCAATTCACACGTGTACCATTTGGTGTCACTAATGGTGTTGCCGTTTTTCAAAGAGCCATTGACAAGTTCGTGGAGGAAGAGAATCTATGTGACACATTTCCCTACCTTGACTATATTACCATAGGTGGTCGGGATCAGAAAGAACATGACGCAAATCTTGAGAAATTTCTTGCTGCTGCTGAGGAGAGGAAGCTGACATTCAATACATCCAAATCTACAATATCAGCAACATCGATCAATCTTCTTGGTTATCAACTTGGAAATGGTCAAATCAAACCAGATCCTGAAAGGCTAAAACCGCTGCAAGAACTTCCACCACCTACAAACAGATTGGGCTCTTCAACGTGTACTTGGTATGTTTGTTTATTACGCTAAGTGGATTCCAGAGTTTTCAGACAAGGCACGGCCTCTCTACAAGGCTAAATCTTTTCCTCTGGACCGTGAAGTGCTCACAGCTTTTGATGACTTGAAAAAACTGCTTGGGGAAGCTGCCCTAAATGGCATTGACCATGCCATCCCATTTGTTGTGGATTGTGATGCGTCAGATGTGGCCGTGTCCGCTACTTTGAATCAAGCTAGTCGGCCAGTAGCCTTCATGTCTTGGATGTTATCTGGCAGCGAGATTAATTACCCTCCTGTTGAGAAGGAGGCTACTGCAATAATTGAAGCGGTCGTGTTAGCCTTGTACTTTGCGGGAACGCTGTTGATTTTCACTGGCTGCCTAAGCATTGTACCATGCCTGGAGAGAGTGGTGGGCAGAAACCTGTGAAGGCTTTGGCTTGAGAAGAAAAGATTGCCCTACTGAACAGCTTAGAAGACGACCTGCGGCTTTCAAGTAGCGAATCGAAAGCAGACGATCCGCGGCCAACAACAGACAGTTTTCAAGAGGTGATTAGTAAGAAAGAAAAGAAGAGGAGGCGAGAGTCGGCGAAGAAAAGTGAAGGAAGTGATAGTGATGAGATCATGAATGATAGGAAGAAAAGGACGACACACAGAAGAAAGCAGAAAGAATTCAACTGGGAATAAAACACAGCAGGTCTTGACTGAATCCAACACCCATCAAGAGTCAGACCCCAATGATTATGACAGTGTAGGTAATGTTTCTATGGGAAACGCTAGCCAGAGTGGAAACACCACTGCCATGGACCCTATCACCCTGCCCTCTGCCAAACAAACAAGTAAGCTTGTTTAATTGGATGATGAAGTACTGCAGACAGCCCTGTCCCAACACTCAAGTCCGACAAAGTAAGAACCGAAACTTTATCAAGTGTCAGACTCCTGAAGTCTATGAAACTCTTAGTCTTGTTGGCTTTAACGAGGTTGTCCTAGTGCCCCCCCCCCCCCCCCCGCAGTAGACGCTGATGAATGTTGCCACATCCTAGTGAAACGATTCCCCCTATACGCTGACATCGAAGATGCGGGTGACTTTAATTCTAATATACTCAGTATTTGTCGACATTACCCGGGAAACACTCCACAAGCTGCTGTTATTGTCAAGTGGCAGGGAAGGGTATGCCCAACCACTGTGGAAGCCCATCCAATCCTTCCACCACTTTACGCAGAACCCTATCATCCTGGGCCTGCATTTTGTGTTATCTGCTCTCATTGGGGTCACACCTTCACTGCCTGCTGCCGACGTGATTGTCCCAGATGTTGCTTCTGTTCACGTAACCACAACTCCGCCGCCCGCGCCCAGAAAATCAAAGGCCACCTTAATTGGGGTGGTGTGGGCTATGTAGTTGATCCCAGGCGCTGTAACTGTGGCGGCTGGCACAATGCTGACTCACGGTGCCCCAGTCGCCCGTCTGTCCCAGGCGAGAGGCCTCCCCGAGGGCCGCGTCTACCACAACGCCCCCCCCCCCCCCCCAGTCTACTGGGACACCTGCCCCTGCCTGGCTTCACCAGGCTGCACCACAACAGCACCTACCGCTCCCTAGCTCAACCACTACTGAGCCTCCTCCCCGTCTCTACTCTGACGCTGTCAAGCCTCGTGCTCCCACCAGTGCCCCCTCCAGTGACATGACGCAGATCATGTCCCCCTTCCAAGAATTTACCAGCCATGTTGAGAAACTCTTTTTTACACTCTGTACTGCCATCTCCGACCTACACTGCCCACTCTTGCCATTTGCTGCCACCCAGTCACTCCCCTCTTCTGGATTTGACACAAGCTGGTAGTCCCCCTGTGAGCCCCCTCCCCCTGCTCACGGCCTGTGTGTACTGGGGCCCCCGAGCCAAGCCCTGCCTCATATTTACGTCACGTGGTTCCTCAACCTGTCTACCCACCGCAAGCCACGTCCACTCCTGTGTCTATGCTATCTCCACCAGGGCTACCTATTGGACCTGAGGACTCCACCACTGGCTACCCATACTCCACCGACATGCCGGCACCTAAGGCCCATCTGTCCACGTAAGGGGTACACATGTACCCAACCGGCCCGCTTGTAATCAGTCTAATACATCACAATGGATAGCAACGCTACTGGACTGCAGTTCTCCATGTCAATTGACCATCCTGCGGACATGCTAGTGGACTACTGATCTACACCAAGAAGGACGTCCCCTACCAACCTCTCGACGTCCCCCTTGAAGCCAACATTACCGACTAAAAGGTATGCCCCTCAATATTGTCAATGCCTATGACTATGGCCTGGCACTTGACATTATTAGGGGCCTGCCACGCTTTGCCATAAACAGATAAATTGTACCTGGAAATTTCCCCCCACACAATCATCATTCTGTCACTTTATGTAACTTGCTGAAAAAACCCATGGCCCTTCAGTTTTTTACGCCCTTAATGCATGAGTCATAAAGGCAAGCATGAACTTAGCATGCTTCCCAGATGGGCGCTGTAAACGCTTCTGCACTTCACCTTGCACAGGATGTAAGGAGGTGCGCAATAAACTAGCCCCCTCCGGAGCAATCTAAAAAAAATCTAAAAAAAAATTGAAGCGGTGAGAAAGTGGTGTCACCTGTTGTTGGGACGGCACTTCACCATTGTTACTGACCAGCGATCAGTTGCATTTATGCTGGACAGTCGTAGGAGGACAAAAGTGAAGAATGACAAGATACAAGGGAGGCGGCTCGAACTCGCTTGTTTTAGCTATTCCATTTGGTATCAGCCAGGTAGAGACAACGTTGCTCCTGACACTTTCACCCGAGCGTTCTGTGGAGCTATTTCATTGGGAAACCTCGCTGCCATCCATGAAGGGCTCTGCCACCTGAGGATTGTCAGAATGCTTCATTTTGTCCGGACAAAGAACCTCCCATTTTCTACTGAGGATGTGAAAAAGGTTCTGTTCAACTTGTCGTGTATGTGCTGAAATCAAGCCAACATTTCACAGGCCTACTGAAAATACCCTTATCAAAGCTACTCAACCAATGGATAGACTGAGCATTGACTTCAAAGGTCCTCTTCCATCACGCACGGGAAACTCATATCTCTTCACTGCTGTGGATGAATATTCCAGATTTCCCTTTACTATTCCATGTGCTGACATGACATCCTCAACTGTCATCAGATGTCTGGACACCATCTTCTCGCTTTGTGGTATGGCGAGTTTTGTCCACTCTGATCGAGGAAGTGCATTTATGTCTCGTGAAGTGAAAACTCATCTCGCGAGTTGTGGAGTGGCGTCCAGCAAAACTACACCTTACCACCCAACAGGAAACAGTCAAATAGAACGGTACAACGGCATAATCTGGAAGTCCATATGTTTAGCTGCCAAATCTCGAGATGTTCCGGATACTGAATGGGGAGGCTCTCCTACCCGAAGCACTTCACTCCATTAGATCATTGCTCTCAACAGCCATCAACATGACTCCACATAAGAGGTTTTTCAATTTTCCGAGACGACCTTGTCAAGGTACATCCCTGCCAACATGGCTAACGACTCCAGGTCCTGTCTTCTTACGCCGATTCCTCCGCTCAAGCAAAGGCGACCCTCTCGTTGATGAGGTGGAGCTCCTCGAGGCTAACAAAACGTATGCACACATCAAGTATCCAGATGGACGTGAATCTTCAGTTTCCCTCCGTGATCTTGCTCCATGCCCCAGTGGAACCTCATCCTCAGACATCACTGCCGGATCAACCTCACCTTCAGTGGAGCCAGAAACATTGGACAATGGTGAGGGAGTTGCTGCAGAGGGAGATACCGGGACTACATTGCTGAATCTTAGTCTCATGCAGGAGTTACTTCTTCGTCGTTCTACTCGGCAGCGAAGAGAACCCATCGATACGGTTATGATGTTTGATTGATTATGTTGGCAGGGGTGAAAGTCATATTATGGAATAAATTATGTTTGTTTTACCTTTTCTCTAAATGTTTTCTTGTTCTAAATGGGTTTTGTTTTGTTCTGTTGCAAGTGTATATGGATTTATGAGTTGAATAAAGCCTTGATTACTGAAGGTGTTTGATATCATACGACACATGGAATCAGAAGAAATCAACCAACTTCTCAAGGGACAATTCTGCTGTCTAAAAAAGCTGTCAGAAACAACTGCCCTTGTAGGACACTATAAAACGTTACCAAAAGAGGCTCAACTGGCCTGGGAAACCGTGCCAGTGAAGCCCTTCTGCAGACCAAAACGCTGCTATAAATGCCAGCGCTACGGACACACCACCACCAAGTGCAAGGCTCAGGAGGATGTGTGCTCCAAGTGTGGAAACACCGGACATCGCTACACATTCTGCCCCAACCAAAAGAAGAAATGCGTAGCCTGTGGCGGCCCACACTCCTCCGCCGACAAACTGTCCCACGTGGCGGGAGCAGTGCAAGATAGCGAGGATCCTCCAAGACAAGAAACTTACAACATAAAAGGAGGCCCTCCTTGTTGTTCATTCCCAAGGAAAGGAAAAACAAGAAACGAGGAAACAAGAAAAGAAGAAGAAAGGAGAAAAATAGAGAAAAAGCAAGACATAAAGAGCCATGAAGTCATCAAAAAACAAGTTATCAGGATTACCTCCTCAGACTTCTTCAACATTTACGAACATAATGGACACGAGGAAGAAGAAGACCAAGACACTAGAGAGTGGATAATACAAGAAAAGAAAAGGAAGAGGAAGAAAAAATCTTCGTCTTCAACATAACAAGCCTACAACACAAGACCCATAGCAGCCCGCCCATTAGTAACAAAAAACACCAAGAAAGCAGACAGAATAATCAAGTTACCCGTCAACACTATCAGACAACCTGCCGCCACCAGTCTCCTGCTGCCGAGTCCGGTCATGAATTTGCCTCCACCAATCAGGGCTCTGCCCCACTACCCGGCAAGCTGTGTTAAGCCACGGCAATCTATCCTCTTCTTACTACAATTTCCCTTCCCTCACCCCTTTTATCCTTCCACCGAACCTCCTCATGTGTTATGCTTAGTTGGTTATGTGCTCTAGATTATATTGTTTAAAGTTCTCTTATATTTGTTATGTATTGTTATGTTTATGTGTGTTAAGCCAATTCTGTTACTTGAAGCTTAGTCATACTTAATTTGTAATTACTGTTTATCTGTTTATTACAGATCTATGGATACTGATGTTGCATTAAGTTGAATAAAGCCTCCCAGTGCTTACCTTCGTTTTCATAACAATTTATTCAACTTAATGATGGAGAGGTTTATGAGGCCAGACCGTTTTGATGTTATACTGCCAGACTGGGGTCACTAATTCTAAGGGGAAATACTTAACTCTAATCTTAATTTCTAAGGGTCGCTGCCACCAGACCCCTCTGGACAGTATGTAGCTCGTTAGGTAGCGGGCAGAGTGGACTGGGCATTGGGTTAGGTTTTTCATTGACCAGATCGATAAGGGAAAGAAGGGTGAAACCACAACATGTCTTAGTTCTTTCAATTGTTCTTTCTACTTACTTCAGTTCATTTTTGGTGTTACCTAACCTCAGTCCTTCTTGGTAGCATGTCGATGGTCTAGACACATGGGTAGTGTAATTCTGATATCAGGGTCACTTGGACGGAAATAAAGGTAACTACTGTGGGAGAAATGAATACTCCTAAAATACTCAAAGAACAAGTTTATTAATATAAAATCAAAGGGGAAAAGAGATGTTATTAACATATAACTACCAGGTTCAACTCCTGGGCTTATTGCAGACTCCGTATTTCTTATTTCCTTATTTTCTTATTTACTCAACAGCATTTACCCAGATATTACACTCTTACCGTGCACAATCTTACTGGTGAAAGTTACTAGTGTGCCCTGAAGAATGCAGTGATGGCTAGGGAAACACTGAGTAACACTGAGTCCGTTTATTATGGATGAGAGAAATACAAGTGGTGACTCGCATGTGCCATGCACGGCTCACACAGTCAGACTGAGGCTGCCTTGCCATATGGCAGCCTCGGGGCAATGTTGCCACATAACACGTGCAGTGTTGCCACGTGATTATATATATAAATGCTACTCGGCACAGTAGCTTATGTACAGGGTTGCTACTCGGCACAGTAGCTTATGTACAGGGTTGCTACGCAGCACAGTAGCATAGATACATAACCTACAACTGGTGTCACATTACATTACATAGCAGGACCAGTTCCTTGTCCCTACTCACAAAACACAGTTATATGACAACTCCTTGCAGATTACTTTACTTCTCCCACATTACTAGGTACTTCTCATTACAATCAGTTATAAGACCAAGAGCATATGATACTTCACAGACTGTTGGTAGTGCATAGGAGATGCACTCACAACAACACGCTAATACTGATACAAGCACCTGCATGGGTCCACCACCCAGCATGGGGTAATTATTAACAAACACATACAACCACACTGTGAACCATAACTCCAAGGCATGTCCCAGGGTATGGCCCTGGCGCCTCTAACAACTGAGGACTGCTGTTGTGGTCAGTTACACTCCAACACGAGGAGGGTCTGGGGCCCTCGGCCCATGAGGTGGACCTGCCGTCTCGATCATGTTGAATCAACGACATCGTCGATATATGGCTCCCTGCTGGGAATCTACTGGCTCCGGGGCTATCGTGGGGTGATCCAAGAACCACAAATTGGATCTGGAGGCAAACGGTGAGATCAGGCGTCGGGGGGGGGGGGGGGGGCAAGCATGAACAACACAATCACAACAAATCTCTCGCCTGGAAACGACAGCGATTTACTTTATATTACTTCTTACACTGGGTGAATGACAATTCAACTGTTGAAGCATGAACACTGATGAACACTGATATTCACTACAATTGACTGAATCAAACTTAAGGGCTAGGGAACACATAAACATACCTGGAGGCAAATGGTGAGATCAGGCATCAGGGGAGGACGCTCGGTTTCCCTTACTCATGGTATATATACCCCTGAGTTACCAGCGATCACTACTCATGCAATGACAGAAATAACAAACAAAACAACCGTTACTCATTCAAGTCTGACCCTCAGTTGGCAAAGGTCTGGCGAATTACTAAAGTTGATTTACATAACTAATTCAAGATTGGGTTTGCTAGGAGGAAGTGGAATAAATGCATATTGACAGCTGTGTTCGAAGGTGGGACTTGTAGAGGTTCGTGATATTATGTTGTCTAGCACTCAGGATGGATGGAAGCTCTAAGGTGGTGGTTTTCTTATATAATATAAGTTATATGGTAGACAGTCTGGTGCTGGAGGTACCGTGTGGTGAGGAGCTGCTCAGTAGACACGTTCGGTGAGTAGCGTGTTGAAGGAGGTAGATGTGCAGGAGCTTCGTTAGAGAAGATGTTGCCTGTTGCTGGCCTCCAGGTTGAATGAGAACTGGACAGCGAGGAGCTTGCTTGGAGGAGGTGTTGCGTGTTCAGGAACCGAGAGCAGAATAAGAGAGCTGGTTGGTGAGGACGCTCAGAGAAGGACAGCTGGTGGGTCGCCATGCTCGCCGGCGGGAGAGAGGACTGCCAGGCAGGCGGAGGAGAAGCGAGGGCCGCCAGGCAGCGGGGGAGGAGGAGGTGTTGCGTGTTCAAGAAGAGAGGCCAGAATGAATCTCAATGGAGAGACAGAGCTTATATACACAGCAGCCGTGAGTCACCCGTGAGTCAACCGTGGGAAGCCGCCGGTCTCTTGACTCCATTGCTAGGATACTGTGGCATCTGGTGACGCCCCCCCCCCCTGGGCCGCTCGTTTGGTTGCTAGGGAAGACGTAGCAGGTGGCATGCAGCTACGCAGTTGTAGGGGAGACGTCCACTACAGACTTAATGGGAGGGATCCTGAGTGTAACGAATGGGCAAAACACGTCTCTCCTTAATGCTATGAATACATATAATTAATATTATATAACCCGTAACTGGGTACGATTCATCAAATAATCCCGTAACATTCATTCAGTGAGTTGTCTTTATCAATGACTCCCATTCTCTGAGATTCTACAAGTGCGGTGGATTTGAATGTTATGTAGCGTAATATGAATTAAAGGGTTTTTAGGAATGACAATGATGTGCGCAGTACAATGTGGACTCAAACTCAGCATCAGCCGCCAAGTTGTGGGTTCACTGGTACGGAACATTTACAATCTTTCTGGATACACTCACAACTGAGGCAACTCAGCCGAACAGGCTAAATCTCCTGATCACTTGATATTAGGGCGGGTCGTGTTGCGTCTCTGTAACAAAGTGTGTTCGGCATTCGGGCCTTCGATGTAGAGCTGCAGAAATTGGACAGTGATTACATAAGATCGTCAAGATCGTCTTTGTGATGTGAAAGTGTAAATCGATGTAGGACGTTTAATGCTAGACACGATCGTATTTTTGAAAACTCAATTTCCACCGAGTTGGAGATACAGCCAGGGTCACAGGCCTATAACCACACAATCACTGCCACATTAGGGTGTCGTCATACGGAGGCGAATTTTTTTTTTTTGAGTTTGAAAAATCGGCCCATGGTATTAATGATGTAGTTCTATGTGCAGAATCATGTGATACCTTCAGATTTGAAAAGTTTTCATTTTTTGCTAGGTAAATTTTAACTTGAAATCTTATGAAAATTCAGTATTCCCACCCTTTTACCAACACCACTAAATAGCTTATTTAAAGAAAAGTAAATGTATCAGGTTAATTTATTAGGATGAAAATGATCCAGAATAGTGAAACGAATGATCTTGACACATTTATTAAATTTAATATTCCTTTAGAAAACAAAATCATCAAATACAAAAACCGGTTTTACTACTACGACCCGGTGTTGCTGCACACCATAGAGAACATGTCTTTCTTGCTTCTGTTTCAACTCATCACCTCCCTGCTGACCACCTGAGCTCGGATGTAGCCTTCCCTCCTCTCCTGGCTGTACACGTGACTGCTGGCCTCGCTCACTTGCTGTACACAACGCTCTATACTCTGGGTGTGCGAGGGCCAGGCAGGGACATGCATGGGGTTGTCCAGGAAAGCTCTGACTTGAACATTGGTGAGGCTGCAGGTAAGAGGGGGCTCACTGCCAGCCTGGATGTTATCCAGATGTATGAGATCAGTGAGGGTCTTGGCACCTAGATTGACTTCAGGAGTCTTCCTGACCCTGAAGGAATCGTCACCAACTGATTCGTCATGCCCAGATCCTCTCATAAGTCTCATATCCAAGATCTTTTTGACTGCCACTCTTCTCTCCTCCTCATCCTTACTGCAGAGCATTGTCTGCAGAACTGCCTCAGGATGAGCATACCAGGAAGATCTCCTCACAGTCTGCTCCACAATCTGAACAACCTTCCTTGGCTGACTCCTCAGGAGCTCAAGCTGGAGGAGAACATGCCTCGGACCTTCGGAGAACGATGACTTGACCTTGGTGTTGAACCAATTTGGCAAGTAGACACTCACAATGAATTGGACAATAAGTCTCAGGTTGTGAAGCTGGTTCCCTTTCAGTTTATGATGAGCGACCCAAATTCTGCAGAACCTGAGAGCCGTTGTGAGCCACCTAGAATGTGAGACTGGACCTATCTGCAGGTAAGCAAGTCTATCAGGCATGACCCCAGTTTTGATGGCACTGCAAATCATGTAACCATAGTACTGGTCAGTACTCAGGTCGTCAATGACAGTATGTGCAAGCTCAACGAGTGGAGGGCCAACTGTGATTTTTTCAAAGTTCGGACTTATTTCTAACTCAGTGGCAGAGTCCAGCATCTTGCCAAGAGGACCAGACCATCTGTTGTTTGAAAGAGTCTTGCCATCCAGCTCCTGGATCAGATGTCTGAGTGGCAACTCGTTGGTGTGGAGGTCACAAACAATCCAGACCAGCTTCCTCCCAATCTTCAGCTCTATCCACTGTATGACCCCCCCTTGCCACCCTGTGTTCGTGTTGGTGCTGTCCCCTCCAATGGCCTGCAGGGTCTGGTCTACGTTCCTCTCTCTGAGCCAGTTCACAATGTTATCTGCCACTATCTCAGCTGGTTTCCTGATGTCATCTTTCTCTGGAGTGAAATGCCACAAGTACTTCCCTCCTGGTTCACTGCAGCAGGAGTAGTGTTCCTCCTTCACTATGGCAGGGAACAACTTGTCAGAATCTCCAACTTTCATGAACACTTTAGTGTCATCCCTTCTCCCATCAAAGAACAAACAATTGATTCCATTTTCTCTTATCCCCTTATCAAACTCCTCTTCTAGGTTACTGACAAGTTTCTCCTGAGCTCTCCTTACTTTGTTATGATTTATCACCAGGTGAACATCATCAGGTGTTATCAAACCACCGTCAATCCAGGCAGCTGTTGCTATCTCTGCAGTTTCTCTGAGACCAGTGTGGTGTCGCATGCTGGCCAGAGCTATGCTCGGGATATCTTTCCTATTTCGAATGTTATGCCTGGAAGGTTTGGGATCATTATTTTCTGGGTTAGGGACAAAGTCACCATTCTCCTGGTCAGCACTCGGATCAGCCATGGGGAAGTCATTAAACTCTGAATCAGCTTGACTCCAATCATCGGCCTTTTTTACCTCACCCTGGGCCTTCTCAAGTCTCTTTTCCTCGGCAACTCTTCTCCTCTTCTGTCTCTCTGTGGCAGCCTCCTGTCTCTTGGACTCCGGAATATCTTGGCTAGAAATCATGAGAGCCCCTATACTGCCAGTCTTCTCTCTCTGTGCTTTGACAAATGCCAGTTCGATCACAGGAATCTTCAGTTCACGCTTGCAAATACAGGAGATGTGGACCTCGGATTTACAGTCACGATCGCATCCAAACTTAGGACAGAGAACAATTGGGCACTTGCAAGTAATTATGTCAAATAACTGGTCCAGTTGCTTGGTAAAGCTGTCCTTAACTGCAAGTTTTCCTCTCCCAAGAGAGATATCTCTTGCCTTTTCCCAACTGGCTAGCAGTCTCTCACTAATCTTCTTCTGACTTGTTATGACTGGA
Organism: Homarus gammarus; assembly: GCA_958450375.1. Taxonomy (NCBI): domain Eukaryota; kingdom Metazoa; phylum Arthropoda; class Malacostraca; order Decapoda; family Nephropidae; genus Homarus; species Homarus gammarus. Next base: position 1,866,147 of record CAUDMG010000523.1, read on the forward strand.
GGCTTGAACTGAGCATTAGCCAGAGTGTACTGTGCCAAGACAGCTTTGGTCATATCACTGGCAATGTCTTTGTTTGTGTAAGTTCTTTGGTTCTTTTCACTGATTTGCCTGTATAAAACACCGTATCTCAAAGCATCTCTCAATGTAGGCAACTCCGACTTCAGGAGCTCTCTCCCAGACCCAAGATAGTGACTGAGATGGCTGGATTTTTGGTTCCTCGTCCTGACACAAGCAGCCATCGCAAATATTATCAACTTATAAATGCATCAGAATCTGAAACAGAAAAAAATATTGTTAGTTGGTGTTAGGTTCTGAATAATAAGTTCTATATACAGGAGAGAACACAAACACCTGTATAGTTTTGTAGGTTCGGTTTACTGGATAAGAGTATGTACACAGAGGGAAGCAGCACTCTCCCCGGCTAGACTCCTTGATCAACTGCTATAGGCGACGTATGGCAAGTGATACATTAGCAGCTTCCATACGTCGCCAGGCACATTAATTAGGCATGTGGGATATGGTAATAACATTGCCACACGCTGCTAGCTACATAAATGGAGCACATACATAATATACATACATGACATATAATCCAGCATACATAATATACATACAGTTGGGTTGTTAAAGAATGAAGTCAGAAAGCAATGTTCACTATTTAATTGTAATGCACTAATGCAGCTGTACGTTAGATTTTCGATAAATTTCCCCCAAAATTTACCTAGCAAAAGGTTTCAAAATATTGAAACTGAAATTATTTTCTGTTTATATACACTAAAATCTACCAAAAAAGTGATGGGCCATTAGTTTTAGCTGATCTTCCCTCCTATGACACACCCTAATGGGATAACGGAGGACTGAGGCGTCTTGAAGTGATGAGAAAACGGACTCCTTAGATGTGGGACTCAAAAGAAGGCATAGCTACATGTTTTGTCGGCTATTGAACGTAATATGAATCGTCTGATTTTATGTTATACTGCCAGACTGGGGTCACTAAGTCTAAGGGGAAATACTTAACTCTAATCTTAATTTCTAAGGGTCGCTGCCACCAGACCCCCTCTGGACAGTATGTAGCTCTGTGCACAGTGGACTTGGCATCATTTCACATATTGATCCCTGCTGGGTATCTACTGCATCCGGGGCAGTTGTTGAGTGATCCAAGAGCCACAATTGGATCTGGGGACAGACGGGAGATATATATGAAACGATGGCACCGATGCGGCCTGATTAATATGCTTCACTGCCTCGTGGAGCCAGACCCCAGATTCGCCATGTGTCTGGCTACCACCGATCACAACAATAGCCATGGGCCCCAGTGGGCTCCCCTGGGATACTCCCTGGAAGTTATATGTCCACAGAGTGTGTTGTAATATGTATGTTGGGGATAATTAGTTGGAAATAATTGTCCCATGTTGGGTAGCAGACCCATGTATCTGCTGGTTTTAGTATTAACACCTATGTCGTGAGTGCATCTCATATGCACTACCAACAGTCAGAAAGTTGTGTAAAGTACCTTGTAATGTGTGAGAAGTAAAGTTGTCCACTTGGGACTGCGAGTAAAGTCTTGCATCTGTACTGTAATGCCACATACCACTAGCAGGTGTGAGTAGTAAAGTAGTCTACAAGGAGTGCCAGGTACTATGTATTGTGAGTAGGGCCAAGGAACCGGTCCTGCTAGGTAATGTAATGTAACATCAGTAAGGTTGTGTGCATTAAGAGTGTAATATCTGAGAAATTGCTGTTGAGTAAAAATAAGAAAATAAGCAAACAAGAAAATAACCAAAGAAGAAAGTACTGCATCTACAATAAGCCCAGGGGTTGAGCCTGGTAGTTATATGTTAATACGATGTATTTTCCTTTTGATTTCATTTTAATAAATTTGTTCTTAGAATATTTTAGGAGTATTCATTTTTCCCACAGTAGATACCTTTATTTCCGTCCAAGTGCCTTGATACCAGAATTACCATACCCATGTGCCTAAACCATCGACATGCTACCAAAAGGAACTGAGGTTAGGTAGTACCAAAAATGAACTGAAGTAAATAGAAGAACAATGGAAAGAGCTAAGACATGTTGTGGTTTCACCCTTCTTTCCCCTCATCGATCTGGTCAATGAAAAACCTAACCCAATGCCCAGTCCACTCTGCATGCTACCTGACGAGCTACATACTGTCCAGAGGGGGTCTGGTGGCAGCGACCCTTAGAAATTAAGATTAGAGTTAACTATTACCCCTTAGACTTAGTGACTCCAGTCTGGCAGTATAAATTGGTGGCAGCGGTGGGATTTACTTTTACTTTTATCCTCTTCGCCACTGATCGGCTTGCTAGCCGCCCGGGCGATCGGTCACGTCTATGTCACGCACTGTTGACAAATACTGGGCATGCACCGGCTCCTGAATGTACCTCAACCCGCTCTAGTGTTGGTCAAGTCTTCTCTTGAAAGAGCTCACACTCGGTGCCGTCACAACACTCTCTGGTAGATTGTTCCAAGAGTTTACAACCCTCACTCCGAAAAAGTTTGCCCTCACGGTTTTCTGGACTTGCGGCTTCTTCAATCTTGAGCTGTGACCCCTTGTGGGGCGAGCATCCGCCAGCTCCAAGTAAGGACACTCAACTGAGTAGTGCCCCCTGAGATGCTTATACACCTCAACTAGGTCCCCCCTTTCCCGTCTGTAGTATAAGCTAGGCAAGTTCAGGCGCTCCAATCTCTCAGGGTAGCTGAGGTGCCGAAGTGCAGGCACCAGTTTGGTGGCCCTCCTTTGAACATTTTCAACCAACTGACAGTCCCTAGCATATCTCGGGGACCAGATGGGGTGACAGTACTCCAGATGGGGAAGCATTTCACTCCTGAAGATCGTTACGAGGGACGGACCGTCTAGATATCTGAACGACCTTCTTATAAGACCCAATAATTTATTTGCCTGATTTACCTTCTTCTCACAATGGCCCGAGAACTTCAGCTCATTGTCAACATACACACCTAGGTCCTTCTCACACACAGTCTCAACTAGTGCATTTTCTTCATCCCGTTGGGACATATGATACGCCTCCTTACCGTTGGTACGCCCCAGGTGCATCCTCTTACACTTCGTGACATTGAATCTCAGCAGCCATTTCTTCGACCATTCCTGGAGCCCACAGAGGTCCTTCTGCAGCTCTTCACAGTCCGCTTGGTTCTTAATTTCCCGAAATAACTTGCCATCATCGGCAAACATTTGTATGGAGGAGTGTACAACGTCAGGCATGTCATTTATGAAACAAACAAACAACAGCGGGCCCAATACACTACCCTGCGGTACCCCACTTGTTACAGGTACAGATGACGATTTCGTGCCATTAATCACCACACACTGCTTGCGGTCATGTAGAAAGTCTTCTATCCATGCTAGGACATTTCCCCGAATTCCGTACCCTTCCAGTTTTATTTTCAGCCTTTCTTGGGGTACACTGTCGAAAGCCTTGGCGAAATCTAGGTAAATATTGTCGATATTACCACCCCGTTCTAGAATATGGGTCCAAATATCCAATACCTTGAGCAATTGTGTTAAGCAAGAGCGCCCCGGCATAAAACCGTGTTGGCAATCTTTTACAAGGTTGTTTCGTAGTAGATGTTCCATCGCGGCATCTCTGATAATACTCTCAAGTACTTTACATATTATGCTGGTCAGGCTCACCCGTCTAGAGTTGTTCGTGGAGTGACTATCGCCCTTCTTGAAGATAGGACTCACATAAGCCACTTTCCATTCACTGGGGACCATTTGTTCATCCAGGCATTTACCAAACAGAATCTTCAGGGGCTCTGCAAGCTCGTTGCACAGCTCTCTTAGCACTCTAGGATGCACCATGTCAGGTCCGGGACTGTTATGGACCTTTAGCCTGGACAGTTTATTTCTAATACCATCTTCTGTTAACACAATGTGGGTCAGTGCTGTGTCGAACCGTCTGTCCTCAAACGCAGGAAGGTTAGTTGCATCCTCTCTTGTGAACACTGAGGAAAAGAAACTGTTCAATGCATCAGCTTTATCCTGGTCAGAATCTGCATAACTACCATCTTCAAGCCTCATGTCTGATACTCCTACTCGCGTTTTCAATTTCGACTTTGCATAGCGGTAAAACGCCTTTGGGTTTGACTTGACCTTGCGTGCAACCAGCCTCTGGAACTCCTTTTCAGCCCTCCTACACTCTATCTTTGCTTGGTTTCTGGCTCTTGCATACATCCTCCTGTCATGCTCATCGTTTGACCCAACCCACGTCTTGAATTTCTGGGTTTTCTTCTTAATTTTGTCGACCGCCGTATGGTTCATGTGTAGTGATCCCCTCATATTCTTAGAAGCACTGGGTTTGGTCTTGGGTATATATTTATCGATCAAATGGGTCATTTTACTAGTTATGATATTCAGCGTAGTGTCTGCGTTCTTGTACCTTAATAAGTCAGGCCAGTTGATACCCCTCATCTCTTCCCTCATCCCATTGTAATTTCCCTTGTAATATTTGCACCTTGGCCTGGCCTTATCTTGAACTAGGTAACAGTTGAATCTGAATGACAACACTGTATGGTGACTGGTGCCAACTGGGGCAAGGTGTTCCAGTTTGGCCACCATACCCTCCTCGTTTGTTATGATGAGGTCAAGTGGCTTGGGTGTTTGCTCCCCTCTGTAATGTGTCGGGTCTCTCACATCTTGGAACAGAAAATTATCTCTCAGAGTTTCTACAAAAAGAGTAGCAGGATTATTCAAGTCATTCGGGGTGGACTCGTTTCTCCAGTCGATGTCGCCATAGTTAAAGTCCCCCATGATAAGGAGATGGCTGGGGTTGAGCATCGCCGCATTGTTTATTAAGGTTCTTAAGTTCCTTTGATTTAGTGGGCCACAGTTTGGGGATCTGTAGATACACCCGACGATAAGTAAGTCTCCTCCCTTTAATTTAATTTTACACCACTTGGACTCTTCAAAAACATCATCTCCCTGTACCCTCGCCTGGCTGGCTCTAAGGTTTGCCTAGCGTAGACAACCACACCCCTCCTGCAGGATTCTTGAGTTAGGTTCGTAAATGAGTCATATCCAGCAATACTGAACTCACATTCCTCTGGGTCGATTCTCCTGTTCTTGTACAACAGTTCTACAACTCCTACAATATCTGGTTGGTGTACTCGAGGTAGTATTTCAAACTCCTGTCTCTTATCAAGGAACGTGTCAGTATTAGTGTACATGACATTCAAGACAGAATTTGTTCTCGGTAACGTCTCTGCTCTTAGTAATAAACCCGCTCCACCCACATTCTCAGAAGCTGCAGCATTTGCTAAGTACACTGTATTTTGCAGGGTGTGGTTAGAAATGTCATTGTTTACCCGGCGCTCGTTCCCTTCTGTCCGGTAGGCTGAGCTGGTGCCGCCTCCCGGGTGGGGGGTTGAGTGGGTGGAGGGTGCACTGCTGCCCCCTGGCCCTGTGTCGGCACACTTGTTTCCACTACCCTCCCCCTGAGTATAACCCATGTACACCTGTCCCCGTTCCTCCTCGACTCCTCCCTCTTCTGCTTCAAGTCCAGCAGGAGCTTCTTGTGCTGTTCCCTCTGCATTACCGTGCGGTCTGGGTGAATAAATACATCCCGAAATGCCTCGCTCCTTGCTAAGTTTTTTGCCTGCCGAATAACTTGCCATTTCTCCTCCTCACTCCCTAGTGTGATCCTAAGGGGGCGAGGCTTAGCCCCTTGCTTTTGTCCCAGCCTCCTCACATCCTGAGGGGCTGCTGGAATCTTCAGAACCTCTGTGCAAATATTTTGAAACAGCACCTTGTCGTGTGTTTCCTTACTCACAGTTCCCTCCGCCTGGCTCTCGGTGACTCCAAAAACTATTACATTGTTCCTGCGCTGGAGCCGTTCCTGGTGTTCCTCCTCTCCCCTAACAGTAGGTCCGTTAATTTTCATATCTTCGACACACTTTTTCAAAGTCCCAATCTGCTGTAGAACCTGTACTGATTCTGAATTACTCTCCGCCCCCCCCACCCCCCCCCCCCCCGTGGCCCTCCTAATACGTCAGCATAACTCCTCTTAGCAACCACCTCCATTCTATTAGCTACTTCCTCAGTCTTAGCAAGGATCTCTTTCCCAACTTGCTCCAGCTTGTCAACCAGCAGGGCTCCTGCTTCATCTATTTTCGTCCCTAAAGAACTCGTTCCCTTATGGATTGCAATCGCTTCATTCACCTTGACTATGCAGCCAGAGCAATACCAGCAACAGCCATCATGCTTTACGGCAGTTAGTAACTTCCTAAACGTTGCATTAGTCAGGCCTGTATCCTCCATATCCGACGTCTCCCTGCAGTAATCACATATCAAACCCATGGTTGTTGTTGTTGTGGGGGAGGGGGGGGGGGGTGCAGACTGTGTATAAATCTACACCTATTTCAAAAAAATATAGAGAGAAAAAGTACTTAGCTACTCTCTGTTGCCTATAGTTGTCGTCTGTAACTGCGTACACTGTATCTCCCTGTGAACGGTGTATTGTAGGCACAGTTTCAGTCCTTGAGAAAGCACACAATCAAAATAAAATTTAAAGTCTCTGTGGCACCTATGACACGAATCGGCTGGCAGTTGTCCTTACCAGCTCGATTGCCAATATGTATTCACTTTATGTTATTTATAGTCTCTTCTGCATTCACTGATGACAACTATGAGCTGATTTAACTAAAGGCACAGTACTACACTCCCTGGTTGGCCTTTATCACAGCCGTGACCACAACACCCTAAAAAATAAAATAAAATAAAAGCTTTGACATGTGGCAGTGATTGTGTGGTTATAGGCCTGTGACCCTGGCTGTACCTCCAACTCGGTGGAAATTGAGTTTTCAAAAATACAATCGTGTCTAGCATGAAAAGTCCTACATCGATTTACACTTTCACCTCACTAAGACGATCTTGACGAACTTATGTTCGTAGGAACTGAAATTTAAACTGTCTGGTTGACTTCCTTACTTGGAACGAGTCAACAACCCAAAAGTTCAGACAACGCACATAAAAACTGAGATTTCTCTCTACGACAACTTGGACAACAATTGGATTTTCGGACTTCAGTTCGTAAGAACGGGGATTTAAAATGTTGGGGTAACTTCGTTGCAACTGACGAAGTCAACACCCAAAAAAAATTAGTCCGACAAACCACCTGAGCAACCGTCTCCCCCACTAAAAACTTCATAATTCAACAAATCAATGTATCAAACTGGAAAGCCAAAAGTATTCAATTGAAGCAACATCCTGGAACTGTATGTCCTACAAATCCATTCTAACTACTGGTCTCCTCTGCCTCACAGGTAATCTACTTGCCGGTTGACCTTCCACATTTCCGTCATCACTTTCCTCATCTGTTTCGTCTGAACCTGAGTCCGAGGAAGAATCATAAGGGGGAAGTAGGGTATACTGCCAGATTCTGGGGGTCACTAAATCTAAGGGGATAACTTAACTCTAATCTTAATTTCTAAGGGTCGCTGCCACCAGACCCCCTCTGGACAGCATGTAGCTCGTTAGGCAGCGGGCAGAGTGGACTAGGCATTGGGTTAGGTTTTCCATTGACCAGATCGATAAGGGTAAAGAAGGGTGAAACCATAACATGTCTTAATTGATTTATTCCTTATAAAGCGTACTGGTAAAAAAAAACATATGCATGAATTGGCCTTCCTCAGAAGAACAACGGAAATATGGTTACCCAGATGGGCCCCAGACTCTTACATTGAGGGCGTGTTGTCCACCTATTTATGGCGCGACAATCTGTGACCACCTTACAATATCCCTCGACACATCAGACTGCTCCTCCTGCGTGGATTGTAGCACCGTCGGTTATCATACATAGTAGCACCATCTCAACACACCTGTTACACTCCATACCTGCAAGTATGTGACTCCTTGTGACTTTTAGGTATACACAACGGGCACCTCGTTCGCACACCGCCCTTGGTGGGTAAAGACGAGGGCTTCACCTAGAGACATACCAGCACTATTTCTACGCCTGGTATTATAGGTCGCTCCAAGTGACGACCGCAGAGTTTCTCACGGTCTCCTTATTTGTGACTACTCATTTGGAGTGGTGCCCTGGAAATCCACAGGTTCACAGTGGATCGGTATAGCTGGGAGTAGTCCCCACCTGTTGTGACGCTCAAAGGGACAATGGCGGCCGGGCGGCAAGGTACTCCGACCACATGGCACCTGAGGTGACGGTAGAACGAGGAAGACTGAACAATAATGCCTGACGGGCGGTTATCCCACCCCTTAACACATTCCTATCACACTTATATATCCGGCAAAGCTTTAAACTGTAGTAACTTCTATTTATCAACCTTAATTATAGGGCGGGATATAGCCCGCTAGGACACTGACCTGAGGTGGCGGTAGAACGAGGAAGACTGAGGGCATTGCCCAGCCGCTCCTCGGCACATAGGCCTACAGTTTCCAAGCCTTAAGTTTCCCTTTTGTTTCTTAGGGTTCTCACCTTAACACTTTTCGCTATATTGTCACTCATGCCTTATAAACCCATATTTTAATCCTAAATTACACACTAAGGTAAGGTCTTGGTTTGCTAGTTCTTGGGGTAAATTCATGGGGTTATTATATCAACGTGGCAACTGAGGCGGGTACATGACGCGCCTTGAAACAAAGGCTGAATGTTCATGGCGGGGGTGTATCACCTTCACTTAAAACTGTAATGAGGGATCCTCCTCTCACACATTGCACTATTTGAACACAGACATAAGGTTCTCTGATCACTGTGCCTGTCGTGGGTATATGTCACGTGAGGATACGAGGTGTATTAAATTCATACCGACGCATACAAGATATTTCCTTTCAAGTATAATTTCTGGATCACTTTCAACACCTCACATAGTTCTGCTACATTTATCCTTTTTCCAGATCATTGTTCTCATGTATTTTCATATGATATCTGTGGGAGTTATGTCGCTACACGCTCACAGACGTGAATAGTATGACCTTCAAACCCTGATCCCCACTTAGTCTTACAGTACACTCGTCCGGCTCAACTGGACTTTAACATTCATCTTATGCATACCCTGAGTTACCCTTAATGTTATGAATACATACACTTAATATGATATAACTGTACCTGGGTACAATACAACACATGGTCTAGGAACATTGAGTAGGTGAGTTGTTCTTAATAAATGTTTCCCGTTTTCTGAGGTTTTACAAGCGCGGTGCATTTGAATGTTATGTAGCGTAATATGAATTAAATGGGATTTTTAGGGATGACAATGATGTGCGCAGTACAAGGGGCTCATTCAGCTGAACAAACATGTCTCTACTCACATACCTCTTTACTTTCTCAGCCGCTCTCTTTATCACCTCACTTTCATCCAAGGGGTTAGTCAACTCATACGCGGCACCATCTCGTATAATTTCTGTTATAATGTATGGACCTTTCCACTTGGTATTCAACTTCCTACTGGTCCCAGGGCTGGGCCATTCATTCCTCTTCCATACTGTTTCTCCTAACTGCATAGTTTGGTTCGTTCTTGATCTATTTGCTCTCTCTCTTGTCTCTCGTGACATTCTGGCAGACGTCTCTTTTATCAACCTAAGGGCTTCTTTCAACTCTTGACTACTCTCATCTCTATTATAAGTAAGTCAATTCCTACTTGTCTCTGTACAACGTTAACTGACGTGTATGACCGTGGTCATTACACCCTGTGGTACCCAGCTTGTGACAGGTATGGATAATGATTTCGCACCCTTCCAGTTTGATTTTCAGCCTTTCGTGGGGTACACTGTCGAAAGCCTTGGCATAATCTAGGTAAATATTGTCGATATTACCACCCCGTTCCAGAATATGGGTCCAAATATCCAATACCTTGAGCAATTGTGTTAAGCAGGAGCGCCCCTGCATAAAACCGTGTTGGCAATCATTTACAAGGTTGTTTCGTAGTAGATGTTCCGTTGCGGCATCTCTGATAATACTCGCAAGTACTTTACATATTATGCTGGTCAGGCTTACCAGTTTTTAGTTGTTCGTGGAATGACGATCACCCTTCTTGAAGAAAGGACTCACATAAGCCACTTTCCATTCACTGGGGACCTTTTGTTCATCCAGGCATTTACATAACAGGATCTTCAGGGGCTTGGCAAGCTTGTTGCACAACTTTCTTAGCACTCTAGGAAGCACCATGTCAGGGCCAGGACTCTTATGGACCTTTAGCCTGGACAGTTTATTTCTAATACCCTCTTCTGTGAACACAATATGGGTCAGCTGTGTTGCACCGTTTGTCCTCAAACGCAGGAAAGTTAATTGCGCCCTCTCTTGTGAACACTGAGGAAAAGAAGCTTTTCAAAGCCTCAGCTTTATACTGGTCAGAATCTGCGTAACTACCATCTTCAAGCCTCAGGTCTGATACTCCTAATCGCGTTTTTAATTTCGACTTTGCATAACGGAAAAACGCCTTTGCGTTTGACTTGACCTCGCTTGCAACCAGCCTATCTAACGCATTTTCAGCCCTTCTACACTCTATCTTTGCTTGGTTTCTGGCTCTTGCATACATCCTCCTGTCCTTCTTATCGTTTGACCCAACCGACGTCTTGAATTTCTGGGTTTTCTTCTTAACTCTGTCGACCGCCGCATGGTTCATGTGTAGGGATCCCCTCGTATTCTTAGAAGCACTGGGTTTGGTCATGACGAATAACCACGAGCAATGCAATGATCAGAGAATCTTATGAATTTGTTCAACGACTGCAATGTGTGAGGGGAGGATCCCTAAATACAGATTGAAGTGAAGTGGATATACCCACGCCATGAAAATACGAAGCTAGGCTTTGTTCGGGTTCGCGTCCATTCCGCCCCGGGCTACAGTTTTGAGTTAATGATACAGCTCAATTAATTTCCCCAGGAACTGGCAAACCAGATCCTTACTTTAGTATGTAATTTAGGATTAAGATATATAATTACAAGGCATAAGGTCACAATACATAGGAAAGTGTATATGTGAGAACCAGAATAATATCAAAGTGAAAATTAAAGATTGGAAACTGTAGGCCTAGTTCAGTGAGAGACGCGAGGCATCGCGCTTGGTTATGCCCGCTCTCTCACCAAAACAGGTCAGTGAACTCCATCGTGCTCCATTCAGCCATTCAAAAACATCCTCTCCCTGTACCCTCGCCTGGCTGGCTCTAAGGTCTTGCCTAGCATAAATAACCACACCCCTCTTGCAAGTTTCTTGAGAAAGGTTCGCAAATGAGTCATATCCAACAATACTGAACTAACATTCCTCTGGGTCGATTTTCCTGTTCTTGTAACAATAGTTCTACAATTCCTACAATATCTGGTTGGTGTACTTTCAGTTGTGTTTCAAATTCCTCTCTCTTATCAAGGAACGTGTCAGTATTAGTGTACATGACATTCAAGCCAGAATTTGTTTTCGGTAATGTCTCTACTCTTAGTATCGTGAGAGGTTCGAATCATAGACCATGTTCTTTGTAGACTTTATTCTAACAGCGTCAGCTGGTGACTGGCAACCGGGCGCTGCCATAGACAAGCCCCCCCACCTCAACATGGGAAAACATATCGTATGATGGTACTATTACGAACCACGCCATCTATTGTGTCATGATCTAACTACACAGCACTACCGAGCAACGCCATCTAGGGACGAAACCCGAGTATGACTAGTCTTAGTCACCCCACCGGGTTTCCTTTCTCTATATCCTGGTTGTTGCGTCACCTCCTTCAACTCTTCCTCATCAGCTCCGGATCCGGGAGAGTTCAGTTCACTCTGGGAAGTGACCACACTTAGATTACCTATCCTGGAAACCTACGGCACAGTGACTACCTACCATCTTCTTCAATACTCAGCCCTACTCGTCAGACACTTCAGCACCGCACTTGAGTATTGTAATCCTATATTACCTCCCACCTCCACTTGCTTCAGATTGTTGTATGTTGTATAAATATGTATATACTGTTAAGCCAATGTTGCGTATGTTTAAGTTAAGTATGGTTAAGGGTAAATTATAGAAAGCTGGATATTTTGTTAAGGAATTTATGGTACTTTATTATACAAAATAAAAACTCGCATCCTTTGTCTACCCTTTTATAGTCCGATTGTCTTTGTTTGTATAGTTTTTTTATTGTTGTTGCCTGTTGGGATCTGAGTAGACTTTTAACTATATTCTAAATCCCCAACTCGTAACAAATGGCGACCGTGACAGGACATGACCTTAAGTGCCATATTTCTTCCCCCCTTGTTACTCCTTGTTAATTTTTCCTCCCAGTCACTTCTGTTCACAATTGCTTTACTGTGGTTTAAAGTTCCCTTCATATGTGTGTGCATATATTGGTATTATCGTACAGTAAGAGTGACAGACGTAGGATATTAGGTTCCGAGTGTCATAAGGCTTACCTGTTATTACACGTAGGCAGTCGTGTAGTAAGTCTTATCGAGTGTAGGGAAGAATCCGGATCTGTTTAATGCCGTACCCTCGCTGCAGAGTAGGCTGTTCCATAGTCACTAGTTTAGGGTGAAGTGATATCTTGGGACGCCCCGCTCTACCAGGACCCCATAATTATAAAGCCTCAATTATTGTTCTTCTCATTATCTCATTCTGGGTCAATAATAAAGTAACTCAAGGGTTGTTTATCCGGATCTTTATATTAATGCCGTAATACGCCCTTCCTGTTTCAAGTATCTTTCCAAGTCTCTTATCCTTACCTAAGGATCTTATCAGAAGAACAATATTCATAAGTGTAATTTCCCTAGGTATAACTTGGTTAGTTTCCCGGACTTTCTGGTTATTCACTGCCGTGATATTTTCTAGGGCAATCCACTTCTCTTATCTTTTTGGCCATTAGTTAATTTATCTAGTTTTTCTTAACAATGACCACCTCAGGTTTTGATCTCCAGGAATTTATTGAAAATCCTTCCGTAGCTAAATTACGTGTTAATATCCTGAAGAAAGAATGGAAAGAAATAGCCAACTATTACAATATCCCATATTCACAGCAAATGACTAAAGAAGTGTTAAAAAATCAGGTAATTGAAATGTTGGTTTAACAAGAAGTTGTAGAAGAATCCGCTGTTGACCAATTAACGCCCATGTCCAAGATACTTCAACCACTATCCACCACCCCTCCTCACTCAGAAGTTGTCTCAGGTCTGGCTAGCCCTCAAGAAAAAGCACAGAGTAGACGCCTTGGAACTAGAACGAGCTAGGTTCGAGTTCCAAATCAAAATGAAAGAACTCCAGTTGGAGCATGAGTTGGAACAGGCCAAGTTGGAGCAGGAGGAAAAGTTGGAACAGGCCAAGTTGGAGCGTAAGAGAAAGTTTGGAACAGGCCAAGTTGGACCATGAGGAAATGTTGGAACAGGCCAAGTTGGAGCAGGAGGTTAGACTGAAAGAACTACATGTGAAAGAGACAGAAGTCACCTTAACATCCGAGTTAAATAAAAAAAGTGGCATTAAAAGAGAGACTAGCTGCTTTTATCTCTGCTAATGCTTCTTCCCTTGTTCCCGAGTTTGATGAATCCGATATGGACGGGTCATTTAGGACTTTTGAGAAAATAGCCGTGAAGAATGAGTGGCCAAAGGACCAGTGGGTGTCGGTGTTAGTTCCTAAATTATGTGGTAAGGCTCGTAGAGTTTATAACTGTTCAGACCAGACTGATGACTATGATAACGTAAAAAAGAATATCCTCACCTCTTTTGCTATCACGCCAGATAGATACCGGCAGAAGTTTCGTAAACTAACCAAACCATTTTCACACACCTTTGTTGAGTTTGTTCAAGAAAAGCTTAGGTTTTTCAAGAAGTGGTTAGAGGTTAGAGAGACCTCCACATTTCAGGATTTGTTAAACTTGGTAGTCCTGGAGGAGTGGAAGAGCAAGATACCATTTCACATCTTGAAGCATGTGGAGGAGCGTGGAGAGGTTAATTTAGGGCGTGCAGCTAAGCTGGCTGATGGATACGCCTTGCTGGTGGAGTCACTGGGCAGTAGGAACGTGGTACTTTCCAGCATGTTAGGTCCTCCTCTGATGATAACCTTGGGGACGTGAGTGGTAGGTCGAAAGGTCCCACACCTACCCCCCCCCCCTGATGCAACCAAGTTTTATTGTTCTTACTGTAAAAAACCAGGCCATACGATCCAGTCTTGTAAACACCCAAAGTGTCGAACTTCTAAAAGTAGTTCCCTGGATCCCAAATTCAAACCAATAGCAACCACCAATGTGGAAAGGCCCCATCAGGATTTCTTCTCTTCATTCACCTATGAGGGAAAATTTTCAATCATAGAGGGGTCTCGTTCTTTCCCTATTCGTATACTACGTGATACGAGCGCAGCACAATCTATCCTCCTGTTTAACGTCATTCCTGGTATATCTACAGCATTTACTAATGAGAGTGTTCAAATTTCAGATCTCTCATCCCATTCTTCCTATCCCTTAGCTAAAGTGCACCTCCAATGTCCCTTGATTACTGGGGAAGTGCAAGTAGCCATTAGGAAAGATCCAATGCCTGTGAGCGGCATTCATTTATTAATGGGTAATGACTTGGTAGGAGATCTAGTGGTTCCCAACATAAAGACAGTCGACTCTCCCTTACCTGTCAACTCCACCACTGACCTTGAAGAAACTATTCCTCATCTTTTCCCATCTTGTGCTGTCACCCGGTCACAGAGTGTGAGAAATGGGCCCTCTTCATCTAAAACCACCTCCAATATCTTCGTACCCACAGAAGATCTGTACAATAAGACCATTAGTAAGGATGAGCTCATTAAAGCCCAACAATCTGATCCATCTTTGAATAAACTTCATCATGCAGCAGTTGAGGGTAAAGATTTTAACACCCTTCCGTGTTTTTATTATCATGAAGGGGTTTTGATGAGGGCCTATAGGCCCCCTGAGCTTGCCCATCTAGACACGTGGTCTGAAATACATCAAGTGGTAATTCCCTACTCAGTCAGACCAGCATTAATTGCCCTTTCCCATGATGGTATTTCAAGACATTTGGGAATCCTGAAAACATATAAAAAGCTCCTCCAACACTATTACTGGCCTGGACTTAGGAAGGATGTGTCAGAGTACCTAAAATCTTGTCATATTTGTCAAATGGTAGGAAAACCAAATGAAAGTATACCAGCAGCTCCCATTAAGCCCATCCCAGTATTTTCTACACCATTTGAAAAGATTGTTGTGGATTGTGTGGGCCCATTACCAAAGACTAAGAAGGGAAATCAATTCCTGCTCACAGTTATGGATACCAGTACACGTTATCCTGAGGCTTTTCCCCTTAAAAGCATCACTTTGAAAAATGCAATCAAACCTCTTTTGCACCTTTTCACTTCAGTGGGCATTCCTAAAGAGATCCAATCCGATCAGGGCACCAATTTTACGAGCAATCTTTTCAAACAGGTGATGAAAGACCTCAGTGTGGACCATTGTACATCTTCGGCTTACCACCCACAATCCCAAGGTTGCTTGGAACGGTTCCATCAAACTTTCAAATCAATGCTAAAAAAATACTGTATAGAACACCAAAAGGAATGGGATGAAGGCATAGACTTGTTACTCTTTGCCATCAGGGAATGTCCCCAGGAGTCTTTGGGTTTCTCTCCGTTCGAGTTACTCTATGGGAGACAAATTAGGGGACCCCTTAAAATAGTAAAGGAGCAGTGGTTTCACACTCCATCTATTAAGCCCGCAACAGTTTCCCAATACATTGACACTTTACGGGACAAATTAACTGAAGTCCGAACCATTGCTCAGTCAAACTTAAAAAAAGTCCAAGAAAAAATGCTAAAGTCCCAACCTAAATTAGTTGAAAGATCATTTTCTCCAGGTGACAAAGTGTTACTCTTTCTACCCATTCCAGGCTCTCCCCTTAAAAGCAAGTTTACTGGTCCCTATATAGTTGCTAATAAACTATCTCCCCTCAACTATATAGTCTATACTCCTGATGCAGAAAAGATTCACAACTTGTTCACATTAATCTCATGAAACTTTACCATTCCAGGCAGTCAAAGACATCCCAGAGGCTATAAGCCTACCTGTATTGCATACGGCTTTATGAGGGCCGGAGCCGGAGACAGATGACATGGACCTATTGGAGAATTTAGACTTCCCTCTACCTAAAGAAAACCCTGCTAACAGTCACATACTCAACAACTTGGATGAGTATTTTTCTGTTCTGAATCCATCTCAAGCAAAAGATCTCACTAAGTTATTATCAAAATTTCCTAAAGTCACGTCAGACCTCCCAGGGTTTTGCAATATACTTAAACATGATACTAAGCTAATCTCAGATGATGTACAACCCATTAGGCAATCAGCATATCGGCTAAATCCACAAAAAAGAGAGATTATGAAAAAGGAGGTAGATTTTTTGTTAAAACATAACTTAGCTGAGCCTAGTACCTCCCCTTGGGCTTCACCTTGCCTTCTCATTCCAAAACCCGATAGCAGTTTTCGTTTCTGTACCGATTATCGTAAAGTGAACCAGGCAGGGCCGGTACAAGATGATTTGGCGCCCTAGGCAAGCCTTTAGATGTGTGCCCCCTTGAAAGTTTTGATAAGCTAATGTAGGTACAGTAACCCATGACTACATTGTTTTCATCTTGTGGCTTTATTACTTCACCCATGCAAATAACCAATTATTGTTATTAGATTAAGTCAATAAATTCTTGACGTAAACTTCAGAGGTCAGGTAACCTTGCCTCATCCCGACAAAGACAGGGAAGGGGCGGCTCAGCCGCCCTGGCAGTAAGGGAGGGGAGGGGATGGTGGGGTTGGGAGAAGGGTTCCTCAGATGTCAGCCTTCAGGTCACTGCTCGACAGTTCTCCAGGCCGCCAAAGATAAGGACCCGGGTTAGTCCCTCCGGGGGGTTAACGAATAATATTAAAAAAGAAAACACAGTCGGCTACCGTCTACCTACCCTCGCCTCCCTCCGACCCCCCCCTTCTAACATCCTGCTCCGACCCTCCACGGCTCCACCACAGTGTCCACCACAGTTTTCCCTTCATTTTTAATTTTATCCAAGTTTGCCCTGAATTTGTGGCGCCCCCAGATGTTGGCGCCCTAGGCGATCGCCTAGTTCGCCTAGTGGGTAGCGCCGGCCCTGGAACCAGGTCACTGTCTCAGACTCCTACCCTTTACCTTTGATTGAAGATATAATAGACAGCATAGGCTGTGAAAAATTTATAACAACGGTGGACTTGTTGAAAGGATATTATCAAGTGGGACTCACGGATAGGGCAAAAATAATCTCAGCATTTATAACTCCATTTGGTCTTTTTCAATATTTGGTTATGGCGTTTGGCTTTTCTAATGCTCCGGCCACATTCCAGAGGGCAATCAATTACCTGATTCAGGACCTAGATGGGACGTTCGCCTACCTGGATGACCTGGTGGTGGTGTCGGACCGCTGGGACGAACATCTGGTGCGTTTGGAGATACTGTTCTCACGACTGCAAGAGACTGGATTCACCATAAACCTGGCTAAATCTGCTTTTGGCCGGGCCTCAGTGACTTACCTGGGACATATCATTGGGCATGGTATGGTGAGACTCAAGGACGCAAACGTTAAAGTCATCTTGTCCTTCCCCACTCCAAGGACGAGGAAGGAACTCATGCGCTTCCTGGGGATGTGCGGCTACTACCGTCGGTTCTGCAGTAACTTCTCCAGCGTGACTGGACCCCTCACAGACCTTACCAGTTCTGCGGTCCCTTACATCTGGAACCAGAGGTGCGACCAGTCTTTCCACCGCCTCAAAGCCTTCCTTGCCTCCAAGCCTGTAGTCCACCCCCTTGACTACACCTTGCCCTTCCATCTGCAAATAGACACTAGTGGCGTCGGAGTGGGGGCTGTGCTCCTACAACCCGACCCAACCACTGATGTCCTTCACCCTGTGGCATACTACTCCGCCAAGTTGAAAAAACATCAGACCAACTACTCGACCATAGAGAAGGAGGCCCTGGCTCTGGTGTTGGCAATAAAGAAGTGTGAATGTTACCTCCAATCTCGCCCACAAACCACCCTAGTCTTCACCGACCATAACCCACTCACGTTCATCCAAACCAACAAGACCTCCAACCAGCGAATCCTCCGGTGGGCTCTCCTGACCCAGCCCTATAATCTACAAGTCCGGCACATAAAGGTGGTGGACAACCTGATTGCGGCCTCCTTATTCCGAGCTCCAGTGGAAATGCAGCAGCTACTCTCCAGACGCACCAGGTGATCACCTCCTTCGCGCCCGCGCAACGGAGGTCTTTGGAGGGGGCGTGTATTACGAATCACGCCATCTATTGTCATGATCTAACTACCCAGCACTACCGAGCAACGCCATTTAGGGACGAAACCCGAGTATGACTAGTCTTAGTCACCCCACCGGGTTTCCTTTCTCTATATCCTGGTTGTTGCGTCACCTCCTTCAACTCTTCCTCATCAGCTCCGGATCCGGGAGAGTTCAGTTCACTCTGGGAAGTGA
The DNA here is from genome assembly GCA_958450375.1 of Homarus gammarus. Taxonomy (NCBI): domain Eukaryota; kingdom Metazoa; phylum Arthropoda; class Malacostraca; order Decapoda; family Nephropidae; genus Homarus; species Homarus gammarus. Next base: position 1,884,610 of record CAUDMG010000523.1, read on the forward strand.
CCACACTTGGATCACCTATCCTGGAAACCTACGGCACAGTGACTACCTACCATCTTCTTCAATACTCAGTCCTACTCGTCAGACACTTCAGCACCGCACTTGAGTATTTGTAACCCTATATTACCTCCCACCTCCACTTGCTTCAGACTGTTGTATGTTGTATAAATATATATATATATATATACTGTTAAGCCAATGTTGCGTATTAAGTTAAGTATGGTTAGGGGTAAATTATAGAAAGCTGGATATTTTGTTAAAGAATTTATGGTACTTTATTATACACAACAAAAACTCGCATCCTTTGTCTACCCTTATATAGTCCGATTGTGTTTGTTTGTATAGTTTTTTTATTATTGTTGCCTGTTGGGATCTGGGTAGACTTTTAACTATATTCTAAATCCCCAACTCGTAACAGTACAATTTTACATCCCCCCCCCCCCCCCAAGTTAAAAGGAAATGACAATGCACATTTGAACTAACCAAAAATAAAACAATGCACAAAAAAACAACATTAATGCAAGAGAAACCAGTCAAACAAAGAAAAACAAAACAAAAACAAAACTCTAAACTAATTTTACATCACATACACTACACCACGTAGTCCGTCAACCAGCCCTGGGGCCTACGGCCTCTCCTGGGCCTGGCCGCGCTCGACTGAGGAGGGGCCCAGGGGTGCGAGCAAGGGCGTGGGTACGGAGGGCGCAGCAGAAAGGGGGCCAGGAGGCACAGCTTGGTGCACCACCAGAGTAGTAGGCACAGGTGTGGAGCCATTTCGCAAGTGGCACCTGTTGCGGATGGACACCCTGCCACTGCCACTCAACCTGACGGCATACTGCCTGTGAGGGCTGGCTTCCACCACTATGCCTGTCCTGTCCCAGAGCTTGGTAGCTGCGTCCTGCACACGCACCTGCGTGCCCACGGCTAGGGGAGCCAGCTGGAGGGACCTCCCCCCACGACAGAAGGACCCCATCCTGGTTTTCAGCCAAGCGCACCTCCCTCATACGAAGTGCCCGCCGCCAGTGCTGGTCCACCTTATAGTGCTGTCTGGCCAGGAGAACGCCGTCACGGAGCTGGCGGCCGGTGGCGAGTTGGGCGGGCGACTTGTTCACCCCCCGCAGAGGCGTGTTCAGGTACTGGAGGAGGGCCTGGGATGTCCTATCGCAGTCCAGTCTACCCCCAGGCCCAGTGTTATCCCTGAGGAGCCTCTTGGTGGCCTTGACCCCAGCCTCTGCCCTGCCATTGGACTGGGGGTAGTGGGCCGACGAGAGGCGCACCCCGACCCCCCATGACTTGAGTAAATCTGTCATCTCAAGGCTGGCAAGGTTGGTACCTCCATCCGAGGAGATCTGCTCAGGTGCTCCCCACCTATGTGAAGTAGGCCCGCAAACGGGCGATGATTTTTCCAGAGGTGACCTCGTTGGGGAAGTGGGTGATCTCTAGCGAATCTGTGAGTCGGTCAGCATATGCTAGGTACGTGTGGCCCTGCAGGTGGAACAAATTGGCCACCACTTGTTGAAAGGGATAGTCTGGCGCTGGGGTCAGAACCAACAACTCCGGAGGCTGGGAAGGGGCGTGGGTCTCGCAAGCAGCACACCAGGACCGATGATACTGCAGGTCACCCTCCATTCCAGGCCAATAGACAGACTGCCGGGCCCGCCTGAGCATTGAGTCGAGGCCCTGGTGCCCTATGTGCAGGTTAACGGCGACCCAGTGGCGGAGGGAGTCGGGGATGACAAGGCGCATGCAGCCCTGGTCAAAGGTGTAGGTGACCAAACCCCTGACCACAGCCAACCTGTCCCTCACCGAGAAGTACGGGCGCAGACAGGCCACCTCCTGTGATTTGTGGGGGTGCCAGTCGCCTGCCAGCACCCTTGACACTAGAATCTGGTACACTGGGTCGTCCGCAGCCGTTTTGCACACTGTGTCTTCCTCCATAGTGATGCACCCATCCTGATCCAGTGCTGTGAAATAACTGCACACACTGCAGCGCACAGGTCCTCCTCTTGGTCCATGTCCTCCGCGTCAGGCGCCGCCCTGAGGGAGGGGATGCGGGATAGGGCGTCAGCTGCACAGTTCCGCTTCCCTGGCAAGTACTTGACCGTGAACCGGTACTGCAGGGTCTTCTCCTTGAGCCTGAACAGGCGCGGATTCGCCACATCCGTGAGGGCTCTGTCCCCTAGCAAGCCAACTAAGGGGCGGTGGTCCGTCACCAGAATGAGGTTCGGGCAGCCAAGGAGGAACAGCCTGGCCTTGCTCAGGCACCATACCACAGCCAGGGCGTCCCCTTCTACTGCAGCGTAGCCGGCCTCAGCCGTGCTCAGTTGTCGGCTACCGCACAGAGCCAACCGCCACCCTCCCCTGCAGCAGAAGGGCGTCTCTGGAGAGGCACAGGCACAGTATTGTTGCAGGATGACGAAGTTGATGCCCTCCCTGCTCCAATCCGTGACAGCTGCCGTAGGCCTGGATTTATCGTAGTACATCAAGCCGCCCCTGGCCAACTGACAGATGGTGTCCTGGGCTTGGCGAAACTTGAGCTGCAGCTGGTCGTCCCAATACACCCGCTTACCCACTGGCTTCTTGAGAAGCTCACGGAAGGGCGTCCATCACAGGTGCAGTGGCAAGGAAGGGAGCCAACTGGTCAACCAGGCCATGCCAGGACCTGATATCAGTGATTGATGGTTGATCAGGCATGGGGAAGTCCTTGATGGCTGGCAGACATTGGGCAGTGGGCTGGTAGAGGTCCCACCCCAGGAGGAAACCCACAAACTCGGCTTCTTTCCTGCAGAACAAGAACTTTTCTGGTTTCAGTGTGATACCTGTGCGAGCGCGGGTCTCCAGAAAATCGTAGGCGTGCCAGAAAGCCCCCTTCACACTGGAGTCATAGAGGAGAGTGTCATCTACGCACTTGTACTTGCGGGGCACATCCTGAATAGCATCGTCAAACCTCTTGGTGTAGGCATCTGACGCTGAACAATGTCCCTTGGGGGTCCTGCAGTATCGAAAACGGCCCCACGACGTGATGGACGTGGTCAGGCCTCTACTCTCCTCCTCCAACTCCACCTGATGAAATCCCCAAAAGGCGTCGGCGACGGTTTTGAACGAGTACGCTGGCACCCCAGACACCATGTCGAATGGTGCAGGTGTGTGGTGCGTCTCCCTCAGACAGCTTGCATTGAGGCATTGGAAGTCTACAGGGCCCCTGGGCTGACCGTTTTTCTTGGCCACCACGACCATCCTGGCGCACCACTCCATAGCCTCACCAGCAGGCACTGGCTGGATGACTCCTCTCCTGACGTTCTCCTCCAACTGGGCCTTCACCTCCGCTTCCCAGTGTTTCGGAACGGGAGCAGGTGTGTGACAGGCGTAGGGGGTCGTGCTGGACGTCAGGTGGATACGGCGAGGGGAACCAGTCATGACTGGCAGTGGGGATCTGCTGGTGTTGAATGCGGTAGATGAAAAGTGCGTGAGTAGCCATGCCTCCAGTCTGGCCACATTCTCCTCCAAAGGAGGCAAGGGTATCTCAACTGGCCTAGGAGGGACACGACTGCTCTCAGGTAAAGGGTTTGGAGGTAGGTCGTCGGCAGTGTGCTGCTCCCCTCCATCGCTCACAGCAGCCACAGCACGTCTATGGAGCGGGAAGTCGACAGGCACCAAGTTAGGCACTTGCAGGCCTCCAATGACAGGTAGAGGGCCTTGGCTGTCTGCACGAAGTAGACCTCCTGGACGGTGGACCCCTCGTCCACACCGAGACGGCAGGGGGCGGACCCCAGACACTTGAGCTGTTTGTTCGCCACGTACCTCAGGCCATTACGGGCCCGAAGTTGCCCCGGACACAAACCTATGTCCCGGAGCAGGGATGCCTCTGCCACACACACCATAGCACCCGTGTCAGCCACAGCCAGCACAGGATGGCGGGGGAATTGCCCCCAGCCTGGGTCACGAACACTTGTAACCTGGGATGGCGGGATAGCTGGGTTGTTGCCACTGTGACAGCACCTGACACATCCAAAGGAGCACTTAGGACTGACTTGCTCCTGCAACACCTTTTGAGCAATTGCGAGATGTGGCCCCACTTGCAGGGCAGTTACTTTTACCAGAGGCATGTGACATGTCGCAGTTACCACAGTGAGCGCGACTTGGGTGTCCAGGTCGGACTCCAGCTACCTAGGACTCACCCGTGACGTCATCACCAACCGCCACTGCCTCCTCGGCTGTTCCCACCACTGCCTGGCCAGACGTACGACACAATACACCAGCATCTCTCACTGCTGCTTCGAATAACATACACTTGTTTCTGAGCACTTCAACACTATTATAACTCGAGTACCCCTGGAAAATTTCCCTTTTCAACACTGGGTTACTCAGGCCCTCCATAACTTTACGTAGTAGCATGTACTCAGAGAGATCGTTATCACAGGTGGGACATTTAAATTCACACTCCACTGCCTCTGAGAAGCAGCGTTGAAAGTACCTTTTCATGGGCTCCTCTTCACTTTGTTTGCTGTTGAAAATCTCGTTCCATTTCACATCTAGGTTTGAAGACTGAAGAACCATTCCACTGATGACATCCAGGGCTTCCTTGGGCGAGAGCTGCTCCCACTGGCAGCTGGGGTATCTCGAGTCAATCACCCTTTGGAGAGCAGGGACGCAGTTCAGGCAAATGTGGAGTGTGGCCACCAGTTGTGACCACCCGTTCAACAGCACCCATAACTCCATGGACCGCCTCCATGTCCTAAACGCAGCTGCTGGCATTTCTGCCTCACACTTCTCTGGAGCGACAGCTGCTGAGGGCTTCATGACCGGCATAGACGCATGACCACCGCCAGCAGCTAGAGACGCTATCTGAGCCATAAATGCACCTATGGCCTGCTGCTGGGCGTGCGTGGTGTTCTCCGCCGGTGTAGAGATGCCCTGGCGTCCCCTTGAGGGCGTCGAGAATCGTGGACGTGTAGGGGCCATGTCAGCTTTCTTGTCAGGGCTGTAATGGCACGTCGGGCCCCGGGATCCTACTCACTGCGCCCTGTGAGAGGTTTGAATCATAGACCATGTTCTTTGTAGACTTTATTCTCATAGCATTAGCTGGTGACTGGCAACCGGGCGCTGCCATAGACAAGCCCCCCCCACCTCAACATGGGAAACATATCGTACGATGGTACAATCTTACAGTCATTTATCACAAGAGTGTTTAACAGATTTGATAAAAGGCTAACCTTATCTGTGAATTTGATGAACATTGATTTTGTAAAATCTCAAGTCGAATATGTATATTATGTGGTAGGCCAAGGAAAAGTGAGACCAATTAATGCCAAGGTTGAAGGTATTGTAATGTTTCCTGCTCCCTTGAGTAGGAAGGAGTGTTAAGATTTCTAGGGATGAGTGGGTATTATTGGAGATTTTGTAAAAGCTTTTCAATTGTGGCATGGACTTTGACCAGACTGTAGTAAAATAAAGTTAAATTTGTAAGGGCCATCTATTGTGAAGATGCTTTCATTAAGATTTAGAAAATGTTGATTAATGCCCCAATTTTATCAACTCCAAGTTATGACAAACCATTTAAGTTATACATTGATGCAAATGATGTTGGAGTAGGCGGTGTTTTGATCAAGAGAGGCTGGGTATTGATTATACATTATGTCATTTTTCAAAGAAGTTCCTGTCATACGAAAATAACTATAGTACTGTTGACAAGGAAACTCTAGCTTTGATTTTGAGAATGAATAATTTTGATGTTATTTGCAGGGTTCTGGAACCCAAGTTCTAGTGTTTATAAACCATAATCCTTTGGCAATTTTACATAAGATGAGGAAAGTGAATCAACGTCTTACCGGCTGAAGTTTTGTGTTACAAGAATATAATTTTGTTATTCAGCACATTAGGGGAAATTATAATAGTGTAGGTAACGCCTTGTCTTGCATTCCAGTCAGTCATGAGGGGGATGTTACACATGTCTACGTATTCACATAATATTAAGATGTATTCTGTGTATTTATTTTGTATCAGAGCGGTTGTATATGAAGAAATATGAAATTGGTATATCATTTGTAATAATTGGTTTATTTTTGCATTGGTTGTGAATTATATTAGTTCTATATAATTTCTAATATTTTCTGATCATATAATATTATGTACTTATATAAAGAAGTTTAGTGTTATTAATATTCTAATTCTAAAAGATGTACAGGTGTGCAACTTATTTGTTTACATTTTTGATGTTTCTTCCTCGAGGGTGCTGTAGCATAGAGCTGAGAGATCAGAAAAGTGACTGTAATCTTATTCCATCCACTATACATCTCATGTTTTGGCATCGATTTGTCCATCAGTGTTATGAGTGAATGTTGGGTGATACTTTTGAGAATGGAGAATGGAAGAAGAGCCATGTTATGGGATTAAGATAAATTACCAAATTACTTGGATCACAGAACCATGCAGTGTTATGTTATCTGTGCTACTGTTTTACTAAAAATATAATAGGTGTTAATTGCTTAAGGTGGTTTTTCTTTGATTCCTGATTTCACTTTGCACAATTCAATAAATGATTTCCTTGGATGTAATTTCGCAGAATGGAGGTGTTATAAATGTTATCCTCGACTGTCAGCTATAGGTAGCAAGATTTGTCTACATGATTCTGGTCTGTTAACCAAAGCTGTTATTTCAGAATAAGTCTGATTAATGAGCCTAGCAGTTGAGGCACTGCAGAAGCTAAGAAGAGAGTTATTCAGTAGTGGCTATAAAATATCAAAAGCCTAATATTTAATACTCTTTGTCACATTGGAAATTCAGTGTACTTTGGTTTTTCATGTAGCTCTTCATAAAATAAAAAAAATATATGTTAAATAGTTTGGTGCTTCACAACTTTCAGATATTGTTTTTGGCTTCATCCATAATCTCATAATCCATCACTAATTCACAGAGAATTAGCAAGTAATTTCATTCCTTGACGCAGAAACGTCACCACAAGTTCTTTTGATGACTGTGGTTCATTTAAAATTTTTGGAGAAGACGCTAAACCCCCTTGCAACTGATTGGCTGATGCATAATGGCAGAAGAAGGGAATACTACAGCTCCTTCTAATTTCAATAATATATATATTTTTTTAATAATTTACATCATTGCCAACCTTACATCACTATCTAGATTAAACCTATAGCCCCAGGGGATAAGAAAAGTGGGTTACTGAATATGTCGACTGTGTAAAAACTCAGTCGAAAAAGAAAGGTTACAAACTTCAGCTCGCCGGAATTGCTTTATTCCATCACTAGGATGTCCCAACTGGTCAAATGATCACTTTTGCTTTTAAATGTCTAAATAGACTATGAGGCAGTGATATATTCCTAATATATTTATTCATATTATTGTTTGGGATAGCTCTACCTGACAAATTTTTAAACTGAATTTCTAAGGCATGTAAAGATATATACAATTTAAAACATGAGCTCTGAAGAAAAGATGGAATGAGTTTGCCCTCCCCCCCAAAATTAGTCGTCGAAACCTGCCGGGTACCGAGGTGTGTGGAAAGAACAGCTTTAACCGAACATCTCTTTATTATTGATAATGGAAATTAATACAAATTACATCAAACTGAAAAAGTAATAGATAAAAATCCACTTTTTAAGTTATTTTAATCTGATCAAAACATTATATATTCCCTACAACTCATTGGATAAGCTGGGCAACGTTAAGTCGGCGGCTGAGTGTGGCTGTTTGGATTGTCAACTCGACTGGTGGCCAAAGTGACTCATTACTACTTCATGTCTGTGGCCCCTCGAGGTTTACTCAATCACGGCTCCACATTCAATTAGGCCTGTAGGGGGCCTGGGTCAGTTTCGCCATGTTAAAAAAAAATGACTTTAGTATGTTCTGCTGTTTCATAACCTGTAGAAAGGAAACGATTATACTGGAAAATCTCCTGTACGGAATTATGAGATAACGAACTTGATACACTTTCCTATGGAGAATTACTTAAAGCAAGAAATGGATAATAATGTGAGTAAATAATACTAAAGAGAAAAAACAAACATCAAATTCTACGAAAATTATCAATGGTAATTCATTGAAAGTAAGCCCTGATCTGGAATTTTTTCTTGACTAGTCTGGCAAATTATTTACAGAGGTATGAATAACTTCTCAAGAACTCGGCCCTCTACGTCTTCCTCTTCCTTCGAGTTCTTGTAGGTACCCAGTGGTCCCGGGTCCGAGCTTCCAGCGCCTTCATTGGATACCTCACGGTCGTAACCACAGTGAGACTGTTTGACGGGTTTGAAGTACTCCACTTTCACGTCCTTGTGGTGCAGCCTTGCCTGTAGGGGGGTGAAGAATAGAGGTAAGTGATTGTCAAAGAATTTCCGCGTTTTAAATAAGTGAAAGAATGGTGTTTTGATGAAACATAAACATGATAAGTTGGGCTGGGTTCGTAGATTGCAGCGGCTACCTGAAACTGTCGCCGTGGGGGATGTCGTAAGGATACCTCATCTCCGTGAAATAGAAACAGGTGGAATATACAAATACAAAGTGAATAAAATCAAAAAATTACCATGTCAGAATCTGTTGAATGCTGGTGTTATCTTTATAAAAAAATACGTCACACAATCGAACTAATCATACATAACTTGGTCTATGCGAGTGATGGTTACAAGTGTTCCCTGAAGAATGCAGTGATGGGTAGGGAAACACCGGGTAACACTGAAGTCCGTTTATTATGGATGAGAGAAATACAAGTGGTGACTCGTGTGTGCCATGCACGGCTCACACAGTCAGACTGAGACTGCCTTGCCATATGGCAGCCTCGGGGCAATGTTGCCACATAATGTGCAGTGTTGCCACGTGATTATATATATATAAATGCTACTCGGCACAGTAGCTTATGTACAGGGTTGCTACTCGGCACGGTAGCTTAGATACATAATCTACATCTCCCTCCCCCCTCATACTCATAGTCTTTGTCTTGAGCGGACTTCTTAGTCCTAAGTCGCTCCGAGCGTCGAGGTGCACTGTGGGGCGGATCCTCGTGAGGTGTAGGTGACTCGTCCTCGGTCAGGGGGCCAGCAGCAGGGGGTGGGACTGGCCGGAGGAAGCGGCGGTTCCTCCACCAGACACGGCCGCTTGGCATCCTGACCTTGTAGTCCCGAGACCGGCCGACGCCCATCACTATGCCCACCTTGTCCCAACGTGTCGTCGTCGGGTCCTGGACGCGGACAAGGGCACCAATCTCCACTGGCTGAAGAGGGCGGGCACGGTCGTCATACCGAGCCTTGGCGTCCTGGGCACGTGAAGCGACGCGGTGGTCACAGCTCTCGGCTTTGGTCTGCCAGTCCTTCGCAAAGGCCTTGGCGTGTGTAGGAACGCAAGAGCGGAGAGGGTGACCATACAGGATCTAGGCAGGGGAGCGTCTTGTGTGGGTGGGAGTGGACGCGGGTTCTGGGCAGCTCCGTGTGGCAGCGCCAGGCGCGTCGCTCGTCGACTCACGCACCCTGCTGGCGGTGTAACAAGCAGCTGGGATCTGCTCGGGAAAGTCTCTGGGCACCACGCATAACTCCTTGAGGTGCTCCCACGACAACAAGGGTGTAGCGAGAGTAGGCTGCACGTCGATCCATCCGTGACACGACCTGTCGCCGTAGGTGATCTCGGCTTGAAAGGAGCCCACAGCGTCCGGCATCTGGGAACCGTCCGCATTGCAGTACTGCAGCTGCGGCGGTGGTCCCAGGCCGCGTTTGGTGAGGCCCAGTTTCTGTAGGTGCTTCAACCCAATCACCGTAGTATCAGCGCCGGTGTCCGGTATCACCTCGATGTGACCCGACACATTACCGTGTGTGACGACGACGCGGATGATGGGGAAAGGTGTAGCCCTGGGGCGTGTGGTCGATTCCACCCTCCTGATGTGACTCCGCTGCTGCTTGGGGCTGCGTGGGCCATCTGGAGGGGGCTGCGTGCGAACCACCCCGAGGGAAGTGCGCTGCTTTCCTCCTCGTCTCGGGCTTTTGGGCTTGGGTTGGCGGCAGCACTTGTCGTAGTGTCCATAGCGACCGCAGGCCTGACACTTGCGGCCTCGTGCAGGGCACCTGTCTGTGTTAGACCAGTGGCCCTTACGGTCACATCCACAACAGTGCGTCAGCGGCCGGGCATGTCTTGGGGCTGTGCTGCTTTCCACAGCTGCCACAGGAAGCACTAGGCGGAGGCGTGGAAGAACGTGTGGCAGCCTTCGCGTTGTTGGCCGCCTTCTTACCCTTCTTGTATTGTGAGATAGCTCTCACAGCAGGTGGGGCCCGTAAGGCAGAGGTGGCGGACTTGGTGGCCTCGTATGACCGACATTGAGTCACTACCACCTGGAGTGTGGAGGAAGCGTCCAGGGGGATGAGTCGCTGCACCAACTCTTCCTGCCTGACACCTGCCAAGATCCCGTGCTTGATCCAGGCTTCCTCACATTCCCGGCTGTGCGCCTTGCAGACGTCGATCTCCTTTGACAAACTCTTCAAGCGTACAAAAAAGTCGTCAAAGGATTCGTTCTCCGCCTGCTTGCAGCTGGTGAAGGCACGGCGACGCAAAGCCTCGTTATTCCTACCCTTAACATGCTCCTGTAAAAGGTCGAGCACATCCGTCACTGAAGAGGTAGAATCGGGAGGCACTTGCAACGTGTGCTCCAAAACTCTCTGGGTCTCCAGCGACAAACACATCCGCAGTTGGATGAGCTGTTTGTTTGGAGGCATGCTGTCAAGGTCCACCATCGTGGAGTAATCTGTCCAACGCCTCCTCCACTCACGAAAAAGCTGAAACGTGACGTCTGGTGAGAGGTCGGGTGGGGGTTGAACAGATGCCTTGGGAGCTGTTTGTTTGGAGGCAAGAGTACCTGCAGGACGCTGGTGTGGTGGAGGAGGGAGGGTACTGGCGCCTATATGCGCGCTACCTGCGAGTGAGGGAGGGTGGGTTAGCGTCAGGGTCGCCAATAGTGCCTCAAAACGCAACTTTTCCTCCTCTCTTCGTGTCTCCTCCCTCTGAAGTTCCATCTCTCTACGTCGCTCGTCCCGGTCATCCATCCACCTCAGAATTGTGGCAATGTCTGTCACTGGAGGTGGAGGATGAGAGTCTGCACCCGGTGGGGGAGAAGGTGGTGGGGAGTCGTGTCTCCCATCTTGACGTTGTCCCTTCTTACCTCCCATCTGTATGTGTGCGTGGACTGCACTATTTAGTATATAAAGTGGCGCCTCAACAGCTCGAACCACATATATATATGACATAAACAGCGCAGAAATAATGCAGAGTCCACTGTTCTGTCCATGAGTGAGTGCGTGCGTGCGTGTGTGTGTGTGTGTGTTTGAGACAGCAGATGCACTTCATGGTGGCCTTAATGCCGGTGGCTAGAGACGCGGCGGAGGTGAGACCGTCAGTGTCTCCAGGGATGTCACACGATAAGGGTGTACGCCTGCGTGCTCCGTGGGTACCACAAAAAACAGGCCAATGCTTAACTCTCAGCTCAAGACACACACTAATACACTGACACTAACACTGCCACCGTCACTAAAAAGCACTGTGACGGCCCAACACTGCACAAAGCGGCGAAACACAGCGCAACACAACACAACACACTATGAGTCGACGCGCACATCGCCGGCTGATGTAATCGTCGGCATAGTTCACACACTTTGTAAGTCTACAGATCCTAGTCACTGCGCCATGATGGTTACAAGTGTTCCCTGAAGAATGCAGTGATGGGTAGGGAAACACCGGGTAATACTGAAGTCCGTTTATTATGGATGAGAGAAATACAAGTGGTGACTAGCGTGTGCCATGCACGGCTCACACAGTCAGACTGAGACTGCCTTGCCATCTGGCAGCCTCGGGGCAATGTTGCCACATAACGTGCAGTGTTGCCACATGATTATATATATATATGCTACTCGGCACAGTAGCTTATGTACAGTAGGGTGTGTCAATTTAGGGGGTGAACTGGCTAAATTGAAAATCGAGTAATTTGGTAGCAATTTATTGTAGTCTTTAAGCATGCAAAACAATATTCTGGCATAAATTTTTTTTTATAATAAGTCCTACCTACATCAAATGGATTTTTAAATGTACATATTTGTGAATTTATAACATAACCAGCGTTTGCACACATGTTACTGTTTCAAGTTTCAAATTATTATATTTTATTATCCGTAGTCTATTTGAAAGTAACCAATGCCTTCATACTCTCTTTGCTTTGGTTTCTTGTCATCAGTAGTCTGCTTGCTATTTGTGCTTTGATGTAACCTTCTCACCTCTCGTGGCTGTAAACATGGCCCGCTGCTTCTGTGACCATTTTCACACATCTCTCCACACTTTGAGTGTGGGAAGGCCACTTCGGCACCTGCATTGGAGTCTCTTTAAGGTTTCTCAATTCTTGGCTAGTTAGACTTGTTGTCAATGGTGGCTCTAAGACTTCCAAACTCAAGTCAACCAATTCTGACAATTTGGTGGCATTGACGTTTATTGGGGGAACTTTTCTTGAATGAAACGAACAGTCTCCCAACTGGTCGTCATCTATTAGCGTTCCTCTAATCTTTAGAATGACTTCTATAGCCTCGGTTCGGAGATTGGTACATTGACTGCAAAGCATTGCTTGCAAAACTGCTTCTGATCGAGCATACCAAGCGGACCTTCTTGCCACAGGTAACACGATGTCCCTCACTACCTTCCTCTGTGTTCTTACTAGCTGCAATTGAAACAAAAGGTGATTGGGCCCATCCACCCACATAGGATTAAGTTTCACACTAAACCACTGGGGAAGATAAACTCCAATAATTAAATCCAAATCCTGCAGAAACGAAGAGCTGTAGTTAACCAACGGCTGTGACTGACAGGTCCAATCTCCAAGAGAGCCAATGACTGAGGCACTTCTCCTGATCTTATTGCTTGGGCAATACGATAAGCATAGGATTGATCTGTGCTGAGATCTTTGATGACTCCTTCAGACAACGCCGGAAGGGGAGGGCCAACTTCGACCTTTGGAAAGGTTGTATTTATTTCTAGTTGTGTTGCTTCATCCAGCATGATGCCAAGGGGACCTGACCACTTGTTGTTGCTCTTTGTAGGACCATCAAGTTCCTGGATGAGATGACGAAGAGGTAGCTCGCCTGTATGTAAATCACATACAATCCAAACAAGTCTTCTTCCTAGTTTTTTCTCTAAATGCGTCATTACACCCCCCTGCCATCGGGTGTTCACTGCAGTTGAATCTCCACCAACAGCCTGCAGTGAACTGCCAAGTCCTCTCTCCTGAACCCAACATAAAATATGATCAGCAATGACCTCTGCACGTTTCTTCCCTTCTACTTCAGTTTCGGGAGCAAAGTGAAACAAAAACCGACCACCAGGCTCAGAACAGACAGAGTAGTGTTCTTCTTTGATGAGACCTGGAAACTTTCTGTTCACTCCCTCTACTTCTAGCAAAACTTTTGTGTCATCTATTCTTCCATCAAACAAAAGACAGGAGAGCCCTCCCTCGCTTAAATCTTTTTCATGCTGATCAGATATTTCCTTCATTATTTTTTCTTGTGCTCTTCTAATTTTATTATGATCTATCACCAAAGATACATCCTCTCGGCTGATGAGGCCTGCATCTATCCAAGCGGCAGTTGCAATTTCTGCAGCCTCACGAAGTCCAGCATGGTGGCGAATACTAGCTAAAGCAATGTTTGAAATATTTCTTGTGTTGTATTTCATTTTCTTTGGTAAAGGTTCAGATGGCTCTTTGGAACTATCATCTGATGTTGCTTCCTGTTCATCAGAAGAACTATCAAAGAAGTGATAAACATCTTGACACAGCTCTGCCTCTCTTTGGATGGCTTCTTCACTCTTCATTTTCTTCTTTTGTTCCCTCTCTCGGATTTGTTCTCTCTTCTTGGCATTAGCAATCTGCTTCTTTGTTTCTGAATAATCTATTGAACCCATTTGCATACTTCCTTGGCCTTCTGCCTTTGTCCTCTGTGCCTTTATAAATTCAAGCTCTAAAACAGGGATCTTCTTTTCACGAGGACAACCACAATCAATGTGGGAATTATTTTCTCTCTTACCTGAGTGAGAACAGTTGGATTCAGAACATAATTGTATGGAGCACTTGCAGGTCAAAATGTCAAACAGAGTATCAAGTGTGTGCAGAAATTCATTTTTCCTGGCCAAGTTTCCTTTACCAAGTGATGTTTCAACTGCTCTGTGCCATAATTTCGTTAGTTTTAGCTCAATAGTTCGACACTGATTAATCACAGGTGGTTTGAATAGTGCATTAGCTTTTGTCCATTGATGCAGAAGAGGGACTATCATGTCATTTATGAGTTCTTTATCTGTATAGTTCCTTCTGTCCTTTGCATTTTTTTCTCGAAGGAGTAACCCTAATCTTAGCAGGTCTCTCACTGTTGGAAGTTCTGATACAGGAAGCTCCTTCCCTTTACCAACTAGCAGGCTCAAGTGGGTTGACAACTGACTTCTTGTCTTCAATTTTGACATCTTCACACTATCTGACAAATAGAAAAATATTTCAATGTTTCATAATTCAATTGTTGTTTCAAAAAATATCAATTTGTTTATCAAAAATGCTGTAACAGAAATAACATAATAATTTCTTAGAACATAATGTTTTATACAATGATATAAGTAACTGCGACAATCAATATGCCCTACTTACAATAATTAAAATGTAGAATTCGTCTGGTAGAGTAGGTGCAAGTGCAATGAGAGCAAACCACCGTCTATGATATCTAGAAGGAGAGTGAGCCGGGCGCCTTATCCTCACGCTTGGTACAAGTCAAAACAAGAATTAAACTGTCCCACACGGAGAGCCTGTTCATGTTCATGTTCTGACATGCATATTGTACACAAGCTATAGAACCATAAAATACTCCATAATCCATATGCTCACATGAGATTAGTTAATATCAAGTGAATAATTCTAATCAAGTCTCATTAATTTGTTGAAATACTGATATTTGAAACTTTAAGGTATAATTGATGTAGGTGAGGGTTATTTCAATTCATTTTTGTTTGCTAATCTCAAGTTTAGACATAAAGAGGCACAATATTTTGACTACCAAATTTGATTTTTAACATGTTGACAAAATTGACACACCCTAATGTACAGGGTTGCTACTCGGCACAGTAGCTTAGATACATAACCTACAGCGAGAGCCAAATTGGTCACACTGAGCTACACATACTGATAGTACTGTAGTGGAATTCTCCCCTACAAACGCTGTTTGTTGCTACCTAGCCGACCCCACCTATTCCCCAGTGTATGCCTCGTGACCTAGGTCAACCAGCGCCGCCATACACCACGGAGCGGGGGTCAACTACTGAGCCACGCCTACCCCCGCTATTTAAGACCTGACCTCGCGGTGATCTGCCTCTCGCTCTCTCGCTCTCTCTCTACCAACAGCCACAGCCAGCAACACCTCCTCCACCGCCGCTGCCCGGCGGGCCTCGCTCCTCCGCCTGCCTGGCGAGCATGGCGACCCACAAGCTGTCCGTCTCTGAGCGTCCTCACCAACCAGCTCTCTCTACATCACGCTTGTAACCATGCTGCCTTCCCAGCACCAAGCTGCATTGTACATTCAATACAACATGTATACAGAGAGCACATTGTGAGTTTCCTTTCTCCATCCCATCCTGAGTGAACACCAAACATCCCAAACCCCACAAATGGTGACTCCCGGAGATTCGCACTCACACAGGATGGAGGAGAAACTGATCACGCTCCCAGTCTTCAAGCAACATGGAAGACTGGCTTATCCACCCAGAAGCAGCTGTCATCGACTCTACAACTACAGTTTCTACACCGCAGGTCAGACACCCTAGAGCAGCTCTGCTACTCTAAGCAGACACCAGCTCCTCTTCCTGCCCCAAGCACCACGTCCTACCGACCCCAGCACACCCGTCCTGCCTCAGACGCCGACCCCGGCCCAGCAGTAACCCCGGCCGCCCTGACGCGGCCTCTGTTCCTGAGTGCGGACCCACACACCCCTCTTTTCTCCCTCAGGTACTCCCTGCTAATGTCCTGCACCCTGCTGCTGTCGTGGACCCAGCTGCTGTCACGAGCCCTCATCCGCTGCTGCTGACACAGCCCCTGCTCCTGACCCAGGCCCACACACCCCAGCAGGCGCATCTGGCGACTCTGTACCTGCCGTGAGGGAAGCACAGCATTCATCGCCTCCACACACACTTATTCTCCCTCTCTACTCCCACAGATATTGTGTATCTAGACAGTTGTCGCCAGCGACCGGCTCATCCACGCCATCGCCGTTGTCTCACATGAGGCACGCACCGCCCGTTCTGCCTCACATGTGCTATGCAACTCTGCAGACAACAAGTCTCCTACACAGCCTGGAGGGAAGGAGGAGTACTGTAGTGGAATTCTCCCCTACAAACGCTGTTTGTCGCTACCTAGCCGACCCCACCTATTCCCCAGTGTATGCCTCGTGACCTAGGTCAACCAGCGCCGCCATACACCACGGAGCGGGGGTCAACTACTGAGCCACGCCTACCCCCGCTATTTAAGACCTGACCTCGCGGTGATCTGCCTCTCGCTCTCTCGCTCTCTCTCTACCAACAGCCACAGCCAGCAACACCTCCTCCACCGCCGCTGCCCGGCGGGCCTCGCTCCTCCGCCTGCCTGGTGGTCCTCTCTCCCGCTGGCGAGCATGGCGACCCACAAGCTGTCCTCCTGTGAGCATCCTCACCAACCAGCTCTCTCTACATCACGCTTGTAACCACGCTGCCTTCCCAGCACCAAGCTGCATTGTACATTCAATACAACATGTATATAGAGAGCACATTGTGAGTTTCCTTTCTCCATTCCATTCTGAGTGTGAACAAAACAATCCCAAACCCCACAGTACTATCATCACTTACATACACATACTTATGGTACTATTAACACTTGCACCCACATACTGATGGTACTATCTACACTTCACCCACATACTGATAGTAATATCAGTAAAATTTTCTGCCAATACACCTTTTACACTTTCAGAATTTAAAATGTTTTGAGTTCCCTGCAAAATTCTCGTAAGTATTCAGACAGGATTTTGTGATAATAATCGTAATTCTCAGAGTATGTTGATGGTGACATCGATCTCAAGTGTATACATAAGACAAAAATTACATATACTTATTCTCTGACACACAAACACATGATAAACCATTAATGAATTTCCTATACTTATTATGACAGTCATGATTAGCGTAGTCATTCCTGTAGTGAATTACAACCATACGTTCTCTTTTTGGTGATTCATGTCACTTTCCCTGTCCTGACACCCCCCTCCCCCGATTCATTACTCCCCATCTTCTTCCATCCTTCCCTTAGCCATTCAGCTGCAGCGGATACAGTTTTATATTTTTTGGGTAAACATTGGTTTAAACCCTAAATTTTTTTTTCTATGTTATATAAACCATCAGACGTAGCATATATTGACAATTTCAGAAATTAAATACAGTACAATTAAAATTGAGGTGACAATGACGAATATAATTGAAGGAATGTGAAAAATTTAAATAACTTTCTGATGGGTTATTTTTCACTGTAGCCTTTAAATATAGTGAAATAAATATGTATGTGGCTTATGCAAAAAATCTCCCTGGAGACAAGGTGCAATTTAATTTAACTCATTATAAGTAATAACTGAGATACAGAGTTTAGAAGAGAGAAATATATGATGCAGGTTAACCATCGTCCCGGGAGATATGTGAGCACATTTTTCTTTTTTCATATATTGTACAGGCAAGTTTGACCACAAATTTTTTTTTACTCATTTGTATTATACAAAGACAATAAGATCATGTTAGAGACAGGAACAGTAAAAGCGAGATGGGGAGAGTATGTAGTACTACACACTGATAAGGATAGATTAGAGGTAAGAAACGAAAAGGTAATACAGATCGAAATGCCAATTTTGGAAACAGAGTTTGAGGCAACTGTGAGCAAAAAGCAAAATGATAAAGCTTGTAGGGTTCATCAGCTTCCAGCAGAATTTATAAAACAAATTAGCAAAAAATGGATAAAATGTTTGACCTTCCGAGTGATTTCAGAAAATAAATATTTGCATTATTACCTAAAATCTAGGACCATTAGAGTTCACCCAGTTTAGATCTATAAGCTTAATAAGTCATGCATGAAAAGTTTTATTAAACATAATTTTTAGAAGAATAAAGTTATCTGAAGAGCAAAATGGATTTAGAAAAGGAAGGGAAACTAGAGAGGCTACATTTGGTTTGAGAATTGTGAGTGAAAAAACTTTAGAGCTCCAAAGAAATCTGTAATCTGCTTTATTGATTTTAAAAAAAAAAAGCTTTTAATATGGTAAATTACAATAAACTTAGAGATTTTATAAAAAAAACAAAATAGGCATTAATGAAGGAGATGTTTGAATTTTAAAGAATCTTTACTGGCAACAGGAGGCTGCAGTGTTAGTAAATAAATGAACTTACTAATTGGTTCACAGTTAGACAGAGGGCAAGTAAGAATCTTAAGCCAAGTAAACAATGTGTATTTGCTAGAAACAAGGATAATACAGTACTTGAGTTCATTCAAAGGAGTGTTAGTTACAAAACTAGAGAGGTTATCCTGAAACTATATCTTGCGCTTGTGAGACCTCACTTGGATTATGCAGTTCAATTCTGGTCACCGTATTACGGAATGGACATAGAATCCCTGGAAAGAATTAAGAGGTGAATGACGAGACTAATCCCGGGCATTAAGAACCTCGAGTACAGAGACAGGTTAAAGCATCTTAATTTGCACTACCTCGAAAGACGTAGCGTTGGGGGCGATATGATAGAGGTGTAGGAATGGAAGTCAGGGCTAAACAAAGAGGACATTGCAAAGTTACTCAAACTATCCAACCAGGAGCGAACCTGTAACAATGGTTCTAAATTAGACAGATTTAGGTTTAGGCGCGAAATAGGTAAATATTGGTTTGGAAATAGAGTAGTGGATGAGTGGAACAAGTTACCAAACATCACTTTTGATTCGAATACGATGGATAGTTTCAAACATAGGTTGGATGGATATATGAGCGATAGGGGTTGGGTGTAAATGGGACTGCCCAGTAAAGGCCAATAGGCCCGCTGCAGTTTCCGCCAATCTTATGTTCTTATGTTCCAACGAAGGCAAACTACTGGGACTCACAATAACAAGAACAGGCATAGCAAAACACATGAAACAACGCAAATCGCTTACTCAATCACAACTCACAAAACTACGAAGACTCAGCAAAATGGACACCAACATTCAGCAAAACCTATTCAAAGCACTTGTCCGCCCCACTTGGCGTATCCACCAATACCTCTCAGCACGATCAGCAGTACCAGTCAACTTAAACTTCAAGCAGTACAAAACAAAGCTATCCGTAGAGCATCAAAGCAACTCCCGCCATACACCACCAAAATACAAGAACTTCACGAACTATACAATATCGAACCACTGAACACACGTACACACAGCCAAGCTAAGTGAGTTTGAAGCAAACTTGAAGAGTTGGAGGACCCAATATTCTCTCAGTTAAAGAAAAAGAAAGGACAAGAACACACAGCTGGTGGCCCAAGAGCCTGCATACTAACATAGAAGAACAAGACCCACTTTACACATATATGTGAACAAATAACACTACCATTTAACAAACAGAAATTAACACCCATTACACTAATGAATGCCGAGCTAGCTTAGCTCCCCCCACCCCTCCCAGCCTCCCTTGAGCGATTAGGCGCCTGCTGTGTGTGGCCACCACACCCAACGAATCACCTCGACTCAGCTTGGTGGACAGCCCACCTGCTATCACTCCCTACTGCTTTACTTCCCGTTTCTATTCTTTCCTTCTTTCCTCTCCTCTCTCATGGCAAAGTCATTTGCCACTTTACTTCATCATCATCATCATCATCATCATGTGAATTACACAAAAGTGCCTGGAAACTTCGTGTTTTCTTGATCTTATGAGGTTATCAGCATATATACAATATATATATATATATATACAATATATATATATATATATATATATATATATATATATATATATATATATATATATATATATATATATCAGGGGCGACTCCAGGTCATATGCATCACTCGGGCTCATCACAGATTTCGCATAAGATACATGTATAAATGAAGCTAAGAGACGTAATACACACCACAAATTTATATAGGCACTGATAATTTTGCAATAAGACAAAAAAAGCCGGTTTTTTCTAAAAACCAGTTTTTGTGATATGGTCAGGAACGCGACGTCAGCCAATGTTACCTAGGTATGCTAAATCCTAGCCAATTCGCCAGGCTACATACAGGCAATTAAAACATCTAATAATTACTTGATAAGTAATATTAGGAGGACACGTCGCTACCTGGCATTTAATTGCAATTTGAAATTACCGCCTCTAGCCTCATGCAATAAGACAAAAAAATATAGTTTTGATGCAAAAATTACTCACTTTATTTAAACATGAAGTCCAGTCGTCTTGTTTTGATGGCGAACTCGTGTAAAATCCTGTCGTGCAGCTCCTTCTTGTTGTCCAAGTCGTTCAAGAGGCTTTTCTCGATGGAAATGCGAGCCAGTGAAGATAGCCGTTCTTGGGCCATTGTGCTTCTCAGATATGAGCGGATTCTATCTAACGTTGAGAAACTTCTCTCATTAGCGACTGATGTTACGGGGATGGTTAGCAGCAGCTGAATTAGTTTAATGGATTCCGGCATAGCGGAAGTCAACTCCAATTTATAGAGTAATTCTAAAATGGAGTTGATTGACTTGCACTTTTTGAAGTAACTGTCAATATACATATATTTTAGCTCGTTCACTAAGCTCTTGCAGTCAAAAATACAGGGGTATTTGTTTTGTAGAGAGTCCATATGTTGCATGGGAAATGAGTTAGCAAGCTCTTCAAACTTATTAACGTCTAGTAATTCAAAAAATGCATACTCCTGAATGCCAGCAAATCGCTCTCGCAAGGACATTAGAATGTTATCAATTATTTCAAAATACGTCGTTTTGTAATTAACTTGTGCACCCCTGACTCTTTTTCTGGGAGGAGGCTCGGACTCATCTGCCTGTTCAATGACAGCAGCTGTATCTTGCAGGATGTTTTCGTAATGTTCGTCGTTACGATAACCTTCAACACAATGAATGAAGTCATTTATTTTATTCTGACCCCGCTTTATGTCAAGTTGCTTACACTGTAGGACATCAAACAGTTTTCCAGCCTGTGAAAGTATGTTATGAAAGCAATTGATGAAGAACATGAATGTGAAATCATTCAACTTTGCCAATAGATTGTCTGTTTGACAAAGTGTATCTTCATCCCACTTTTCACTAGTGTCTAGAATACTTGTGAAGGCACTTTTTAGGTTTCCATGCATCAGTTTTATGGATGACACGGTTCTCGATCTATAGCACCATCTTGTTTCGCACAGTGATGGAATATTGACATTAAACTGTCTGAAAACGCTTTTCCGTTTGGTACTGGAAGACGTAAATTTACTAAAAGCGCGTAAATGAGAAAAAAACATTTTTACTCTACTCAACTTCTCGGCACTTTTACTCAAGACTAAGTTAAGTTTATGCGCATAGCAGTGAATGAAGTGCGCGTGTTTAAATCCTTTATCCTTTAGCTTGCTCTGCACTCCGTTTAGTGTTCCTGCCATTACAGCTGCTCCGTCGTAAGTTTGGCTCACTAATTTATTTTTAGCGTCACTGAAGGAGTTCAACGCAGATGCGATCACATCAACCAGTCTTGTAGCACTTTTATCATCACTGACTTCATAGAATCCAAGATATCGTTCACATATTTTGTCTTCATACACATATCTTATTATAATTGACAGTTGGGCATGCATCGCACAGTCTGTCGTCTCGTCAGCTTGTACAGACATAAACGGAGCTTTATCAACTTCGCTTCTAATTTCATCAGCTATTACATTCCCAATCGCTTGTATTAGATCATTTTGTATTGTGCTTGAGACTCCTGAAAACTGTTTCGACCCCTCTTTAGTAGAAAGTCTAGAAGCAAACACACTGTCGATTTCAGCAAAGCACTGCAATAGTTCACGGTAATTTCCTCTATTTAGGCTGTCACTTCCTTCATCATGTCCACGCAAAGGCAACTCTTGTTTACTCAGGTATAACACTGCATTTGTTAACTGTTTTAAATATTGTCTATTTTCTTCAACTGCTTTGTTATGCCGTTCTTTCTCCAGTTTAGCACACTCACTAATAGCTGTCACAATGTCATACTGTCCGAAAGTTTTCAAGCTTTTATAATTACTTAAATGACTCAGTGATTTACTGTGATGCTTACAGTCGCTCAAGACATTTTTATAATTATTATAACCTCCATCTGTCCACGACTGCTTAGCTTTTGGTTTAAACAACAAACACGGCCAGCAGTAGAGTTTCTCTGTGACGCTACTTGCACAAATCCAATCAATCTGTTCATACCATTTTATCTGGAATGTTCTACTTCTAACTTTAGTTTTCAATGCAGGAGTCGGCCTGCCTGTACGAAGAATTTCTCGTTTTTCAGCAATATTTCTTGCACCAAATGGCTTATTTTTTATATCTAGCACTATGTCTTTCTCCATTTCTATGTTATGGGTAGAAATAAAAATAAAACAACTGATCTTTACACACAAAGAACAGAAGCACAGCAAACAATCAAAGAACAACAGTGTACCCTGTTGTAAACGTCAGCGAACTGACAGATGCCGTGGCCGGTAAGAGAAGCGTGCGAAGAGGTGCCAGTTAATCTTTTACTCCTACCAGGCTATTTCCAGTTAGCCCTAGTTACTGGACATTTTTTCGTTCCTGTAAGAATATTGTAGAACGGAAACATTTCATAGATTGGAATTTAAATCCTAAGCTCTATAGAAAGCTATTGTTAAAAAAAAGCTTGGATTTGAATTACTTCTAATTTTCACGATTAGGTACAACAGCTGGGGCTTTAACTTATAAGCCTGAGTCAGGCATGAGTGAACGATGTCAAGAGACTATCTGCCACGAACGATATTTTTTGACACTGGTGAGCTATAGGACGACCGCCAGACACTGAGCGGTGATATGTGAACTGCGACCAGGCTCCCAGTAATCAGCCAGTGTTGGCAGATTACATAGAAAGCAGATACTCGTTCATTTGACCAAATCTAGGACTCGGGCTAAGCCCGAGGAGCCCGAGTGCCGGAGTCGCCACTGATATATATATATATATATATTTCATTAGCCCAATAAAGCACGCGGACTTCTACAAACAATCAACACCTCAACCCGCCAGGATTCGAACCCACGGCCCACAAGCCTATGACTGGGGAACGCTAACCGCTGGACCACCAGGATACTAAAAGCAGTCCTAGACTTTGTTATATTTCACACAAAGACTGTTCAACGAGCTTATGGCGCCGTGAACCTCTAATGGGGACCACCCGTATCACTTAGGTGGTCAGAGTAACGTTTTACCAAATCCGGCTTCGAAACACGAGGATCCATATATATTTCATTAGCCCAATAAAGCACGCGGACTTCTACATACAATCAACACCTCAACCCGCCAGGATTCGAACCCACGGCCCACAAGCCTATGACTGTGACTGGGGAACACTAACCGCTGGACCACCAGGATACTAAAAGCAGTCCTAGACTTTGTTATATTTCACACAAAGCCTGTTCAACGAGCTTATGGCGCCGTGAACCTCTAATGGGGACCACCCGTATCACTTAGGTGGTCAGAGTAACGTTTTACCAAATCCGGCTTCGAAACACGAGGATCCATATATATTTCATTAGCCCAATAAAGCAAGCGGACTTCTACATACAATCAACACCTCAACCCGCCAGGATTCGAACCCACGGCCCACAAGCCTATGACTGTGACCGGGGAACGCTAACCGCTGGACCACCAGGATGCTAAAAGCAGTCCTAGACTTTGTTATATTTCACACAAAGCCTGTTCAACGAGCTTATGGCGCCGTGAACTTCTAATGGGGACCACCTAAGTGATACGGGTGGTCCCCATTAGAGGTTCACGGCGCCATAAGCTCGTTGAACAGGCTTTGTGTGAAATATATCAAAGCCTAGGACTGCTTTTAGTATCCTGGTGGTCCAGCAGTTAGCGTTCCCCAGTCACAGCCATAGGCTTGTGGGCCGTGGGTTCGAATCCTGGCGGGTTGAGGTGTTGATTGTATGTAGAAGTCCGCGTGCTTTATTGGGCTAATGAAATATAGGCCTATATGGATCCTCATGTTTCGAAGCCGGATTTGGTAAAACGTTACTCTGACCACCTAAGTGATACGTGTGGTCCCCATTAGAGGTTCACGGCCCCATAAGCTCGTTGAACAGGCTTTGTGTGAAATATAACAAAGTCTAGGACTGCTTTTAGTATCCAGGTGGTCCAGCGGTTAGCGTTCCCCGGTCACAGTCATAGGCTTGTGGGCCGTGGGTTCGAATCCTGGCGGGTTGAGGTGTTGATTGTATGTAGAAGTCCGCGTGCTTTATTGGGCTAATGAAATATATATGGATCCTCGTGTTTCGAAGCCGGATTTGGTAAAACGTTACTCTGACCACCTAAGTGATACGGGTGGTCCCCATTAGAGGTTCACGGCGCCATAAGCTCGTTGAACAGGCTTTGTATGAAATATATCAAAGCCTAGGACTGCTTTTAGCATCCTGGTGGTCCAGCGGTTAGCGTTCCCCAGTCACAGTCATAGGCTTGTGGGCCGTGGGTTCGAATCCTGGCGGGTTGAGGTGTTGATTGTATGTAGAAGTCCGCGTGCTTTATTGGGCTAATGAAATATATATGGATCCTCGTGTTTCGAAGCCGGATTTGGTAAAACGTTACTCTGACCACCTAAGTGATACGGATGGTCCCCATTAGAGGTTCACGGCGCCATAAGCTCGTTGAACAGGCTTTGTGTGAAATATAACAAAGCCTAGGACTGCTTTTAGTATCCTGGTGGTCCAGCGGTTAGCGTTCCCCGGTCACAGTCATAGGCTTGTGGGCCGTGGGTTCGAATCCTGGCGGGTTGAGGTGTTGATTGTATGTAGAAGTCCGCGTGCTTTATTGGGCTAATGAAATATAGGCCTATATGGTACCCTCATGTTTCGAAGCCGGATTTGGTAAAACGTTACTCTGACCACCTAAGTGATACGTGTGGTCCCCATTAGAGGTTCACGGCCCCATAAGCTCGTTGAACAGGCTTTGTGTGAAATATAACAAAGTCTAGGACTGCTTTTAGTATCCTGGTGGTCCAGCGGTTAGCGTTCCCCGGTCACAGTCATAGGCTTGTGGGCCGTGGGTTCGAATCCTGGCGGGTTGAGGTGTTGATTGTATGTAGAAGTCCGCGTGCTTTATTGGGCTAATGAAATATATATGGATCCTCGTGTTTCGAAGCCGGATTTGGTAAAACGTTACTCTGACCACCTAAGTGATACGGGTGGTCCCCATTAGAGGTTCACGGCGCCATAAGCTCGTTGAACAGGCTTTGTGTGAAATATAACAAAGTCTAGGACTGCTTTTAGTATCCTGGTGGTCCAGCGGTTAGCGTTCCCCGGTCACAGTCATAGGCTTGTGGGCCGTGGGTTCGAATCCTGGCGGGTTGAGGTGTTGATTGTATGTAGAAGTCCGCGTGCTTTATTGGGCTAATGAAATATATATGGATCCTCGTGTTTCGAAGCCGGATTTGGTAAAACGTTACTCTGACCACCTAAGTGATACGGGTGGTCCCCATTAGAGGTTCACGGCGCCATAAGCTCGTTGAACAGGCTTTGTGTGAAATATAACAAAGTCTAGGACTGCTTTTAGTATCCTGGTGGTCCAGCGGTTAGCGTTCCCCGGTCACAGTCATAGGCTTGTGGGCCGTGGGTTCGAATCCTGGCGGGTTGAGGTGTTGATTGTATGTAGAAGTCCGCGTGCTTTATTGGGCTAATGAAATATATATGGATCCTCGTGTTTCGAAGCCGGATTTGGTAAAACGTTACTCTGACCACTTAAGTGATACGGGTGGTCCCCATTAGAGGTTCACGGCGCCATAAGCTCGTTGAACAGGCTTTGTGTGAAATATAACAAAGTCTAGGACTGCTTTTAGTATCCTGGTGGTCCAGCGGTTAGCGTTCCCCGGTCACAGTCATAGGCTTGTGGGCCGTGGGTTCGAATCCTGGCGGGTTGAGGTGTTGATTGTATGTAGAAGTCCGAGTAATTTATTGGGCTAATGAAATATATATGGATCCTCGTGTTTCGAAGCCGGATTTGGTAAAACGTTACTCTGACCACCTAAGTGATACGGGTGGTCCCCATTAGAGGTTCACGGCGCCATAAGCTCGTTGAACAGGCTTTGTGTGAAATATAACAAAGTCTAGGACTGCTTTTAGTGTCCTGGTGGTCCAGCGGTTAGCGTTCCCCGGTCACAGTCATAGGCTTGTGGGCCGTGGGTTCGAATCCTGGTGGGTTGAGGTGTTGATTGTATGTAGAAGTCCGAGTGCTTTATTGGGCTAATGAAATATATATGGATCCTCGTGTTTCGAAGCCGGATTTGGTAAAACGTTACTCTGACCACGTAAGTGATACGGGTGGTCCCCATTAGAGGTTCACGGCGCCATAAGCTCGTTGAACAGGCTTTGTGTGAAATATAACAAAGTCTAGGACTGCTTTTAGTATCCTGGTGGTCCAGCGGTTAGCGTTCCCAGGTCACAGTCATAGGCTTGTGGGCCGTGGGTTCGAATCCTGGCGGGTTGAGGTGTTGATTGTATGTAGAAGTCCGAGTGCTTTATTGGGCTAATGAAATATATATGGATCCTCGTGTTTCGAAGCCGGATTTGGTAAAACGTTACTCTGACCACGTAAGTGATACGGGTGGTCCCCATTAGAGGTTCACGGCGCCATAAGCTCGTTGAACAGGCTTTGTGTGAAATATAACAAAGTCTAGGACTGGTTTTAGTATCCTGGTGGTCCAGCGGTTAGCGTTCCCCGGTCACAGTCATAGGCTTGTGGGCCATGGGTTCGAATCCTGGCGGGTTGAGGTGTTGATTATATATATATATATATATATATATATATCGTGTAGATCCACAATGGAAACGTGGATAAGATAAATCTTGATAAAATCACACAGGAAAAAGGGAAGCGATGGAGCACCTTAGCTTTTCGTCTCAGAATTAAACAGCTCAAGTACAATATTAGAACAGCATCTGAAAGCAATGCGCTTTTCGTTCATAGAAGGAACAATAATCATCCCATAGATTGGGAAAAGTTTAGAAGTGTATAAATCATCGTGTGTCATAGAAAGACTTCTGGTTGAATCATGTTTGATTAGAGAAATCTAATATACTATAGGACTAACTGTCTGTCTGTCTGTCTGTTCTGGGCAGCCGAAACGGCACAATCGTTTTTCATCAAATTTGGTGGAAAAATCGCAAAAAAATCGTAGAGTGGAACAAACCTGGTCCCATGTCGATGGTTTCTTTAGGAAAGCATTAATTAACCTTTTTATTTACGATGGAAAATGATGCAAGTCTATGGACTTGGGGCTCCCTAATTAACCATGCAAGTCTACTGACTTGCCGCGCCCTCATTCGCTGTACGCTGTCAGTCGGATACAATACAGTACAATACCATACAGTACCATACAATACCATACCATACAATACAATACACAACGAACTATAAATATTTGTAAGAATAAAACATAATTATATAGACAGGTAAGACTCACAACTTGATAAGATATCCGTAAGACATTAGCTATTGGAAATGTGATTAAATGTTTTGTTATTAATCCAGTGTGAAATGTATCGGTATTGGTGGTACAATCCTAATGGTCTCTAATCCTGTTGATTAGGTGAGGTTAATCTGGGTTTATTGAGATTAAAGATAAGGTGTGGTGTTTATTCTTCCTGTGTTAGTCTCAGGTACGACCCTTATTGTAACAATCATGACCATGATTATAACAACCACGACCATGATTATAACAACCATGACCATGATTATAACAACCACGACCATGATTATAACAACCACGAACATGATTATAGCAACCACGACCATGATTATAACAACCACGACCATGATTATAACAACCACGACCATGATTATAACAACCACGACCATGATTATAACAACCACGACTATGATTATAGCAACCACGACCAAGATTATAACAACGACGACCATGATTACAACAACCATGACCATGATTATAACAACCATGACCATGATTATAACAGCCACGACCATGATTATAACAACCACGACCATGATTATAACAACCACGACCATGATTATAACAACCACGACTATTATTATAACAACCACGACCATGATTATAACAACCACGACTATGATTATAACAACCACGACTATGATTATAACAACCACGACTATGATTGTAACAACCACAACCTTGATTATAACAACCACGACCATCTGGAACACGATGTCGCTGTACGCTGTCAGCCGGACGGCCCATGATCACTTGTCTAATATACTATTGGACTAGCCGTGTGTCTGTCTGTCTGTCTGTCTGTCTGTCTGTGTGTGTGTCTGTTCTGGTCAGCCGAAACGGCACAATCGTTTTTCATCAAACTTGGTGGAAAAATCGCAAAAAATTCGTAGAGTGGAGCAAACCTGGTCCCATGACAATGGTTTCTTTGGGAAGGATTAATTAACAATTTTATTTACGATGGAAAACGATGCAAGTCTATGGACTTGGCACACCCTAATTAACCATGCAAGTCTATGGACTTGGCGCACCCTCATTCGCTGTACACTGTCACGAGCGTCCAAACTTTCACAAGGGCACGAAGGGCCAGCGATCACTTGTTAATTCTATAAACCTCAGTGATGGTCAATAAAACTGATAATATGTTACACAAATTTATTTGTCAATGGCCCATGGTTAAATATGCTTTGAAATCATTTGAGGTAGATGTAGGATAGATGATTAGTGGGTCTCTTATATTTTTTACCTGACTTAACATGACTAGTTACATCGCCCTTTCTTATAAGCTCCTCTTGTGCTTGCAGTGGTGGCGGTGTGTGGCCCTAAGTGGCCTAAGTGAAATTATGACGAGAAGCATATCGATGCGGAGAGGTATACAGCAGTGCAGCGAGACAATAGTCAATAGGATTGAAATTGTATGATGAGAGAAATAAAAATGGAGATTGCATGGAACTGACCATCTGCTGGAGTTCGACCCAGAGTTGTGAAGTACGGGAAAGGACGATGCCATTCTGCCGCTGGAAGAACACCACCTGCTGACACTGGAACACCCCTGCGAACCTCTCGTAATCTGTCGTGTGCACTGTGAAGTCGTAGCTGCCTGCTATGTCTGGTGGTAAAGGAGGGTGTAAGTCTCTCTCTCTCTCTCTCTCTCTCTCTCTCTCTCTCTCTCTCTCTCTCTCTCTCTCTCTCTCTCTCTCTCTCCACAATAATGCATATACTCACTAAGAGGCCATTGGACTACCATCTTGGCTGGGGTGTTTGGGTCAGGCCAAAGTGTGGCTGTGGTGAGTTTAGAGTCAGAGAGGCCTACGTTACTCAGCACTCCGGCACCTTTAGCCTCCCTCAGGTACCAAGTGCCGTTTACGACGCCCTTCGTGATGTTCCAAGTCCGGCATTTCTCCCTCTCGTCGAAGCTCTCCGTCACGTACCACAGGCCCTCGAACTGGTGGGAAAACAAGACATCGTGTTAAATTCTTACTGTGACTTGTTATATGAAATAATTCTCAATTACATTGGTAAGTGCTATTATGTCTCACGTACAAGGGTTCCTCAGGGAAAAAACAAAAACCACATTTGGTTCTGGTGTGTTAAGAGGTGATGTCTTACATTATGTTTACCTTGCTTTAATGCTGTCTATTCTTCCCTCTGAACAGTTGACGAAAACTAGACCTCGTGTTGAAATGCTGCTTTGTTATGATATACTGTAGGTCTCAGACGTTAAGTCTAGTAATGATAGAATTTCAGCGCATTCTCAGCCTATATTGTCTATCATCATATTATTTTTGCTTAAGTCAGCCAATTGGATACTTTGTCACGTCACCAGTAAGGGTCTAAACCGGTTTACTTGCAAAACTTTGAGATTCTTAGCAAGGTGAGTATCAGCTTCTTCTGTGAGAAGTGTTGGTGATTTGTGTAAACTTATGTTTACATTGAAATCTATGTTTTATGTCTACTCCTCACAGAGAAGGACATAAAGATTTGCACCAGTCTGTTCGTATGTCCGTTTATCGATACACCCATACGTCAGTGCAACAGACCTCTTCACTTCCGCCCCATCCAAATTTCTTAGTAGATTCATTTAAAAAAAGATATTCAGCATTGAAACTTTAATGGCCTCAGCATAAGTCCCTGTAGATTATCTCATTACGATTCTACCGTGTTTCGTTGACTTTTAGAGTAGTTATGACAACCATGTCTTCCACTCAAAACTTTAGTCTTGAAACAATCTGGAAACTGATGTCACCTGTTACTAAGTTATAAGTACGGCGGTGTAAGCAAAGCAATGTGCTACACAGACACATCATCACACAAGTAAGACAGAGGAGACCCGGCACACAGATGAAACGGATGAGACATCATCACACAGATGTGCGACAGTACGACGCAGGTGAGACAGTACCACACAGGTGAGACACAATACCACACAGGTGAGACACAGTATCACAGGTGAGAGAGACAGCACCACACAGATGAGACACAGTACCACACAGAGGAGTAACACAGTACCACACAGGTGAGACACAGTACCATGTGAGACACAGTATCACACAGGTGAGACGCTGTACCACACAGGTGAGAGAGACAGTACCAAACAGATGAGACACTGTACCACACAGGTGAGAGACACAGTACCACACAGGTGAGTTACTGTATCACACAGGTGAGAGACACAGTACCACACAGGTGAGACACTGTACCAGTGTACCACACAAGTGAGAGACACAGTACCACACCGGTGAGACATTGTACCACACAGGTGAGACACTGTACCACACAGGTGGGAGACAAAGTACTTCACAGGTGAGACACAGTACCACACAGGTGAAATACAGTACCACAGATAGTAGGTAGTAGGCAGCTACCAAACAGGGAGGTACTACAGCCTAGGAAGATATTGGAAGAGTAATGTCTAATGGTAGACCCTGCTGCCAAATGGCATTACAAAAATTGTGACCAAGTCCCAGGTTGCTGATCAATCTTTCTGCCTCATTTACACACAATTGCAGGGTCTCAATTGTATCTCTTACTATTGACAACACAACAAATATAACTGTACTCATTCTTGATTCATTCGATTTTATTCTCCTATGTCAGTTGATATTAATATTGAAGCCGGGCCTTCTCGGACGGGTCCCACTGGTCGGGAAGGTTGTGGACCCCAGGGCCGACCTGATCATTATCAAGTTACTGGAGCCTCAACTGACGCCATCGCAGTTGCTGGAGGATCGGCTTTTTTCACACTTCATTTTGCCAACATTCGCGGCCTGAGATCCATTTTTTCTTCTGTGGAGCACCACCTATTAACCTCTTCCCCCTGACCTCCTACTACTTTCCGAACTTCAACTGACCAAAGCAGCTTCACCCAAACCTTTTCAAGTCTCCAACTACAACCTTTATACCTCCTTCCGTTCTAAGAGAGGTGTATGCGCCTACTGTAACACACGTACACCCATAGCTCGACTCACGGATCTTGAATCTTCTCTTTAAGATGTCATCTGGCTCAAAATCTCCCTACCAACTGTGACTATTTTTCTTTGTTTCCTATACTGTTCTCCCAACTCTACTAATAATTTTGAACTCTTTGACTATCTCACTTCTTACCATGAGTCGTTGCTATCTACACAACCCAACACCGAGATCCTCTACCTATGCTTGGCTCTGCGAGGGATGACCCAGGTGGAGCTGAGGCACTCTTTTTCCCGACTTAATGATTGGAACAAATATTCAAACACCCTACACGCGTTCCTAATCGACACGACCAACTTGCTAATATTCTTGATCTTTGCTTTACCTCTAACCCCTCACACTATTCATACTCAATTTCTGCCCCTTTAGGATCTTCTGATCACTATTTCTATTAAATCAAACTGGGCACGACCACCTTCCCCACCTCCCTCTAAACGTCAATTATGACACTATCGGAAGGCAAGCTGGCAATCCTTGCGATAATTCTTCACCGACTTTCCTTGGGATGAATTTTGCTTTTCCACTCGGGACGCCTCGGTATGTGCTGACAGCATTGCTGGGGTTATACATGGTAGTATGAGTGCATTTATCCCATCTTCTACCCAAACTTTCACATTACAATCATGGTTTGATCGCTGCTGCTCTCTTGCATGCAGGGTGAGAGATAGGGCACATCGAGCTATGGAACTATCTCCTTCTCCTATTACCCACACCTCTTTCATTACTTCTAGGAATCGTTGTAAGGCTATTCTTCGTAGGGTCAAACGGAATTTTATAAAAAGAAAGACCGCTGTCCTGACTAATTCTTCCTCTAGTAAATCCTTCTGGTCCTTAACCAAAAACATCTGTAATAACTTCTGCACTCCTTCTTTTCCTCCTCTCTTCCGACCTGATAACTCTGTAGCCAACTCTCCCCTGACAAAGCCAATCTCTTTGGCACCTTATTCTACTCTAATTCCACCTTAGACGATTCCCATTCTATCCCTCGTACCCCTGCTCGTCCTACTGAACCTATGCACTTTCCTATAATCTCCACTTGCAGGGTTGCCGGTGTGTTATCTAGGTTGGCTGTGAGCAAGGCGCATGGACCGGACGGAATACCCCCTCTAGTTATGAGGGAGTGTGCTGAAGCTCTGGCCCCTGTGCTTGCTCGCCTCTTTCGCTTCTACCTCAAAACCCAAACTTTTCCTTCTTCTTGGAAGCATGCCTTGGTCCAGCTCATCCCGAAGTAGGGTGACCATTCTAATCCCTCTAACTATCGCCCCATTGCCCTAACTTCATCCCTCTCTAAGATTTTCGAAACTATCTTGAACTTCCATTTTCTCCGTCATCTTGAACGCCTTTCTCTTTTGTCGGATCACCAGTATGGTTTTCGCCAGGCGAGATCTACTGGTGATCTGCTCTCTTATTGCACCCACCTTTGGTCATCCTCTCTTCGGGATTATGGGGAAACTTTCTTCGTGGCCCTCGACATCTCCAAAGCCTTTGACAGGGTACAGAACAAGTCTAGCTTTCTAAACTTCCCTCTTATGGTTTCTCTCCCTCACTTTGTTCTCTAATTTCTAGCTTCCTTGAGAACCGGTCCATGGCAGTTGTTGTCGAGGGATTGTTCTCTCGCTTTTTCTCTACTAATAGTGGTGTCCCACAGGGTTCTGTTCTTTAACCTACTCTCTTCCTTCTTTTTATCAATGATTTACTTCACACTACAACTAATTCTATCCATTCTTACGCTGATGATTCTACTCTTCAATCTTCTTCACATTTTCCCCTTCCTCCTAACTCTCAAACTAGATCTGTTTCTAGAGCTGATATCATTACTTCTATCAATGTGAATCTGTGCAGCATCTCTGAATGGGGAGGTAGAAAGTTGGTTAAATTCAATAGTAATAAAACTCAGTGTTTACTAAATATACGGTCTAAATTAGATGATCTCCCACCAAATACATTTCAGGACGCTTTTATTCTGTAAAATTTTGAAATAGATATCCTAGGCCTCACCATTTCCTCCAATATGTCCTGGAAATCACACATCCTTATCATAGCTAAAGCTGCCTCCCGAAAGTTGGGAATGCTGTACAGATGCCGCAGCTACTTCACTCCGGAGAAGTTGTTTCAAATATATAAGAGATTTATTCGTCCTAACTTGGAGTACTGCTCTCATATCAGGGGTAGTTCTTCTGTCCAACCGTTAGATATGGTGGAATCAAAGGCATTTTCGTCTTATTAACTCTCCTCCTTTAGTTGATAATCTTTTTTCCCTTTCTCTTCGCCGCAATGTTGCTTCACTCTCTCTCTCTCTTTTACAGGTACTTTAACGGGTAAAGTTTGGTGGATTTGGCATCCTGTGTACCGCCGGTAAGGCAGTGGGCTCGAAACACACGTCTTGTCCGCGGTGCCCACCATTTCTCTGTGGATGTCGGTCACACTAGAGTAACCCGTTAGAGTACATCCTTCATTCCTCACACAGCCAAACTGAGGAATGCTCTGCCTTCTTCTGTGTTTCCATACTTATACAATCTGTCTCACTTTAAAAAGCTGATTTTCCAGCACCTTCGTGGTGTAGATTAACACAGGAAAACCTTTTTCTTCTCTATTTTTAATTTCTTTCTGTTTTTATTTTTTCGCGCCCTAGTCCCCGTTCTGGGACGTTCGACCTGTACCCGGGTGGGCTAATCCCCGTACATAAAATAAAACACAGGTGAGAAACAGTACCACACAGGTAACAAACAGTACCACACAGGTGATAAACAGTACCACACAGGTGAGACACAGGACAATACAGGTGAGACAGTTCCACAGAGATGAGACACAGTGCCACACAGGTGACAAACAGTACCACACAGGTGAGACACAGTACCACAGAGATGAAACACAGTACCACACAGGTGAGACACAGTACCACACAGGTGACAAACAGTACCACACAGGTGAGACACAGTACCACAGAGATGAAACACAGTACCACACAGGTGAGACATAGTACCAGAGAGATGAGACACAGTACCACACAGGTGACATAAAGCTCCACAGAGATGAAACACAGTACCACACAGGTGAGAAACAGTTCCACACAAGTGAGAAACAGTAACACACAGGTGAGACACAGTAGCACACAGGTGAGACACAGTACCACACAGATGAGATACTGTACCACACAGGTGAGAGACACAGTGCCCACACAGGTGAGACACATTGCCACACAGGTGAGACACATTGCCACACAGGTGAGACACAGGTGATACACTGTACCACACAGGTGAGACACAGGTGATACACTGTAACACACAGGTGAGACACAGGTGATACACTGTACCACACAGGTGAGACACAGGTGATACACTGTACCACACAGGTGAGACACAGTACCACACAGGTGAAACACAGTACCACACAGGTGAGACACAGGTGATACACTGTACCACGCAGATGAGACACAGTACCACACAGGTGAGACACAGTACCACGCAGATGAGACACAGTACCACACAGGTGAGATGCAGGTGATACACTGTACCACGCAGATGAGACACAGTACCACACAGGTGAGACACAGCACCACACAGGTGAGACGCTGTACCACACATGTGAGAGACATTGTACCACACACGTAAGACAAAGTACCACACAGGTGAAAGACCCAGTACCACACAGATGAGACACAGTACCATAAAGGTGAGAAACAATACCACACAGGTAAAACACTGTACCACACAGATGAGAAACAGTACCACGCAGGTAAGACACTGTACCACACAGGCAAGAAACAGTTCCACACAGGTGAGAAACAGTACCACACAGGTGAGAAACAGTACCATAAAGGTGAGAAACAATACCACATAGGTGATAAACAGTTCCACACAGGTGAGAAACAGTACCACACAGGTATTAAACAGTACTACACAGATGAGACAGTACCACACAGGTATTAAACAGTACCACACACGCAAGAAACAGTACCACACAGGTAAAACACTGTACCACACAGATGAGAAACAGTACCACCCAGGTAAGACACTGTACCAAACAGGTGAGACACAGTACCGCACAGGTGAGACACAGTACCACACAGGTGAGACGCTGTACCACACATGTGAGAGACACAGTACCACACAGGTGAGAAACATTGTACCACACACGTAAGACACTGCAAGACACAGACGAGAGACACAGTACCACACAGATGAGACACAGTACCATAAAGGTGAGAAACAATACCACATAGGTGATAAACAGTTCCACACAGGTGAGAAACAGTACCACACAGGTGAGACACTACCACACAGATGAGATAAAGTATCACACAGGTGAGACACAGTACCACAGAGATGAGGCACTGTACCACACAGATGTGACACATTACCACTCAGATAAGTCACACTACCGCACAGGTGAGACACAATACCACACAGATAAGACAGAGTACCACAAAGATGAGGCACAGTACCATACATGTGAGACACAGTACCATAGAGCTGAGGCACAGTGCCACACAGGTGAGACACAGGACTGTACATGTGAGACACAGTACCATAGAGCTGAGGCACAGTGCCACACAGGTGAGACACAGTACCACACAGGTGAGACACATTAAAGCACAGGTGAGACACAATACCACACAGATGAGACAGAGTACCACAAAGATGAGGCACAGTACCATACATGTGAGACACAGTACCATAGAGCTGAGGCACAGAACCACACAGGTGAGACACAGGACTGTACATGTGAGACACAGTACCACACAGGTGAGACACAGGACTGTACATGTGAGACACAGTACCACACAAATGAGGCACAGTACCACATAGATGAAGCACAGTATCACACAGATGAGGCACAGTACCACACAGATGAGACACTGTACCACACAGATGAGACACTGTACCACACAGATGAGACACTGTACCACACAGATGAGATACTGTACCACACAGGTGAGACACAGTACCACACAGGTGAGACACAGTACCACACAGGTGAGACACTGTACCACACAGATGAGACACTGTACCACACAGATGAGATACTGTACCACACAGGTGAGACACAGTACCACACAGGTGAGACACAGTACCACACAGGTGAGACACAGTACCACACAGGTGAGACACAGTACCATAGAGCTGAGGCACAGTACCACACAGGTGAGACACAGTACCACACACGTGAGACACAGTACTATACATGTGAGACACAGTACCACACAGGTGAGATACTGTACCACACAGGTGAGACACAGTACCACACAGGTGAGACACAGTACCACACACGTGAGACACAGTACTATACATGTGAGACACAGTACCACACAGGTGAGATACTGTACCACACAGGTGAGACACAGTACCACACAGGTGAGACACAGAGCCACACACGTGAGACACAGTACTATACATGTGAGACACAGTACCACACAGGTGAGATACTGTACCACACAGGTGAGACACAGTACCATAGAGCTGAGGCACAGTACCACACAGATGAGGCACAGTACCACACAGATGAGGCACAGTACCACACAGATGAGACACTGTACCACACAGATGAGATACTGTACCACACAGGTGAGACACAGTACCACACAGGTGAGACACAGTACCACACAGATGAGGCACAGTACCACACTGGTGAGAAACAGTACCACACAGGTGAGACACTACCACACAGATGAGATAAAGTACCACACAGGTGAGACACAGTACCACAGAGATGAGGCACTGTACCACACAGGTGAGACACAGTACCATAAAGATGAGGCACAGTACCATACATGTGAGACACAGTACCGACAGAGATGAGACACATTACCACTCAGATAAGGCACACTACCGCACAGGTGAGACACAATACCACACAGATGAGACAGAGTACCACAAAGATGAGGCACAGTACCATACATGTGAGACACAGTACCAAAGAGCTGAGGCACAGTGCCACACAGGTGAGACACAGTACCACACAGGTGAGACACATTAAAGCACAGGTGAGACACAATACCACACAGATGAGACAGAGTACCACAAAGATGAGGCACAGTACCATACATGTGAGACACAGTACCATAGAGCTGAGGCACAGTACCACACAGGTGAGACACAGGACTGTACATGTGAGACACAGTACCACACAAATGAGGCACAGTACCACATAGATGAAGCACAGTATCACACAGATGAGGCACAGTACCACACAGATGAGACACTGTACCACACAGATGAGACACTGTACCACACAGATGAGATACTGTACCACACAGGTGAGGCACAGTACAACACAGGTGAGACACAGTGCCACACAGGTGAGACACAGTACCACACAGGTGAGATACTGTACCACACAGGTGAGACACAGTACCACACAGGTGAGACACAGTACCACACAGATGAGACACTGTACCACACAGATGAGATACTGTACCACACAGGTGAGACACAGTACCACACACGTGAGACACAGTACTATACATGTGAGACACAGTACCACACAGATGAGGCACAGTACCGCACAGGTGAGACACAGTACCACACAGGTGAGACACAGTACCACACACGTGAGACACAGTACTATACATGTGAGACACAGTACCACACAGATGAGGCACAGTACCACACAGGTGAGACACAGTACCACACACGTGAGACACAGTTCTATATATGTGAGACACAGTACCACACAGGTGAGACACAGTACCACACAGGTGAGACACAGTACTATACATGTGAGACACAGTACCACACAGATGAGGCACAGTACCACACAGGTGAGACACAGTACCACACAGGTGAGACACAGTACCACACACGTGAGACACAGTACTATACATGTGAGACACAGTACCACACAGATGAGGCACAGTACCACACAGGTGAGACACAGTACCACACACGTGAGACACAGTACTATACATGTGAGACACAGTACCACACAGGTGAGACACAGTGCCACACAGGTGAGACACAGTACCACACAGATGAGATACTGTACCACACAGGTGAGACACAGTACCACACAGGTGAGACACAGTACCACACACATGAGGCACAGTACCACACAGGTGAGACACAGTACCACACACGTGAGACACAGTACTATACATGTGAGACACAGTACCACACAGATGAGGCACAGTACCACACAGGTGAGACAGTACCACACACGTGAGACACAGTACTATACATGTGAGACACAGTACCACAGAGATGAGACACAGTACCACACAGGTGAGACACGGTACCACACAGGTGAGACACAGTACCACACACGTGAAACACAGTACTACACAGGTGAGACACAGTACCACACAGATGAGGCACAGTACCACACACGTGAGACACAGTACTATACATGTGAGACACAGTACCACACAGATGAGACACAGTACCACACAGGTGAGACACAGTACCACACAGATGAGGCACAGTACCACACACGTGAGACACAGTACCACACACGTGAGACACAGTACTATACATGTGAGACACAGTACCACACACGTGAGACACAGTACTATACATGTGAGATACAGTGCCACACAGGTGAGACACAGTACCACACAGATGAGGCACAGTACCACACAGGTGAGACACAGTACTATACATGTGAGACACAGTACCACACACGTGAGACACAGTACTATACATGTGAGACACAGTACCACACAGGTGGGACACAGTACCACACAGAGGAGGCACAGTACCACACAGGTGAGACACAGTACCACACACGTGAGACACAGTGCTATACATGTGAGACACAGTACCACACAGGTGAGACAGAGTACCACACAGGTGAGACATACTACCACACAGGTGAGACACAGTACCACACACATGAGGCACAGTACCACACAGGTGAGACACAGTACCACACACGTGAGACACAGTACTATACATGTGAGACACAGTACCACACAGATGAGGCACAGTACCACACAGGTGAGACACAGTACCACACAGATGAGACACAGCACCACACACGTGAGACACAGTACTATACATGTGAGACACAGTACCACACAGGTGAGACACAGTACCACACAGGTGAGACACAGTACTACACAGGTGAGACACAGTACCACACACGTTAAACACAGTACTATACATGTGAGACACAGTACCACACAGGTGAGACACAGTACCACACAGGTGAGACACAGTACCACACAGGTGAGACACAGTACCACACAGATGAGACACAGTACTACAGAGATGAGGCACAGTACCACACAGGTGAGACACAGCACCACACAGATGAGGCACAGTACCACACAGGTGAGACACTGTACCACACAGATGAGACACAGTACTACAGAGATGAGGCACAGTACCACACAGGTGAGACACAGCACCACACAG
Organism: Homarus gammarus; assembly: GCA_958450375.1. Classification (NCBI taxonomy): domain Eukaryota; kingdom Metazoa; phylum Arthropoda; class Malacostraca; order Decapoda; family Nephropidae; genus Homarus; species Homarus gammarus. The sequence goes on from CAUDMG010000523.1 coordinate 1,924,648, forward strand.
GTGAGACACAGTACCATACATGTGAGACACAGTACCACACAGGTGAGACACAGTACCACACAGATGAGGCACAGTACCAGACAGATGAGATACAGTAGCACACAGGTGAGACACAGTACCAGACAGGTGGGACACAGTACCACACAGGTGAGACACAGCACCACACAGATGATGCACAGTACCACACAGGTGAGACACAGTACCACATAGATGAGATACTGTACCACACAGGTGAGATACTGTACCACACAGGTGAGACACAGTACCACACAAGTTAGACACAGTACTACACAGGTGAGACACAGAACCACACATGTGAGACACAATACCACACACATGAAGCACAGTATCACACAGATGAGGCACAGTACCACACAAGTGAGACAAGTACCACACACGTGAGACACAGTACTACACAGGTGAGACACAGTACTACACAGGTGAGACATAGAACCACACAGGTGAGACACAATACCACACAAATGAAGCACAGTACCACACAGATGAGGCACAGTACCACATAGGTGAGACACAGTACCACACAGGTGAGACCCAGTACCACACAGATGAGGCACAGTACCACACATGTGAGACACAGTACCACACAGATGAGGCACAGTACCAGACAGATGAGGCACAGTACCACACAGATGAGACACAGTACCACACACGTGAGACACAGTACTATACATGTGAGACACAGTACCACACAGATGAGGCACAGTACCACACAGGTGAGACACAGTACCACACAGATGAGACACAGCACCACACACGTGAGACACAGTACTATACATGTGAGACACAGTACCACACAGGTGAGACACAGTACCACACAGGTGAGACACAGTACTACACAGGTGAGACACAGTACCACACACGTGAGACACAGTACTATACATGTGAGACACAGTACCACACAGGTGAGACACAGTACCACACAGGTGAGACACAGTACTACACAGGTGAGACACAGTACCACACACGCTAGACACAGTACTACACAGGTGAGACACAGTACCAAACAGGTGAGACACAGTACTACACAGGTGAGACACAATACCACACACATGAGGCACAGTACCACACAGGTGAGACACAGTACCACACACGTGAAACACAGTACTATACATGTGAGACACAGTACCACACAGGTGAGACACAGTACCACACAGGTGAGACACAGTACCACACAGGTGAGACACAGTACCACACAGGTGAGACACAGTACCACACAGATGAGACACAGTACTACAGAGATGAGGCACAGTACCACACAGGTGAGACACAGCACCACACAGATGAGGCACAGTACCACACAGGTGAGACACTGTACCACACAGATGAGACACAGTACTACAGAGATGAGGCACAGTACCACACAGGTGAGACACAGCACCACACAGGTGAGACACAGTACCATACATGTGAGACACAGTACCACACAGGTGAGACACAGTACCACACAGATGAGGCACAGTACCAGTCAGATGAGATACAGTAGCACACAGGTGAGACACAGTACCACACAGGTGGGACACAGTACCACACAGGTGAGACACAGCACCACACAGATGAGGCACAGTTCCACACAGGTGAGACACAGTACCACATAGATGAGATACTGTACCACACAGGTGAGATACTGTACCACACAGGTGAGACACAGTACCACACAAGTTAGACACAGTACTACACAGGTGAGACACAGAACCACACAGGTGAGACACAATACCCCACACATGAAGCACAGTATCACACAGATGAGGCACAGTACCACACAAGTGAGACAAGTACCACACACGTGAGACACAGTACTACACAGGTGAGACACAGTACTACATAGGTGAGACACAGAACCACACAGGTGAGACACAATACCACACAAATGAAGCACAGTACCACACAGATGAGGCACAGTACCACATAGGTGAGACACAGTACCACACAGGTGAGACCCAGTACCACACAGATGAGGCACAGTACCACACATGTGAGACACAGTACCACACAGATGAGGCACAGTACCAGACAGATGAGGCACAGTACCACACAGATGAGACACAGTACCACACAGGTGAGATACTGTACCACACAGATGAGGCACAGTACCACACATGTGAGACACAGTACCACTCAGATGAGGCACAGTACCACACATGTGAGACACAGTACCACACAGATGAGGCACAGTACCAGACAGATGAGATACTCTACCACACAGGTGAGACACAGTGCCACAAAGATGAGGCACAGTACCACACAGGTGAGGCACAGTACAACACAGATGAGGCACAGTACCACACATGTGAGACACAGTACCACACAGATGAGATACTGTACCACACAGGTGAGATACTGTACCACACAGGTGAGATACTGTACCACACACATGAGGCACAGTACCATATAGATGAGACACAGTACCACACAGGTGAGACACAGTACCACACAGATGAGACACAGTGCCACACAGGTGAGACACAGTACCACACACATGAGGCACAGTACCACACAGATGAGGCACAGTACCACATAGGTGAGACACAGTACCACACAGGTGAGACCCAGTACCACACAGATGAGACACAGTACTACAGAGATGAGACACAGTACCACACACCTGAGGCACAGTACCACAGAGATGAGGCACAGTACCACACAGGTGAGACACAGTACCACACAGATGAGGCACAGTGCCATATAGATGAGGCACAGTACCACACAGGTGAGACACAGTACCACACAGATGAGACACAGTACCACACAGGTGAGACACAGTACCACACACATGAGGCACAGAACCACACAGTTGAGACACAGTACCACACAGATGAGACACAGTACCACACAGGTGAGACACAGTACCACACAGATGAGGAACACTACCACACAGGCGAGACACAGTACCACACAGATGAGGCACAGTACCACACAGATGAGACACAGTACTACAGAGATGAGACACAGTACCACACAGATGAGGAACACTACCACACAGGTGAGACACAGTACCACACAGGTGAGACACAGTACCACACAGATGAGGCACAGTACCACACAGATGAGACACAGTACTACAGAGATGAGACACAGTACCACACAGATGAGGAGCACTACCACACAGGCGAGACACAGTACCACACAGATGAGACACAGTACCACACAGTTGAGACACAGTACCACACACATGAGGCACAGTACCACACAGTTGAGACACAGTACCACACAGATGAGACACAGTACTACAGAGATGAGGCATAGTAGCACACAGATGAGATACAGTACCACACAGGTGAGACACAGTACCACACAGATGAGGCACAGTACCACACAGATGAGGCACAGTACCACATATGTGAATCACAGTACCACACATGTGAGACCCAGTACCACACAGATGAAACACACTACTACAGAGATGAGACACAGTACCACACACATGAGGCACAGTACTACAGAGATGAGACACAGTACCACACACATGAGGCACAGTACCACAGAGATGAGGCACAGTACCACACAGATGAGGCACAGTACCATATAGATGAGGCACAGTGCCACACAGATGAGACACAGTACCATACAGATGAGACACAGTACCACACAGGTGAGACACAGTACCACACACATGAGGCACAGTACCACACAGTTGATACACAGTACCACACAGATGAGACACAGTACCATATAGATGAGGCACAGTACCACACAGGTGAGACACAGTACCACACAGATGAGACACAGTACCACACAGATGAGACACAGTACCACACAGATGAGACACAGTACCACACAGATGAGACACAGTACTACAGAGATGAGGCATAGTAGCACACAGATGAGATACAATACAACACAGGTGAGACACAGTACCACACAGATGAGGCACAGTACCACACAGATGAGGAACACTACCACACAGGCGAGACACAGTACCACACAGATGAGGCACAGTACCACACAGATGAGGCACAGTACCACACAGATGAGACACAGTACTACAGAGATGAGACACAGTACCACACAGATGAGGAACACTACCACACAGGTGAGACACAGTACCACACAGGTGAGACACAGTACCACACAGATGAGGCACAGTACCACACAGATGAGACACAGTACTTCAGAGATGAGACATAGTACCACACAGATGAGGAACACTACCACACAGGCGAGACACAGTACCACACAGATGAGGCACAGTACCACACAGGTGAGACACAGTACCACACAGATGAGAAACAGCACCACACAGATGAGACACAGTACCACACACATGAGGCACAGTACCACACAGATGAGACACAGTACTACAGAGATGAGACACAGTACCACACAGATGAGGAACACTACCACACAGGTGAGACACAGTACCACACAGGTGAGACACAGTACCACACAGATGAGGCACAGTACCACACAGATGAGACACAGTACTACAGAGATGAGACACAGTACCACACAGGCGAGACACAGTACCACACAGATGAGGCACAGTACCATATAGATGAGGCACAGTACCACACAGGTGAGACACAGTACCACACAGATGAGACACAGTACCACACAGGTGAGACACAGTACCACACACATGAGGCACAGTACCACAGAGATGAGGCACAGTACCACACAGGTGAGACACAGTACCACACAGATGAGGCACAGTACCACACAGGTGAGACACTGTACCACACAGGTGAGACACAGTACCATACATGTGAGACACAGTACCATACATGTGAGACACAGTACCACACAGCTATGACACAGTACCACACAGATGAGGCACAGTACCACACAGGTGAGGCACAGTACCACACAGGTGAGGCACAGCACCACACAGGTGAGGCACAGTACCACACAGGTGAGGCACAGTACCACACAGATGAGGCACAGTACCACACAGGTGAGACACAGCAGCACTTAGATGAGGCACAGTACCACACAGGTGAGACACTGTACCACACAGGTGAACCACTGTACCACAATTGTGAGACACAGTACCACACTGGTGAGACACAGTACCACATAGGTGAGACCCAGTACCACGCAGGTGAGATACAGTACCACACAGGTGAGACACAGTACCACAGAGATGAGGCACAGTAGCACACTGGTGAGGCACAGTACCACACAGGTGAGACCCAGTACCACACTGGTGAGACACAGTACCACATAGGTGAGACCCAGTACCACGCAGGTGAGATACAGTACCACACTGGTGAGACACAGTACCACATAGGTGAGACCCAGTACCACGCAGGTGAGATACAGTACCACACAGGTGAGACACAGTACCACAGAGATGAGGCACAGTAGCACACTGGTGAGACACAGTACCACATAGGTGAGACCCAGTACCACATAGGTGAGGCACAGTACCACACAGGTGAGACACAGTACCATACACGTGAGGCAGAGTACTACACAGGTGAGACACGGAACGATACTGGTGAGACACAGTACCACATACATGAGGCACAGTACCACACAGATGAGACCCAGTACCACACAGATGAGGCACAGTACCACACAGGTGAGGCACAGTACCACACAGATGAGGCACAGTACCAGACAGATGAGGCACAGTACCACACAGATGAGGCACAGTACCAGACAGATGAGGCACAGTACCACATAGGTGAGACCCAGTACCACACAGATGAGACCCAGTACCACACAGATGAGGCACAGTACCACACAGGTGAGGCACAGTACCACACAGATGAGGCACAGTACCAGACAGATGAGGCACAGTACCACACAGATGAGGCACAGTACCACATAGGTGAGGCACAGTACCACACAGGTGAGGCACAGTACCACACAGATGAGGCACAGTACCACACAGATGAGGCACAGTACCACATAGGTGAGACCCAGTACCACACAGATGAGGTACAGTACCACACAGGTGAGGCACAGTACCAGACAGATGAGATGCAGTACCACACAGGTGAGACACAGTACCACAGAGATGAGGCACTGTACCACACAGGTGAGACACAGTACCATACATGTGAGGCACAATACCACACAGGTGAGACACAGTACCACAGAGATGAGGCACAGTAGCACACTCGTGAGACACAGTACCACAGAGATGAGGCACAGTACCACACAGGTGAGACACAGCGCCACACACATGAGGCACAGTACCACACTGGTGGGACACAGTACCACAGAGATGAGGCACAGTAGCACATAGGTGAGACACAGTACCACACAGGTGAGACCCAGTACCACACAGGTGAGACACAGTACCACACAGGTGAGACACAGTACCACACAGGTGAGACACAGTACCACACAGATGAGGCACTGTACCACACAGGTGAGACAATCATCAATGCAGCTGCTCCATCATAACTACAGGTGACCCCTTATAACTGCAGCTGCCCCCATCATATCTACAGTTGCCTCATCACTGCTACTCCATCAGCACTGAACTTGCCCGATCATCACTTTAGTAACCACTGCAGCATAATCCAAACCTGGTTCAATTGCTTCCCTAAATATGCTGAAAATCGCCGAACAGCCAGTGACGTAACAAACTAACTTTACTTTCATTTACTTGTTTATTCATGTGACCGTCATCAATACAAGTGAGCCATTACAGGTACTTATGTTGTTCTTAGTGCTAATAAGCAGTGAACCACTACCTTCTAGCAATCTTACAAGTGTTTATTGACATATTAATCGTGTACTTGTGTGAGCATACTATGAATATTTGTATGTAAATAAGAAGACTATCACTGTTCGTTTTATCTACCCTCTACCATACTAAATTGATAACTATTTAAATGAGTGCACTTTGCCTTGTCTACAGTGTTGAAACTTCTGGTAGACATTCTTGTCTAATTATTAAGTGATATTTGGAATTGATGTAACAAATTTCCAAACTTTACTAGAAGTTTTATTATATAATCAGTAACAGCAGCTATTTTGGATTTGCCAGTATTTCCGGTCATATGATAAATTGTTCGTGATACCTCTTCTAAGATGTCTAGATATAGGCTAAATAATGCTTTTATCCAGCATGTAACGATCCTTTGCCTAACAGACCTGACAAAGTTTTTTTTTCTGACGTTAACGTTTAGGAAAATCACTTCACTAACTCACCCTCTCCATGTCGAAATCCGGCAGAGGCGTTACTTTGGGACAGCTACCGAAAAACGCTTCATGAGCGTGGGCAAGTGTGAAGAGGCAGGCCACCACAAGCAGTAGCATGACCAAGTTCATTTTTCTGCAAGAAGACATGGTGTGTAAAGAACGTTATGCACTTGAAGCGATAAGGTGTTCAAGGACCAGTGAGGGTTTGGATGTGGAGTACGGAGAACATCGTGAGGGTTTGGTGAGTGGGTGTAGAGAACATCACGAAGGTGTGGTGGTGGGATTTAAAGAACATCACGTGGGTGTATGGTGGTGAGGTGTGGAGAACACGATGAGGGTGTTTTGTGGCGACGTGTGGAGAAAATCATGGGGGCGTGTGGTGGTGAGGTGTGGAGGGTGTCACATTCCTCCGCCTAGGTCAACGTCATCTGGGGGTTGGAAACAACACCACCTTATCACCTGGGTCAACGCCATCTGGGGGTCGGCAAATTAACCAATCCTACCTTGCCGCTTCACGACGTTGGAGCAGAGTCAGAATCCTCATAACAACACTACCACGTCTCCCTAGCCTCTACCTGGTAGAGGCTAGGGAGTCTACCACAACACTCTAGCCTCTCCCGTGAACCACTAAGGTGACGAGAGGCTTGCATCTTACCCTAAACCTTAGTTCACTCTCATCCTCTGTCCTGGAACAGTGGCTCGGCGAGCCACTGTTCCAGGCTCGCCCTAAGGACCTCTACCTTCCCGGGGTTCCTGCGCTTCCAGTGACCGCCTTAATCATCCGGCGTACCATAACATTTCCCGCAGAGAGAAGTATGGTTTAAGTTTTTCTCTGGCTCCTCTTTGCTCTTGCCCCCCTTGTTTTAGTTTGTATATACTGTAGTTAGGATATTTATAGGTTTAGCTAGGGCACTGGTGTATTTTTTTTTCCTGTGCCCACCTGGGCACAGGGTATTTAATGACCCACATCAAGGCCTGGGGGGACGAAAATATTATAAAATAATAATAATAATAATCAAATTAATAAAATTTAATATAAATTATAATTATAATAATAATAATAGTAATAGTAAAGAGCCATAAATAAATACAAAATTTTAAAAATATATCAATAGTGAGAAATGATATGCTGTATGGGGTATGTATGTTGTGTTGTCAATAGTAAGAAACAATTGAGACCCTGCAATTGCGTTTAAATGAGGCTGAAAGTCAGATCAGTAACCTGGAACTTGGTCACAATTTTCGTGATGCCATATGGCAGCAGGGTCTACCATCAGACAACACATTATGCTTCCAATACCTTCCCAGGCGGTAGTACCTCCCTGTTTGGTAGCTGCCTATTACCTAGCGGTTAGGATTTATTGTCTTTATAATTAGTTATTATTGTTATTAAATATTAAGAACTCCTTCCTTGTATAATGCCCACCCATTTCCCCTGGATTCTTTCTTAAATTTCCTTACTTTAGTTACGAGGTGGCTTCTATGGGTGGACCCGACATTAAGTTTAACTAGCTAACATGTAACAAGGGTCTCGTGATTGTGTAGAGGGGTGTAGAGAACATCATGAGGGTGTGGCGGTTGGGTGTAGAGAAGATCATAAAGGTGTGTAGAGGGGTGTGGAAAATATTATGAGGGTGTGGCGGTGGGATGTGGAAAATTATGAGGGTGGGATGTATAGAGAACTTCAGGAGGGTGTGGCGGTGGGGTGTGAAGAATAGTAACAAAATTACTAAACTACAATATGTTGTAACCACTAGACTAGGGTTAGGATATACATAGCTCTAACAGTAAGCCCTCATGCAGAGGTGAACGAAACTATATATAAATTGTGCGGTCACACTTGGCCACACACTCTAACACTACATGCTGGTCTGTGAACAAAATAGAAACTTTTTCGGGACATTTCCCATCTAGTATCTGATAAACATGTATATAATTAACTAAACAAATAATGTTCTGAAAATACGATGTAAAACTCAATGCAACAGTAACCTAACCTCTTCTCGCAGGATGAGTACGGGGTGCACAATAAACAACCTGCTGTCCTTGGCCAAAATAAATAAAAAATCACGCACACACTACGACAGCACTCTCTCATTCAACACTATCACGACACTCACTCACGCACTACCACCATCTCACTCGCCGCCTAAAATTACACTTATTTATACACTACTCGCATACACACCACCACTAAACTCACATACACACCACCACTAAACTCGCATACACACCACCACTAAACTCGCATACACACCACCACTAAAATCGCATACACACCACCACTAAACTCACATACACACCACCACCACACTCACATACACACCACCACCACACTCACATACACACCACCACCACACTCGCATACACACCACCACCACACTCACATACACACCACCACCACACTGGCATGCACACCACCACCACACTGGCATGCACACCACCACCACACTGGCATGCACACCACCACCACACTGGCATGCACACCACCACCACACTGGCATGCACACCACCACCACACTCGCATACACACCACCACCACACTCGCATACACACCACCACTAAACTCACATACACACCGCCACTAAACTCACATACACAACGCCACTAAACTCACATACACACCACCACTAAACTCACATACACACCGCCACTAAACTCACATACACACCGCCACTAAACTCACATACACACCGCCACTAAACTCACATACACACCGCCACTAAACTCACATACACACCACCACTAAACTCGCATACACACCACCACTAAACTCGCATACACACCACCACTAAACTCGCATACACACCACCACTAAAATCGCATACACACCACCACTAAACTCACATACACACCACCACCACACTCACATACACACCACCACCACACTCACATACACACCACCACCACACTCGCATACACACCACCACCACACTCACATACACACCACCACCACACTGGCATGCACACCACCACCACACTGGCATGCACACCACCACCACACTGGCATGCACACCACCACCACACTGGCATGCACACCACCACAAAACTCACATACACACCACCACTAAACTCACATACACACCGCCACTAAACTCACATACACACCGCCACTAAACTCACATACACACCGCCACTAAACTCACATACACACCGCCACTAAACTCACATACACACCGCCACTAAACTCACATACACACCGCCACTAAACTCACATACACACCGCCACTAAACTCACATACACACCACCACTAAACTCGTATACACACCACCACCACCACCACTACACTCGTATACACACCACCACTACACTCGTATACACACCACCGCCACCACCACTAAACTCGCATACCCACCACCACCACTAAACTCGCATACCCACCACCACCACCACTAAACTCGCATGCCCACCACCACCACCACCACCACTACACTCGCATACACACCACCACCACTAAACTTGCATACCCACCACCACCACCACCACTAAACTCGCTTACCCACCACCACCACCACTAAACTCGCATACCCACCACCACCACCACTAAACTCGCATACCCACCACCACCACCACCACCACTAAACTCGCATACCCACCACCACCACCACCACTAAACTCGCATACCCACCACCACCACCACCACCACCACTAAACTCGCATACCCACCACCACCACCACCACTAAACTCGCATACCCACCACCACCACCACCACTACACTCGCATACCCACCACCACCACTACACTCGCATACCCACCACCACCACTACACTCGCATACCCACCACCACCACTACACTCGCATACCCACCACCACCACTACCACCACCACTACACTCGCATACCCACTACCACCACCACTAAACTCGCATACCCACCACCAGCAGCACCACTAAACTCGCATACCCACCACCAGCAGCACCACTAAACTCGCATATCCACCAGCAGCACCACTAAACTCGCATACCCACCACCACCACCACCACCACCACTACACTCGCATACCCACTAGCACCACCACTAAACTCGCATACCCACCAGCACCACCACTACACTCGCATACACACCACCACTAAACTCACATACACACCGCCACTAAACTCACATACACACCGCCACTAAACTCACATACACACCGCCACTAAACTCACATACACACCGCCACTAAGCTCACATACACACCACCACTAAACTCGCATACACACCACCACCACCACCACTACACTCGTATACACACCACCACAACACTCGTATACACACCACCGCCACCACCACTAAATTCGCATACCCACCACCACCACCACCACCACTAAATTCGCATACCCACCACCACCACCACCACCACTAAACTCGCATACCCACCACCACCACCATCACTAAACTCGCATACCCACCACCACCATCACTAAACTCGCATACCCACCACCACCACTAAACTCGCATACCCACCACCACCACTAAACTCGCATACCCACCACCACCACTAAACTCGCATACCCACCACCACCACTAAACTCGCATACCCACCACCACCACCACCACCACTAAACTCGCTTACCCACCACCACCACCACTAAACTCCCATACCCACCACCACCACTAAACTCGTATACCCACCACCACCACCACCACCATCACCACCACCACCATCACCACCACTAAACTCGCATACCCACCACCACCACCACCACTAAACTCGCATACCCACCACCACCACCACCACCACTAAACTCGCATACCCACCACCACCACCACCACCACTACACTCGCATACCCACCACCACCACCACTACACTCGCATACCCACCACCACCACTACACTCGCATACCCACCACCACCACTACCACCACCACTACACTCGCATACCCACTACCACCACCACTAAACTCGCATACCCACCACCACCACCACCACTAAACTCGCATACCCACCACCACCACCACCACTAAACTCGCATATCCACCAGCAGCACCACTAAACTCGCATACCCACCACCACCACCACTACACTCGCATACCCACTAGCACCACCACTAAACTCGCATACCCACCAGCACCACCACTTAACTAGCATACCCACCAGCACCACCACTAAACTCGCATACCCACCAGCACCACCACTACACTTGCATACACACCACTACACTCGCATACACACCACCACTACACTCGCATACCCACCACGACCACTACACTAGCATACCCACCACCACCACTACACTCGCATATCCACCACCACCACTACACTCGCATACCCACCACCACCACTACACTCGCAAACCCACCACCACCACTACACTCGCATACCCACCACCACCACTACACTCGCATACCCACCACCACCACTACACTCGCATACCCACCACCACCACTACACTCGCATACCCACCACCACCACTACACTCGCATACCCACCACCAACACTACGCACCACCACACCACACACTTGAAAAAAAATGATCGCACTAACGAACAATTATACTTGCTAAATTGAAAATGTTAAAATTTGATGATATAAACACTTACTGCTGTGCTTTATTTGCTAATAAATCAATTAATCACTTGAATGATGATAATTATTTCCAGTTCTGGAATATGAAGAGCTACAATTTAGGCGCCCATGCGCTCCTCTTAGTCCCAGACCTCCACGAAATATCATGGTGTGAAGGTGTGGAACAACGAATGTAGGAAACAATGGCACAGGAAAAAAGGGCACAGAAAAAATGGCAATAGGAAAATGTGGCACCGGAAAAAAAAGGGCATAATAATCAGACTAGGAAAAAATGGCACATTCATTTTTATTGACATGTTTTCGCTAAAAATTCATAACGCTTGTTACTGAATCTTACCTAGTTATATGAACGTCATAACCTAAAACATGACCTCACGTGAGGTGACCTTACACAATGTACCCACAGAGGACGACCTGACGACCTCACTTTACCAAGTGAACATGACAACGATAACTTCACAAAATATGAAGGTTGAGGGTGACTTGATCACTAGATCTGAGGTTGACGAGTTCCACAAGACTTTAAATAATGAGTTACTTAATGCACAAAGGCAGAGCATACCATATAGAAAACTCAGATCAAACAACAATGACCCTAAATGGATAAACAATTATTTAAAGAATATTATTGGACAAAGGAAGGCTATAGGTAGGAGAATAAATCGTGGTGAAGTTTACCTCCGAGATTATTATAAAGTATTGGCCAGTAGGGTTAAGACCGATATAAGAAAAGCAAAGAGGAATAATGAACTGAAGGTAGCAAGGGAGGCGAAGTCAAACCCCAAGGGATTCTTTCAAATATATCAAACTAAAACACGTGATATGATCGAGGTGTATAAATGGAAGTCAGGGCTAAACAAAGGTGATATAGCAAGTTACCAAACATCATCATTAACTCGAATACGCTGGATAGCTTCAAACACAGGCTCGTTAGCTCGTAAGTTCGTTTGTGTTTCGTGAGCTCGAAGTGAAATTTGTTGTGCCATTTTTCCTAGTATGAAAATTGTGCCATTTTTTCCTGTGTCCTTTTTTCTTGTGCCATTTTTTCAGAGTACCGGAACAACTTACCCACAACTATTCAAGCAAAGATTACGCTAGCTTCCCTGAAACCATCTCTTAAAAAAAATATCTATTGTCCAAGTTTTAATATTTTATAACACCTACCTTACCATCAAAGCCATTATATCATACTGTCAAGTAAACAGAAAATACCATTGCAATAATTATATATTTGCCGTCAAGCAATTATTCTGACTGTCTGCCCTCTTGTTTCACTTAAACAATGTGAGCCATGTTGTATTGCTTTCCTGACTTATCAAATCAGTTTATTATTATCAACTCTTCTGTAAATATGTATACTGTATATTTATAATATGAATGTAAAAAATAAATAAAAACAAACCTATATCAATGCATAATTAAAAAAAATAATCGTGGTAACATTCTCATATGTATTTACTAACCCCATGTTATGTGTACTATTCCAGATGATACTAAATGTTATATAATAATTCCTCGAGATAAATGTACAGTATATAACAGGTGCCACTAAGAGACCCCAGGTTTTCAATTGGCTCGGCCTTGCCAACACTGATATTACTGTCAAGTCTATCTGTATTTTTCTGGCTAAATAAGCTGTTTTAACATCAATATAAATATCACTACCATCACCACCACCACACTCGCTAACATAATACTATCACTCTCACTTACACATGACCACCACACCACATACACACCACCACCACACCACATACACACCACCACCACACTAATATACACCACTACTACTATACTCACTTACCCACCTCCACCACACACACTCTTACATCCAACACATTCACTTACACACCACCACCACCACACTCACTTACACACCACCACCACCACCACACTCACTTATACACCACCACCACCACCACACTCACTTATACACCACTACCACACTCCCTTATACATATTTAAATTTTAGGTGGTGAAAACTATTGAAAAACATCTATTTAGATAATTATTGCTCATTTATCCGTCGTTATCAGTCAGCTCGCCGGTGTCTGACTGTATTGGTCCAATCTTATCTCGTGATTTAATTTGATACATTTGAAAGAATCCCTTGGGGTTTGGCTTCGCCTCCATTGTTACCTTCAGTATTATTATTCCTCTTTATAATAATCTCGGAGGCAAACTTCACCACGATTTATTCTCCTCATAGCAATGATTTTAAATTAGACTAATTTAGATTTAGGCGAGAGATAGGTAAACATTGGTTTGGAAATAGAGTAGTGGACGAGTGGAACAAGTTACCAAAAATCATTATTAACTCGAATACACGAGATAGCTTCAAACATAGGTTGGATGGATATATGAGCGATAGGCCTGGTGCCGTTGTCTCCATATTCTTATATTCTTACGTTCTTATGTAAACACCGCCACCACACACTGCCCTACACACCACCACCACACACTGCCCTACCACACACTGTTCTACACACACACACACACAGTTGTAAAAAGTACTGGACTTTGTTACTTAAGTAAAAGTATGGTTACATTGGCAACATGCTACTCAAGTAGAAATAAAAGTATCCAAATGTCAATGTACTTAAGTAGAATTAAAAATCATCTCATTCTTAAGGTACTCAAGTACTGAAAGTAAAAAGTAACAACAAAATTAGCATTTGTCTCAAATATTAAAATAAATTCACATTAAATTTTACAAAAATAGTAAACTAAAGATAAAAATTAAAAGGCAGAATTTCTCATGCTTATTTGTTAATCATTCTGTTAAGATTAATTAATACTTGATTCTCAAAATTATGGCTGTCCATTCAGGATTTTTAGGCCTAAATATATGCCCAGCATGACCTATCGAAAGAGAATACTCATACGTTCAGCCGCTGTTCTCCCTACAATCCATCGCAGGGATTGTGAATGAGCTGAAAATATATCCACCCAATACCACATAAGAACATAAGAGAGACACAGCAGCGCTTCCTGTCACCCTGGCCAACAGTTCCCTTCGACATCACCACACCCATGTACCCGCCTAAACGACTGACCACACATAATCTTTACCTCCAACATACATAACCTACAAACTGAAAATAACATCATACAGACCATCTACATAGACGGCTCTCTTAACACTGTCTGTGGGAGGGCTGGAAGTGCTGTCATTGTGACTGAACCTAACGGGAATGTAATAGAGAAAGGAGCTAGAATTAGTAACTGGGTATCCACTTCACAAACTAAACTATCTGCCATACTCACAGCCCTGAAACTTGTTGAAGACACTGCCGCTGTCTGTCTCTTCACAACTGCCTCCTCAATACTTAATCTTGATACCATAAATTCGGATAGTTACCGGCTTGTCTCTGAAGCCAGGCACAAGCATATGTGTCTTTCTAACAGGGGTATCAGGATCAAACTGCTGTGGCTCCCCTCTCACACTGGCAACAGTCAACATGATAGAGTAGATGCCTTAGATAAACTCGCATCCAAGAATGGCAATGTTGAATACAATCTTGGACGGTCAAACAGAACCCTAAAAACTGTAACCAGAAAAGAGCTTTCTGGTGAATTTGAAGCAGGTAAACAAGTGCAAACGGGCACTAGCCAAATCATTGCTTATCATGTTGAAATGCATCAAGTAAAACATGTATAAAGTAACAAGATCACTAAATTACGAGATGTTGTAACCACGTGACTAAGGTTAGGATATAAGTATCTCTAGCAGTATGTCCCTCAGGCAGATGTGAACAAAGCTAATTGTAAAGTGTGCGGCCAGACACACTTCAACACTACGTCTTAGACTGTGAAAACAAATAGAATCTTGTAGGGATAGATCCAATCACACTGTGTATGCAATGGCACACACAACACATTATCTCTGATGGCAAGATATACTAAGGCTGTATCCACACTTCGCATCTAGTACCTAATCAAAATTTTATACACCAACTTAAACAAACAATGTACTGGAAATAATCTAACATTCATTGCCATAATATCATGATCACTGGGGTCTGATAAACACCCTTTGTGGCCTATACTCTGTAATCGTTTTTGCGCTACCGCTCATAGGATGAGTTTGGGGTGCACAATACACTAGCAGTTATACAAAGGAAAATTCAATTCACTTCATATTGTCTTAGACACCACCACCACACACTGTATTACTCACCATCACCTCACACAAACTGCCCTACACACCACTACCACCTAAACATCGCCATAACATACTGTCGTACACAACACACTGTCATATACACTAAGGACTAGAAACAGTATCTTATCCTGGGTATACGCGACCATCACTCACTGTCTTACACACCACCACCAAACACTGTACTTCACACCACCACCAAACACTGTAGTTCACACCACCACCAAACACTGTACTTCAAACCACCACCAAACACTGTAATTCACACCACCACCAAACACTGTAGTTCACACCACCACCAAACACTGTAGTTCACACCACCACCAAACACTGTACTTCACACCACCACCAAACACTGTACTTCACACCACCACCAAACACTGTACTTCACACAACCACCAAACACTGTACTTCACACCACCACCAAACACTGTACTTCACACCACCACCAAACACTGTCTGTCTTACACACCACCACCAAACACTGTACTTCACACCACCACCAAACACTGTCTGTCTTACACACCACCACCAAACACTGTACTTCACACCACCACCAAACACTGTACTTTACACCACCACCAAACACTGTCTGTCTTACACACCACCACCAAACACTGTACTTCACACCACCACCAAACACTGTACTTCACACCACCACCAAACACTGTCTGTCTTACACACCACCACCAAACACTGTACTTCACATCACCACCAAACACTGTACTTCACACCACCACCAAACACTGTACTTCACACCACCACCAAACACTGTACTTCACACCACCACCAAACACTGTACTTCACACCACCCTCAAACACTGTACTTCACACCACCACCAAACACTGTACTTCACACCACTACCAAACACTGTACTTCACACCACCACCAAACACTGTACTTCACACCACCATCAAACACTGTACTTCACACCACCACCAAACACTGTCTGTCTTACACACCACCACCAAACACTGTACTTCACACCACCACCAAACACTGTACTTCACACCACCACCAAACACTGTACTTCACACCACCACCAAACACTGTACATCACACCACCACCAAACACTGTACATCACACCACCACCAAACACTGTACTTCACACCACCACCAAACACTGTACTTCACACCACCACCAAACACTGTCTGTCTTACACACCACCACCAAACACTGTACTTCACAACACCACCAAACACTGTACTTCACAACACCACCAAACACTGTACTTCACACCACCACCAAACACTGTACTTCACACCACCACCAAACACTGTACTTCACACCACCACCAAACACTGTACTTCACACCACCACCAAACACTATACTTCACACCACCACCAAACACTGTACTTCACACCACCACCAAACACTGTAGTTCACACCACCACCACCAAACACTGTACTTCACACCACCACCAAACACTGTACTTCACACCACCACCAAACACTGTACTTCACACCACCACCAAACACTGTACTTCACACCACCACCAAACATTGTACTTCACACTACCACCAAACACTGTACTTCACACCACCACCAAACACTGTACTTCACACCACCACCAAACACTGTACTTCACACCACCACCAAACACTGTACTTCACACCACCACCAAACACTGTCTGTCTTACACACCACCACCAAACACTGTCTGTCTTACACACCACCACCAAACACTGTACTTCACACCACCACCAAACACTGTCTGTCTTACACACCACCACCAAACACTGTACTTCACACCACCACCAAACACTGTACTTCACACCACCACCAAACACTGTACTTTACACCACCACCAAACACTGTCTGTCTTACACACCACCACCAAACACTGTACTTCACACCACCACCAAACACTGTAGTTCACACCACCACCAAACACTGTACTTCACACCACCACCAAACACTGTAGTTCACACCACCACCAAACACTGTACTTCACACCACCACCAAACACTGTACTTGACACCACCACCAAACACTGTACTTCACACCACCACCAAACACTGTACTTCACACCACCACCAAACACTGTACTTCACACCACCACCAAACACTATACTTCACACCACCACCAAACACTGTACTTCACACCACCACCAAACACTGTACTTCACACCACCACCAAACACTGTACTTCACACCGCCACCAAACACTGTACTTCACACCGCCACCAAACACTGTACTTCACACCACCACCAAACACTGTACTTCACACCACCACCAAACACTGTACTTCACACCACCACCAAACACTGTACTTCACACCACCACCAAACACTGCACTTCACACCACCACCAAACACTGTACTTGACACCACCACCAAACACTGTACTTGACACCACCACCACCAAACACTGTAGTTCACACCACCACCAAACACTGTAGTTCACACCACCACCAAACACTGTAGTTCACACCACCACCAAACACTGTAGTTCACCCCACCACCAAACACTGTAGTTCACACCACCACCAAACACTGTACTTCACACCACCACCAAACACTGTACTTCACACCACCACCAAACACTGTCTGTCTTACACACCACCACCAAACACTGTCTGTCTTACACACCACCACCAAACACTGTACTTCACACAACCACCAAACACTGTACTTCACACCACCACCAAACAGTCTGTGTCTTGCACACCACCACCACCACCAAACACTGTACTTCACACCACCACCAAACACTGTCTGTCTTACACACCACCACCAAACACTGTAGTTCACACCACCACCAAACACTGTACTTCACACCACCACCAAACACTGTACTTCACACCACCACCAAACACTGTACTTCACACCACCACCAAACACTGCACTTCACACCACCACCAAACACTGTACTTCACACCACCACCAAACACTGTACTTCGCACCACCACCAAACACTGTACTTCACACCACCACCAAACACTGTACTTCACACCACCACCAAACACTGTCTGTCTTACACACCACCACCAAACACTGAACTTCACACCACCACAAAACACTGTCTGTTTTACACACCACCACCAAACACTGTACTTCACACCACCACCAAACACTGTACTTCACACCACCACCAAACACTGTACTTCACAACCACCACCAAACACTGTACTTCACACCACCACCAAACACTGTACTTCACACCACCACCAAACACTGTACTTCACACCACCACCAAACACTGTACTTCACACCACCACCAAACACTGTACTTCACACCACCACCAAACACTGTAGTTCACACCACCACCAAACACTGTACTTCACACCACCACCAAACACTGTACTTCACACCACCACCAAACACTGTACTTCACACCACCACCAAACACTGTACTTCACACCGCCACCAAACACTGTACTTCAAACCACCACCAAACACTGTACTTCACACCACCACCAAACACTGTACTTCACACCACCACCAAACACTGTACTTCACACCACCACCAAACACTGTAGTTCACACCACCACGAAACACTGCACTTCACACCACCACCAAACACTGTACTTCACACCACCACCAAATACTGTACTTCACACCACCACCAAACACTGTCTGTCTTATACACCACCACCAAACACTGTAGTTCACACCACCACCAAATACTGTACTTCACACCACCACCAAACACTGTACTTCACACCACCACCAAACACTGTCTGTCTTACACACCACCACCAAACACTGTACTTCACACCACCACCAAACACTGTCTGTCTTACACACCACCACCAAACACTGTACTTCACCCCACCACCAAACACTGTAGTTCACACCACCACCAAATACTGTACTTCACACCACCACCAAACACTGTACTTCACACCACCACCAAACACTGTACTTCACACCACCACCAAACACTGTAGTTCACACCACCACCAAACACTGTACTTCACACCACCCTCAAACACTGAACTTCACACCACCACCAAACACTGTACTTCACACCACCACCAAACACTGTCTGTCTTACACACCACCACCAAACACTGTACTTCACACCACCACTGTATAGATATGTGGGTACCAAGATATGTGAACACGCCTGACGGCAGGACTCTGTTACCATTCATTATACCATTTATTCACATGTCTGTATTACCATATTATCATAGCATGTCTGATATCTATGCTTATGTCTAATGCCTATGTTCACTCACTATGTCCCGATATACTATGTCTGTACCGCGCTAGTCGAGTAATTAGAAGACCTCATTTATTGTCCTAGTGATGTCTAGCAACTCTCCTTGCCCAGCTAGACAACTTGCCTCAGATCAGCCTCGGCCTACACACGGCCCGGGGTCCCTAGTTCCCGCTTCTGTATCGGTCGGCTATCACGCCAAGTCTTGTACCACTTATTGAATATATCTACTGCTCGTGCTCTGGAGTTTGAAGAACCTTGTCTAGGATTTCATCCCACCACATGGCGCAGTTGAGTAGCTCCAACACGACAGTTCACAAGTTGCAAAAGCCGGCCTAGTCTGTACCCCGGCCTCCTCTGTTTCCCGCCCAGAAGATATACTCCACGGTGCCCCTGGATTTAAAGTGCTTTGTGACCTTGTGAAGTGCCCTAAGTGAAGTGCAGTGCCTTTTATGTCTGTTTGCTATGTCTCTGCGGCCCTACAGGTAGCAGAGACGCCTTCAGCCCAGTCTCCAAGACAGCACCTCCGGCATACACCCCCCGTCCACGTAGGCCTAGAAGCCACTGACTGACTCCCCCTGACTGAGTCACCACCAGCCCCGCCCGGGCGCGCGGAGTACACCGCTGCCAGCCGCCTTCTCTCACTCCACAAATATTAGTCAATACTCTTTTACTTGCCTGCCAGTTCCTGCACTTAAGCAAGTACATTGACGAAAACATAGCACTTCACCTTATTCTCCTTGTCTTTCCCATCGCAACCATACCAAACACGAGATGTCTGACCACGACGATTTGCTGGGAAATTTAGATGAGGATTATGAGGAAGACGAAGCCTCACAGACCCTCCCACCCCCCCTCACGCCTCACACGCCGAGCGCGCCAAATTCAAAGGATGGGAGCCAGGATATACGTCAGTTAATTCACTTCCTACAAGTTTCCCAAGAGAAGGAAGCCCAAAGACGTCAATTAGAGGAGGAAAAACGACGTCAAGAGGAATTGTCAAGACGTCAAGAGGAATTGTCAAGACGTCAAGAGGAATTGTCAAGACAGTCAGAGGAATCAGCTTACCGTCTTCAACTTCAACAACAACACCAAGCTGATACCCACAAATTCCTGGGACTATTGGAATTGCTGACAACGAGGACGACTTCACCAGCTGCCACAACCAATTCGCCAGCTTCAGCCTCTTCATCTATCCTTCAGACAACGCCTCCTCACACGTCACCTAGCCCCCTTGGGTATACCTCAGTGCCTTCTCAACCACCTGCTCCAGTCTCAACTCTCGTCGACCTCTCCGTGCCTCCTCCACCGCTTGCCGTCCCGAGCACACCCCTGCACAGCAAGTCTTCAGTTACCAGCCCCCCACCCCTTCAATCTGATGCAACATATCAAGTATACCGTCAATGGCGACGTCGTTTCGAAGACTTTGCTGTCATGTCTGACCTCAACCGAATGCCCCCTCATAAACAACTCATCCAATTAAGATCGTGCATTTCCCTCGAAGTCCAACGCCTCCTAGAGCACACGCTAGCCATTCCCCCTGATTCCTCCATGTCAGTGAAAGAGGTCTTAGACGCCTTGCAGAGTCATTTCCGTGGCCTCCGCAATGAAGCTTTGCGTCGCAGGGAACTGCTATCCTGCAAACAAGCTTCTGGGGAATCATTCTCAGACTTCTATGCACGACTTAAGGACCTAGCAGCCGAGGTGGACCTATGTACAGGCGATCCTGTAACCTGTGCTGAGATCCAGCTCAAGATGATCTTGCTGATGGGTGTACGTGACGAGGACCTGCTTCAGAAACTCCTCACCCTTGACGCCGCCTCTCCCCTCACCGACTTCGTCACCTGTTGCAGGTCGTATGAGGCCACAAGAGAGGCTGCCTCAGCTATACACTCATCGCCATCTCAAGTTCACGCCGTCTCCACCTACAAGAGGAATCAACGCCAGATGCAGACGGCGTCCTCTCCACAGCCCCCGTCACAGTCACCAGTTTTTTCTCCCGAATCCTGCAGAAGCTGTCAGCGCCAGCACGGTCCAGGAAAGTGCCCTGCGGCTGATAGTACATGTCGAAACTGCGGGTTTCAAGGCCATTGGCCCCGCACACCTCGATGCCCCGCCAACAAGGCCTCATGCAACGCTTGCAACAAGCAAGGACACTTCGCCAAGTGTTGCGGGTCCACCAAGAAGCCTCCATCTCCAGGTCAAAACGTCTCTTCACCGTCTCCCAAGAACAACAAAGGATGCCGACGCGTGGATGATGCCTCGAGTGACAGGTCCCCCAAGCCCGTCAATGTTCGTCTGTCCTACGGTACCAACTCTTCCAACCTCCTGATGATACCTGACACGGGCGCGGACATCACGGTGATTGGACCAACACACCTGGACGCCCTCAACATTCCCAGGAGTAGCCTGTCACCCACAGCCATGAACGACGTGCTCACAGCGGACGGGTCCCCGATGTCTCCAGCTTTGGGTTGCTTCAAGGCAACATTACAGCTCGGTCCCAAGTCTTGCCTTGCCACAGTCCACGTCCACGAGGGCATCCAAACCCCTCTCTTGTCATGTGGCCATTGTCAGGACTTGGCCATCGTCTCATCCGAGTTCCCAAAGCCCATCCTCGCCGTGACACACCTCAACAGGTGTGCAGAGATACCTGTCTCAGCCATGACCACACCTGCTGCCGCCCGGGAGTTCTTTCTTCGCCAGTTCAGCGACGTCCTTGTCTCCAAGTCCGACCTCCAGAACACGCCGCTCAAGAAGATGACAGGCCCCCCGATGAGAATCCACCTCAAGCCTGGCGCGACGCCTTTCGCCACGCACACACCCAGGCCTATCCCCTTTGCCCTACGGGACAAGGTGAAGGCGGAGCTCGATTCTCTGGTGCAGCAGGGGATCATCAGACACGCCGGCGAGGAGCCCTCCGAGTGGTGCCACCCTATGGTCTTGGCACCCAAGCCTGTAGGTGTTCGCATCACAGTGGACCTCACCCATCTCAACTCGCAGGTCTCCCGTCCCGCCCATCCATCGCCTACGCCCATCCAAGCAGTCCGCAGCGTCACCCCGTCTGCAAAGTTCTTTACCACGGCGGATGCACTACACGGGTACTGGCAAGTCGACCTGGCGGAAGAAGACCGCCACCTCACTACATTCATCACGCCCCACGGCCGCTTCCAACACTGCCGCGGACCCATGGGCTTCGCAGCAACGGGGGATGCGTACTGCCTCCGTGGGGATATGGCTCTGCAGGGTGTCACCAACTGCGTGAAGGTCGTAGATGACATCCTGCTCTTCGACGATGATCTCCCGGCCCACTTGAACCGAGTTCATCTGATGCTCACAAGATGCCGTGCCCATGGTATCACCCTGAACAAAGATAAATTTGTGGTCGCCGCCTCCCAAGTTAACTACTGCGGCTACAACATCTCGCCAGAGGGGATCTCAGCTGATGAGGAGAAGGTCAAGGCCATCAAGGACTTCCCTACTCCAGCGAACCTGACCGACCTCCGCTCGTTTATGGGCCTGGTAAATCAGCTGGCAGACTTCTCCCCTAAACTCGCCACATCAGCCCAACCTCTACGCCCCCTCATGAGCCCCAAGCGCTCCTTCCTCTGGACTCCTGACCACGACCTAGCGTTCAGGAATGTTAAGAAGGCGTTGCTGTCACCACCAGCCTTGGCACCCTTCGACCCGTCCTTACCAGTGGTCCTCCAGACCGACGCCTCCCGTCTATACGGCCTCGGATATGCCCTCCTTCAAGATCACGGCCAGGGTAGACTGCGCTTAGTTCAGTGTGGCTCCAGGTTTCTGACGGACACGGAGACCAGATACGCCACCATCGAACTAGAGATGCTGGCAGTCGCCTGGGCTATGGCCAAGTGCCGCCTTTACTTGTTCGGCCTTGGGCACTTCACCCTCATGACGGACCATCGCCCGCTCATACCCATCCTCAATCACCACACGTTGGACGCCATCGAAAATCCTCGCCTCCAACGTCTCAAAGAGAAGACCGCCCCTTACGTCTTTACAGCCGTGTGGCGCGCCGGGAAACTTCTGTGCATACCAGACGCCCTCTCCCGAGCCCCTGTTAGTCGCCCCACACCTGAAGATGAAGTCGACTGTACCACGGCCGCGGCTCACGTTCGGTCTTTAGTGACACACACAGCCACTTCTCTTGCTGACAAGATGACGACGACGCCCCCCATCGAAGACGATAGGACTCTCCAGGAGCTCCGCATCGCCGCCGCTCAAGACCCGGCATACGTCCAACTCCTCGATTACGTCTCCACTGGATTCCCCACCAACCGCTACAACATTCACGCCTCCGCCCTCCCCTTCTGGAAGCTAAGGGATAGCCTCTATGCGGACGGAGAGCTGGTGTTGTACGGCCCCAGGATCGTCGTCCCCGCTGCCCTCCGCCGGCGCACCTTATCCCGCCTCCACGACAGCCACCGCGGCGTTGAAGCCACCAGGCGCAGAGCCCGTCAGACCGTCTTCTGGCCTGGTATTGACGCCGATATTAGGAGCACGGTTGAGGCCTGTGAGCCTTGCCAGCAACTCCAGCCCAGCCAGCAACAAGAGCCGTACCTGTGCAATGACCTCCCAAAGCGGCCCTTTGAATCCGTGTCCGCCGACTTCTTTAATGTGGCCGGAAAGTCTTTCCTGGTGGTCGCCGACAGGCTCTCTGGATGGCCCGTGGTAGTTCCCTGTGGTCGGGACACCACCTCTTCCAGGGTCATCCGGATGTTTTGTTGCTTCTTCCGGGAAGTCGGAGTGCCTCTCCGCCTCCGAACCGACGGTGGGCCCCCGTTCAATAGCCACGAGTTCAAGAGCTTCGCCGAACGCTGGGGCGTCCACCACATCGTCACCTCCCCTCATTACCCGCAGGCGAATGGCCACGCCGAGGCAGCGGTAAAGTCCGTAAAATACCTCATCCTCAAGACAGCACCAACGGGGAACCTGGACTGCGAGGAGTTCGACAGGGGCCTACTAGAACTCCGTAACACCCCTACCCCTGCCGGACGCTCTCCTGCCCAGGTGTTGTATGGCCGCCCCCTTCGTACTTGTGTGCCTGCCCACCCCCAGTCCTTCTTAGATGAATGGCAGATCAAGGCGGACGAGTGTGACCGCCGTGAGGCTGCCCGGATGGCCCAAGTGACAAGCCACTATGACGCCCACGCCCGCCCCCTTCCCAGGTTGACCGTCGGCCAGCAAGTACGAATCCAGGACCCGACGTCACACCGCTGGGACAAGGTCGGGGTCGTCATGGGCCGTGGCGAGTCTCGTTCGTACCAAGTCCGCCTCCCCAGTGGTCGTGTGTGGTGGCGAAACAGACGCCATCTCCGCCCAGTGCCATCCTCTAGTGACGAACCTTCCTCCCCGTCCCCTGTGTCCCCTTGCCCAGACCAGGAACGAAGGTCGTCAGTTGATCCCCCCATCGTCCCTCGCCGCTCCCCCCGACTCATGAAAAAGAGTCCATAGCCGCTCGAGATTGCACTACGAGCGTAAAGGGGGAGGGAGGTGTATAGATATGTGGGTACCAAGATATGTGAACACGCCTGACGGCAGGACTCTGTTACCATTCATTATACCATTTATTCACATGTCTGTATTACCATATTATCATAGCATGTCTGATATCTATGCTTATGTCTAATGCCTATGTTCACTCACTATGTCCCGATATACTATGTCTGTACCGCGCTAGTCGAGTAATTAGAAGACCTCATTTATTGTCCTAGTGATGTCTAGCAACTCTCCTTGCCCAGCTAGACAACTTGCCTCAGATCAGCCTCGGCCTACACACGGCCCGGGGTCCCTAGTTCCCGCTTCTGTATCGGTCGGCTATCACGCCAAGTCTTGTACCACTTATTGAATATATCTACTGCTCGTGCTCTGGAGTTTGAAGAACCTTGTCTAGGATTTCATCCCACCACAACCACCAAACACTGTAGTTCACACCACCACCAAACACTGTAGTTCACCCCACCACCAAACACGGTAGTTCACACCACCACCAAACACTGTACTTCACACCACCACCAAACACTGTACTTCACACCACCACCAAACACTGTCTGTCTTACACACCACCACCAAACACTGTCTGTCTTACACACCACCACCAAACACTGTACTTCACACAACCACCAAGCACTGTACTTCACACCACCACCAAACACTGTCTGTCTTGCACACCACCACCACCACCAAACACTATACTTCACACCACCACCAAACACTGTCTGTCTTACACACCACCACCAAACACTGTAGTTCACACCACCACCAAACACTGTACTTTACACCACCACCAAACACTGTACTTCACACCACCACCAAACACTGTACTTCACACCACCACCAAACACTGTACTTCACACCACCACCAAACACTGTACTTCGCACCACCACCAAACACTGTACTTCACACCACCACCAAACACTGTACTTCACACCACCACCAAACACTGTCTGTCTTACACACCACCACCAAACACTGAACTTCACACCACCACCAAACACTGTACTTCACACCACCACCAAACACGGTCTGTTTTACACACCACCACCAAACACTGTACTTCACACCACCACCAAACACTGTACTTCACACCACCACCAAACACTGTACTTCACACCACCACCAAACACTGTACTTCACACCACCACCAAACACTGTACTTCACACCACCACCAAACACTGTACTTCACACCAACCACCAAACACTGTAGTTCACACCACCACCAAACACTGTACTTCACACCACCACCAAACACTGTACTTCACACCACCACCAAACACTGTACTTCACACCACCACCAAACACTGTACTTCACACCACCACCAAACACTGTACTTCACACCACCACCAAACACTGTACTTCACACCGCCACCAAACACTGTACTTCACACCACCACCAAACACTGTACTTCACACCACCACCAAACACTGTACTTCACACCACCACCAAACACTGTACTTCACACCACCACGAAACACTGTACTTCACACCGCCACCAAACACTGTACTTCACACCACCACCAAATACTGTACTTCACACCACCACCAAAAACTGTATTTCACACCACCACCAAACACTGTACTTCACACAACCACCAAACACTGTCTGTCTTACACACCACCACCAAACACTGTACTTCACACCACCACCAAACACTGTCTGTCTTACACACCACCACCAAACACTGTACTTCACACCACCACCAAACACTGTACTTCACCCCACCACCAAACACTGTAGTTCACACCACCACCAAATACTGTACTTCACACCACCACCAAACACTGTACTTCACACCACCACCAAACACTGGACTTCACACCACCACCAAACACTGTACTTCACACCACCACCAAACACTGTAGTTCACACCACCACCAAACACTGTACTTCACACCACCCTCAAACACTGTACTTCACACCACCCTCAAACACTGTACTTCACACCACCACCAAACAGTGTACTTCACACCACCACCAAACACTGTCTGTCTTACACACCACCACCAAACACTGTACTTCACACCACCACCAAACACTGTCTGTTTTACACACCACCACCAAACACTGTACTTCACACCACCACTAAACACTGTACTTCACACCACCACCAAACACTGTAGTTCACCCCACCACCAAACACTGGCGTTCACCCCACCACCAAACACTGTAGTTCACACCACCACCAAACACTGTACTTCACACCACCACCAAACACTGTACTTCACACCACCACCAAACACTGTCTGTCTTACACACCACCACCAAACACTGTACTTCACACAACCACCAAACACTGTACTTCACACCACCACCAAACACTGTCTGTTTTACACACCACCACCACCAAACACTGTACTTCACACCACCACCAAACACTATACTTCACACCACCACCAAACATGTCTGTCTTACACAACACCACCAAACACTGTCTGTCTTACACACCACCACCACCAAACACTGTACTTCACACAACCACCAAACACTGTACTTCACACCACCACCAAACACTGTACTTCACATCACCACCAAACACTGTACTTCACACCTCCACCAAACACTGTACTTCACACCACCATTAAACACTGTACTTCACACCACCACCAAACACTGTACTTCACACCACCACCAAACACTCTACTTCACACCACTACCAAACACTGTACTTCACGCCACCCCCAAACACTGTACTTCACACCACCACCAAACACTGTCTGTCTTCCACACCACCACCAAACACTGTCTGTCTTACACACCACCACCAAACACTGTACTTCACACCACCACCAAACACTGTACTTCACACCTCCACCAAACACTGTCTGTCTTACACACCACCACCAAACACTGTCTGTCTTACACACCACCACCAAACACTGTACTTCACACCACCACCAAACACTGTAGTTCACACCACCACCAAACACTGTAGTTCACACCACCACCAAACACTGTACTTCACACCACCACCAAATACTGTACTTCACACCACCACCAAACACTGTACTTCACACCACCACCAAACACTGTACTTCACACCACCACCAAACACTGTAGTTCACACCACCACCAAACGCTGTACTTCACACCACCCTCAAACACTGTACTTCACACCACCACAAAACACTGTACTTCACACCACCACCAAACACTGTCTGTCTTACACACCACCACCAAACACTGTACTTCACACCACCACCAAACACTGTCTGTTTTACACACCACCACCAAACACTGTCTGTTTTACACACCACCACAAAACACTGTACTTCACACCACCACCAAACACTGTACTTCACACCACCACCAAACACTGTACTTCACACCACCACCAAACATTGTCTGTCTTATACACCACCACCAAACACTGTCTGTCTTACACACCACCACCAAACACTGTACTTCACACCACCACCAAACACTGTACTTCACACCACCACCAAACACTGTACTTCACACCGCCACCAAACACTGTACTTCACACCACCACCAAACACTGTACTTCACACCACCACCAAACACTGTACTTCACACCGCCACCAAACACTGTACTTCACACCACCACCAAACACTGTACTTCACACCACCACCAAACATTGCCTGTCTTACACACCACCACCAAACACTGTCTGTCTTACACACCACCACCAAACACTATACTTCACACCACCACCAAACACTGTACTTCACACCACCACCAAACACTGTCTGTCTTACACACCACCACCAAACACTGTACTTCACACCACCACCAAACATTGTCTGTCTTACACACCACCACCAAACACTGTACTTCACACCACCACCAAACACTGTACTTCACCCCACCACCAAACACTGTACTTCACCCCACCACCAAACACTGTGGTTCACACCACCACCAAATACTGTACTTCACACCACCACCAAACACTGTACTTCACACCACCACCAAACACTGTACTTCACACCACCACCAAACACTGTAGTTCACACCACCACCAAACACTGTAGTTCACACCACCACCAAACACTGTACTTCACACCACCACCAAACGCTGTACTTCACACCACCACCAAATACTGTACTTCACACCACCACCAAACACTGTACTTCACACCACCACCAAACACTGTACTTCACACCGCCACCAAACACTGTACTTCACACCACCACCAAACACTATACTTCACACCACCACCAAACACTGTACTTTACACCACCACCAAACACTGTACTTCACACCACCACCAAACACTGTAGTTCACACCACCACGGAACACTGTACTTCACACCGCCACCAAACACTGTACTTCACACCACCACCAAATACTGTACTTCACACCACCACCAAACACTGTAGTTCACACCACCACCAAACACTGTACTTCACACAACCACCAAACACTGTCTGTCTTACACACCACCACCAAACACTGTACTTCACACCACCACCAAACACTGTCTGTCTTACACACCACCACCAAACACTGTACTTCACACCACCACCAAACACTGTACTTCACACCACCACCAAACACTGTACTTCACACCACCACCAAACACTGTACTTCACCCCACCACCAAACACTGTAGTTCACACCACCACCAAATACTGTACTTCACACTACCACCAAACACTGTACTTCACACCACCACCAAACACTGTACTTCACACCACCACCAAACACTGTACTTCACACCACCCTCAAACACTGTTCTTCACACCACCCTCAAACACTGTACTTCACACCACCACCAAACACTGTACTTCACACCACCACCAAACACTGTCTGTCTTACACACCACCACCAAACACTGTACTTCACACCACCACCAAACACTGTCTGTTTTACACACCACCACCAAACACTGTACTTCACACCACCACCAAACACTGTACTTCACACCACCACCAAACACTGTACTTCACACCACCACCAAACACTGTAGTTCACCCCACCACCAAACACTGTAGTTCACCCCACCACCAAACACTGTAGTTCACCCCACCACCAAACACTGTAGTTCACACCACCACCAAACACTGTACTTCACACCACCACCAAACACTGTCTGTCTTACACACCACCACCAAACACTGTACTTCACACAACCACCAAACACTGTACTTCACACCACCACCAAACACTGTCTGTCTTACACACCACCACCACCACCAAACACTGTACTTCACACCACCACCAAACACTATACTTCACACCACCACCAAACACTGTCTGTCTTACACAACACCACCAAACACTGTCTGTCTTACACACCACCACCACCAAACACTGTACTTCACACCACCACCAAACACTGTACTTCACACCACCACCAAACACTGTACTTCACATCACCACCAAACACTGTACTTCACACCACCACCAAACACTGTACTTCACACCACCACCAAACACTGTACTTCACACCACCACCAAACACTGTACTTCACACCACCACCAAACACTGTACTTCACACCACCACCAAACACTCTACTTCACACCACTACCAAACACTGTACTTCACGCCACCACCAAACACTGTACTTCACACCACCACCAAACACTGTCTGTCTTACACACCACCACCAAACACTGTCTGTCTTACACACCACCACCAAACACTGTCTGTCTTACACACCACCACCAAACACTGTACTTCACACCACCACCAAACACTGTACTTCACACCTCCACCAAACACTGTCTGTCTTACACACCACCACCAAACACTGTCTGTCTTACACACCACCACCAAACACTGTACTTCACCCCACCACCAAACACTGTACTTCACACCACCACCAAACACTGTACTTCACACCTCCACCAAACACTGTCTGTCTTACACACCACCACCAAACACTGTCTGTCTTACACACCACCACCAAACACTGTAGTTCACACCACCACCAAACACTGTAGTTCACACCACCACCAAACACTGTACTTCACACCACCACCAAACACTGTACTTCACACCACCACCAAACACTGTAGTTCACACCACCACCAAACACTGTACTTCACACCACCCTCAAACACTGTACTTCACACCACCACAAAACACTGTACTTCACACCACCACCAAACACTGTCTGTCTTACACACCACCACCAAACACTGTACTTCACACCACCACCAAACACTGTCTGTTTTACACACCACCACCAAACACTGTCTGTTTTACACACCACCACAAAACACTGTACTTCACACCACCACCAAACACTGTACTTCACACCACCACCAAACACTGTACTTCACACCACCACCAAACACTGTCTGTCTTACACACCACCACCAAACACTGTACTTCACACCACCACCAAACACTGTACTTCACACCACCACCAAACACTGTACTTCACACCGCCACCAAACACTGTACTTCACACCACCACCAAACACTGTACTTCACACCACCACCAAACACTGTCTGTCTTACACACCACCACCAAACACTGTCTGTCTTACACACCACCACCAAACACTGTACTTCACACCACCACCAAACACTGTACTTCACACCACCACCAAACATTGTCTGTCTTACACACCACCACCAAACACTGTCTGTCTTACACACCACCACCAAACACTGTACTTCACACCACCACCAAACACTGTACTTCACACCACCACCAAACACTGTCTGTCTTACTCACCACCACCAAACACTGTACTTCACCCCACCACCAAACAGTCTGTCTTCACACCACCACCAAACACTGTACTTCACACCACCACCAAACACTGTACTTCACCCCACCACCAAACACTGTACTTCACCCCACCACCAAACACTGTGGTTCACACCACCACCAAATACTGTACTTCACACCACCACCAAACACTGTACTTCACCCCACCACCAAACACTGTCTTCACACCACCACCAAACACTGTACTTCACACCACCACCAAACACTGTACTTCACACCACCACCAAACACTGTACTTCACACCACCACCAAACACTGTACTTCACACCACCACCAAACACTGTACTTCACACCACCACCAAACACTGTACTTCTCACCACCACCAAACACTGTACTTCACACCACCCTCAAACACTGTACTTCACACCACCACCAAACACTGTACTTCACACCACCACCAAACACTGTCTGTCTTACACACCACCACCAAACACTGTACTTCACACCACCACCAAACACTGTACTTCACACCACCACCAAACACTGTACTTGACACCACCACCACCAAACACTGTACTTCACACCACCACCAAACACTGTAGTTCACACCACCACCAAACACTGTAGTTCACACCACCACCAAACACTGTACTTCACACCACCACCAAACACTGTACTTCACACCACCACCAAACACTGTACTTCACACCACCACCAAACACTGTCTGTCTTACACACCACCACCAAACACTGTACTTCACACAACCACCAAACACTGTACTTCACACCACCACCAAACACTGTCTGTCTTACACACCACCACCACCACCAAACACTGTACTTCACACCACCACCAAACACTGTACTTCACACCACCACCAAACACTGTCTGTCTTACACACCACCACCACCACCAAACACTGTACTTCACACCACCACCAAACACTGTCTGTCTTACACACCACCACCAAACACTGTAGTTCACACCACCACCAAACACTGTACTTCACACCACCACCAAACACTGTACTTCACACCACCACCAAACACTCTACTTCACCCCACCACCAAATACTGTACTTCACACCACCACCAAACACTGTACTTCACACCACCACCAAACACTGTACTTCACACCACCACCAAACACTGTACTTCACACCACCACCAAACACTGTACTTCACACCACCCTCTAACACTGTACTTCACACCACCACCAAACACTGTACTTCACACCACCACCAAACACTGTCTGTCTTACACACCACCACCAAGCACTGTACTTCACACCACCACCAAACTCTGTCTGTTTTACACACCACCACCAAACACTGTACTTCACACCACCACCAAACACTGTACTTCACACCACCACCAAACACTGTAGTTCACACCACCACCAAACACTGTACTTCACACCACCACCAAACACTGTACTTCACACCACCACCAAACACTGTAGTTCACACCACCACCAAATACTGTAGTTCACACCACCACCAAACACTGTAGTTCACACCACCACCAAACACTGTACTTCACACCACCACCAAACACTGTACTTCACACCACCACCAAACACTGTACTTCACACCACCACCAAACACTGTCTGTCTTACACACCACCACCAAACACTGTACTTCACACAACCACCAAACACTGTACTTCACACCACCACCAAACACTGTACTTCACACCAACCACCAAACACTGTACTTCACACCACCACCAAACACTGTAGTTCACACCACCACCAAACACTGTACTTCACACCACCACCAAACACTGTACTTCACACCACCACCAAACACTGTAGTTCACACCACCACCAAACACTGTACTTCACACCGCCACCAAACACTGTACTTCACACCGCCACCAAACACTGTACTTCACACCGCCACCAAACACTGTACTTCACACCGCCACCAAACACTGTACTTCACACCACCACCAAACACTGTACTTCACACCACCACCAAACACTGTACTTCACACCACCACCAAACACACTCTGTCTTACACACCACCACCAAACACTGTCTGTCTTACACACCACCACCAAACACTGTACTTCACACCACCACCAAACACTGTCTGTCTTACACACCACCACCACCAAACACTGTCTGTCTTACACACCACCACCACCAAACACTGTCTGTCTTACACACCACCACCACCAAACACTGTCTGTCTTACACACCACCACCACCAAACACTGTCTGTCTTACACACCACCACCACCAAACACTGTCTGTCTTACACACCACCACCACCAAACACTGTCTGTCTTACACACCACCACCACCAAACACTGTCTGTCTTACACACCACCACCACCAAACACTGTCTGTCTTACACACCACCACCACCAAACACTGTCTGTCTTACACACCACCACCACCAAACACTGTCTGTCTTACACACCACCACCACCAAACACTGTCTGTCTTACACACACCACCACCAAACACTGTCTGTCTTACACACCACCACCACCAAACACTGTCTGTCTTACACACCACCACCACCAAACACTGTCTGTCTTACACACCACCACCACCAAACACTGTCTGTCTTACACACCACCACCACCAAACACTGTCTGTCTTACACACCACCACCACCAAACACTGTCTGTCTTACACACCACCACCACCAAACACTGTCTGTCTTACACACCACCACCACCAAACACTGTCTGTCTTACACACCACCACCACCAAACACTGTCTGTCTTACACACCACCACCACCAAACACTGTCTGTCTTACACACCACCACCACCAAACACTGTCTGTCTTACACACCACCACCACCACCAAACACTGTCTGTCTTACACACCACCACCACCAAACACTGTCTGTCTTACACACCACCACCAAACACTGTACTTCACACCACCACCAAACACTGTCTGTCTTACACACCACCACCACCAAACACTGTCTGTCTTACCACCACCAACCGTCTCACACCACCACCAAACACTGTCTGTCTTACACACCACCACCAAACACTGTCTGTCTTACACACCACCACCAAACACTGTCTGTCTTACACACCACCACCAAACACTGTCTGTCTTACACACACCACCACCTGTACTTCACACCACCACCAAACACTGTCTGTCTTACACACCACCACCAAACACTGTCTGTCTTGCACACCACCACCAAACACTGTCTGTCTTACACACCACCACCAAACACTGTCTGTCTTACACCCCACCACCAAACACTGTCTGTCTTACACACCACCACCAAACACTGTCTGTCTTACACACCACCACCAAACACTGTCTGTCTTACACACCACCACCAAACACTGTCTGTCTTACACACCACCACCAAACACTGTCTGTCTTACACACCACCACCAAACACTGTCTGTCTTACACACCACCACCAAACACTCTCTGTCTTACACACCACCACCACCACCAAACACTGTCTGTCTTACACACCACCACCAAACACTGTCTGTCTTACACACCACCACCACCACCAAACACTGTCTGTCTTACACACCACCACCAAACACTGTCTGTCTTACACACCACCACCAAACACTGTCTGTTTTACACACCACCAAACACTGTCTGTCTTACACACCACCACCACCACCAAACACTGTCTGTCTTACACACCACCACCACCACCAAACACTGTCTGTCTTACACACCACCACCAAACACTGTCTGTCTTGCACACCACCACCAAACACTGTCTGTCTTACACACCACCACCAAACACTGTCTGTCTTGCACACCACCACCAAACACTGTCTGTCTTACACACCACCACCAAACACTGTCTGTCTTACACACCACCACCAAACACTGTCTGTCTTACACACCACCACCAAACACTGTCTGTCTTACACACCACCACCAAACACTGTCTGTCTTACACACCACCACCAAACACTGTCTGTCTTACACACCACCACCAAACAATGTCTGTCTTACACACCACCACCAAACACTGTCTGTCTTACACACCACCACCACCACCAAACACTGTCTGTCTTACACACCACCACCAAACACTGTCTGTCTTACAAAACCACCACCACCACCACCAAACACTGTCTGTCTTACACACCACCACCACCACCACCAAACACTGTCTGTCTTACACACCACCACCAAACACTGTCTGTCTTACACACCACCACCAAACACTGTCTGTCTTACACACCACCACTAAACACTGTCTGTCTTACACACCACCACCAAACACTGTTTTACACACCACCACCAAACGCACTGTTTTACACACCACCACCAAACACTGTCTGTCTTACACACCACCACCACCACCAAACACTGTCTGTCTTACACACCACCACAAAACACTGTTTTACACACCACCACCAAACGCACTGTTTTACACACCACCACCAAACGCACTGTCCTACACACCGCTACGACATATTCTACTACACACCGCCACCACATACTACCCTACACCACCTCTATCACACACTGTCTTGCACAACACACTGTCCTACACACCACCATTCAGTGTCCTACTCACCACCACCACCATCACACTGTCCTACACTCCTACACATCACCACGTTACATCACCTTTCGTAGGAGACACAATATAGATTGAGTCTTCATGTGCACTGCCTTATACCTTTTTGAGTCAAGGTCATCAAGTAACTTGTTCTTTTGTACCCTCACTGTCACTGGATGACTGTAATCTGGCTTCGTAATTTATTAATGTTCAACATCCTTCCTGCATAAACTACGTCGGTCCTGTGTTTGAAAAGGACAATAGCTGATATAATCACATCTGTTTTGTGTGCAGACTTGGCCTCCGGAAGAACAGAGGACATCATGTGTATGTATAAAGGCTCTGACTTCACGAAGCGTTCCGCCGGTTTGTCAATGTGTGTTTATGTTGTGTGCGTGTATCGTGGGGCGTGACCGTGGGTGGTCGCCTAGAAAATTAAGATAACAGGGTGTTTCTTTACTTCTTTCGGAACACTTGAATCATATCCACAAAATCTTTTAATGATGTTTTTTTATTCATGTCTTTCCTAATCCTTAAACATGCACACACCCATGCATAAACAAACACGACTGGCCATAGACGATCATGTAGATCACCATAATATTTATAATTTAATTGAATCAGTTTATTTAGCCAGAAAAACACAGACACAGAGTGGATAATAATAACAATATTAACATGGCTGAGCCAGTTGAGAACCTGAGCTCTCTTTTAGGCACCTGATATATACTATAAATTTATCTCAAGGAAGTATTATGTAACATTTAGTAACATCTGGAATAGTACAATAGTATGGTGGTAATAAGAACATCTCATAATGTTACCATGGTTATTACTTCAATATTTATTAATTTCATTTATTTATTATATATATATTTTTTATATTATATAAGTATATAAATAAAATACAGTGGGATTGAAAAAACATAAGTATAATGGGGGAGCAGTGCAACACGGGTTGTACAGTATTAAGGTTGAACAAGAGGACAGGGCTGTTAGGTTTATGTCTAGTTGGCAAATATATTTATTGCAATGGTAATTTCTTATCCATTTACATGATAATTTCCGATAAAACG
Source organism: Homarus gammarus (assembly GCA_958450375.1). Taxonomy (NCBI): domain Eukaryota; kingdom Metazoa; phylum Arthropoda; class Malacostraca; order Decapoda; family Nephropidae; genus Homarus; species Homarus gammarus. Next base: position 1,963,406 of record CAUDMG010000523.1, read on the forward strand.
GTTTTGATGGTACAATAAAAGCAGGTACTGTAAATATAGTAGGTATCACAAGAAATATTAAAACTTAGACAATAAATATTTTTAAGAGATGATTTAAAGGAAGGTAGCGTAGTCTTTGCTCTGATGGGTGGTGGTAAGTTGTCCACACCTTCACACCATGATATTTTATGGAGGTCTGGGACTGAGGAGATCATGGGGGGTGGTCTTAATAGGCCTGGGTGCCTAAGTTGTTACTTTGATTATTCCAGAACTGGAAATAATTATTTTGAAGTAAGTGATAGATTTGTAAACAAAGAGGACACAGCAGTAGGTGTTACTATCATCGAATTTTAATGTTTTCAATTTAGCAAATTTTTCGTTTGTGTTATCTGTTTTATTCAAGTAGGTCATTGTCCGTACAACTCTCTTTTGTGCAGTAACCAGGGATTGTGCTTTTGAAGGGCCAGAGGCCCCCCCATAGTGTGTGACAGTGTATCAGGTGTTGGTAAACAAGATCATGATAGATTTCTTTCATTGCTGTGAGAGTGAGTGACTGTCGAGTGTGATACATGATACTGCACTGTTTATTAATTTTACTATGAATGGCTTGAATGTGGTTTCTCCAGGTAAGTTTCTCATCAACAATAACGCCGATGAATTTATATTTTGTTCACGTTTGAGGACTGTATTACCAAGGTACAGGGGGTCCAAGTCTTGGGGTAAGTTTTTCCTTTAGTGAAAGATCGTGTAGTGGGTTTTCTCAAGGTTTAAGATCAGTTGATTACATATTACGCTCCCTGACCTAGCCTGGAGAAGGACGTGCCCCTAAGTGCTCGTGTTAGTGACCAGGGGAAATGGCCACCGTGTATCGTTGTGTTGTGGGGGAAGAGGGGCGGAGTGTGGGGAAAGACGACCTCCTGGCCACTCTGTTAAGTCAGCTGGAGCAGTTGAGGAGAGAGATACACGCTCTAAAGGGGGAGAACGAAGCCCTCAGGTCTGAACTCCTCCAGGTAGGTGTCCTGCCTAGCAGGACACCTGCGAAGGAGGAGCAAGCGTGGAGAGTGGTTGTTTCCAAGGGGACTAGGGTCAGGCTCAGGAAAGCTGACCAGGGTGTGGAGTGTAGTAACCCCTACCAAGTGTTGGAGGAAGCTGGCGAGGAAGAGAAGAGGCAGGACAGTGTGGTGGCAGGAGAGAAAGGGCATTTGTTCAAACCCTGCCCAGTGGTAAGGTCGGGGTAGTTGGGGACAGCCAGGTGAGGTTCTTAGATAGGACTTTTTGTGCAAGAGAAAGGAAACGTAGGACTAGGGTGTGTTTTCCTGGGGCTGGGATAAGGCATGTAGCTGAGAGGATAGATAGGGTTTTTTCAGGAGAGGGTACCAATCCAGGAGTGTGTTTTAGTGTGGGTGGTAGGTCATCGGAAAGGTTAGGTTAGGAGTGAGGAACTTCTCAAGAGGTATAGGGAGGCGCTAGGGAAGGTTAGAGATAGGGGGGGGGGGGATCCCAATAGTATTTGGTGTCTTGCCTAGAAGAGGAGTTGGTGGTGAATGGGTGTCCAGGGCAATTGCTATAAATTGCCGACTGGAAAAACATTGTGCAAGTAATGGTTGGGCATTCATTGATAGCTGGCAACCATTCTATGGCAACGACTACCTGTACAGTCGTGACGGAGTACACTTGTCTCGTGCGGAGGTAAAGCCGTTGTCTGCAACCCTGGAGCGTAAAACTGTCATTCCAAAGGGGGTGGGGGGAAGGGTTCGCCTGTAGAGAGAGGTCCGGGTAAGTGGGAGTCAAAAAACAAGCAGTTCCGGGGGAGTAAAGTTGGTTACTCAGGACAAGGGGTAAAACAGGACCAGGGAAGGTTAGGTTTAAATGTCTACTATGCAAACAGTAGGAGCGTTAGAAATACAATAGACTTGTTGAGAGCGGTTGTATGTACTGAGAATGTAGACGTCATAGCAATCACCGAAACTTGGATGAATCTGACAAGCAAGAACTTTTTATCAGGGTACCACATAGAAGGGTACAACCTTTTTCACAAGGACAGGGAAGGTAGGAAGGGGGGAGGGGTCGCACTCTTCGTCAGGGATACATTAAAATGTTGTATTAATAATTCAATAAAGGGTGAAATTGGAACCGAGTCTGTGTGGGTAGAAATTGCAGAAGAAAGAGAAAAACTAATTATGGGAGTGATTTACAGGCCCCCAAGTCTTGGGAAAGAAGCAGCTCAGCCCATATGGCAAGAAATGAGCAGGGCAGCAAAATACAACAACCTGTGCATTATGGGGGATTTCAACTTCAGAAATATTGACTGGGCCGACATTGTAGGTGACTGTGAATCTGAAGACTTCCTAGACGCAGTACAGGACAATTTTTTAAAACCTCTAATTGCAGAACCTACCAGAGGTGAAAATATATTAGACCTAGTATTAACAAATAAAGAAAATATTATCAGAGATATCACAGTAGGGGAAGAACTAGGGAACAGTGATCACAGAGAAATCAGGTTCACCCTAAATTGGGAAACGAAAAACAATGACAATATGGTCAGAGTCCCAAACTTTCGATTGGCAGATTATCAGGGGTTAAGAAGGTACCGAGGTGTGGTAGCCTGGGAACAGTCAGGTCAGTCCCCAGTAGGAACTGGTGAGGTCACAGGTGACACAACAATTGATCATGACTATAATATATTTACTCATATACAGTACTACGTAAAGCACAAGAACAGAATATACCATACAGAAAAATTAGGTCAAATAAGCATGAGCCAAGGTGGATGACCAGAAAACTCAAACATGACATAGGAATAAAGAAAGGAATTTATAAGAAATTAAAGGGAGGGGAGGAGCAGCTCAGAGATAGGTATAATGAACTATCTAGGAATGTTAAGAAAAATGTAAGGAAAGCAAAGAGGGACAACAAAATCAGGATAGCAAGAGAATCCAAGGCGAATCCCAAGGGATTTTTCCATGTATATAGGACAAAGGTCAAGGACAAAGTGGGGCCTTTAAAGTCAGAGAGAGGGGAAGTGATCGATGACAGTGAGGAAATAGGCAAAGCATTAAACAGCTACTTCTTATCAGTTTTCACAGAAGAAATTCACAAGGAAATTCCAGAGGTGGAACTGATATTTAGGGGAAATGAAGAAGATAAATTAAAGAAGGATGTTCTTAAGAAAATAAATAAATTAAAGACAAAATCCCCAGGACCGGATGAAATTTTTCCTCGAGTTTTGAAAGAGTGTAAGGAACAGATTAGCGGAGCCCCCTCGTAAATTTATTTACAAAATCATTAAACACGGGAGTTGTGCCAGACTTGTGGAAACAGGCAAATGTAGTACCCATATTCAAAAAGGGAGACCGAGCATCAGTGTCAAATTACCGGCTGAATGGTTTGACGTCAGTAGTGGGGAAATTTCTTGAATCAATTATAGCAAATAGCATCCGATACCATTTAGAGAAATGCAAATTAATCTATGACTCTCAACATGGGTTTACAAAGGGAAAATCTTGTCTAACAAATCTGCTGACGTTTTTTAGGAAAGTCTTCGAGGTAGTAGATAATGACGAAAATTACGATGTTATTTACTTAGACTTTAGCAAAGAGCTTGACAGAGTACCGCATCAGAGGCTTCTGAGAAAAGTTAAGGCTCATGGTATCGAGGGGAAAGTTTTAAATTGGATAAAAGCATGGCTCGCCGACAAAACACAGAGGGTCAGCGTAGATGGTGTAAAATCGGAGTGGGGCTGTGTAACCAGTGGGGTTCCCCAGAGGTCAGTACTGGGCCCACTCTTGTTCATAATCTACATAAGCGATCTAGATACTGGGATCAGCAGTGACATAAGTAAGTTTGCGGATGACACCAAAATAGGGCGGCAGATTAATTCAGGGCAGGATGCAAATGCACTGCAGGAGGATTTAAATAAACTGCAGGGGTGGTCAGAAAAATGGCATATGAAATTCAACACCAGCAAGTGCAGCGTACTTTATATTGGAGGAACAAATACTGTTAATATTTAGTTAGTTTAACAAATTTATTGGCCCAGCTTGTAGTACAGTTTGCCTATTCTGAGTAATTCAGTCAGGTCTTGACACTGAGGGTGGTATCACTTCTCACTGCCACGCAGGACAGAGGTTCATACACAAAGAAATACATCATATTCATTGACATTACATATACATATATGTATACATACATATACACATATACATACACATATACATGTACATATTTATACACATATGCACATACATACATACATATACGTCGGTCAGATTCATGTGGGTAATGTCACTCTTCACTGCCATACAGGACAGAGGTTCGTACACAAAGAATGTATCATATTCATTGACACTATATATAGGTCAGATTCATGTGGGTAGTGCCACTGTTCACTGCCATGCAGGACAGAGGTTCGTACACAAAGAAGGAAATACATCATATTCATTAGCAGTATATATAGGTCAGTGGGTCACATACATTGGAGTCATAATCTAATTGAAGACTAATCAGTGTGGGCTAGCAAATTTGGGATAAAAAGCAAGAATGTCCTCAAACACACCGGATTCAATGAAGTATTTATATAGTTCAAGATACAATAAGCCAGGTGGCCTGAAGTTTTTGACAGTGTCACATTCAATAATATAGTGTTCAAGTGTATGCTTTAAAGGTTTATCACAAAGTTTACATGCTGAGTGTTCCGGTATGGGTACAGCGTTACTAACTTGTCAGATGTGTCTGTATCCTAGCCTAATTCTGGCCACGACTACATCACATTGTCTGGTTTTGTCCTTATGCTGGCCATACCGGTACCTCTTGTCAAAAAATTTGTCATATTTACTAATGCTACAACTGTCAGGTCTCTCTGCATTTCTCATTTCTTCTAGATCAGAGTTCATGATTCTGACTTGAATGTTTTTAATTACAGCATTGGACAGGCCAAGGTCACGGTCAACATTTTCTTTCTTACATGCCTCATTTGGCCAGTCTATCAGCACGGTCATAATACCGGATTCCAACATGGGACGGAATCCACACAAATTCGATACGAAAGTTGTTCTCATTGGCAGTTATCACATTCCTTTGAATATCACATACAACTTTAGACATAGAGCCTGACGGGCTGTTCATTGATTTCAAAGCACTTTGAGAGTCACAGAATATCACCCCACCTCCATTTTCTTTGAGGTAGTCTGTGGCTAAGTAGATTCCAGTTAGTTCAGTTTGTGGTGTGCTGGCCCAGTTGTTCAGCCTTTGTTTGTTTGACACTATCATCTCTTTTTTTTTATATATTACAATTGCACAGCCTGTTCTACCTGTGTTTGTCTGCACAGAACCATCAGTAAAAGCATAACATTCACTTGATTTAATACTCTCTATGTGTCTGTTAATAGTTTCTAGTGTGACACATCTCACCACATCGGTGTTTAACATTTGCTTACTACCAACAGGAGTGTAATTAATAGGAACTGATATGTCCAGCCAAGGAGGAATGGCATTAATGGGTTCGTCTGGGGTGATTGGGACATTCAGTTTCAAGAGATCTGCAACACTTTTATGAAGCCACGCGCCAAAGAGTCTTTTGTGGAAGGTTGGCGAGATGGTCGGGAATACTTAGATAGAACATCAACTCAGTTTGAGCTGTAGTTTGAGAACCATTGCTCTTCAAAACTTTGACATAAAACATGGTATTAAGTAGGGCTATCCTCTCAGATAGGGAGGGCAGTCCGAGCTCTTTCCTCATGTTTACAATTCTGGTTGATTTTGGGCAACCTAGGATGATGCACATGGCTTCATTTTGCACTACCTCAAGGCTGTTGAGTTGTTTAGGCGGAATAGTCACAAGATGGAGAGCATGATAGTCAACTACAGAACGAGTGAAGTGAAGATAGAAAGTACGAGCATAGGTGATGTTAATTCCATAGCCCTTGCCAACAAGGGTTCTGAGGGGTTTAATGCACTGCATTAGTTTGTCACGAAGGTTGCTGACAAAGTTTGCATCATTTACACAAATTCCAAGATATTTTTAGGAGCTACATAGCTCCAAGGGCATGCTGTTAATGTTATAGTCAAGAGGCAGAGGGTGAGCAGGACGAGGATTGAGGACCCTCGTCTTGTCAACAGATATTATGAGACCACATTCAACAGTTCTCCGAGCAAATACATCCAGCAAGGCCTGGAGCCTTGCGGTAATATGCTATGCAGATATCACCAGCATAGCATATTACGGCTTCGTTTGGCTGAACTGGAATGTCAGCAAAAAGCTTGTGCATCAGTATATTAAAGAGCATAGGACTTAACACTCCTCCCTGAGGCGTGCCAAGCTCAAATGATCTCATTCTGGCACTTTTTTCTCCCCTAAACAGAACACTGGCATACCTGTTGGACAGATAACCCTTTATCCATGTCAGGAGGTTACCTTGGATGCCAAAATTTGCTAGTTGCTCAAGTATAATGTCTCTATTAGCTACATCAAAGGCTGATTTAAGGTCTATGAAGGCTGTTTGTGTCTTATCTTTTGAGTGAACAAGATATTCTGCAAAGCATGTCTGTGTGCTACGCCCGGGCATGAACCCGTACAGATTAGGGGCGAGTTTGTCTTTGACTTGAAACATTAGACGGTTGAGAACAACTCTTTCAAGGACTTTACACATACAGGATGTGAGTGAAATTGGCCTGAAGTTTGGAGAATTAGCTTTAGGGGTTGGTACTATGTTTCCATGAGTCATGTCTTAGGCAGAATACCCTGTGTGAGGCTCATTTGATACAGGTCAAGCAGTGGATGGTTAGGGATCTCATTCAGCAATCTCAGGGTGTTATAGGTAATGCCATCTTCACCAGGGGAGGATGACTCACCTTTTATTTGTGCTGTTGTTAGTTCGTGGTGCGTTATAGGAAACTGGTCGGTAAGGTCTGGTGAGGAACAGGCTATTTCAATATTGAAACCCCTATTAATGTGAGTGGTGTTAAGATATTGCTGTATGTCAGGAGACAGGGAAGTGATTTGTGACACACTAGACCATTGGTCTAATAGCATGTCAGCATATTCTGCAAGGCTGTGATGAAGCTGGGCTGGGGTGGGTGACTTGGTAATGGCTCTAATTTTGTTCCACACTTCTGCTAGAGTGGTTGTTCTATTAATCCCCTGTAAGAATTGTTCCCAATAGGTGTTTCTCACCTGACCTTTGATTTCACGAAATTCTCTGTTAGCTTTGATGACTGCCAAGAGGTTATCACTAGTTTTATTTTGCTTATAAGTGTTGGCAAGCTGTTCTACCTTCTCTCCTTCTTTGGTGAGGATGGGGTCATGTGTCCACAGAGGTGGTTTAGTGCTGCCCCCCTTCCTCCTTGACTTAACCCAGGTGGTATAATATGTGGTAATGACATTTACAAGATCACAGCAAAATTCATCCACTGACCCAGGTGTATATCCAGCATACCATCTGTGGATGTAGGCCTTGAAGTGCAGTTTAAGATTATCTGGGATGTTAATTCTGAGCTTAGGATGGGGTTCACACTTGACATCAGCAACAGTGTACTCAGTAAGTATTGCATAATGATCACTGACTAGGTGGTCTGAGATGACCTTAGCCTTGACATTACTGTCTACTAGGTTATACCCAATCACATAATCAAGTCTGTCCCCCCTCAGATGTGTCACTTTGTCTGTGTCGTATGCAGTGATATTATGATTATTGATGTAATTCACGAACACTCTCCCATTAGAGTTACACTGGACATCACCGAGGACAGTGTGACGAGAGTTAAACTCACCCTTACACAGCATAGCATTGTTACCTGATGGCTTTGGTAACACGTCCGCTCGCAGTTCATTACACCGAACATAGATGTTATACAGCGAAAATTGACTGTTTGCTGTCTTTACTGTAAATTGTTGAGAGTGAATACTTTCATCATTGTGAGTTTTAATCCATTTACAGACCAGACCAGACCATTCTTTACATAAGTGAGCAGGCCACTTCCTGCTCCACTATTATATGCTGTAAACCCAGCTATCCTGGGTGCAACTTTCTTCTGGGTGCTGGACTTGTAAGGTTCTTGTAAACCAATTACATCAATGTCAAAAACTTTAACAAACCATTGTAGATCATTAATTCTGCGATTAACACTCCGGATGTTCCGTGAAATGAACCTAAGCGTTCGTGTTACTTTTCCCACCTTGAATTTAGCGAAGAGAGTCACACGCTGGTTTCATAGATCAACCTGACCAATAAGTTGACCATTCCAAGTTCTGTACCTCTGGATTTCCTGATAATGTTCTTCACAGCCCTTATTCCAGTAGGATTTTTATACGCGGGTTCCCTCATGAGTCCCGCGAGTTCCTCCCCCGTAAACAATGGAAAACTTACAGGGTCATGAACAGTTTTCAGACCTGGGACTATTATAGAGACCACGCTGGCAGTCTGGGGCTCATTCTCCCCATCCATGCTACCATCACAATCGGTCTCGCTCTGGCTACTCACCCTCAGGTTGGCATCATTATGAGAGGAGGCACCAGCTCCTTCAGAAGCTCCACTAACACTATCACTGTCATTGTTCACTGGTACACTTACTTGGCAAGCTTTAACCTGACCTGCATTGGCTAACGAAGGAGAGTCACTGTGCCTGTTGACTTCAGGTGGTGGAGGCGATCCGGCCGCATTGGCATCACTGAGTGGGACTGCTATTGTGGATGGAGGCGACGTCCCAGGATAACTGGGGTGCAAGGCCGTCACACCCTCCTCCCTGGACCTGGGACACTGCCCCCTGGGTGGGGAGGTGTTGCTGTTGATTTCAGGTGCTGGAGGCGACCCCGCAGTGTTGCTGTTGGCTTCACTGAGTGGGACCGCTTTTGTGGGTGGAGGCAGCCTGCCAGGACAACCTGAGTGCCAGTCCGTCACACCCTCCTCCCTGCACCTGAAACACTGCCTCCTGGGTGGGGAGGTGTAGCTGTTGATTTCAGGCGTTGGAGGCGACCCGGTAGTGTTGGCGTTTGCGTCACTGAGTGTGACCGCTATTGTGGGTGGAGGCGGGCTCCCAAGGCAACCTGGATGCCAGGCCGTCACACCCTTCTTCCTGTATCTGGCACACTGCCACTCAAGTGGGGAGTCCTGCTTTCTCCCCTCCTGAGAGGCACCTTCCTTGATGGGGCAGCTGCTTGTGATATGCATTCCTGCGCAGAAGCCGCAGGTGGCTGGCTTGTGACAGTATTTCGCCACATGATTTACCCCGAAGCAGTTGTAGCACACCACAGGGGGAGGAGTCCACCGACTGATGTTACTAGGGGTACCGTACGTGCTGCCAAAGAAGAGGTACTCCTCAGGAGGTGGTTCCTTCCTTTTCCAAACAATAATGATCCTACTAAGTTGTGCACCATCCTTATAAAGTCTTCTTGCTCCGTGGACGCCCTGAAGTGACAGAGCTCTCATGGGGGGAATACCCTTGGGGAATGTGTACACTGTTCAGCCTTAACAACATCAACCTAGAGAAGTAGATTAGTGAAAGAGACTTAAGGGTACTTGTAAGCCCGGACCTATGGCCTAGAAAACAGTGCGTTAATGTTCGAAATAAGGCAAACAGAGTATTAGGTTTTATATCTAGAAGTGTAAGTAATAAGAGTGCAGAGGTCTTAATGCAACTATATCTTGCGCTAGTTAGGCCGCACCTCGATCATGCGGTTCAGTTCTGGTGCCCTTATTATAGAATGGATATCATTTCACTAGAGTCGGTGCAGCGAAAAATGACGAAAATGATTCCGGGACTAAACTTGCATTCCCTCGAAAGACGAAGAGTGCGGGGAGATGTGATAGAAGTATTTAAGTGGGTGAAAGGAATCAATAAAGGAGATAGAGGTAAAGTTCTTATAATATCCGAGCAGGATAGGACTCGTAGCAACGGATTTAAGTTGGATAAGTTTAGGTTTAGGAGGGAAATAGGAAGTAACTGGTTCACAAATAGTGTGGTGGACGACTGGAATGAGCTTAGCAACTTTGTAGTAAATGCTGGAACGCTGGAAAGTTTTAAAAGGAGGCTAGATAGATTCATGGATGATAGAGAGTGGTAGTAACTCTCGACAGGAGCTGCCATGCACAGGCCAACCGGCCTATTGCAGACTCCTTATTTTCTTATGTTCTTCTGTTATGTTAATAACCTGACCATTGTGGACTTGATCTCACCCTCCTCTACTGTGTGTATATATATATATATATATATATATATATATATATATATTTGCCTTGTTATGTATTTCTCCTTAGTCTGTATTACCCTAAAGATGTGAATTACACAAAAGCGCTTAGGAACTTCGTGTTTTCATTATCCTTGTGGTTATCAGCATATATATATATATATATATATATATATATATATATATATATATATTTCATTAGCCCAATAAAGCACGCGGACTTCTACATACAATCAACACCTCAACCCGCCAGGATTCGAACCCACGGCCCACAAGCCTATGACTGTGACCGGGGAACGCTAACCGCTGGACCACCAGGATGCTAAAAGCAGTCCTAGACTTTGTTATATTTCACACAAAGCCTGTTCAACGAGCTTATGGCGCCGTGAACCTCTAATGGGGACCACCCGCACCACTTAGGTGGTCAGAGTAACGTTTTACCAAATCCGGCTTCGAAACACGAGGATCCATATATATTTCATTAGCCCAATAAAGCACACGGACTTCTACATACAATCAACACCTCAACCCGCCAGGATTCGAACCCACGGCCCACAAGCCTATGACTGTGACCGGGGAACGCTAACCGCTGGACCACCAGGATGCTAAAAGCAGTCCTAGACTTTGTTATATTTCACACAAAGCCTGTTCAACGAGCTTATGGCGCCGTGAATCTCTAATGGGGACCACCCGCATTTGCATCCTGCCCTGAATTAATCTGCCGCCCTATTTTGGTGTCATCCGCAAACTTGCTTATGTCACTGCTGATCCCAGTATCTAGATCGTTTATGTAGATTATGAACAAGAGTGGGCCTAGTACTGACCCCTGGGGAACCCCACTAGTTACACGACCCCACTCAGATTTAACACCATCTACGCTGACCCTCTGCGTTCTATTGGTGAGCCATGATTTTATCCAATTTAAAACTTTCCCCTCGATACCATGAGCCTTAATTTTTCTCAGAAGTCTCTGATGCGGTACTCTGTCAAATGCTTTGCTAAAGTCCAAGAAAATAACATCGTAATTTTCGTCATTATCTACTACCTCAAAGACTTTCCTAAAAACGTCAGCAGATTTGTTAGACAAGATTTTTCCTTTGTAAACCCATGTTGAGAATCGTAGATTAATTTGCTTTTCTCTAAATGCGATCGGATGCTATCTGCTATAATTGATTCAAGAAATTTCCCCACTACTGACGTCAAACTGATCGGCCGGTAATTTGACGCTGATGCTCTGTCTCCCTTTTTGAATATGGGTACTACATTTGCCTGTTTCCACAAGTCTGGCACAACTCCGGTGTCTAATGATTTTGTAATTAAGTTTACGAGGGGTCCGCTAATGTGTTCCCTACACTCTTTCAAGACTCGAGGGAAAATTTCATCCGGCCCTGGGGATTTTGTCTTCTTACTACAAAGTTACTAAACTTGTTCCACTCGTCCACCACCCTATTTGTGAACCAGTTCCTTCCTATCTCCCTCCTAAACCTAAACTTATCCAACTTAAATCCGTTGCTATCAGTCCTTAATTAAAGGCAAAAGCATAACTAATAGTAATCCACAAAGTAAGACAGGTGTTGTTTAATAATAATAATTACATAAATCAAGTTTACGTCGTACTTGTCGGTGATCGAACCAAATTTCTCTCAGCATACGATGACTCCTTTCCTCAATCACTGAAATATTGAAAACATATAGATTTCTACGTTCACTGAAACCTCAAAGTGAACAACACATGATCAGTTTAGTTAAAATTATTTGTTAACTTCTGGATCTAAAGTGGACTTTCATTTGGTTTACCCAAAGTCCACCAGACGAATGTTCTAGTTTAATTTATCTTGTCAGCTTGTTGTACACAGCTTTAATTTGGCCCAATTTCTTGTCCTAAATGTTCTGTTTGCTTTTAATCATTTCATTTTAAAAAATGCTTAATAAGTATCCTTAATTCCTTTGTATCATTGATGTTGATTCACTATCTATTAATGTCCTCTGGGGAAGAGATTGATATGTGTGTTGATACTTTGTTTTAGAATACATCTCGTGTCATTAAGTTACACAAAACAAATTTCTAAATTTCCTCATTGTTGCCATGAAAAGGAATTGCATTCAAACGCCAGCAGATAAGTGCAACATTATGATTTACTGTACAATTGCTCATGTCTCAGGGCCTGGTCCCCCCCACCCCCATCTCCTTATGGCGGCTACTGTGTTTTTCTTATTGTTTTTAACGTTAAAATTCATGCTAATAGATAACCCATAGAAAGAACGATGAATTATAGACAGAATGAAAGTGGCTATTGCATAAGGCATAAAATACTAGATAAACAAAACCAAATTGATTTGAGGAAAAAGGAAAAAACGAGAGCGAAGAGACCTGGAAGAAAATAGTCACAGAACGACAGAGGAAATTGAATAATTTACAAAAAAAAAAAGAATTTGGAAAAAACAAAGAAAAAGCAACATGGAAGAGAACCCGAAGCAGGCGTGAGATATTTGTTTGAATACGACCAAAATGTTCTGAAGTCTTGCTGAGGTGAAGAGTTAGGCTAGGTCCTCCCTCGTGACTCATGCGGGGATTCTCCTATCACCTCTTATCTTCTCCTCAAGTATCAGAACTGTCACAAAGAGAACTACGAGTACATAACAAACCTTGAACATAAATTATTTTTCTATGAAAAATTATCTCACCAAAAATCCACCGCTCGATTATAGGGCCTTGAGACTGATGTGTTGTATAAAAGTAATACCCTATTTATTGGAAAAAAAAGTCAATAGAATACAGAACTTATGATCGCTCGTTGGCACCTCCCGCGGTGACAGAGAGCGTTAACTGTCAGTTGTTGCTGTGACACAGTGCGCTCTGGGTATTTGGAGAGAATTCCTAATGTCATAAAACCTGCTGTGGAGCTACAGTTTGCATTTCTGAATATTAACGCAATTCTTATTTCACAAGTAAGGTATGTATGTTGTACTTCATATGCATAGTTGTCGTTTTCACGTCAACAGTTGAGAAATTCTATAGTTATAGATATCAGAAAAAATCTAATACGGAAGATTTAGGCAAAAACCGATTCCCAGCCCATACTCGGATTTTCACATATTATCACGAGTTAGGTCAGATTTACTTTGGTAAGGTAAGGTCAACTTAGGAGTAATTAGGTTAGGTTAGGCAAGATAAAGTTAAAATAGCTTCAATTTAGTTTATCTTAGCTTAACTTAGGTAAGGTAAGGTTAAACTATATTAAGTTAGGTTACCTCTAGTTTAGCTTAATTTAGCTTAACCTTGCCTTACCTTGGGTTAGAGTAGGTTAGGTAAGCTCAGGAAAGGTAGGTTAAATTTGTTTAGGTTACGCTCGGTTAACTTAGGTTAAGTTAGATTGCGATTAATTAGCTTAGGTTAGGTACAGTTACCTAAGGTCGGAAATGTTGACTGGTTAATGTCCTATCTTAACCACAGAAAATAAAATGTCATTGCAAGTAATAACGACATGCTCAGTGTCCATTGTAAACACTAGTTGCACGATGATGACAGTGTCTTCCGCGTGTCAGGTATGGATCCAGAAGCGCCGTGTAAACAATGCCGGATAGACAACAAATTATTCCTACATTTCAGAAGACTAAGTCAATATTATTTAGATAAAAAAAAACAACAAAAAAGGGTAAATGTCTTCAATGTAAATTGAAGTAATGACTCCATCTTAACTGAAAGCTTCAGGGGAATACCCAGCAAGGATACCTCCTGACTCTTGCTTATCTGGAGAATTGCAGTAATTGCATATAATAAAATATTGAAAATCAAGGTTTGAATAGAAATTCTTTACATAAATGCCCATTGTCTCTGACCTACTACCCTTCCACATTGTTACCAGAGAGTCAAAACTTGTTTCGAGACCTACATCGCTGATCTACAGCAAGATGATATTTGAGTGAAGTGATAAAGCAATCTCTGCATGTGTCATAATAGTTTTAATGACTTAGTAAATAGTATCTAATTATCACAGGAATAAGTGTTAAAAGCATTTTAATATTTAGACTGTAGATATCTTTTATGAGATGATTTAAAGGAAAGGAATGTAGTTTTCCTCGAATGGTGGGGGTATATTGTTCCACACCTTCACAACATGATATATGACAATTTTTTTTTCCAAATTCTATCTACAATGAATCGCTAATCATTCAATGATGCCCGTCGCCAGAGAGGGGGGGAGGGGGGGGAGGGGCAATGGGTGGCACTGCTCCCACCCCAGTTTTTAATGCCTCCCTGCCCCAGATTGTATTGTTTCCCCCAGTGTTAAAAGGGATTGCAAGTCTACCGATGCTACTTTGATTTTGTTTCTAAAAAATCTGTAAACGAAATTCCTTGTTGACATTTTTGTACACCATACAACAAAAAATATTCTTATGCGTAATGAAAGACCTTTCAGCGATAGAAAATTCATGTTTATTGCATACTGTGTGAAGGAAAGTCTGCAGATACTTCGACCTGCAAATCAGCTTATACAATCACGTGACTGTGATTTCAGTAGTCTTAAAGACATCCGGAACAACACTGGCATTGAAAATGTCTCATCAAAACTTGATCATGACCTTACAGAATGCCACCAGGAAAAGCAAAAGCGTAATTAAGAACTGTCTCAATACTTAGCAATAGATTCAGTGACTGAAACATCTGTAGGACATTCTAATGTTCATGATTTTGATAGTGAAGCTGCTTTGCATCGTCATCTGTACTACAATATTTTTGATAACTGCCTTAGAGAACTGAATGTTGGGTTTAATGAGCGTAGTACTGCAGTGCTTAAAGCAATTTCTGGTGTTTGGCCAGAATCCAAGGAGTGTTTCTTACTTCCAGAAAATCTTGCCCCATTAGCTATACTCAAAGGTGTAAACACTGAGTCTTCTCTTCTTTTAATTGACTGTCATGTTGCTAAGCGATTTATTGAGAAAAAAATTGATTGCACAGTTCACAAGAACCTTGGTGATATTTGCAAGGTATTGTATCATCTCCGAAATGGATTCACTTACAGCTGCCTTGACAATATGTGAACAATTCTTCTCAACTGTCATGTGTGCTTACACCATGTAGGCACGCAAGGAGGATTGGTAAAAACAGCCCGAAAACGTGTGTGTGAGGACTACAGTACAGGCTGTATGGTCTTCAACCCTCAGATATGAGTTTGATACAGTACTCGGATTGATTGAAATGTGGATAATGTACCAGAAATACATTTAACTTATCGAGCGCAGGCAAACGGTGACACAATGTGAGTAAATTTAACCGATACACAGTACAACTCAACTACGAGTATCTTGTACGCTGTACCAGTGAAAAAGTTTTCTCCGAATTATTAATACCACGGTCTATAGGGAAATGAGTCAGCAACGAATAAATTTTTCCTCGATATCAGCGAGTCGATCATTCAATTACTAAGCCTTCCTCCTCACCCTGCTTGTATCATGATCATCAATTAGTCCGACCGGGAAGCCCCAACTCGATATGAGGTTTGTGCGCATGCGTGCCAACCTAATGTGCCTATAGTCTGAGAACTAATCTAATTAACCTGACCTAACAAAATCTAATGTTACTAAACATATCTAAAATAGCCTAAGCTAACCGAGCGATATCCCACCTAACTATAATCATCTTAAGTCAACACACATGTACACAAACTTCACCGAGTTCGATTTTCTAGGAGGACGTGTTTCCCGTGAGAACGAAGACACGGATTTTCGAAACAGTGCATCCTTCCATTAATCTCGTGTTACCCCTCAAGACAAGACTGAAGGGCGAGATGTTGAGATATTTGGACCTGAGATCTCCAGTCTTTTACAAGGAACGAGAAAAAATACGAAAATTGAAAAAAGAAAACTATTAGCTAATTACTAGAGGCATACCGAGGCTACTTGATGATAAGTGCTTAAAGGAGAGAGTGTTTCGTGTGTTTGTGTGTGTGTAAGAGGGATTAGAGAGAGAGAGAGAGAGAGAGAGAGAGAGAGAGAGAGAGAGAGAGACTGCATTGTCAGACAAATTTGAGCGTCGGTGCAGCTACCCAGGACACCTTGTGGTAATAAACATGATAATGACATTAGGCTTCCTCGAACCCCAGATAAAGGCGCCACACCTGGCTTCCGCTGTGGCAACACTAACATATAAATCCCACCGTTTATCTGTTAGATTATAGTGATAGCTTAGGAATGTTCTTACATGGCGGACAAGTTGATTTACAAGCACATCACCAATCAATCAGTCTCATTATACCAGGGGTTCTCAACCAGGGGGGAATTTCCCCCCTCAGGTTTTCAGGGGGGGGGGGGAAACTGATACTAATATGGAAAAAAAAAAGGATTTTCAGTATTATATGCATATTATTTGGAATGCACTTTTTGAGACAGACAATCTTGGAAAGGAGGGGGGAATGACATTCTGACATATGGTGAAAGGGGTGCATGGGGCAAACAAGGTTGAGAACCACTGCATTATACCAACGGTCTAAATTTCGCTTAAAATTGGGGGCGAGCTTATTTTGCAAATTAATTTTTGACAGACAAATTTTGATTACAACTGACAACTTATGACTGTTACTACTATAACCGCTACTAAATACTAAGGCATTTATTCAGAATCAAGTATGACGGTCATCCAGCGATGGCAGAATGATATTGATATTTAATGGTGTAACTTGCAGTGGAGGCTCGAAATGACCAATGAGGGATCGTCAGGGTCGTCCAGAGATAATAATAATAATAATAATAAGATATAATTTTAAGATGACCTCACTAGTCTTGTAACTAACACTCCTTTGTATGAACCTAAGTACTTTATTAACCTTGTTATGAGCAAAAACACATTGTTTACTTGGCTTACGATTCCTACTTATCATTACTCCTAAATCTCTCTCGCAGTCGGATTCCACAATGGAATCGTTGTTCATCTGATAACTGGTTCCCCTGTTTACATCTCCTATACTGAGTACTTTACATTTGTCTACATTGAATTTCATCTGCCATTTTTCCGACCATTCGAAAAATTTGTTTAGATCTTCCTGTAGTTTTGCAGAGTCCTCGTCAGATTTAATTACACGTCCTATTTTAGTGTCATCAGCAAATTTACTTATGTTGCTGTCTATGCCGATATCTGTCGTTTATGTATATAATAAATAATAATGGTCCAAGTACTGAGCCTTGGGGAACTCCACTAGTGACGTTGCTCCAATGCGATTTAGTGCCGTTTATGCTCACTCGCTGTTTCCTGTCCCATAACCACGCCCTAATCCATTTAAGGATATTACCTTTGATGCCATGTGCTTCTACCCTTCTAATTAGTCTTTCGTGCGGGACTCTGTCGAAGGCTTTGCTACAGTCGAGATATACCACATCATAAATGTGCCCCTCGTCCACCGATTCGAAAACTGATGAAAAGAATGTTAATAGATTAGTTAGACATGAACGCCCGCTTGTGAAACCATGTTGGGAATCATTGATCAACATGTGCTTCTCCAGGTGGTTTCGAATAGAGATTGAAATGATTGATTCTAGTAATTTGCCTACTATTGATGTTATACTGATTCGGCGGTAGTTAGAGGATAATGATCTATCTCCCTTCTTGAAAATCGGTATTACATTTGCTATCTTCCAGGATTCTGGTACTACACCTGTTTTTAATGACATGTTAAGCAACTTTGCTAAGGGCATACTAAGCTCTTCCTTACATTCCTTTAATACTCTGGCAAATATCTCATCGGGACCAGGTGACTTATTAGGCTTCTGTTTGTCTATTTGCTTATTAACATCGTTACTAGTCACTATTATCTCGCTTAATTTGTTTTCCTCACTATCTCTGAATAGAGTCGGTGCCTCGGGTATCACGTTTAAATTTTCGGTGGTGAAAACTGTTGAAAAATATTTATTCAGATTATTGCTCATTTCTCTGTCGTTATCAGTTAGCTCGCTGGTATCTGAACGTATTGGCCCAATCTTATCTCGCGTTTTAGTTTGATACATTTGGTAGAATCCTTTGGGGTTTGTCTTCGCCTCCCTTGCTGTCTTCAGTTCATTATTCCTCTTTGCTTTTCTTATCTCGGTCTTAACCCTACCGGCCAATACCTTATAATACTCCCGGAGGTAAATTTCGCCACGGATTATCCTTCTACCTATAGCCTTCCTTTGGCCAATAATGTTCCTTAAATAATTATATTATTTATCCATTTAGGGTCATTGTTGTCTGATCTGAGTTTTTTTTGTATGGTATGTTCTGCCTTTGTGCATTAAGTAACTCATTATTTAAATTGTCGTGGAACTCGACAATCTCAGATCTCGTTATCAGGTTCACGCCCAAGCGCGACACCCTCTCTCTCAGCTGCCACTTTAAACTATCAAAGTTTGCCCTTCTGAAATTTGGGACTTTAATGGAATTTTCCTTACGTCTGACCTGAAAATCTAACTGGAATCCAATTTCTTTGTGATCTCTGTTTGCAAGTTCGTTCCCTACCTCGACATGAGGTTTTCTCTGTTCGACAGAACTAAATCGAGTATATTATTACCCCGGGTGGGTTCGGTTATATGTTGACTTAGGAAACAGTCCTGGCTCGTTTCGAGGAAATCCTCTGATACGGAGTTACCCGTAAGGTCAGTCTAATCTATTTGGCCAAGGTTAAAATCGCCTACTAGACAGACTTTCTTGTGTATGAAAGCCCTGGGCATTTCATCCCAGATAAGTTGCTCATTAACTCTATCAAGGTTGGGAGGTCTATATATTACTCCAATGATTAATTTTTCCCTAAAGTCGATTAATATTATCCAAATTGTTTCTGTATTCTGCTCAGTTTTCATTTCCTTATTTATTTCACACTTCAGATTATTCCTGATATAGATTGCTACTCCGCCTCCTTTCCTGGTCTGCCTATCGGTATGGAACAATTTGTAACCCGCAATTTGGTATTCGACCGGTAACTCACGTGAGTCTAGGTTGATCCATGTTTCAGTGAATGCTATTATATCGATTTTTTCGGTACATACCAAGGCCCTAAATGAAGGTTCCAAGTGTTCCCTGAAGAAGGCAGTGATGGGTAGGGAAACACCAGGCAACACTGAAGTCCATTTATTAACGGATAGGAGAAATACAAGTAGTGACTAGCGTGTGCCTTGCACGACCCTCGGAGTCAGACTGAGACTGCCTTGCCATATGGCAGCCTCGGGGCAATGTTGCCACATAACACGTGCAGTGTTGCCACTTAATTACATATATAAATGCTACTCGGCACAGTAGCTTATATACAAGGTTGCTACTTGGCACAGTAGCTTAGATACATAACCTACATCTCCCTCCCCCCCTCACGCTCATAGTCTTTGTCTTGAGCGGACTTCTTAGTCCTAAGTCGCTCCGAGCGTCGAGGTGCACTGTGGGATAGATTCTCGTGAGGTGTAGGGGACTCGTCCTCGGTCAGGGGGCCAGCAGCAGGGGGTGGGACTGGCCGGAGGAGCGGCGGTTCCTCCACCAGACGCGGCAGCTCGGCATCCTGACCTTGTAGTCCCGCGACCGGCCGACGCCCATCACTATGCCCACCTTGTCCCAACCTGTCGTCGTCGGGTCCTGGACGCGGACAAGGGCACCAATCTCCACTGGCTGAAGAGGGCGGGCACGGTCGTCATACCAAGCCTTGGCGTCCTGGGCATGTGTAGCGGGGCGGCGGCAGCAGCTCTCGGCTCTGGTCTGCCACTCCTTCGCAAAGGCCTTGGCGTGTGCAGGAACACAAGAGTGGAGAGGGTGACCATACAGGATCTGGGCAGGGGAGCGTCCTGTGTGGGTCGGAGTGGACGCGGGTTCTGGGCAGCTCTGTGCGGCAGCTCCAGGCGCATCGCTCGTTGATTCATGCACCCTGCTGGCGGTGTACCGAGCGGCTGGGATCTGCTCGGGAAAGTCTTTGGGCACCACGCCTAACTCATTGCAGTGCTCCCACGACAACAAGGGTGTAGCGAGAGTAGGCTGCACGTCGATCCATCCATGACACGACCTGTCGCCGTAGGTGATCTCGGCTTGAAAGGAGCCCACAGCGTCCGGCATCTGGGAACTGTCCGCATTGTAGTACACCGGCTGCGGCGATGGTCCCAGGTCGTGTTTGGTGAGGCCCAGTTCTGGAGGTGCTTCAGGCCGATCACCGTAGTATCAGCGCCGGTGTCCCGTATCACCTCGATGTGACCTGACACATCACCGTGTGTGATGGCGACGCCGATGGTAGGGGAAGGGGTAGCCCTGGGGCGTGTGGTCGATTCCACTCTCCTGATGTGACTCGGCTGCTGCTTGGGGCTGCGTGGGCCATCTGAAGGGGGCTGTGTGCGAACCACCCCAAGGTAAGTGCGCTGCTTTCCTCCTCGTCTCGGGCTTTTGGGCTTGGGTTGGCGGCAGCACTTGTCGTAGTGTCCATAGCGACCGCAGGCCTGACACTTGTGGCCTCATGCAGGGCAAGTGTCTGTGTTAGACCAGTGGCCCTTATGGTCACATCCACGACAGTGCGTCGGTGGCATGTCTTGGGGCCATGCTGCTTTCCACAGCTGCCACAGGAAGCACTAGGCGGAGGGGTGGAAGAACGTGTGGCAGCCTTCACGTTGTTGGCCACCTTCTTGAACTGTGAGATAGCTCTCACAGCAGGTGGGGCCCGTAAGGCAGAGGTGGCGAACTTGGTGGCCTCGTATGACCGACATTCAGTCACTACCACCTGGAGTGTGGAGGAAGCGTCCAGGGGGATGAGTCGCTGCACCAACTCTTCTTGCCTGACACCTGTCAAGATCCCGTGCTTGATCCAGGCTTCCTCACCTTCCCGGCTGTGCGCCTTGCAGACATTGATCTCCTCCGACAAACTCTTCAAACGTACAAAAAAGTCGCCAAAGGATTCATTCTCCGCCTGCTTGCAGCTGGTGAAGGCGCGGCGATGCAAAGCCTCTTAATTCCGACCCTTAACGTGCTCCTGCAAAAGGTCGAGCACATCCGTCACTGAAGAGGTAGAATAGGGAGGCACTTGCAACGTGTGCTCCAAAACTCTCTGGGTCTCCAGCTACAAACACATCTGCAGTTGGATGAGCTGTTTGTTTGGAGGCATGCTGTCAAGGTCCACCATCGTGGAGTAATTTGTCCACCGCCGCCTCCACTCACGAAAAAGCTGAAACATGACGTCTGGTGAGAGGGCGGGTGGGGGTTGAACAGATGCCTTGGGAGCTGTTGGAGTAGCAAGAGTACCTGGAGGACGCTGGTGTGGTGGGGGAGGGAGGGTACTGGCGCCTTGGTGCATGATACCTGTGAGTGAGGGAGAGTGGGTTAGCTCCAGGGTCGCCAATACTGCATCAACATGCGCCTTTTCCTCCTCTCTTCGTATCTCCTCCCTCTGAAATTCCATCTCTCTGCGTCTCTCGTCCCTGTCGTCCATCCACCTCAGAATTGTGGCAATGTCCGTCGCTGGAGGTGGAGGATGAGAGTCTGCGCCCAGTGGAAGGAAAGGTGGTGGGGAGTCGTGTCTCCCATCTTGACGTTGTCCCTTCTTGCCGCCCATCTTAGTATGCTTGAACTGTGCTGTTTAGTATATAAAGTGGCGCCTCATCAGCTCGAACCACATATATATGACATAAACAGCGCAGAAATAACACATAAAGTCCACTGTTCTGTCCATGAGTGCGTGTGTGTATGTGTCTCAGAGAGCAGATCGTGGTGGCCGCCGCGGAGGCAAGAACGTCAGTGTCTCCCTGGATGTCACACGAGAAGGGTGTATGCCTGCGTGCTCCGTGGGTACCACAAAAAACCGGCCAATGCTCGACTCTCAGCTCTAGACACACACTAATACACTGACACTAATACTGCCACCGTCACCAAAACGCACTGTGACGGCGCAACACTGCATATCGCGGCGAAACACAATGCAACGCAACATAACACAACAGAGTCGACACGCAAATCACCGGCCAACTGTCCATTGTTCACACACTTGTAAATCCACAGATCCTGCTCACTGCGCCATGAAGGTTCCAAGTGTTCCCTGAAGAAGGTAGTGATGGGTAGGGAAACACCGGGTAACACTGAAGTCCATTTATTAACGGATAGGAGAAATACAAGTAGTGACTAGTGTGTGCCTTGCACGACCCACGGAGTCAGACTGAGACTGCCTTGCCATATGGCAGCCTCGGGGCAATGTTGCCACATAACACGTGCAGTGTTGCCACGTAACTACATATATAAATGCTACTCGGCACAGTAGCTTAGATACATAACCTACACTAATATCATCCATTTTGTTTCTCACACTTCTACTGTTCACGTAGTAGACATTTAAGTTAGTTGTGTTCTGAATCTTCTCTTTACCGAGTTTAGGTTTTAACTCCGTCTTATTTAGTTTTGTCATCATTCCTAACACTATTTCCCTGTAATCTTTCACTTTGTTTACCCGCTCCCACTGCAGTATCCTCCACCCCCGTGCCCATATGTACCTCTAGCAGTTTAAAGGCTTCGATGTCCTTTGAACTGCGCTCTCGAGAGACCCAGCCAGGGTTGCCACCCCATCCCTAGATAGGTGCACCTCATCCCTAGCATAAAGGTACCTTCTGCCGTAGAAGTTGTCCCAGTTGTCAATGAATGGGACTGATATTGACTTGCAATATCTGTCAAGACGGTCGCTGACACCAACCGCCCTTGACAACCATTCACTGCCAACTTTCCTTCTAGGCAGGACACCACATATGATAGGGATCCCTACCCTAGTCCTAATACGATCTATAGCTGCCTTGAACTTATCAATAAGCTCCTGCGCCGGCCAATATCATTGCCTCCTGCAATGAGTCAGATAATGGGTTTGTTCCCATTACCAGACAAGATATTGTCCATCCTGTCAATTATATCCCCCACCCCAGCTCCTGGCAAACACACCCTCATCCTATTTTTGTTTTTACCACAAAAAGCTCTGTCCATGTACCTTACCTGTGAGTCACTGTTACGAGTGAGCGTTCCATCGTTGGTTGTGAATTCGCAACGTGAACGTCTTTTGTTTGTAACGTCATTTCTGCCGCGTCCGCTTGCTTTGTTTACTTTAGTATGGGCCCGGCAGTGTTAAGTTAAGTACAGAGTATCTCCTTTCTTATTGTACAGTACGTTTCTAGTGGTATAACGTGTAAACCTTGCTCGACTTTTATAACACCAAGTAAATATTATTTGTGAAAGATTATTGTTAATCATATTTTGGAGTTCCACGGAAAATAACTTACTTATTTACGAGGTTTCGTGTGGTGGATAGACCACGTTGTTCATCGTAGTTTCTAGACTAAATAAGTCTTTACTTTTGTGTTCATTATTTTGTCACTCGGTTGAGTCATTTATTTGATCAGATTTAATTTGTATTTATTTATTTTTGTACATACGGTTATACTTATTGTTTGTTTATTTGTTAATATATTCTGTTATTAAACTACTGCATGTATTTCAGTATACCCCGTAGTGATGAGGTGATAATTTGGTGGGATCTATTCCTGGACCTATAGTACAAAGTGTAATTTGTGATATTGTTACACCCTTAAGAGGCCCAAGGGTCGTAACAGTCACCAACAATTAAAGTTTTTATACCTTCCTTGTCAGCCCTGTCCCTGACTATACTAACGTCCAATTCTTCTATCACTTTACTAACGTTCAATTCGTCTATCAACGGACTGAACGAGTTGGTACACTTAGCTGTTGATGTCGTTGTTGACGTATCCTTGGTGTGTTTTTTCATCACCAGTTTGGTCTTCCCTCTCCTTACAACCTTCCACTCATCTGAGTTATCTTCAGACACGGGCTTTCCTTGTCTCGCCTCTTCCTCCATTCTCGCCATCTCTCCCTTTAATTTCTTCCTCGCCAACTCTTCCTTTAATCTCAGGTTCTCCAACGTGGCCCTCTCTAATTCTTCCTTGGCCCTCTCCAACAAACTGGCACACCCCAGACCACACATAGCACTGGCCATTTCTGATAATTATCCCTCGGGAGCTAACCCTGCCATGACCTTTCCCCTAGTGAGGTCAGAACACAACATGGGATGAAATCGGGGAGTGGTTCACTTGATTGACAAAAGCTTTCAGTACAGAAACATAGAGTCAACATATAGATTAACTGTAGATCTGGTACTGTGGGAGCTGGTCTGTAGACATTCTTGTGACCTGTTGTCGGCGCCAAGCCTGGCTGTTAAGCCGCTACCTCACTACAGCTGCAGATGTACCACGTGGTCCGGGTAGGTTCTCCAGCTCACACGGGGCGTTGGAGAAGGTTCTTGTTCCTCATGTGATGTAGTTCGGAAGCCATAATTCGTCACCTGGGTGGAGTAGGGAGTCCTAAGTTCTCTCCTGGTGCAGTTTGGAGTGTTTCTTGGGTTCTCACCTGGTCTTAGTGGTGGCGAGTGTACCGCGGGCCCAACAGACCAGTCTGGCAGCTGTTTCCATGGTCAAGAGACCACGGCAGCACCGACTACACACGTCCTTACCCTATGAAGGCTGAAGGAAGTGTGTGATACTGCATGTGTGAGGGGCTACATCAAGTACGTTTGCGTCTTTCCTACACTGGCGCTTCTCCCCCTTGGCACACAACTCACACACACACCCGAGATATCAGCACAAGCCGACATGCCTTGGGCGTGTACTGCAACGAGAGCCTCCTAGTAGCTGAGTGTTTTGCCAAGTTTAACCTTGGCTACCCTGCACTGCTCCTGCCACGTCGGAGGAGGAGTGTGGGCCGCCACAGGCTACACACGTCTTCTCTTGGTTGGGGCAGGAGGTGTAGCGATGTCCAGTGTTTCCACACTTGGTATGTCCGTATTTCTGTCATTTGTAGCAGCGTGTAGGTTTGATGTATGGCTTGACTGGGATAGTAACCCAGGCCAACTAAACTTCCTTGGGCATGGTCTGGGGGTGTCCGAGTATTGCTGTAGTTTCGGACGGGGCCCGGACAAAAGCCCCTCTGTAAAAGTGCAAAATAGGACAGAAGCCCTCTGTTTTTATGTTAAGGAGAGGGTCATTAGAAATATTAAAAATATATAGATTTAAATATGAAATTATTACAATTTAAATAATTAGAATATTAAACTCTTTCAATTTTGATATAGAACATTATTAAATAAACAGAAAAAAAAGTCCACATTTTACTTTCATGTTCATTCTATATTTACTGAGGTGACCCGAGGGCCCAGTGAGGTCACTGAATGTCAGGGGAGTAATTATCCCAGTAGACAACATACGTCATTGCAGATTTAATAAACATTCCTTGTATACTTCTTTATAACTATAACAGAATTCCCGAAGGTTAGGTTAGGTCAGGTTAGAGAAGTGTTCATAAACTGTAAAAAAATTTAATAATTATTTAAAAAATGATTATTATTTCTCCTGGGGGACTTTTGCCCAAGGGGGCTTTTGTCCTAAGGGGCTTTTGTCCTAAAGGGCTTTTCTCCTAGGAATTTTTTTCCTAGGGGGCTTTTGTCCTTCACTCGGCATCCCGCCCATCAGTAACCAGCAATTACACCAAGAAACACACAAGAGATCAAGCCGACTTGAAGTAGCCTACATAAGAAAATAAGGAGTCTGCAATAGGCCGGTTGGCCTGTGCATGGCAGCTCCTGTCATCCATGAATCTATCTAGCCTCCTTTTGAAACTTTCCAGCGTTCCAGCACTTGCTACAAAGTTGATAAGCTTGTTCCACTCGTCCACCACCCTATTTGTGAACTAGTTCCTTCCTATCTCCCTCCTAAACCTAAACTTATCCAACTTAAATCCATTGCTACGAGTCCTATCCTGCTCGGATATTATAAGAACTTTATTGATTCCTTTCACCCACTTAAAAGCTTCTATCATATCTCCCCGCACTCTTCGTCTTTCTAGGGAATGCAAGTTTAGTTTCTTTAACCTATCTTGATAGGGAAGGTTTCTAAGTCCCGGAATCATTTTCCTCATTCTTCGCAGCACCGACTCCAGTGAATTGATATCCATTCTATAATAAGGGCACCAGAACTGAACCACATAATCGAGGTGTGGCTTGAGGAGCGCAAGATATAGTTGCAATAAGACCTCTCCACTCTTATTACTTGCACTTCTAGATATAAAACCCAATACTCTGTTTGTCTTATTTCGAACATTAACGCACTGTTTTCTAGGCCGTAGGTCCGGGCTTAAAAGTACCCCTAAGTCTCTTTCACAAGTCGACTACTCTAGGTTGATGTTAAGGCTGTATACATTGACAGTATTTGTTCTTCCAATATTAAGTACGCTGCACTTGCTGGTGTTGAATTTGATTTGCCATTTTCCTGACCACTCCTGCAGTTTATTTAAATCCTCCTGTAGTGCATTTGCATCCTGCCCTCGATTAATCTGCCGCCCTATTTTGGTGTCATCCGCAAACTTGCTTATGTCACTGCTGATCCCAGTATCTAGATCGTTTATGTAGATTATGAACAAGAGTGGGCTCAGTACTGACCCCTGGGGAACCCCACTGGTTACACAGCCCCACTCAGATTTAACACCATCTACGCTGACCCTCTGTGTTCTATCGGTGAGCCATGATTTTATCCAATTTAAAACTTTCCCCTCGATACCATGAGCCTTAACTTTTCTCAGAAGCCTCTGAGACGGTACTCTGTCAAACGCTTTGCTAAAGTCTAAGTAAATAACATCGTAATTTTCGTCATTATCTACTACCTCGAAGACTTTCCTAAAAAACGTTAGCAGATTTGTTAGACAAGATTTTCCCTTTGTAAACCCATGTTGAGAGTCGTAGATTAATTTGCTTTTCTCTAAATGTGATCGGATGCTATTTGCTATAATTGATTCAAGAAATTTCCCCACTACTGACGTCAAACTAATCGGCCGGTAACTTGACGATGATGCCCAGCGCGGTTTTTTTACACTAAAAAAAGCTAAATTGCTGGTCCACCCACAGCTGGGATAAAACACCAGCATATTTTTAGTTAACTGTACATCTCCACCACTAGCGTGGGGGTGGAAGCTCGGTAAGAAACTGAAGGGTTTCTTAAGTGTGGTTGGTGGCTATCATTTTGGCAACCTTCTCTGCTGTGATAGGGGATAGTATGTTTCTCCTAGCTAATTGTGTTCCAGGGCACTCTATGAGGTAATGCTGCAGTGAGTTTTCTGCTCCGCTGTCGCAGGTCTTGCACATGCGCTGCTCTGCTGGTACAATGATTTCCCATATTGCATGGGTATTCATTACAGTCTCAGTCGGTGGAAGATGGTTTTTCCCTTCTTGTTATATTCTTCATGAGTGTTGGTCTCTCATAATTCGTGACCAGATAGTACCACCTGGCCGATCGTGATATTGGTGTTAATCTTCTATATTTGTCTATTTTCCACTGGGCGGTTCGTGTTATTGTGGTCTTCTTTATTTTCTCCGGACTGGGCGGATTGTTCATCTCAATGTTTCGCTGTCCTAACGCAGCCTTGGCAGCATCATCATCTCATTCATTCCCTGGGATTCCGATATGACTGGGCACCCCGTTAATGATAACTTGCCGATCTTGTAGTTTTAACCCTTGCAGTCGACCAACAAAGGATGTTATGAGATGAATGTTGTCTCTAGTGTCTCTGCATTGTTGTACTTCAATAGCACATCGTGAGTCAGTATGTATTACAACGCCTTGTTGACTGTTCATGGAAGCGTGTCTTAGGGCTCCAAGTATGGCAGCTAGCTCAACTTGCAAAGTAGAGCATCCATCTGAGGTTCTCCAAAGGGACGTGTTACCTCCTTCTACGGTGAAGGCTGCTCCTGCCTTCGTACTGGTGGGCTCTACAGAACCGTCTGTGTAATACACTGTACTAATGTGTGGTGTTAGAGCCTTCATGTTTCTCTCTGTTACCTGTCGGAGCCCATGTGGGTTACAGTCAGCCTTTCTTGTCCCAGTTTGTAGAAAGTTGAAGACTGCTGGCGGGGACTCCCACGGTGCTGGGGTGCTGTAGTCTCGACTCTTTGTATCAGGTCCTTTACAGAGGACTGTGTCTTTCAATTCCAGTCGATTTACAGCGTCAGCTGCAAACAATAGCCATGTTTTCTTGTTAAAGATATCTCTGTTAAGGTTCAGTACTCGTAAGAGTTCCATTCTTGATGTCACCCTCCCGAGCCCTGGTAATCAGTTTTGTTGCAAAGCACGCTGTTAATCGTTCCGCTCTGGTTTGGAGAGATGCGAGACCTGTCTCCATGTGTAAGTTTTCAATTTTTGTCCGCATAGGTGCCTTGACAATGACTCCCATAGCGTTATTCTGGGTAACCTCCAATTTATCCCACTGCCACTCAGACAATGTGTTAAGAGCCGGTGTCGCATAGTCTGTTAATGATCGAATGGCGTGTTTATATAGCGTTCTTAGGACTACATGTCCCGCACCCACCTTAGGTCCTGTCATGGCTCTCATCAGGTTGACTCTTGCCCATTCGTCCTCTTAGATAGTTTATCTCATTGTCAAATTTGAGGCCTCTGTAAATCCAGATGCCCAGGTATACATTGACCCATTGTAGGGCAATACTTTGTATTTGCAGTTGTGTCATCGGCTCTTTGTGTCCAATCCTCATGGCTTTCGATTTTGGGATTGAGATCTTGAGCCCAAAACTCATACATTCTTCACTGATGAGGTCTAGTGCTCTTTAGACTTTGCTGATTTGGTTTCTGCCTTTTACTATCAGTGCTAGGTCGTCAGCATAGCACAGCAGTTTGGTACCCTCTTGAAAGGGGAGCCGACACAAGGTTTCCATGAGGATGTTGAAGAGAGTTGGACTAACAACTCCTCCTTGTGGTGTGCCATTTTCCAGTCTTTGGTGATCTGAAACTTGTCCTTGACAGGTAACTCTTGCTGTTCTGTTTTGGAGATAGTCAGCAATCCAAGCCAGTAGGCATCCTTTGACGCCTTTCCGGGCCAGAGTGGTCACAATGGCCTGTGCATTTGCCAGCTCAAATGCTTTCTCTAGATCAAGGAATACTACGATTGCCTTATTTTGACCAATCGATCCCAGGAGAGTGGCCAAACTGTTCAGTGCTGAGACCTTTCGTGAATCCAAAGATATTGTGGTGAAGTTGTCCAGTTTTCCAGAGGAGTCGTGTAAGAACCATCCTTTCGGCGGTTTTGCCGATGCATGCTGTTAGTGATATTAGTCTGAAATTCTGTGGATCATTGGGTCTTGGAATGGGAACAATGTTTTCCCTTTTCCAAGCTGACGGAAGTTTGCCTGTTGACCATGATGCGTTGATAACTGTTAGGAGAGCAAGTTCAACAGCAAGTCCTGCATTGCTGAGTAATGGGGCGGTGTCTTTGCTTGTTTTCCTGGCCCTTCTGATTTCTTCTATAAAAAACAGACAGTCTGTCGTGTCAGTTTGTTCAATTGCATGTCTGACAACTACTTCTCTCTCCAGTTGTACATGCTGTAGATGAAACCTTATTTCAGGAGGTAGTTGAGCTTATGACGAGCGTTATGCAAAGTGCTCTGCCAAGCGATTTGCTTCCTGTAGTGGCTGGGGGTGGGCTGGCGCTCTGGGTAGTTTTCCTGTTGCTATCCTGAGTTTTCTCCAGAGTTCACTCAGGTTGGTGTGTGCATTAAAGGTTGCGCACCACTCGAGCCATTTGTCTTCCCTAATTTTCTGAGTAATTTGACGAGCATGTTGGACAGCAGCTCTCAAGAGTTTCACTCCCTCAGGGGAAGGGTATTGTCGGAGATGTCTTCTGAATGTGTTGATTCTGTTCTCTGACCTCGTCACTGTAGAACCAGTAGTCTTTGTGGTGTTTATTTGTAGGGTTTGTTTTTGGTATTGCTTCCTCTGCTGCGTGTTGTATGGCACCAGTAAAGTCCTGGTTTAGTTGGTCAATATCTTCTGCTGGTTCATAGTTCGAAAACCATTTTTGGAGTTCATCTTCATATAATTTCCAATTTGCTTTCTTGGTATTCCATCTGGGTGGCGGACGTGGGGGAGGAGGGAGTAGTTCCATTATCAAAGTAGTTGTCGTTGAAAAGTGGTCACTGGTCAGTTCATCATCTATCTCCCACTGAGCCACTGGAACGAGCTCAGTGGAGATGAATGTGAGGTCCAAAGTTCCTCCCAGTATGTGTGTTGGTTCCCCAGTATTAATGAGCGTTATTTCTGGAACATCTGTCAGCAGTTCCACTAGGTGATGACCATCCAGGTTCATTCTTGTGGTCGGATTGATCGTTGAATGGTGGACATTGAAGTCCCCAGCAATGAGCACAAGTTCCTGTGTTGCTTGAGTCAGTAGTTCACCGGCTTCTAGTCGTTTGGTAGGCGGTTTATAGATATTGTATACTACAAGACTGTCGTTTGCCAGGTGTATCCGAACAGCTTGTGCCTCTACTCCATCTCCACAGTGAACTGGTTCTACTTCTGAACTGGGGATGGTCGCCCTGACGAGAATCGTGCTGCCATGGGAGTAGGGCCCCTTTGGTACAAAGTACTGTTGGTATCCAGGCAAGCGGAATTGTTTATCTTTTGGCATCAGGGATTTCTTGCAGAATGAAGACATCAATATTTTTAGCTAAGGCTGCTGCTTGTACAGTATGCCGATTGTTGGACAGGCCTTGTACATTCCACTGTGTTATCTTGAAATGACAAGGCGGTGGGGCTTGTCTATCATTATCTCCTCGTCTCTGGTGCTGTAGTTGCTGTCGGTGTTCATGGTTAAGTCGCTCTCCCCCTCATCCGTTAGGAATGGTGTGCTCATTGGTGGCTGTTTCTTGGGCACCTGCTCTAAGGGAGGAGCAGGAGGTGGAATTCCGCTTATTTTTGGAGGTATCTCTCAAGTTTTTTCTGCTCTCTTCAGGGTGCTGTCGCTCTTGCCTATGATCGTGTTTGCTGACGGTCTGTGCTTGTTGTGCTGTACCTCGTGATCTGTTGCAAGGGGCTTAAGGTTTCACGGTTTTGAGTGATCTCTCGGATAGCAAGTTCATTTCGTCTGTTCCACTAGTAGTTGTGGAGTTTTGGGGTCTGGTCTTCCTGCAGCTTTTCTGTGAGCTGTGTCATAATTGCATTTATTATATTTTCGGTGCTGGTATCTTGTTTCTTTATTATAGTAGAGAAAGTCACTATCATAATGGTAATCAACTGTTTTATTTGTTCTTCTGTGAATGCCGTTTGTAGATTGGCAGGCTGGGATGTATTCAGTTGAGTGGTCGCCTGAGGGGGTTGTAGTGTCCCAGGCAATATAGTGTTCTCCACCACTACTGGAGTGTTCTGTGCCTTTACTACTATACAGCTCTGGAGCTGCGGTTGTGGAGTCCACTGATTTGTCATGGTTTCCTGCATGGACTAATTTTGTCCCGGTGTCTTCAATTTTTCCTGTAGCCTGGTGGGGGAAGTGCAGGGAAGGAATCCTCTAACAGTTGGGGCGGGGTGGGTGTTGGGTTGACTGTTTTCTGTCGCTGTTGACCCCACACGAATGTGCTCTGAGGTGCTTCTGTTGTGTTTTATGGTTGAATTTTTGCCATTGCAACTCTCATCCGCTCTCTCCTCTCTGGGCATGATGTGCTCCAAGCGTAATGTTTCTTTCCACAATTTGGACACTTGGCTGTCGTGATGGTTCCTTCCTTGTGTTTTTGAATACACATTTCTGTCTTGTGGCTTAGGATGCAGATGCCACATCTCACTTTTTTGTAGCACCTGGATTGATGATGTCCGAATTTCTGACATTTGTAGCATCGTAGTGGTTCTGGGACAAAAGGACGCAACCTGTAAATCCCCCAGTTGCCTAGGTCTACCTCCTCTGGGACTGTCCCCTTGATGTCCACTAGCACTTGCCTTCTCTGTGCTTTGTCCCGACTTGTAACACAGCGCTCTGCCTTGGTCACTTTTGGATGTTTTATGACGACTTCTACAGGTAGTTCCAGAGGATATCGTAGTAGGACCATTCTGGTTGTTTTCTCCACGGGGTCTAATGGTATTGTAGTGGATACTCTCCCCTACAACTGCCACTGCCGTTAGTCACTAATCAGCCGATCCCGCGTCAAGTTTCCCTGACAAGCCTAGCGGTCTAGACTCGTGGGGGCGGGGGGTCTGCCACCAACGACGCCTTCTTCCTATCTTACTTGCGGTGGACGTGTATATAAGCTCACAGCCTCGCTGTGAAAGGCAGTCACCAGTCACTCTCTAACCCTCTCACCATGAACGGTTACGAGTTTGATAACGTGGCGCGGATACGTCCGGATACGCCGACCTGCCCCAAGAAATTAAACCTCCTAGTTCTCAAGAAGTTCTTTGAAACTAATGGGATCGTGGGGGTCACCAAGGTGGAACGTCTAAAGCTCCATGGTGACATCAAGATCACCTTCGCCGAGAAGGGCATGCCCGTACAGCTCGCGGAGATCCCAGACATCAACGGCATTCCATTTAAAATGATTGCCTACATGTTGGACAACCTGAAGCTGGGAGTAATCTCCCACGCCGAAATTGCCCACGTGAACCAAGCAGAGCTGAGTGAGCTCCTCAAGGGGCAACTCCAAGTTGTGAAGAAGCTGTCCGACACCACTGCCCTCATCGGACACCACTCCACCTTACCCAAGGAGGCTCAACTGGCGTGGGTAACTGTGCCAGTCAAGTCCTACTGCAGACCGAAACGGTGTTACAAATGCCAGCACTACGGACACACTGTAAACAAGTGTGAGGCACAGGAGGACACCTGCTCCATGTGTAGCAGCCCCGGACACCGCTACACGGTCTGCCCCAACACAGTAAAAAAATGCGCTACTTGTGGTGGCCCACACTCCGCCGATCGTACCTGCCCGAAATGGAAGGAGGAATGCAGGATAGCCAAGGCGCGTCTCGACAAGAAGCTGAGCTACAAAGAGGCCCTCCTTGCTGTACGCTCCCAAGACAAAAAAAAAAAAAACAGCAGAAAAGAAAAACCAAGAAAAGAAAACTCAAGAGAAGACACCCACCACACAGAATCAAGAACACCACGAGGCCCGTGGAGCTGAAGCCCATGTGGTCAACCTCACCGTCTCCGACTTCTTCCACACCTATGAGGACTTAAAACACGAGGAAGACGAACAACAAGACCCAAACACAAATGAATGGACACTTCAAGAGAGCAAGAAGAGGAGGAGAGTGAGAAGAAAATCGACATCAAGCTAAGAAGACCAAGACATTTCCTCCACACAAGAAACCAACACACACAATCAAGCCGACCAAGCACTGAAAATCCATTGCCCAACCCAACACGCACCTGACGCTTGACCTGACGCTAGCCTGGCTCTGTCTTGTCGCCTCCCGGCCGCGTCCGGGCGAGTTGCTGCTGCCTCCATCTTATACACCCTCACGCAAGCGGTGTTTAGCCACTGCATCTGTTCTCTCCTCCTAAAATTCACTTCAATCCTCCCTTTATTCTTCCCCTGAACCTCCTTCCCCCCTGTCACTAGTATTTTTCGATTCGATTCGATTCGATGTGAAAGGCATTCTACCAAGAACTCTGCAACACACAACACCTCCTCTAAAGAAGCTCCTCCACAGCAATTCCTCTACCATGCAGCAACTTCCCAGCACCAGACTGTTTTGTATATAATATATTTATATGAAGAAAACGCCATAGCTAAGTTTCCC
The DNA here is from genome assembly GCA_958450375.1 of Homarus gammarus. Taxonomy (NCBI): domain Eukaryota; kingdom Metazoa; phylum Arthropoda; class Malacostraca; order Decapoda; family Nephropidae; genus Homarus; species Homarus gammarus. The sequence goes on from CAUDMG010000523.1 coordinate 1,997,152, forward strand.
TTCTCACCTCCATCCTATGTGCGATTCAACTTCACGATGCCCAACAATGGTGAACCCCGGAGAAACGCACTCACACAGGATGGTTGAGAAACGGATCACTCTCCCAGTCTTCAATCACAACATTGAAGACTGGCTAATCCACATGGAGGCAGCTCTCATCGGCTCAACAGCTACAGACGAACAGAGGTACGTCGCCCTGGTCTGTTCCTTGCCCACAGAAGTCGCCACAGAAGTTGCAGAAGTCATCACCAACCCTCCAGCTGACAACAAATTCGCAGCTCTACGAGATGCTCTCAGGAGGCGATACCAGCGGCCTGACACCAGTCTCCTGCAAGACCTATCCGGCCTCTTCCTCGGCAACTCAACGCCTGCACGTCTCTGGGAGGAAACGACATAGGTAAGGTTAGGAGTGAGGAACTTTTCAAGAGGTATAGGGAGGCGATGGGGAAGATTAGAGAGAGGGGAGGGATCCCGATAGTATGTGGTGTCTTGCCTAGAAGAAGGGTTGGTCGTGAATGGCTGTCCAGGGCAATTGCTATAAATTGCCGACTGGAAAAACATTGTGCAAACAATGGTTGGGCATTCATTGATAACTGGCAACGACTACCTGTACTGTCGCGACGGAGTACATTTGTCTCGTGAGGGGGTAAAGACGTTGTCTGCATCCCTGGAGCGTGAAATTGTCACTCCGAAGGGGGGGTTTCCCCAGTAGAGAGGGGTCGGGGAAAGTGGGAGTCAAAAAACAAGCAGGTCCTGGGAAGTAAAACTAGTTGCTCAGGACAAGGGGTAAAACAGGACCAGGGAAGGGCAGGTTTAAATGTATACTATACAAACAGTAGGAGCGTTAGAAATAAAATAGACTTGCTGAGAGCGGTTGTATGTACCGAGAATGTAGACGTCATAGCAATCACCGAAACTTGGATGAATCTGGCGAGCAAAAATTTTTTATCAGAGTACCACATAGAAGGGTACAACCTTTTTCACAAGGACAGGGAAGGTAGGAAGGGGGGAGGGGTCGCACTCTTCGTCAAGGATACATTAAAATGTTGTACTAATAATTCAATAAAGGGTGAAATAGGAACCGAGTCTGTGTGGGTAGAAATCACGGAAGGAAGAGAAAAACTAATTATGGGAGTGATTTACAGGCCCCCAAGTCTTGGCAAAGAAGCAGCTCAGCCAATATGGCAGGAAATGAGTAGGGCAGCAAAATATAACAACCTATGCATTATGGGGGATTTCAACTTCAGAAATATTGACTGGGACAACATTGTAGGCGACTATGAATCTGAAGACTTCCTAGACGCAGTACAGGACAATTTTTTGAAACAACTAATTACAGAACCTACTAGAGGTGACAATATATTAGACCTAGTATTAACAAATAAAGAAAATATTATCAGAGATATCACAGTAGGGGAAGAACTAGGTAAGAGTGATCACAAAGAAATCAGGTTCACCGAAAATTGGGAAACGAAAAACAATGACAATATGGTCAGAGTCCCAAACTTTCGGTTGGCGGATTACACTGGGGAACAAAATTCAACTTTTTGTCAGTTGCATACATTTTGAGACCTGTTTCTGGGTAAATTGAGGTCACTGATTTCAAATATGGCACCGGTTTTTTTTTCTATCGGGTCTAGTTTTGTTGCGGTGAGTTACCTACCATTTACTACTATATATAGTTAGACTACCATATACTACTGCTAAAAATCTAAACCAGCACACAGAGAGGAATTACCAAACACGTAGAATTAATTTTTAGTTACTTTTATTTACCTTAACCAGCATATTTTGGATTCATCAGTTGCTTTTGTGAACTATGCCAGATTTATTCAAGCACAAACTTGCGTTTAATGGACTGTCTTGAATATCGCTTCTCAGTGCAGTCTCGCTGAATGCTCCAGCAATAGTCCGCCATCATGTGAATGTCCCAGCGACCTTGATAACTGTCTTCCATGACTTTGATATCCTGGTGAAAGCGTTCACCTTGCTCGTCACTCACGTCCCCCAAGTTTGCCGGAAACAGTTCAAGATGACTGTTCAGGAAATGCATCTTAATGCTCATGTTGCAACCTAACACATGGAAACTTTCCATCAAAGATTCAACGAGCTTTTTATAGTCCTCTGATTTCCTGTTTCCAAGAAAGTTCCTTACAACAGAAACAAATGCTCCCCATGCATTTCTCTCAACATCAGTAATGGATTGAGTGAAGGCTTGGTCTTTAATCAGCGTCCTAATTTGAGGGCCGTCGAAAATACCTGCTTTGAGTTTTTCTAGCGTTAAACCAGGGAACACTTCACACAGATACTTAAAACAGTCACTGTCAGTATCGAGCGCCTTGACAAACTGTTTCATAAGGCCCAGCTTGATGTGAAGGGGCGGGAAAACAATTTTTTCACGTTCCACTAGGGGTTCATAAATGATGTTCTTTTCCCCAACATTGAGGCTTTCCCTAACTGGCCATTCCTTCTGAATCCAGTGTCTGTCTTTGGCTCCGCTGTCCCAGAGGCAGATAAAGCAAGGAAATTTTGTATACCCACCTTGCTGTCCTAGCAAAAAAATTGACCATTTTTAGATCAACACAGATGATCCATTTGTGTTCTTCATATTTGAGTAGCTCCAAAACCGTTTTGATGTGTTCATATTTTTCTTTCAGGTGTACTGAGTGCCCTATGGGTATTGCGCCAAAGATGTTGCCTATATGTAATAAAACACACTTCAGACTCCGCTTAGAGCTATCTATAAAGAGGCGCCACTCTTTCGGATCATAACCTGGAGCTCCCATCGCGGTGACTAATCCAGAAATATCACAACAGTAGACGAAGTCAAATTTAGAATCAAAGAACTGTAAGAGGTTCTTTTCTCTGTTGCGAAAGAATGTTACCTTTGTGTCTATTTTCGGCAAGTTTTTATCTTTTAACCGTGAAGCCAACAATTCTGACAGCTTTTTAGACAGACCCAGATCTCGAACTAAGTCATTGAGTTCTGCTTGGCTAAATGTTTGCGGTTCTGTTGATATGCCTGCAAAATCTGAGTCACTATTTCTGTTAGTTGACTCCTCTGTGACCTCAGTGTCATATTCACTATCAGATTCAACGGAAGCAAGTTGAGTGAAGATAGGCTTTGGAACATCACCTGAATGGGGCACAGGCCTGATTGCTGAATCTAGACCTGATCTGCACAAACGAATGCCATTTTCAGAATCTGTGACCTCAAATCTACCAGAATCAAGTGTCAGAACTCATGCAACCGAAAGTGTGTTCCCCAGTGTTATCAGGGGTTAAGAAGGTACCTAGGTGAGGTCACCTGGGAACAGTCGCGTCAGTTCCCAGTAGGAAGGGGTGAGGTCATAGATGACACAACAATTGATCATGACGATAATATATTCACTAGTATACTACATAAAGCACAAGAACAAAATATACCATACAGAAAAATTAGGTCAAATAAGAATGAGCCTAGGTGGATGACCAGAAAACCTAAACATGACATAGGAATAAAGAAAGGAATATATAAGAAATTAAAGGGAGGGTAGGAGCAGCTCAGAAACAGGTATAATGAACTATCTAGGAATGTTAAGAAAAATGTAAGGAAAGCAAAGAGAGACTATGAAATCAAAATAGCAAGAGAATCCAAGGCGAATCCCAAGGGATTTTTCCAGGTGTATAGGACAAAGGTCAAGGACAAAGTTGGGCCTTTAAAGTCAGGGAGGGGAGAAGTGATAAATGGCAGTGAAGAAATAAGCAAAGCATTGAACAGCTACTTCTTATCAGTTTTCACAGAAGAAATTTGAGATGAAATTCCAGAGGTGGAACTGATATTTAAGGGAAAGGAAGAAGAGAAATTAAAGAATATCACTATCAGAAAAGAGGATGTTCTTAAGAAGATAAATAAACTAAAGAACACAAAATCCCCCGGGCCGGATGAAATTTTCCCTCGAGTCTTGAAAGAGTGTAGGGAACAGATTAGCGGACCTCGTAAACTTATTTACAAAATCATTAGACACTGGAGTTGTGCCAGACTTGTGGAAGCAGGCAAATGTGGTACCCATATTCAAAAAGGGAGACAGAGCATCAGCGTCAAATTACCGGCCGATCAGTTTGACGTCAGTAGTGGGGAAATTTCTTGAATCAATTATAGCAGATAGCATCCGATCGCATCTAGAGAAAAGCAAATTAATCTACGACTCTCAACATGGGTTTACAAAGGGAAAATCTTGTCTAACAAATCTGCTAACGTTTTTTAGGAAAGTCTTCGAAAATTACGATGTTATTTACTTAGACTTTAGCAAAGCATTTGACAGAGTACCGCATCAGAGGCTTCTAAGAAAAATTAAGGCTCATGGTATCGAGGGGAAAGTTTTAAATTGGATAAAATCATGGCTCACCGATAGAATGCAGAGGGTCAGCGTAGATGGTGTTAAATCTGAATGGGGCCGTGTAGCCAGTGGGGTTCCCCAGGGGTCAGTACTAGGCCCACTCTTGTTCATAATCTACATAAACGATTTAGATACTGGGATCAGCAGTGACATAAGCAAGTTTGCGGATGACACCAAAGTAGGGCGGCAAATTAATTCAGAGCAGGATGCAAATGCATTACAGGAGGATCTAAATAAACTGCAGGGGTGGTCTGAAAAATGGCAAATGAAATTCAACACCAGCAAGTGCAGCGTACTTAGTATTGGAAGAACAAATACTTATAATGTATACAGCCTTAACAACATCAACCTAGAGAAGTCGACTTGTGAAAGAGACCTAGGGGTACTCTTAAGCCCAGACCTACGGCCTAGAAAACAGTGCGTTAATGTTCGAAATAAGGCAAACAGAGTATTGGGTTTTATATCTAGAAGTGTAAGTAACAAGAGTCCAGAGGTCTTATTGCAACTATATCTTGCGCTAGTCAGGCCGCACCTCGATTATGCGGTCCAGTTCTGGTGCCCCTATTATAGAATGGATATAAATTCACTAGAGTCGGTGCAGCGAAGGATAACAAAAATGATTCCGGGACTTAGAAACCTTCCATATCAGGATAGGTTAAAGAAACTTAACTTGTATTCCCTAGAAAGACGAAGAGTGCGGGGAGATATGATAGAAGTATTTAAGTGGGTGAAAGGAATCAATAAAGGGGATATAGATAAAGTTCTTATAATATCCGAACAGGATAGGACTCGGAGCAACGGATTCAAGTTAGATAAGTTTAGGTTTAGGAGGGAGATAGGAAGAAACTGGTTCACAAATAGGGTGGTGGACGAGTGGAACAAGCTTAGCAACTTTGTAGTAAGTGCGGGAACTCTGGAAAGTTTCAAAAGGAGGCTAGATAGATTCATGGATGATAGAGAGTGGTAGTAACTCTCGACAGGAGCTGCCATGCACAGGCCAACAGGCCTATTGCAGACTCCTTATTTTCTTATGTTCTTATGTTCATACAGACAGGCTTCCTGACACTATCCTGCGCCAGCTTCACACTCAGAAGCTCCCTCGAGAAGTTCGTCTCGTCCTCTCAGCATTGGACTACTCTACAACCTCGGAGACCTATGCAGCCACGGCAGCCAGAGTATTCCACGAATACACTGCTGTGCGCCATGCTGCCGAGAACAGCTCGGTGGCCACACCATCACTTAACTCCGGTCTGGTCAACCAGATCAACGCTCCTCTGAGAAGTAGCATTCCACTAGACAAATAAGACTTGAGGGACCTGCTACACTCTCTACACCACAGGATGGACACCCTCAAGCAGCTCTGCTCCTCCATGCCTACTGCTGCTCCTGTTCCTGCCCCACGCACTGTGTCCTACCGACCCCTACATCCCCGTCCTGCCTCAGACTCCGCCCCCAGCCCCCAGCACAGTGTACCTACCTTCTGTTGGTACCATCAACGTTTTGGTGCTAATGCTGGACGCTTTGAGGCTCCCTGCAACTACACGAGGAAGCGACATCGATGGGTATTGGTAGACGCCATAACCTCCAACACTATCAAGCAGCACTTCACACGCCTTACTTCTGACCTTGACCACTTCACTCCTGCTGCCCGTCACGCCCTCTGCAAACACTACGACAGGCAGTTTCTGCATTCAAGGCTACTGCCCCACGCCAGCCTTCCCATCGCCCTGAACACATTCATCCAGCGCCTCCTGCGCCAGTCTGCCCACAATTGCCACTTGCAGCACCACCTAGCCCATAACATTTCTGCGTACCCTCTTCATCATCAGGTACCTACTGTTAGGTTCTGAATAAGAAGTTCTATATACAGGAGAGAACACAAACACCTGTATAGTTTTGTAGGTTCGGTTTACTGGAGTATGTACACAAAGGGGAGCAGCATTCTCCCCGGCTAAGCTCCTTTGTCAACTGCTCTAGACGACGTATGGCAAGTGATACATTAGCAGCTTCCATACGTCGCCAGGCACATTAATTAAGCATGTGGGATATGGTAATAACATTGCCACACGCTGCTAGCTAGGCTGAATAAATAATACATAAATGGAGCACATACATAATATACATACATGATATATAATCCAGCATACATAATATACATACACCTCCCTCCCCCCTATACGCTCATAGCAAAGTCTTGAGCGGACCTTTTCTTTTGGATCCGTTCTGAGCGTCGAGGGACTTCATCACTGGGAAGGGTATGGGACTCAACACTGGTGGCGGGGCCAGCAGAAGGCATTGTTACGGGTCGGAGAAAACGGCGGTTCCTCCACCACACACGACCACTGGGTAACCGCACCTGGTAGTCCCGTGACCTGCCGAGGCCCATGACTACGCCTACTTTGTCCCAACGTAGGGAGGTCGGGTCATGAACACGGACTTGGGTGCCGACACTCAACCTGGGGAGAGAGCGGGCGTGGTCGTTGTAGCGGGCGACGACGTCCTGAACACGTTCGGCGGCTCGGCGATCACAATCCTCTGTCTTGGCCTGTCACTCCTTGGAGAAGGATTGAGGGTGATCAGGGACACAAGAACGAAGGGGGCGTCCATACAAAACCTGGGCAGGGGAGCGTCCGGTGTAGTTAGGTGTGTTGCGGAGTTCAAGAAGACCCCTGTCGAAGGCCTCGCAGTCAATGTTCCCAGAAGGGGCCACCTTAAGGATGAGGTGCTTCAGGGGTTTGACAGCAGCCTCAGCGTGGCCGTTGGACTGCGGGTAATGGGGCGATGACAACACATGCCGGACTCCCCATCGGTCAAGGAACACAGCAAAGTCCCGGCTTGTGAACTGAGGCCCTCCGTCGGTTCGCAGGCGTACAGGAACGCCCACGTCACGGAAGTAGTGGCGGAACTTGCTGATGGTGGCGGCAGACGTCGTGTCATTACCGCACTTGATGACAACCGGCCAACCAGAGAGACGGTCGACGATAACGAGGAAGGACTTTCCTGACACACAGAAAAAGTCGGCCGACACAGACTCAAAGGGGCGGGTGGGGTTGTCGTCACTCATAAAGGGTTCCTGCTGCTGGCTGGGTTGTAATACTTGGCAGGGCTCACACGCACGGACAACATTGGAGATGTCGGAGTTGATGCCGGGCCAGAACACAGTCTGTCGTGCACGTCGTTTGGTGGCCTCAGCTCCACGGTGACTGTCGTGAAGGCGGGCCAAGGCGTGGGGACGTGATGCAGCAGGGACAACTACACGTGCTCCGTACAGAACAAGGTCTCCGTCGCAGTAGAGTTCATCGCGGAGTTTCCAATACGGGAGCAGGGTGTTGTGAAGATCGTAGCGGTTGCTAGGAAATCCATTCCTCACACGCTCGACGAGTCGGACATAGGAAGGGTCATCTCGGGCCGCTGTTCGAAGGTCCTCCATTGCCTTGTCGTCATCTGGTGACAGGTCCGAACGAAGGGATTGGACGGCATGGAGAGTGACCACAGTCCTGACGGAAAGAGCGAGGTCGGCATCGAGTACATGGTCTTCTGGAGTAGGGCGGCTGACAGGAGAGCGGGATAAGGCATCAGGGATGCAGAGCTCCTTACCAGCACGCCACACTGCAGGGAAGATGTACGCCGAGAGCTTCTCTTTCAGACGCTGGAGGCGAGGGTTCTCAACGGCGTCTAGCGTGTAGTGGTTGAGGATCGGGACAAGCGGGCGATGGTCGGTCACTAGGTGAAAGTATTGCAGGCCTATGAGGTAAAACCTGCACTTGGACATCGCCCAAACCGCAGCCAACAGCTCCAACTCAATAGTGGCGTAGCGCGTCTCAGTGTCAGAGAGGAAACGCGAGCCACACTGGACGAGCCGGAACTGCCCTCCACCATGATCCTGCAGTAGGGCGTATCCCACGCCATACAAGCGTGAGGCATCTGTCTGCAGAACTGTCGGCAAGGCTGGGTCAAACGTGGCGAGGACAGGTGGACGAGACAGGGCCTGTTTCACTTGCTGGAAGGCCTTGTCGTGGTCGGGGGTCCACAGGAATGTCCTCTTGGGGCTCATCAGGGGGCGAAGTGGTTGAGCAGCTGCGGAGATGTCTGACGAAAACTCTGCTAACTGGTTGACGAGACCGATGAAGGACCTCAAGTCGGTCAGGTTAGCAGGGGTGGGAAAATCCGTAATGGCGCGGACCTTTTCCGGGTCAGCTGCGATACCATTCCCTGAGAGGGTGTACCCACAAAAGTCAACTGAAGAGCTGGCCAGAACAAACTTGTCGGCATTTAGGGTAATGCCGTGCTTCCGGCACCTGTTGAGTACCTCGTAGATACGGCAGAGGTGATCCATATAATCCTCGTCGTACACGAGTATGTCGTCGACCACTTTCACGCAGTTTGCCAGACCTTGTAGAGCCATATCACCTCGAAGACAGAAAGCGTCTCCTGTAGCGGCGAATCCCATGGGGCCACGGCAATAACTGTAACGTCCATGCGGGGTGATGAACGTTGTGAGTGGTCGGTCTTCTTCGGCAAGCTCTATCTGCCAGTATCCACACAGGGCGTCCATCGTCGTGAAGAAGCGCGCCTTCGGGTTCACACTGCGTATAGCTGCAAAGGGTGTGGGAGAAGGGTGCGCAGGACGAGACACCTGGTTGCTGAGCTTGGAAAGGTCAGTGGTGATCCGAACACCACCTTTAGGTTTTGCGACGACAACCATCGGGTGACACCATGGAGACGGGTCATCGCCGGTTGGTACAATAATTTCTATGCGACCATGGAGTCCAGCTCGTTTTTGACCGCCTCGCGGAAGGCCAGGGGAACCAGTCGAGGGGTGTAAATAGCGAATGGCTTCGCGTCGTCCCTCAGGTGGATCCTCATGGGGGGACCTGCCATCTTCTTGAGAGGCTTGGATTCCAGAGCGGACTTGGTCACCAGAACGTCGCTGAATTCCTTCAGGAAGTACTTCCGAGCATCCGAAGGAGAGGTGTCACTGGCAAGAGGCAGGGGTAGGGCGGCAGCAGGGTCGTTGCTGCTCCCTTTTTGCACCCTGTTGGCGTGTTTTACCTCAAGAATAGGTTTGGGGAAGTCCTGGGAGATGATGGCCAACTCCTGACAATGTCTGTAGGACAGCAAAGGAGTCGGGACGCCATTATGCACATCAATCCAGGCTTGACACGACCTGTTGCCAAAGGTGACGTGTGCATAGAGTGAACCTAGGGCCGGGGTCATCTGTGAACCATCTGCCATAAAGCGGAGATCCTTGGGGGGCGGTCCTAGATCACTTGGAGAGAGCCCCAAGCATTGCAAATGCTGGGGACCGATGACTGTAGCATCAGCGCCGGTGTCGGGCAACATCTGAAGACGGGATGACACACCGCCGTAGGTCACGATGACACTGATGTACTGGGGAACTTTGGTCCTGGGACGCTGGGGGGAGCACACATTCCTAATGTGGCTCGAGCGTTGTCAGGAGTCGTCGTGCCTCTGATTGGAAGACTGTGGGCGGCCCTCTCTGGTGGAAGGGGGCTGAAGCTTCCGCCGACGCGGTCCCTTGGGTATGTTGGAAGGGCAACACTTGTCATAGTGGCCCAGACGACCACACACATTGCACTGGACGCGTTTGGCTGGGCACCGTACTGTGAGTGACCAGTGGCCCTTACGGTCACAACTGTTGCAGGTAGACTGAGCAGCTGAACACACCTGTGTTCCGTGCTGCTTACCACAGTTGTTGCAAAATAAACCGGGCGTGGACGTGGTGGGCGAAGGCGTAGGAACAGACTTCTTGTCCTTCTTGTACCGGGACACAGCACGTACAGCTGTAGGGGGAGCACGGATGGCAGAGGTGGCACACCTGGCAGCCTCGTAGGAGCGACATATCGTCGACACATCCTTAAGAGAAGAGGAAGAGTCGAGGGAGGTGAGGCGTTGGACAAGTTCCTCGTCCTTAACACCCATCAGGATCACCTGCTTCAACTGGGTCTCCTCGCACTGCTGGTGGTGGCCTGGACATATATCTACCTCTTCCGAGGCTCTCTTAAGACGTACGTAAAAGGCGTCAAAAGACTCACCCTCCAACTGTCTGCAGCTAAACAATTCCCTCCTGCGCAGAGCTTCATTCTGCTGTCCTTTGATGTGCCGTTGTAGAACGTCCAGTACCTCCTCTACAGACAGCGAAGAGGTTGGGGGTACCTGCAACGTATGTTCCAAGACACGCTGAATTTCCAAGGACAGGCACATACGCAGCTGGATGAGTTGTTTAGGCTGTGACAAACTCTGGAGATCCACCATTGTAGAATAATCAGTCCACCGTCGCCGCCATTCACGAAAAGTCTGGAAATTCACATCAGGCTTCAAGATGGGCGGTGTTTGAGCTGCTGCTTTAGGTGGGGCTGGGGGGTGTGAAGGAAGCATGGATGAGGTATCTGAACCAGTCAGTACCGAGGCAGTGTTAGAGCCAGGGGCTTGGTTAACAGTGAGGCGAGATATCAAGGCTTCAAACCGTTCACTGTCTTCCAATCTCCGTTGGTTGTCTCGTTCTGCCTCTGCTTGCCTTCTGTGCTCATCCGCCAAACGTCTGTGGGCTTCATCCTCGCGTTTCTCCTCTCTCATAAACTTCAGTAAAGCAATTATCTCTGGAGACAACGCTGAATATTGAGGTGAGGGACTGCGCGATGTGGGGGCTGGAGCGTCGTGGCCGGCCTGGTCATCCATCTCTGCGGGGCTATCACCCGCCTGACTCATCCAGACGCTGGGTCCACGGCTACATAAGGCGTGAGACATAACTACTTCATCTGTGTACTATGTCTTAAATCAGTGTTGACCGGTCAGCCCGTCGTATCAACAAGATTTCAGACAAAAAAATTAATTAAATACACAGATAAGTAGATTATATATATAAAATATATATAAGGAAGCCGCGCGGTCAGCGAGTGTTAGTACATGTATGTGTGTGAGTGTGTGTCCCGGGCGGGCAAAGCGTCTCGCCCCAGCTGTGAGGGGGGGTGGAGGCGGCGCTGTGAGGGGGTGGAGGGAGAGGCGCGGCGACTCCCAGTCAGTCCAGTTACCCTCAGAACGCAGTCAGAGACGGGTGCACTGAACTCTACTCCTTACAAATGCCCAGAACGTGCCGTATACCTTGGGAATCCTTTAGAACGAGGTCACACATGAATGGCACGAACACACAATGCACTAAACACTTCACAGAAAATCACTGACACTGCTCAAAGTTGCTAAATTCTTCGAGGAGAGGTGACGCGCGGGAGTTGACCCAAGCGAGAGTCCATAGCCGGCTTTCCACAAACTTTGCACTATCACTCGTAATTATCCAGTAAGATCGGATCACTGCGCCATGTTAGGTTCTGAATAAGAAGTTCTATATACAGGAGAGAACACAAACACCTGTATAGTTTTGTAGGTTCGGTTTACTGGATAAGAGTATGTACACAAAGGGGAGCAGCATTCTCCCCGGCTAAGCTCCTTTGTCAACTGCTCTAGACGACGTATGGCAAGTGATACATTAGCAGCTTCCATACGTCGCCTGGCACATTAATTAAGCATGTGGGATATGGTAATAACATTGCCACACGCTGCTAGCTAGGCTGAATAAATAATACATAAATGGAGCACATACATAATATACATACATGATATATAATCCAGCATACATAATATACATACACCTACTGCTCCTGATACGGACCCTGCTCCTGACGTGGATCCTGCTCCTGATGAGGGTCCTGCATCCAGCCCTAATGACCCAGATACCCCACCCAGCACCCCTGAGGACTTTGCACCTGCAACGAGAGAAGCACCACATTCCTCGCCTGTACAACCTTCTCTTATCCACAACCCCCCTTCTCCCTCTGCTTCTCCCACTGATCTCGTGTCACTAGACGGAGTCATCACCCGCAGCGGCCGAGTGGTTCACACCCCCGCCCGTATTCTCACATGTGGAATACAACCCTGCCGATAACAGGTTTCCTGCAGCGCTCGGAGGGGAAGGGGAGAATTGTAGCGGATACTCTCCCCTACAACTGCCACTGCCTTTAGTAGCTGATCAGTTGATCCCACATCCAGTTTCTCTGACAAGCCTAGCCGTCTAGACTTGCAGGGGGGGGGGGAGGGGTCGGCCACCAGCGACGCTTACTTCCGGTCTTGCTTTTGGTGGACGTGTACTGTATATAAGCTCACAGCCTCGCTGTGAAAGGCATTCTACCAAGAGCTCTGCAATACAACACCTCCTCTAAAGAAGCTCCTCCGCAGCAACTCTTCTACCATGCAGCAACTTCCCAGCACCAGACTGTTTTGTATATAATATACTTATATAGAGAAAACGCCATAGCTGAGTTTCCCTTCTCACCTCCATCCTATGAACGATTCAACACCACGATACCCAACAGTACTGTATTATCTGGACTTTCTTCCCATTGAGGTTGGTGACCTCGCTGAGGATCTTGGCTGTGTTGTGGTCTTGGGGGGAGAGTATCGTGTCTCCAACTAGATTGGGCTTCACACTGAGCTTGATGTTCTTGTATTCTAGTTCCAGTGCTACCACTACCTCGTATGCATGGTTGAATTCGGTTTCTTTGGGAATCTTGTACTTCATCACAGTCGAAATCGCGAAGGTAGGTGGTTCTTCCACGGGGTGGATTACTGGGGACATCTCGTCTATGTCGGAGATGTTGTTTTCCTTCCGAGGCCTCTTACGGCATTTTCCTTCCATCGGTTACGTCTCTCTCACTCGTCTTTGTCAAATTGACAATGAAGGCTCACTACACTACCTATTTCCTTGTTGCCCTAGGACCAGTGCCGTAGCCAATCCCCCTCCCCCCCCCCCCCCCCCCCGCAACGGGGGTCGTAGGTTGGTGGCTCTGGTTTTGCAACAGGACCCCCCAAAAGGGGGGAGCCTACTCTACCCTATCAGCTAAACTCACCGGCCCAGCCCACACCCCTCTAAGGGGCCCCTTTGTGGCCTGTCCTAACGACAGTTCCCGCAGGGTTCGTTAATACTGGGAGAATCGGTGAGAGCACTAAGAATTGTGAGCATAAAACACAAAGAAACAAGCAAGTCAATTCAACAGAGACGATATATCCACGTCAAAGTGAGAGTGGCGTGTGTGGCGACAGTAAGTCTGGGTAGGCGCCGTCGTGAACAAGTGGAAGCACGTGGGTCGGGAGTAACTGCAACTTGCTTCTTCTCACCTCACTGCTCAGCTGATGTCTCGCGACGACTTGGCGCCATCCACTTTCCGGTCCCCACCTCTCTGCTGCGAGCCCGGCTATTCACCAATCAGAGCACTGCTCGCCTCCCTCACGCAAGCGGTGTTTAAGCTACTGCATCCTTCTTCTCCTCCTAAAATTCACTTCTATCCTCCCCCCCCCCCCCCCCTGTCACAAGCCTTTATTCATTCACTCATCCCCCCTTGGCCACGTAGTTGAGCAAACTCGAAGGTTTTCACGTGGCATGAAAACATGCTTGTGTGAACAGATGACAAAATTACACCAGCCCGACCAAGCGTGTTGTCACGCAATGTGAAAACACGCTTGTATGAAGGGAGCCTCAGTGTGGGGTGAACGCCTGTCAGGTGCGCGTGTCGATATGGTATTTTTCAGGTTTGTCTTAGGAATATCTTTGTACTAGCGGAATCGCCGCCCTCCGGGCGGCTCTTTCGCTAGGCCACAGTAGGACGCCACCCTCCAGGAGGCTCCACATTGTCTCACTGTAGTACATTAAGGTAGACCACATTTTTGGTTTTGCCATTAGCAGCAAGTATGTAAAGATTTTTGCCAGTTCCCTCTCTGGAGCATCCAACATAGAACTGTCCATGAGAGAAGCAAGGAAACACCAGGTTTAGGCCAACCATCTTTAGGGACTGTCCCTGGCTTTTGTAGATGGTCATGGCAAAGCTCACTTTAACCGGTAACTGAAGTCGCTTGAACTCAAATGGCAGGTCAGTGGTGATGAGAGGTATCCTTGGTATAAAAACGTCCTCTCCTTTAGCTTTTCCTGTCAGTATTGTAGCTTCCAGTACATGTGGCATCATGTTCTTCACACCAGTCTTGTGCCATTGCAGAGGATTGGTGGTTCAAGATTTCTTAAGAACATTATAGGAGTTCCAATCTTCAGAGTGAGGTGGTGAGGAGGCATTCCAACGGGCTCCAAAGAATTAAGGAATTCTGCAGGGTACTGGACTGCTTGGTCCTGGTCGATTACTGTATCAACAGATTTGAATGAGTCTCACTGCCTGGAAGCTGTCTGAGTAGAGTCATGTTGATTTCAGCCACTGTTTCATTCTTTGGTGCCAGAATTGCGCGTTCACGCAGCCACTTGTGATCCTTGTAGTGGTGGATAATGTTTGAGTAGACCATGTTAGTGAGCTCAGTTGAGGACTTTACAACATTTCCACATCCTTGAGGAATGATTATTTGTCCTTCTGAATCAACAGGGAAAGTTCCGTTCCCAATCTATAGTAGAAGGTTTGCAAACCGTCCAGCATACTGATCTCCTTGTAGATGTACTCTCATGTTTATGGATAGGGTGAGTGTCTGAACACATCTCCAAAGGTATGATGCCTTGAGGCACGCATTCAGTTCATCAGCTGGAGTGCTTCGAGGAATGACAGGTAGGGTCTGGCGAAAGTCTCCAGCAATGACCATTGTAATGCCACCCATGAGCTGGTCATTTTCTCGTATGTCTTGCAAGGTCCTGTCCAATGCTTCAAACGCTAACTTGTGAGACATAGTGCATTCATCCCAGACTATGAGGTTGCATTTTTCTAAGAGTTTTGCCTTTGCCGATCCGTTTTTATGTTGCACACTGGATTCTCATTGTGAGCGAGGTTGAGAGGCAGTTTAAAAGTTGAGTGTGCAGTACGTCCTCCTAGTAGTGTTGCAGCAATGCCTGAGGTTGCCACAGCAAGAGCAATTTTCCTCTGATGACGTACTTTGGCCAACAGAAGGTTGATCAGGAATGTTTTTCCTCTCCGCCAGGTGCGCCGAGAAAGATCATACCTCCCTGCTCCGCTTGTATCGCTTGCAAGATCTGTTCATAGGCATTTGCTTGATCAGGCACCAGGTGAGGGTCATTTTCTTCAAGAAAATTTACCAGAACTTCAACTGAGTAGTCTGTCTCTCTGATCAACTCCCTGTTTGCAACTACTGGTTCTTCTCGGTTTGGGGAAGGCAATCCAAAATCAGTCAGGTTTTTTCCGCATAGCTCCATCACTTTGTCTTCCAGCATGATCAGAGCCCTGTTGAACATGTCATCGATGAACTCAATCTCTTGACCAGGATGTTCTCTTCTTGCTTGATGAAGCAGATCCTCCGAAAGACTTTCTTGGTGGTTTTTCCAGAGGTGGCTTGGGTTAAAACGTCCACATGTAGCAATCATGATGGCAAACAGGTTCCTCATTCTCATTGGCGATTGAGTAGCTGCTGCCCCTTCTAATGTGTCATTCCAGTGACCATCATCGTACAGTAGGCCAAGGAGATTGCACGCTTCCTGATAGGTTCGGCAGACTTGTCCATTCACTGTCTTGTGTGCTGCATATGATGTTGGGCCACGGATGTGGTACAAAAGTAGTCTCAAACAATAGCATTCAAAGTTGTTGGGGTGAACCGTGTAGACACGTCCCAAAGCATTGCCTGGCTTTATCTATGGATATCTTTCAACATCGGATCCTTGAGCTCTTCTCTGGAACTTTTTCACTGAAGCCTGCCATATGTAGAACTTGGGTAAGTTAACATACAGGAGTATTTGAGCAAACTCATCTTCTGTGAAAGCTTGAAGAATGCAGTGAGGGTCGTATCAGCAGGATTTGCCATTTAATTTTGGAGGGACTCTTCTGTGAAGTATACTCTTTGTCCATTTTCCAGGTGAACAGCCAGATGAACTACTGTTGGACATCATTCGTGTATGGGAAAATTAAAAATTGTCCATAGGGCTTCATTGCTGTATATCATCACTACATATAACACCACCCATCATCACTACATATAACACCACCCATCATCACTACATATAACACCACCCATCATCACTACCTATAACATCATCCATCATCACTACATATAATACCATCCATCATCACTACATATAACACCACCCATCATCACTACATATAACATCATCCATCATCACTACATATAACACCACCCATCATCACTACATATAACACCACCCATCATCACTACCTATAACATCATCCATCATCACTACATATAATACCATCCATCATCATCACTACATATAACACCATCCATCATCACTACATATAACACCATCCATCATCACTACATATAACACCATCCATCATCACTACATATAACACCATCCATCATCACTACATATAACACCACCCATCATCACTACATATAACACCACCCATCATCACTACATATAACACCACCCATCATCACTACCTATAACATCATCCATCATCACTACATATAATACCATCCATCATCATCACTACATATAACACCATCCATCATCACTACATGTAACACCATCCATCATCACTACATATAACACCATCCATCATCACTACATATAACACCATCCATCATCACTACATATAACACCACCCATCATCACTACATATAACACCACCCATCATCACTACCTATAACATCATCCATCATCACAACATATAACACCACCCATCATCACTACATATAACACCACCCATCATCACTACCTATAACATCATCCATCATCACTACATATAATACCATCCATCATCATCACTACATATAGCACCATCCATCATCACTACATATAACACCATCCATCATCACTACATGTAACACCATCCATCATCACTACATGTAACACCATCCATCATCACTACATATAACACCATCCATCATCACTACATATAACACCATCCATCATCACTACATATAACATCACCCATCATCACTACATATAACACCACCCATCATCACTACCTATAACACCATCCATCATCACTACATATAACACCATCCATCATCACTACATATAACACCATCCATCATCTTTACATATTACACCATCCATCATCACTACATGTAACACCACCCATCATCACTACATGTAACATCATCCATCATCACTACATATAACACCATCCACCATCACTACATGTAACACCATCCATCATCAATACATATAACATCATCAATCATCACTACATATAATACCATCCATCATCATCACTACATATAACACCATCCATCATCACTACATATAACACCACCCATCATCACTACATATAACACCATCCATCATCACTACATATAACACCATCCATCATCACTACATATAACACCATCCATCATCACTACATATAACACCATCCATCATCACTACATATAACACCATCCATCATCATCACTACATATAACACCATCCATCACTACATATAATACCATTCATCATCACTACATATATCACCATCAATCATCATAACTACATATAACACCATCCATCATCACTACAGATCGGTAAAGTAGTTTCCGAGATTATCGTGCGGACACACAAACTTCTTTGTTGTATATATATATATATATATATATATATATATATATATATATATATATATATATATATATATATATATATATATATTTCATGTAGATCCACAATGAAAACGTGGATAAGATAAATCTTGATAAAATCACACTGGAAAAGGGAAACAACGGAGCACCTTAGCTTTCGTCTTTATTCAAGACATCTTCAGAGGCAACTGGATTACATGGACAGAGAGAGGCTTAAATATACAGGGTGACCTTAAAAACATGAGGTCAGGTCATAATGATGACATCCACTAATCCCCACACCAACACACACGTAGAGGAGCTAAAGAAAAGGGGGTGACGTGACTAGTCAGGTCAGGTAAAAAATAAGGGACCCACAAAATAACTATCATACAACTATATCAAAGGTTTTCAAAGCATTTTTAACCTTGGGCCACTGACAAATAAACTTATGTAACATATTACCAGTTTTGAACTGACCATCACTAAGGTTTATTGATTTCAATTCCTTAATCAAACTAGCTTCAACCAGAAGTCTTTCTGTGACACAAGATTTAAATACTTCTAAGCTTTTTTCCCAAGCAATGGGGTGATTATTAATCCTAACATGGACGAACAAGGCACTGCTTTCAGATGCTGTTCTGATATTATACTTATGTTGTTTGATTCTGAGCTGCAGTGTTTTTCCTGTCTGTCCAACATAATTACAATTACATTTGCTACATGGAATACAATAAACACTTCCATTTACATTCAAACTTGGGCTGTTTCTTATTAACATATTGGTAATGGTTGAGTCATACTTGAAAACAACATTAATATTTAGAAGCTTGAGGGGCCGAACTAACGGGACAAATTCATTACAATAGGGTAGAGTCAAAATATTCTTAAGTGTAGGAATTTGTCTGGTTTGAGAGGAATGAAAGGACTTTTTAGCCCTTTTAAAACAACGATCAACAAACACAGAAGGGTACCCGAGTTTCTGTGCAATGGAACGAATGTGTTTCAATTCATCGTCAATAAATTCAGAGTCACAAATACGCAGACATCTTAAGAACATAGCAGAAAAAAACTGACATTTTGGTAGACTCAAGGTGATTCGATAAAAAGTGAATGAAACTGTCTACCTGTGTGGGCTTTCTGTATATATATATATATATATATATATATATTATATATATATATATATATATATATATTATATATATTATATATATATATATAGCTTATTATAACACATACACACACACACCGAATGGTGAACAGGTTAGAACGATCTGAATTTTATTGATAAAACCCAGCCGTAACTTATTTTATTTGCTTTCATTCGGAAGTTGTTTATGGCAATCATCCGGTGATAACAGAATATTAGGAATATTTTAATGGCGACACGTTCGGGAGGTCAATTATGACGTCGTTAAGTTCATCCATAGATGCTTTATCTCATCCGACTTATAACGCTTGTCCGCCTCGGCGTGTAATTAACCAACTCGAAGGTCTCACTTTCATACAGCAGCATGGGGAGGACCACTTCCCGATAGAAGTGCAGCTTTGGTGATAGTTTCAACTCCTACAACTGAAGACACGGGTACACAATCTACTTAAAAGACTGAAACGCAAATCTGATCCAATATTTATAGATCATTTCCTTAATGTCCGCGTTGATGAACGGTGGATTTGGCATCCTGTGTACCGCCGGCAGGCCGTGGGCTCGTAACACATGTCTTGTCCGCGGTGCCCACCGTTTCTCTGTGGATGTCGGTCACACGAGAATAACCCGTTATAGTACCTCCTCCTTTCCTCACGCAGCCAAACTGTGGAATGCTCTGCCTTCTTCTGTGTTTCCATACTTTTACAATCTGTCTCACTTTAAAAAGCTGGTTTTCCGGCATCTTCGTGGTGTAGATTAACACAGTATAATCTTTTTCTTCTCTATTTTCAATTTCTTTCTGTTCCTTTTTTTTTCGACCCCCCAGGCCCCGTTGTAGGTCGTTTGACCTGTGCCCAGGTGGGATAATTCCCGTAAAAAAAAAAAAGTGGAAGCCAAGGTATCGGAAGTGAGGGGGAGGATGGTCACGTTAATCTGGATGAATGGTGAAGGCATGACTGAACAGAATCTTTCTTGCCGGTGATCACCTTAAAGTCCAAGTGTGCGTATGCGTCGTTCAATGTGAGCGACGAAGGTGAGGTTATTTGCATACTTAAGTTTGAACTGATTAAATTCACCCGTGTTGACGCAATATTTTATATTATAATAATAATAATAATAATAATAATAATAATAATAATAATAATAATAATAATAATAATTGATATTTAGTCAATTTCACCAAGGATAGCCGACAAAGCCATAAAATGTTTATTTCCTGTTGGGTCATTATATGCCAACAGCATCTGGTGTTTCCAGGCAGTCACCCACCCACGTACTCACCAGACCCTCCTTTGATTAACTTCGCTGATCGGACGAGAAGCGGTGTTTTGAAAGTGGTAGGCAGAGCTGAACGTGCCACTATTTGTCTAATGTCTCTCCACTACCTCAAACCAAATGAATTGTTCCGTTCTTTTTATATTGATGAGATGATCTGGTGTGGCATCTGTGGAGTTCCTTTCAGTCTTGGACAGTTTCCCGAGTAACTTGCCGAACATGTAATGATGGCATGTACTGTAGATGTAGGCATGTCTTTGTCAGGTCAGTCGATGTTGTTGACTTAATCATGTTCAGTGGTTAGAATTAGTACCCAAGGATATACGAAAACTTAAAATTATCTGGAGATTGTCTGAGCTGGTGGATTGAAGAGCCTCTTGTAAGTGGTAGGTGAATGTTTGTTCACACTTCCACCAACAACATTCAACATACCAAGCTATTTTCATTGTAACTAGAATCATGTAACTCATTATAAAGGCTGGCACAAATCAGGGGGAACTGAAATCTCAGAAGGGCAGCAATAGACATCGGCTGCTCGCTAGACTATTACTCCGAATGCTGTACACAAGCCCTCAGGCTTTAAATACGCATCTGTAGACTTTACAGGAAAGGCTTATCTCCAGTGATGCGTTTGCACTCATCTAACGCACGATGCACAGGACATGACATGACTAAGTCAACAACATCAGCTGACCCAAGACATGTCGGTTTATACTGGGGAAACTCGACAAAACAGGTTGGATCCCCACGCATCTATCTGTGGCTCATATTATATGATTGAATTATGAGCGGTGAAAGTTGCCTGCCATTTTCATTTAATCCACCTAGAGCAGTGGTTCCCAAACTTTTCAACATGACGCCCCTTTTGAGAAGTCCT
Source organism: Homarus gammarus (assembly GCA_958450375.1). Classification (NCBI taxonomy): domain Eukaryota; kingdom Metazoa; phylum Arthropoda; class Malacostraca; order Decapoda; family Nephropidae; genus Homarus; species Homarus gammarus. The sequence goes on from CAUDMG010000523.1 coordinate 2,018,342, forward strand.
TACGCCCCCCCCCCCCCCTCCTCCTCTTATAAAAGCACAAATGTACACAAAATTCATTAAAAGAGAAGAAATCCAGACTAAAACACACAGTTTGAGATAAATCTTAACATACCGTAACTGAAGAGGAGGCAGGATCGGTGGCTGGTAGTGTTGTGAAAGATACGAGTACTGTGAGAGTCAGTATGGAATCCATGACATGTACGCTCGCACCAAAAGTATCGGTGCAGGGTGAGATCGACGACTTCCGAAACGATATGTATACACTGTGATATGTCTGGAAGGTTGGTAAGTGTATCCTCATAACCCCCCCCCCCCTCCACTAGGTGTTGCCATATGGCTGACAATCAGTGTGTTTGTTTCCTCTTTTCGAATTGTTGCTTTGTGTCGACTGAATGATGAGCGAGGTTTCGGTTTCGGTGAACGTGGGCATAAAACAGAGGCAATATGAAGCAGTAGAGATCTACACATACCAGACGACATGGAAACCTTAGAGGGAACACGAGAAGCTATTATTGCCCTTCATAACGAAGGGTTCGGCGTCACAGATATTAGCCGGCGGGTTGGTGTTCACAGGAACACCGCTGCACGATGGATTCGGCGATACCTTGAAACTGGTGCTACAGACGACAGGTCTCGGAGCGCCCGTCCACACTGCACCACCCCTCAGGACGACCAGGTTGAGAGGTTTATTTGGTAGCAAAAATTAATGTGGCAATATTCACAAGTATCACAAATAATTTTGTTAACAGGGAGCTCCTCGTATTTCATACTGTCTATTTATCACTTCCCGACCTTATTTATAACGGTTTGTTTCACTTGACCAGGCCATAGTAGCTGCTCAGCAGGATTACAGGGCTGCCAACATAATGCTGGAACAACTCGCCTTTCCCAATACCAATCGTCACTGGTCTCAAATTGTTCACACTACAGTATGCACGGATACTTTTTGTTGTGAATGTACAAGACGTGTAAGGAGAGAGAAGAAATGATAGGGGTGACTGCTATACTTTGGTTTTGGCACGGATGTGTGGGAGATTCAAACGGAGAGAGAGTTACTCCTGAAAGAGTTTCATTATATTCTTTTTCAGCAAAAAAGAGCAAATTTTGGCAGATGGCTTCACGCCTTCCTTGTACCCACCTCATGGCCCACCAGTTTGAGAACCATTGAGTGATAAAATCAGTTTATAAATCCACTTTTAGCGGTACAATGTTTTTGTATATTAATAAGCCTCTACAGACTCAATTTATATCTTTTGATATAATAGAACTAATTTAGATATATTTAATGTCGCGAGCCATAATAACGAGGACATCCTTTTGGCAACGAGGCGACACAAACGAACACACGCCAGAAGGTAGTTTGACCAATGGTTGTTTCCGGCTCGGCACCACGGACAGTTAGGGAAGCCAGTGACATTCCATAAGAATATTAGACAATAATAATGATATTGAATATGAATCTGATAAATAATGATATTGGTGCAATCAGCTGTGCAGGGCCAAATCTGTATTACCATTATTGCTGTAAGAAAGAACTTCATGTTAAAGTAAAGTTGTACAAACTGAAACATCTACAAATTATATCACAAAGGTAATGTTGACATGTAATATGTGATTTAAAGATGGTGGTAAGAGTAACGCCATTAGTATACTATTAGAAGTGTTTGTGGCCTCTATTTGGTACATCATATGGAGGTGTCCTGAGCTCTGGATTGTGACATGTAATATGACCTAAATATCTACAAGAATATTACATATAGGTGTTCATATAATACCTAATAGATACATATTTCACTTCACGACGTGTAAATGAAGGTCCCTTATTATTTGACTGCTTACCATAGTGTTATACACCATAACTATGTCACATTTGATTATCTTATCGGCATGATAACACAATGGGTGTTATCACAAAATGTAAACACAGGGGAGTAGACATGAGGACTGGGAAGAAGGAGGGGACTGGTTTGTAGGGGTGCTGGAGGGTGGAAGGTGGATATGGCTAAGGGCGGATGGGATCCAGTAGGAAAGCTGGGGAGACCTCCGACGAGGGTTGTGCGTAGGTTGGGAGACAAGGCGTGGATGGAGGAAATATAGTCATGAAATGTGTAAATTGTATGAGCCTCCCTGTATATACTAAAAAGTGGTTTTTTTTACTAAACATGATAAACAGTAAGGGTTGGCCTGGTGTTAATCCTCAGTGTTACAATAGGATACAAACTAAATACATGAGAATCTTGACACTAAACCTTACTACTTGTATTAAAAATCTAAATTTATATTCTAGAATTTGAACATATTACCTTTTGAAACTACGCTCTGCAAACCACCACAATCCCTTACTTTATGTTCAGGTGTCATGTGTTCATACAAGCAATATTATGTAAAGTAGGCCGTGTTTAACAAAGACTCAAATGTTCCTTCACTCGTCATCAGTCATTCACGTGACACCATCCCATCGTTATTCCACCGAACGGATGCGTCACAATATGGTAGACAAATATATTGCTGCGGTAGAAAATATACCAATCGTAAAGGCGGCGGCACACTGGGCACTTTCCTCCAAACGCGTTTGGCAAACACGGTCCAGTCAGCAAAACAAAAAGACACGCATTGCTTCACACTGGGATATTTTGGGGACGCATCCACGCAACACAACGAAAACAACAACAAAGCGTCTAGACGAGACTCGCCATGGATCCCGTCACTACAGTTGAGGCCTTGCAGGATTGTGCTTTGGTTCTTCAATTGCTGAAACAAGCGAGGCGTCTGCAAAAGCTAAAGAAAAGACAAATGGGTGCGTCGTGATGGTTCTTTAAAAGTGGAGGTGGCTGGCTGGTCAAAGAAGACCCTGAATAGTAATTTAGTAATACTAAAGAATTTTTAAAGTGAGGAATAAATAAAGATATGTCACCGTTTATGTGTTATTTTAAATTTTTATTGTTTCATGATTTATTTTAATTTTGATTTAAACTTACATGAAGCTCATTTGAGCACTAATACGGAGAGCAAAGATCCCCGCCAAACTGTTGTCCATTTCTCGCAAAAGCCGAAATCCTGCTACTTGCTGGGCGTTTTGGCAAAACGGGCAACATGTTTGGAGGAAAGTGCCCAGTGTGTCGCCACCTTTATGCACACAACAATCCGTGACGTGACCTCCATGAGCATGAAAAAATGCAAACGTAAGTGTAATGTGGCAGGTTTCGAACAAGCTTCATGGCAGTGACCAAAACATCAATCTTCGAACACAAGTCATTCTCATAGCACCATGAGGCGACACCGCACTAGTCGACACTGATCACCTGACCTGTTAAGTGCGAAACCCGTTCCATTTGTTCAGTCTACTCTAGAGCGATTCCCAAATAGGGGTAAATTACCCCACTAGGGGTAATTTCGCATTCAACGGGGGTAACAACAGCCTTTAGAAAAGTTTAGGTGAAAGGAAAAAAACATTAAATACTGACACACAAATATTCAAATGTATCATTATTAACTGATTTAAATCTCCGCGTAGTCCAGTACCACTCACAGCCAATCCGTCGCCTCAGAGAAGGGAGGGGGTGGGTGGTATGACAGAGGGCGGGGCAAGAAATGGGGAAACGTAACGGGTTTTTTTTCATAACTTGTCAGAAGTCAGCGGAAGACGGACGTACATGAAAGTCTCTGGCATTTTTGAGCAAAAAGGTAAATATGGCTTTTATTTGACGATATTTTACGTAATTCTATATTCACTCAAGAAGTAACTTTTCTGTTGCTTTTACTGTACTTTTGTTTCATTCCATTTATAGTTCAGAATAAACCAATATACAGTATTACCCCACCTAACGCGGTTTCACTTAGCGCGTTTTACCATGTACTCGGTGCCTTGCCAGAGCTGAACTTTCACTTAACACGGATTTTTCCACATATACACGGTGAGTGTCCGGCTCGAGATGCTATTTTTAGATTTGCCCCACGCGCCACCCGCCACCCTGCCTGCCTGTGCTCATCGCCTCTCCCTCCTCCTCCCTCCGCTTGGGCAAGCGGCGCGGTAAGGTTGCGCAGTGTGTGTCTTTGTTGCATTGTCACTGACGTCATATGACGTATCTGACTGTGATTGGCCATGCATCCCTACCCCACTCTGCTGCTAGCTGTAATTGGCTTAAAGTATTATGACGCGACCACCCCGGGGAGGGAGGGAGGGAGGGAGGAAAGACGATGCTTGACCTAGCCGCAGCAGTTTCATCTCTCAAGGCCACTCCGTGTAAACGCGCATCCATTGTTCCGTAAAATGGCTTCCGCCGGACCACCACCGCCACCAGAGAGAGACCTTTCCTTACCTGGACCCAGCGGCACTAAGCCAAAGAAGACACGACGTTCCTTAAGCTACGAGGTGAAGTACCAAATTACTCAAGATTTGGAGAAAGGAACACGGCAAGTTGATCTCGCGCGCCAGCATGGCGTCAACGAATCTACGATTCGCACGATCAAGAAGGATGCAGCCAAGATCAAAGAGCACATGAAAATCACAAAGTCTGCAGGTGCTTCATCTATCAGGTATTGCCAGAACAGGGTGCTGGCAAAAGTGGAAAATTTGCTGGTGAGTTATTTGATTCGTCAGGACCGATGCAACATGGCGGTGGACACGCGCTCAGTGCAGGAGTACACACATGAGCTATACGCAGCAGTGTCACGTAAGCTGAGAATTGCAGAGCCCAAACCCTTCAATGCTTCCTCTGGTTGGCTGCATAGGCTTAAGAAGAGGAACAAGATCACCAACATCAACATTGGTGGTGAGGAAGCGAGTGCTGACCGTGTGGCGGCTAGAGATTTTCCTCCGTTCTTAGGTGAGATTATGGAGGAAGGACAGTACACTGACGACCAGGTGTTTAACATGGACGAATCTGGTCTTTTCTGGAAAAAGCTACCTTCCAGGACCTTCGTTGTCCAGTCTGCCAGCAAGGTAAGGGGTCGGAAGTTGCAGAAGGAACGCATCACCGTCCTGTTTACCACCAATGCCTCCGGTACCTGTAAACCAAAGTTATCGGTGATTCACACAGCCCGCAAGCCGCACGCCTACAAAAATATGGACGTGAACAAGCTTAATGTCCACTGGCTAACCGCACGTAAGGCGTGGATGTCCTCTTCTCTGTCCCTCCTCTAGTTTGACAACCGTTTTGTTCCCGACGTGAAGAAATTCTGCGAGCAACAGAATGTTTCATTCAATATTTTGTTACTCCTTGACAACGCACCTGGACACTCGCCCATACTTATGGATCGTCACCCCAACGTAAAAGTGGTCTTCCTTCCTCCCAACACTACGTCATTAATCCAGCCCATGGACCAGGAGTTGATCTGCAATGTTAAAGCTGCGTACTCTGCAAAGAAGTTCAAGCTCCTGAACGACTCTACCAACACCAAGGATGAGTTGCGTAAGCTGGGTGACACCGACAGCGAGAGCAAAAGTGACGAGGACAAGGAACAAGAGGCGGTGACTCAAGAACTTCTCGTCAAACAATTTTGGAAGAAGTTTAACGTTAAACAAGCTGTAGACTTCTTGGTGGAGGCATGGGATCTGCTGACTATTGCTACGATTCGTCACGCATGGAGACATGTGTTGCATGGCATACCAGGTGAGAGGAGGAGTGAACCTGTGACTGGTGAGGTTCAGACTGTTGCTGTAGCAGTGGACCTTGCCAGAGAAGCTGCGCTCAATGTTACAGCTGAAGGCTTCTCCGAGACCACCAACGAAGACATCCTGGAGGTGATCAGAGATCCTGAAGTGACTGCCGACGAGATGTTGGAAGAAGAACACGTCAGTGAAGAGGAGGAAGAAGGTGCGTCATTCTCCGAAGAACACAGTTTAAGTCATAGTGATATTAAGTGTGCCATAGAGTTTGCGGAGAAAATGAAGTCCGTCCTTTCCCGCGACAATGACGATGACCGCTATGAAGTCTTCCATACCCGGCTGGTGCAGGCTATGGAGCCGTACATCACGGTGTACCAAGACAACATAAACACCAGCCGTCAAAAAAGCATAACCGAGTCCTTCGCCCGCAACCCACACAGCCAGCCCAAGCCAGTGATAGTGACAGTGAAGTTGACTTTGAGGGATTTGTCAGGGAAGCCCTGACAACTGTAAGTGACAGTGATGGTGATTCACCTAGTAATGGTGATTCACCTGAGGGCCAGTAATCTGCCCTCTCCCTCGGAACCAGCCTCCAACTCCGTATGCCGACCCATCTCTTCTACTACAGTAAGTGTTCCACCTAACTTTTAGTTTCTCTAACGTAACCTTTATTTTTCCTATGTTAACCTTTATTTTTCCTAACCTAACCTCTTCTATATTACTTGTTTTTTCATACCATCATAAAGTTAAGATAAAATTTTTACTACAACATAGTTATGTGTCGTCAAAAAGTGGAGTTTGGGGGTCGGGCTGGTTTCTATTGGAATTAATCCCATATGTTCTGTTGTTCACTTAACGCGGATTTCACTTAACACGGGACCCTCTGGGTTCTATTGACCGCGTTAAGTGGGGTACAACTGTACATATATTCGCATTTTGCTCTTGTATTTCATTATTTTCCTCTCTCTGTTTTCCCTCCCTCCTTTCTGTATAGGCCAGTATTCTCGTTTGTTTTATAATTCGTCTTTGACTGTTACCTTGTTCATTCATCTGTAGATGAATAATTGGGAAAGTTTTCAACTGAAGGTGTCATTGTGCTTCTGTAATTGCGGTATTCTTTTTTATGTGTTTCCAACAGTAAGTAGCTACTTATTGTACTATGGTGCAATTACCGTTTTATTTGTTTCAATAGAACTGAATGTGTCACTGTAGGCCTAATATTATTTGATTTATTTATTTCAGAGAGTATTTGTACTTATTTTACTTTGCAATTATTGTTTTATTTATTTCAATAGCAGTGAAGGTGTTGTAGGGGTATCGAGATATTAATGTTGTCTAGCACTCAGGATGGAAGGAACTATAATGTGGTTTTCTTGTTTAATATATAAGTTATATGATAGACAGTCTGGTGCTGGAGATGCCGTGTGGTGGGGAGCTGCTCAGTAGAAGACGTTCGGTGAGTAGCGTGTTGAAGGAGGTAGATGTGCAGGAGCTTCGTTAGAGAAGATGTTGCCTGTTGCTGGCCTCCTGGTTGAATGAATGCTGGACAGCTAGGAGCTTGCTGGAGGAGATGTTGCTTGTTCAGGAAAATGGGCAGAATCAATCTCAATGGAGAGACAGAGCTTATATACACCCAGCAGCAGCCGCCAGTCCTCTATGAGTCATTTTGGGAAAACCCGAGAAGTCGCCGGTGAATAGTTTCGTTGCTAAGATATGGTAACATCTGGGGACAGCTCTCGCTTGGTTGCTAGGCAACGGCACGTTGGAATGTGATAGCAGGTGGTGCCTGCTACGCAGTTTGTAGGGGAGACGTCCACTACAATACTCCCCCTCCCCTCCCGGCGTGGCGGGAGGCTGGATGTTGTCCGGGTTGTGTCCCACACATAACACATACCGGGCAGGTGTATGTACGACTCGTCCGCTACGTGTAACAACTCCGTCCAGTGACACAAAACCTGTGGGAGAATTAGGAGGAGAAAGAGGGTTTGGGATTAGAGGAGGTTGTACAAGCAATGGTTGTTGTGCTCCTGCTGCTGCAGGGGCTGCGTCAGGAGGAGGGTCCATGGCAGGAGCAGGTTCTATGATAGAAGAGATCTATTACAGGTTCAGGTTCTATGACAGGAGGAGGGTATATGACAGGAGCAGGTTCTATGATAGAAGGGAGGTTTATTACAGATGCAGGTTTTATGACAGGAGCAGGTTGTACATGAGGGTGAAAAGAGGGTGCCCAGAAATGTCGTGGGCGTGGTGTTGCTGCCGGTGGTAACTGCGGGTGGACTGGTGCAGGCGTAGTTTGTTGATGGTGCTGCTGGGCTGGGGGCCTGACGGGTAAGGCGGCCGGTTTGACTCGGTCTATGCTGACGGTGTCATGTCTGCCATTCCGGAGAATTGTCAGGAACTTTGCTGAACGGGTAACCACCTGGAAGGGTCCATCGTAGGGGCGTTGTAATGGGTTGCGGTGAGCATCATGCCTGACGAAAACATACTCGGCTGTGAGTAGTGCAGGAGGGATGTGTTCAGGGCGCCGAGTAGGCTGGCGTGGAGCAGTAGCTCTGAATGCAGAAACTGCTTGTCGTAGCTTTTGGAGTAAGTCGTGACGAACGGCTGGAGTGGTTTGGTTGGGATCAGGAGGGAGTGAGAAATCCCCGGGTAGCCGAAGGGGCTCGCCTAGTGTCAGATCTGCTGGGCTACAGTCCATATCCTCCTTGTGTGACGCACGGATGCCGAGGAGCACTAAGGGAAGCGCATCAGTCCAGCTGTAAGGGTCGTGCTGTGCCTTGAGTGCGTCCTTCAGCTGCCGGTGAAAACGTTCTACCATGCCGTTGGCTTGAGGGTGGTATGCTGTAGTGCGTTGTCTAGACGTGCCGAGGAACTGTAGGAGGTGCTGCCAGAGTTGTGACTCAAACTGTACTCCTTGGTCAGTGATTACGGTTGCGGGGGGGGGGGGGGGGCCAAAACGGGAAACCCAACCGGACATGAAGGCGCGGACAGTAGTCTCTGCTGTAGCGTTGGGCATGGGAATTGCTTCTGTCCACCTGGTGAAACGGTTGATGCAGGTGAAGATGTAGGTGCTACCGTAGGATGATGGTAGAGGTCCCACGATGTCGAGGTGTACTACTTGAAAACGTCCTTTGGAAATAGGAAAGGCTTGTAAGGGGGCCCGTATGTGACGATGTATTTTGGAGGACTGGCAGGCCAGGCACTGGGCAGCCCATTTCTTAGTATCAGACTTGATGCCGGGCCAGACGACACGTTGCGTGAGGAGGCGCTGGGAGGCCCGCACACCTGGGTGGCTGAGACCATGGATGCGGTCGAAAACAGCGGGGCGGTGGACGTGAGGTACGAACGGTCTAGGCTGTCCACAGGATACGTCGCACCACAATTTTATCTTTGTGCCAGGAACAGGGAGTTCTTGGAGTATGAGGCCTGAGGGGGATGTCTTGTATGCTGCCAGGTCTTCGTCTTTCTCTTGAGCCGCGGCTAGCTGCCCATAATCAATGGGTGGAGATGAGGGAAGAATGGTGGATATACAACAAGAGAGGGCGTCGGCGATCTCGTTGTGGCTGCCTTTAATGTGTTGGATGCCGCTGGAGAACTCCGAGATGTAAGCCAAGTGGCGCAGGACACGAGGTGTATGTGACTGGGAAGCTGAAGCGAAGGCGTGGACGAGGGGCTTGTGATCAGTGAAGATGGTGAACTGACGGGCCTCGAGGAAGTGTTGGAAATGTCTGACAGCCAAGTATATGGCCAGGAGTTCTCGATCAAAAGCGCTGTACTTGAGGTGTGGTGGTTGAAGCCGTTGTGAGAAGAAAGCAACGGGCATGAAAATTCCGTTGATCTGCTGTAAGACGGCGCCCACTGCAGTAGAAGAAGCGTCTGTTGTGAGAGTGGTCCGGGCGTTAGGTGCGGGGTGGGCCAGGAGGGTGAGGCGTGTGATGTGCTGTTTGATAGTGGTGAATGCCGTAGTAGCCTCTTGAGTCCACATGAGAGACTTGCGAGACTTCTTTGGGCGTCCCTTGAGAAGGTCGTGTAGGGGGGCTAGGACGGTGGCAGCTTTGTCAATGAAGCGGTGGTAGTAGTTGACTAAACCCAGGATGTCTCGGAGTTTCTTCGCCGTTTCAGGTTTGGGGAACTCCCTAATCGCGGTTATCTTCTGTGGTAGGGGTTGTATGCCACTGGGTGAGACTCTGTGACCGAGGAAATCGATGGCCGAGGTTCCAAAGACGCACTTAGCAGGATGAACTTTCATGTTGTTGTTCTGCAGGCGTTGGAGAAGGAGTTGTAGGTGGTGGCGGTGCTCGGCAGGCGTCGAAGATGCGACGAGGATGTCGTCAATGTAGACGGTGACAAAATCGAGGTCGCGAAGCATATGGTCCATGAACCTCTGGAAAGTCTGTGCTGCATTGCGTAAGCCAAAACTCATGAAAGTGTACTCGAAGAGTCCGAACGGAGTGGTGATGGCTGTCTTCTGGGTATCTGCCGGTGCTACTGGAATCTGGTGGAAGGCACGCTCCAAGTCGATCTTCGAGAAGATTGTCTTGCCATGAAGTTTGTGGTGAAAGTCCTGGACATCCAGAATAGGGTACCTGTCAGGTTTGGTGACGAGATTCAGGGCTCTGTAGTCGCCACACACCCTCCACTCGCCGGGTGTTCGCTTAGGAACCATGTGAAGAGGCGATGCCCAGGGACTCCTTGAAGGGCGAATGATGCCGTCTTGCAGTAGTTTGTTGAATTCTACTTTGGCTGTGTACAGGAGCTCAGGGCGCAGGCGGCGAGGGCGTGAAAAAACTGGTGGTCTTTTGGTTTCGATGTGGTGGAAAATTCCCGACGTAGGTGGTGGGGGTAGGGAGACTCGGGGTGAGAAAAGCTCCTTGAATTCGTCGAGCAGGGAGGAGAACTCGTTGGAAGGCGCAAGACAGGTGATAGCGTCCGTGTGTCTGGCACGAGAACCCTGGATCTTGCGTGCTGTAGGCTCATGAATGAGGCATAGATGACTTGGTTTAACGCCGAGCTTGTGGAAGGTGAGGAAGTCGAAACCAAGGATGGGTTGAGACACATCTGCTATCACGAATAACCAACGCAGAGTCTTGGGCAGACCGAGGTCTAAGGCGAGGGTGCGTACGCCGTAGGAGGCGATGGAGGTACCGTTGGCAGCGAACAGGTCATACGAGGGTTGCTTTGACTTGTCTCGTAGTGAGGGAGGGATGAGGCTGACCGATGAACCGGTGTCGATGAGGAACTTCTATCCGGAGGTGCGGTCGGTGACGCGCAGTAATGAGACGCCTGGAGGGACGGAGGCTGAGGCGTCTACCAACCTCCGGTGTTGCCGTTTCCCGAATAGGTGCAATAGGGCTCACAGTTTCGAGCATTGCGGCCGAAAGTCTGGTGATACCAGCAGAGGGTAAATTTGTTGTGCTGGGGGTTGGCTGCTGTGTGTCGGAACTTGTAGGGTGTAGTGTGTGAGTCAGGAACTGGCGCAGCAACGGGTATGGAGGAGCAGAACTGCTCAATGGTGTCCATCCTGCTGTTCAAAATTTGCAACAGGTCCTTGATGTCTTGTGAGGTATTGCTCGGCTGAGGGGTGTTGACCCGGCTTACAAGTTCGATGGTAGGTACTGGTGTGACCGTGGAGGCAAGGGGTGCAGCAGCGCACTCGTTAAAAATTCTATCTGTCGCGGTTGCATATAGTTCCGGTGTCATAGAGTAATCTACTGCGGACAGGATGTTGCGTACTTCTGTGGGTAGCTTTTGTGCGTGAAGCTGACGCAGGATAGAGTCGGGGAGTCTGTCTGTGTGACGGGAGCTCAGCCGACACATCTCCTCCCAGAGACGTCCCGGGGTTGAGTTCCCGAGGGAGGTAGAGGATAGATCTTGCAGGAGATTGGGGCTGGTCTGTTGATAACACGTCTTCAAGGCAGCCCGCAGGGTAGCGAATTTGTTGTGATCTGGAGGGTTGGAAATGGTTTGTGAGACCCGCATGGCCACTTCCCTGGGCAAGGCACAGAGCAGGGCGCAATACTTTTGCCCGTCGGTCGCTCATGAGCTGGCGAGGGCTGCTTCCACATGGTCAAGCCAGTCCTCGACGTTGTGGTTGAAAGTCGGCAGAGAGATCCGTCCGTCCTCCATCCTGTGTGAGTGCTTATCTCCGGGAGTCACCATTTGTAGGGGTATCGAGATATTAATGTTGTCTAGCACTCAGGATGGAAGGAAACTCTAATGTGGTTTTCTTGTATAATATATAAGTTATATGATAGACAGTCTGGTGCTGGAGATGCCGTGTGGTGGGGAGCTGCTCAGTAGAAGACGTTCGGTGAGTAGCGTGTTGGAGGAGGTAGATGTGCAGGAGCTTCGTTAGAGAAGATGTTGCCTGTTGCTGGCCTCCTGGTTGAATGAATGCTGGACAGCTAGGAGCTTGCTGGAGGAGATGTTGCTTGTTCAGGAAAATGGGCAGAATCAATCTCAATGGAGAGACAGAGCTTATATACACCCAGCAGCAGCCGCCAGTCCTCTATGAGTCATTTTGGGAAAACCCGAGAAGTCGCCGGTGAATAGTTTCGTTGCTAAGATATGGTAACATCTGGGGACAGCTCTCGCTTGGTTGCTAGGCAACGGCACGTTGGAATGTGATAGCAGGTGGTGCCTGCTACGCAGTTTGTAGGGGAGACGTCCACTACAGTGTCATTGCACTCCTGAAATTAATAATTGATTTATTTCCAACAAAGAGTAATTGTAATTACTGCATTTATGTCATTATTGTTCTATAAAATAAAGGAAAGTCCAACCTAATAAAGTTATATTTATTGCTCATTAGCGTGTAACTAATAACAAAAAATGTTGTGGGGTAATGAGCTTGTTGCTAAGCATGATTTTGGAAAAATTGGGGTAATGGCCAAAAGTAATTGGGAACCGCTGCTCTAGACCATGCAGATACGAATTTTTAAAAATTTAGTGTAGTGCAGAATGTGACCTAAGAATACCAACATGCAAATCAGCACATACCTATAAGTAAGCAAACAGTATTATTTTTCAGTGGAGAGGTTTATGCTATACAGGACTCGCCCACACTGGCTTAGGATGTTTTGGCGAGCTGAAGTCTTTTGTCTTCCATGACACTGAATCTGCCTTGTGTGAATAAACTTGGACTACTGTAGCACGAACTGATTATGGGGATATTCGAGCCTCTTGCAGTGTTCCCCAATGAGAGGAGTTGCTGTAAGATAAGGAATACATATATGAAGGGCAGGTGGTGAACGTTGATAACAGATCACGGTAGACACACCATGCAAGAAAGAGGTATGGGATGGAGTGCCTGTTATACTAGAGGCTTCAGTAAGAGATGGTAGGAAACCATAATCTAGTTAGATATAAAACGAAGCACTGGGTCTTAGCCACATCATAATGCCCATAGAAACCTTAACATAATAACGTAAAGCGAGTATGACGACCAGGGGAGCAAGAAGGTGTAGACAATCCAATGGAGGGATTCAGAATAATGTAACATGCTTAAGAAAAACCATTATTCTTAACACGTTTATTCTAAAGTATGTAAAACCTTTTACATCCTCCTACGCCTCCATACATGGAAAAGTATAACATCTACTGTATTGTTGAGTGGTCGTATTGTTATAAACGATTAAGATGTCAAAGACATTGTTAACTTCCAACAAACGTATACTGTATATGTAAAAATAAGGGATATCAGTAATAAATGAGAAAGCTCCGAAAAACGGACTTACCAAGGAAATGCGAAAGACGGATGAATTGGTTGCAGGAAAGGAGTGACACTGAAGATGTAGAGGCAGATTGGGATCCTTTACACTGACAGTGTAATAGGTGGCACTGAGGTTGTGTGGTGTGGATTAGGTGGGTCTGGTGAAGAAGAGGTCAGATTAGTGGAATGAAGATATGGAGCCACAATATAAAGAAAGAAATATGAGCAATGCCAGAAGAGTTAGAAAGTAAAAACAGAAAGAACGAATTGCCAGGGACAGGCTAAATATTAGGTGATGAAACTCAAAACGAATTGGACTAAAATGTGTTAAGGTGTCATAAGGTAAAATGAGAATACGAAATCGAGTTAAGCACGTGAATGACGTAAACGAATGGCTGTGAGAAGGAGGCTAACATAAAAGACAAGAACGGGACACATTGTATTAAGATATTTTACTTTTATCTTCACCACTGATCGGCTCGTTAGCCGTTTGGGCTTAGACCATGAAAAGATGACACCACAAACTACACCAGCAACATGAACATCCATTCAAACATATTGTAAGGAACTGCTAAATATTGAAGTGTAGAAAATGACGGTGTCTACGCTGGTAAGAGGTGGTATACCTATTGGTGAAAATGCTGGATTACATGGGTATATAGACCTTGATTACACGGGTATACAGCTGAATAAGAATTATGATAAGGCTGTGAATGAGTGGGTAATAGTGGAATATTATCAAACCAGTGCCTGATGAGTGGAAGAGAGCATGCATTAATACCAATCTTCAGGGGGAAGCGGTGTAATTAAGTATAAGTATCTCTGCTAAGGTGCATGGCAGAATTATAAGTGAATGCTGTAATTAATGAGACAGAGGAGATAATTGAATTGGAACAGTGCTATTTTCAGTGTGGCAGGGCAGGTGTTGATCAATTTTGCCTGGAAAAGCGAAGTGCAAATGTGAGAAAGGAGAGCAACTATGACTGTTTTGTTGATCCGGAGATGGTGTATGATAGTTGATAATTATTATGGGTGTGTGTGTGTGTGTGTGAAGGTGACTTCAATGCCACAGTTGAGATATTCTCAACACTGTCATGAAAAAACCTGCAGAGGGACCTTCGGCCAGATCGAAAAAAATTCACCAGGACTGGTTTGATGGAAATGACTCAAAGATAAATGTACTGCTTTAACTGACTGACAGAACAACCCACAATCTCGAATCAAAGCTGATACTTATGGCAAGAAGAAAGCGGCTGCTCAGCGCAAACTTCGGAATCTAAAGAACGAATGGTTAAAAATTAAAGCACGTGAAATGCAACAACTTGCAGATCAAAACAAGATGCGCGAATTTTTCAATTCCACTAAAACATATGATAGGCAAATCACCTATGGCACAGCCCCCCTCCGCTCATCCGATGGTAACTCCCTAATTAAAGACGAAGAAGACATCCTGCAGCTCTGGAAAGAGCACTACCATTCGGTGCTCAACCGAAACACCGATGTGAGTGTTCTGACTATCTAGCAGGATGTGTATTAGCACCAACTCTCTTTTCCATTTTCTTGGCTGCCGTCCTTACTGCATACTTCAGTATGCAGATGACTTCACCTTCGTCGCTCACACTGAACGCGATCTACAGGAGATCCTGAAGACCTACGCGGATGCCTATGCACACTTTGGGCTTGAGGTGAATGTACGTAAGACTCAGATTCTCTTTCAGCCTGCCCCTGGTTCAGCCACACCTCCACCATCCATCCAGCTTAACGGTACTACACTCTAATGTTACCCACTTTCAGTACCTCGGCTCTCACCTGTACACCACCGCCGACATCGATGGAAATTCAACATTGGATCAACTGTGCATCTCAAGCCATACTCCGTACCCGTGTCTTCAGCTGTAGGGAGCTGAAGTTATATACAAAGTTGCACGTATATCGAGCAGTAGTCCTCCCCACCCTACTATATGGCAGCGACACATGGTGTCACATACAGGAGACACCTCAAGGCACTTGAAAACTTTCGCCAACATAGTCTACGTTCCATCCTCCGAGGCGCTGGGAAGACAATAGAACAAATGCCAGTATTCTCGATGACACTAATTGTAGGAGCATCGAGGCTACCATTATCCATGAAGAACTATGTTTGACTGGTCATGTTACCCGCATGGACGACAGTAGACTGCCAAAGCAGCTACTTTGCAGTCCCCTAGTGAGGTATTGTTTGTATGGTTGGTTGGTTATACAGAGAGAAGAGAGCAGTAGCTCTGAGAGTGGGAGAAGGGTATAGTACAAGGTAAAGTTCAGAAGTGGGAAGTAGGAGAAGGTTAACAGCAGGTGGGCTATCCACCTTGCGGAGACGGGTTTTTTTGTCTTCCGTAACAGTGCTGCCTTAGTGGTTCATGGGGTTAGGGAAGGCCGGTCTCAGCCAAGCAAAGCTAAGTTATTCTAAGTTGTCCTTGGAACAAATAATCTTAGGGGGGGGGGGGGGGTCCCTCCAGGTCCTTGTGTCACTGGAGGGATAATCCCCATCTTTTTTTTTTTTCAACTATTTAGGTCATTTGTTTATTTGTGGGGTCCCTCCAGGTCCTTGTGTGACTGGAGAGTTGTGCCCATCTTTTGTTTCTTATTAATTGTTATTTTTTATTGTTATTTTATTGTTATTGTGTATATAGAGGCTCTGGTTCTTCATTATCATTTTTTCTGCTTCTAGGCCATCATCCGTGCGATGTGTTGTTGTTTTCCTCAATTAGTTGGATTAGTATGGGATCCTGTTCTTGCTGGATTTTTTCCCATATTGCATTTGCTTGGGTGTGTATTCTGGTGTTGAGTGGGTCTATGCCGTGTTCTGTGTGTATGTCTTGTACTGTTTGTGTGTATGGTGGTTGGTGTTTTGCCGCTCTTCTGAGGGCTATATTTTGCACTGCTTGAAATTTAAGTTGATTAGTTCTTGCGATTGTGTTCAGAGGTATCGGAGGGTATTCTAAGTGTGGTCTGATCAATGCTTTGTATAGGTGCAATTGCGTGTTGGTGTCCAATTGGGGGAATCTTCTGAGCTTTGTAAGTTGTGATCTTGCCATAGCTATTCTTTCGTTGATGTGAGGGATTATTCCGCTTCTGGATATCTCGAGTCCTAATGTTTTTCCCTTGGCAGCATATGGTATTTGTTGGTTGTTGATAATAATAGGGCATGAGTTCGATTTTGCGATGTGAATTATTTGGAGTTTTTGGACATTGGTTTTTATCTTCCATTTTCGTTCCTAGTTATTTATTATCTCTATTTCTCTACATGTTCTAATGGCCATCATTTGTTTGGATTTTCCCGGGTACCTGACTATCTGTGTAACATCATCTGCGTAAGCTATGTATTCTGATTGCCGTGGTTGCGGCATATCTGCCGTGTATACAGTGTATAACGTCGGCGATATATTACTGCCTTGGGGAACTCCGCTATGAAGGTTGAAGGTTTGTCCTAGATGGTTGTCAATGATTAGTTTGGCCTTTCTGTTATCTAAGAAATTACATAGTAGTGCTGTGATGTTGGTAGGCATGTCCAATTTGATTATTTTTAACTTCAGTCCTTCATGCCAGACTTTATCAAATGCTTTTGAAACATCTCTCAGAATTATATTGCATTGGTCTGTTACTTGCAGCATTTGCAATTGATTCGTATATTAGTGCTATTGCTGTGTTGGTTCCTCGGTTTTTTCGAAAGCCGTGCTGTCTCGGGTTATATTTGTTTTCTTGGTCTAGAAAATTTCTGAGTGTGTTGATTATTTTTTCAAATATTTTACCGGGTGTTTCCAGTAGTGAGATGGGTCTGTAGTTTTCTGCTTGAGTATGGTTCTTTCCTGGTTTCGGGATGAGTCTGATTTTGGCTAATTTAAATTTGGTAGGGAAAAAGCCAGTTGCAAGTGAGGCATTGTATATATTTTTGAGCTGTTCGATCATAGACTGAGGAATGTTTTGTAATACGATTTTATTTATTTGGCTTATGCCAGGTGCTTTATTCTTGAAGCTTGCTATTGTTTTTACAATATCATTGTGAGTTAGAGGAGCAATCATTGGATTGTTGATGTTTAATGAATTTAGGTTAATTTTCACGGAGTGTTTCCATTTCTCTGTGTTCTGGCTCAAATATGTTCTAGTTGCCTGTTCTGTTTCTTGGCAGAAGCTTCTATTACCTTCATCGTCGATTGTGAATATGTCTTTCCAGAATTTTCTAAACATTGGTTCTTTTTCGTGTGGTTCTGTTGCCTTTCTACCGTTTTTGTCCTTTATATAGCTAGTTTCTTCCGAATTAGTTCCCATTAGGTTTTTAATTTTTTTCCAGAATGCTTTTGGGTTTCTGTAATCTGCTTGTGTATCCTGGGTCAGTTTGTTCCATTTTTCATTGTGTTTGTTCTTGCTTATGTCTTTCAGTTCTTCTTTTAGATTCCTGTATAATATTCTGTTGTCATTGCTCCACCCGTGTGTTTTTGTGTATTCATATAGATTGGTGAATCTAGTTTGGATCATTTTCTCTTCATATGTTAATTGTGCATGTGGTAATGTACGGTATGTTGTTTTTGGGATATTGTTTTTCATTGCTGTTGTTACTTCATTGTACCATATATCCAGCGATTTGTCAATCTCAGTTGTGTCTTTATTGTGTAGGAGTGTTGGTTCGTTTTTGCTGAGATCCAATTTAAATTTTTCCCAGTTTGCTCTATTAAGTGAAAATCTTGGGATTGATGGAATTTGTATCGGAGATGTGGATAAAGTTGCTATTATGGGTAGATGATCACTGGTTGTTGTGGGTCCAGCTTTTAGATGTACGTTTAGATGGTGATGCCTATTGGTTAAAACAATGTCAGGTTTCCCAGTGTTACCCGCTGATACGTAAGTTGCGAAGTCGGGCCCAAGGTGTGTTATTGTCCCGTGTTCGATGAGAGCATGTAGAATTTTTCCTCCTGGGTTTCTGATATTGTTTCCTAAGGTTGTGTGTTTAGCATTGAGGTCTCCTATGAAGTATGCTGGATTGTTTTGCCTCATTAGTTCTAAGATATCCCCTGTAGGGAATATTGGCCCTCTGAATGTTAAATATGACGTTCCGATTGATATTGGGCCTCTGGTTGTATTTACTTCGGCTGCAAGAAAGTTGCTATGAAAGTTGTCAATGATTTTGTATTGTATGTTGCGTTTTATAGCTATTGCTATGCCGTCGTGTGGTTCGTCGTGTATATTCATTTGATGTACATGGTAGTTAAAGATCTTGATTTTGTCACCTTTTTTTCGACCATGTGCGTTGATAAGGATGATGTCTGGGTCTATTGTGCTGTATATGTTGGTGAGTTCTGATTTCCTCGTCAGATTCCAGGCAAGGACGTTGTGCTGAATTATCTTTAATAATTTATTTTGTGTAATCGTGGATCCCGAGAACTTGGTGTAGGGTGTTTGCTGGCTCGTGCATCTCCTGGTGAGTGTCTACTCCTTTCCTCCTTCAATCCCGTTCTGATTTTCTTAAATTTAGTTACATCTACTCTTTCGATTCTATTGTATTTGGTGTTTATAAGTCCTGCAGTTATCAATTGGTCTATATAGGTTTCTTCTACCCTATCGTCTTCGTAGGTGAATTTTCCTGTGCCTTTCTTGATTTCCTGCAGAAGTCTGTCATTTGTTATTGTAGGTGGTGTGTTGACTGAGTAGAAGCGGATGCCGATGTCATTGCCTAGGTCTGCTGGCTGCACATCGCTTGGTGATGATGGGGGGGGCACGATGGCCAGAGTGGAATTCTTTTCTTAATTTCGCTTTGGTTGGATCAGCTTCTGCAGGTTGTGGTTTCTCTGTTTGCCGAGTCGTGGAAGCTGATGATTTGCGGTGTGGTGTGACTGCTTGGGTGATAGGGTCTATTTCCATGACGGTTTCTTCTGTGCCTAGTTTGGTTATGTGCTCCTGTGGTTTCGTTTCTCCCAGGCTACTCTCGGTGACGATTTTAAATATTTCTGTTGAGGGAGCGTCGTCTGGAAATTTTATCTCTGGCAGATTGTTTGCAGCAAACATTTCCCTAATCGTTTTTCCGAATGTTCCTGGTTTTGCAATGTTGTTAATGTGTGCATGCATGATACTGGTTAGGATCGTGAAAGGTAATCCTTCACTCAGATTGAGGTATGTCGGCTGCATGAGGGAATTTTCTTTAGTTTTCCTCAGGACTTTGGAAGTGGTATCTTGTAGCTTTGCAATTGCTGCGTATGTTTTGTTGGGGTCTGTTTCAATCTTCTTATTTGTCCTTTCTTTTTCTCTCAGGTTTCTGATTATTTCTTTCCTTATGGGACAACGCGCTGCTAGTGTTCGGTGGTCCCCATTACAGTTCAGACATTTGGGGTTATCTTTGTTGCTGCATTCTCTGAATGTATGGCCCTCTGTTGCACATTCGGAGCAGAACTTCTTATCTTTTAGTGGGCAATTTACGGCTAGATTATATTTGTAACAGTTCCAACAGGGGGTTATTGGAAAAAATTCCTCCTGCTCAATTTGATGTTTTGTCAGATGGTAGTGGGAAATACAGAGGCCATTCTCTAGGGCTTTTTGTGCCATGGAGATCTCTCCAAACCTGACCATCATGGTAGGAGCACCAGGCATTAGCACAATCTCCTCAACTCTGGCCCATGTGTTCTTCTCTTCTGTGTTATTGGCAATATTACTTGGTGTTTGTTTCAGTATGTTCTTATCTACCCTTTTAATTACTATGGATTTTTTGGCTCGTAGTTGTGGTGGTATTACTATTTCGAATCCTTGTTCTTTTAATTTCTTTGTTGATTCGTCAGAGAGCATGTTGTCTACATCTTTTTCTTCAAGGCACAGGAATATGTAGGAGTCCTTTGTTTCTATCAATGCGGTGAATTTGATGTTTAGCTGGGCACACAGTAGTATACCCAGTTCCTCCTTGCGTTTTTCTGATACCCCCCCCCCCCCCAAAAGGGAGCGTATCCGTATCCTGTTTCCGGTTGTCCTAGTCATTTGCATTTGGTCGTTCTCCGCGGCATCAGTCTTGTTATGGTTTTTACAGTCGCCCTACCTATTCCAGGCGAGCAACCTAAACACAGGACTTACAGCACTCCCTGCCGCCACTTGCTGGTCGAGTGGTCGTAGAGTGGTTCCTGTGTCACTCACCCAGGATCCCCGTTAGGGGAACCTATATCCTTATTGTTGAAATTGCTCACTTATAGGCGTGAACTTGAAGTGTGCCTATTCGGGGAAGGTGGAGGATTAAGGATTGCGACCCCCTTCCCAGGTGGACCCGCACGATCACGGTTTCCCAGGAAAGCTCGGCGGAGGGGTGGGTTCTGCTCCTACCCCCTTTCGTGTTCACAAACCCCTACAGTGGAGGTGAACAGTTACAGGGGGGACCCAAGGACGAATACACCTCTAGGGTGCAGGTCCCCAGGCCAGAGCGAAAAAAGAAGGAAGATCAAGGTAAAACAGCCAGAGGTGCAAGTGACACCAGTGGGATCGCGGCCCAAATCCGCTACAGAAAGCCGTTACAGATCACCCAATCAGGGCCGCCTCTGATCAGGAGTCACCCCTGATCAGTAGGAAGGCACAGAAAGGGCGTTGTCTGTAACGAGCTTCCCGGTTGTGTGAAGTGATGGTAGTGAGGTGGTCGATTTCGTTCGGGTCGTCAACGGTTGAAAGACAGGCTGGCAGGCTTTAGCAGTGAAGGGTCAGAAGAGAGGTCCGTTCACGGCGAAGGCTGGCTGGCGAATGATTGAAAGATTGTTTGTATGTGGAAGGCCACGTGCTATATGTACTAATGAGATATATATGTGTAGCCTAGTGATTCCTAGTTGGATTCGGGAAAATGTTACTCCGATCATATAGTTGGCATGGGTAGCCCCCATTGGAAATTCACGGCACTTAAGCACGATCAGGATGTGTGTGCAATATAACAAAGCTTCGGATTACTTTTTTTTTGTCCTTGTGGCGCAGTGGTAGCGAACCCTGTTTACACTCAGAGGTCCAGGGTTCGATTCCCGACAAATTCTACAACCCGTTTAATAAGAAAATTACCTTAAAGGTTCAATCCGATGAAGGAATTTTATACAAAATATTGTGGGGTTCAGGTGGTTTGGTTCACACAGGATGGAATGGAGAAAGGAAACTCACGATGTGCTCTCTATATACATGTTGCATTGGATGTACAATGCAGATTGGTGCTGGGAAGGCAGCATGGTTACAAGCGTGATGTAGAGAGAGCTGGTTGGTGAGGACGCTCAGAGGAGGACCAGCTTGTGGGTCGCCATGCTCGCCGGTGGGAGAGAGGACCGCCAGGCAGGCGGAGGAGCGAGGCCCGCCGGGCAGCGGCGGAGGAGGAGGTGTTGCTGGCTGTGGCTGTTGGTAGAGAGAGAGCGAGAGACAGATCACCACGAGGTCATGTCTTAAATAGCGGGGGTAGGCGTGGCTTAGCAGTTGACCCCCGCTCCGTGGTGTTTGGTGGCGCTGGTTGACCTAGACCACGAGGCATACACTGGGGAATTGGTGGGGTCGGCTAGGCAGCGACAAACAGCGTTTGTAGGGGAGAATTCCACTACAATATATTACAACAAACGAAATCAGTAAACTTAAGTAATAATAAACGAACAATAAATCTTAACTATCACACTATAATACATAATTACTAAATCTTAAACACCACCATATAAAATATAATAACTCTGGAGCAATAAGAGTACACTAACACTCAATACTTATGGTTTAGGAGACAGGAGACCAGACGTCGACTTCACAGCCTATACTCAGTAACTGACTCAGGAGCACACCAGATTTTCCACCTCTCGACCAGGACCAATCACAGGGCGCTACATACTATGGTACTAAGACTGGCCAGTTATACCCCAGACCGACTGATGGCCAACGCCATCTTGTGACCATAGTCTTCCCTACACAAACTGGGAAGTAGTTCATAACACCTCCCCCAAAAAAGAAAGTCACCAGGCTTTAAATCGATAGTTAATAAAACATTACCAATCACCTAAATGACATATTGGTTGTTAATATTACTTAAATTATATATTTTTATTAACGATTTCCTTAGTTCACTTTAGTTTTATAATTTTCTTGGGACATTAATGATAATACCGAATTGGCAATGCACTGCTAACTAATAAGAGCATATATTGCACCTGCATAATTAATTAATTATCAGTATCAATATTATCAGTCTAATATTCCTATCGAGTGTCACTAGTTTCCCGAGCTCTGTGCGTGGTGTCGAGATGGAAGTCGTGGAAATATTTGTCAAACTATAGGTTAACCTGTTCAACCGTTTGTGTAGGTGTGTGTAACTATCGCTGTGAGCTGTTTTCCAGAAAGGCAACTTAATCTCACCTCCCGTTCGAGCAGGGCGTCTTCGTTCTTATGGTTCATAGCTGTACATTATGATCATGGCATGATTTACACATTATGTGACTGTAATCTTTTTCTACTGGACCTGTACACTCTGTATATATTTTTATAAAATAAATTAATGCTATAACCTGCATAGGGTCGAACAAGGTAGCACTCCAATAAGCTACTGATGATGACTGGTAATGAGAGAGGCACAGGTTGGTAGTAACAGAGGATACATATTGATTGTCAGGATAGTTATTGTCATCTTTTATTGACTATCTGTGTAAGGTAAATTGCGTCTGTCCGTTTCATTCAATTTAAGGA
The DNA here is from genome assembly GCA_958450375.1 of Homarus gammarus. Classification (NCBI taxonomy): domain Eukaryota; kingdom Metazoa; phylum Arthropoda; class Malacostraca; order Decapoda; family Nephropidae; genus Homarus; species Homarus gammarus. The sequence goes on from CAUDMG010000523.1 coordinate 2,041,348, forward strand.
GTCGAAGCATATTTTCAGAGTGTCATGGGTGTCGAATGAGTTCGACAGATATTTAATTTCAAGGGAGTTTACATGGGGACTGTATGAGTGAGTATTCGAACCTTTAACGAGCTTGTGTGTGTGTGTGGGAGTTGTGTGGGTGTGTTAAGAGACTGGTAAGAGAGCTTCTGTCTGGGATGCCACCTCCTCCAACCAGCACTCACTCCACACTTCTCATGGTGGACGGACGGTTTCCTTCTCCCCCCTTACACTGTTTTGTAAGTATAGTATTTGATGTGGTTTCTAGTTAGGAATTTGTTACTTGGCATAATTGCCTGTGATTTACGTGTTTGTTCAATTCATTGTTGCGTGAAGACGAATTTGTTTTAAATCTACCGTTGGGTGGTAGTAGCCAGTTCACCGGTGTCCACTGAGCTCCAGATTCATGAATCCTGCCACTTCTATTGAGGAAGGAGTTATTTAGCAGAGGTCTCCGCCATTGTGCTATAGGGCAAGAATTCCCCAATTCCAGTGAGAAATGGTGAATGCAAGACCCACCAGGAGAGGTTCCGGTTTGCTGTTTGGCCGATAGACTTGGCCCTGTTTTGCTTCTCCGAACTGGTACAATCTATTGGGATAACCTTCCTGCTCGTCAGGCAACTAGAAGTCCTTGTCTGTGCGACTCTGCCCTCTGCAAGTGATTCTCCAGAACATTTCCTATAAGATTATACTACCTATGTCTGGTGCTTGAAGTAACTGGTACCTGGTGTTTGATACCAGCTTTGTTATTCTAAATTTATGTGTGTATGGATGTATGGGTGAGGCGTGACTGGGTTGGTTATGGGTTACGCAATAATTATTTATGGCTGTTTTGATTATATAAACAGAATTCTCCTTGTATTTCCTTTTGACTTAGAAGAGAGAATCCTGAGTCAGTATTAAGGTATAAAATATATAGTGGCTAAAGAACTTTAGACTCCCTACCTCTGAACTTCGATTGCCTGGAGGTTGTAGAAACTACTGCCATCTGGTCTTCTCGGAAAACCTCCCTTACACTGACAGTGACAGAGGACACAGGCTGGTAGTGACAGAGGACACAGGCTGGTAGTGACAGAGGACACAGACTGGTAGTAATAGAGAACACAGACTGGTAGTGACAGAGGACACAGGCTGGTAGTGACAGAGGACACAAACTGGTAGTGACAGAGGACACAGGCTGGTAGTGACAGAGGACACAGACTGGTAGTGACAGAGGACACAGGCTGGTAGTAATAGAGAATACAGACTGGTAGAGACAGAGGACACAGGCTGGTAGTGACAGAGGACACAGGCTGGTAGTGACAGAGGACACAGGCTGGTAGTAATAGAGAACACAGACTGGTAGTGACAGAGGACACAGACTGGTAGTGACAGGGGACACAGGCTGGTAGTGACAGAGGACACAGGGTGGTAGTGACAGAGGACACAGGCTGGTAGTGACAGAGGACACAGGCTGGTAGTGACAGAGGACACAGGCTGGTAGTAATAGAGAACACAGGCTGGTAGTGACAGAGGACACAGGCTGGTAGTGACAGAGGACACAGGCTGATAGTGACAGAGGACACAGGCTGGTAGTGACAGAGGACACAGACTGGTAGTAACAGAGGACACAGACTGGTAGTGACAGAGGACACAGGCTGGTAATGACAGAGGACACAGGCTGGTAGTGACAGAGGACACAGGCTGGTAGTGACAGAGGACACAGGTTGGTAGTGACAGAGGACACAGGCTGGTAGTGACAGAGGACACAGACTGGTAGTGACAGAGGACACAGATGTGGTAGTAACAGAGGACACAGACTGGTAGTGACAGAGGACACAGACTGGTAGTGACAGAGGACACAGACTGATAGTGACAGAGGACACAGGCTGGTAGTGACAGAGGACACAGACTGGTAGTGACAGAGGACACAGATGTGGTAGTAACAGAGGACACAGATGTGGTAGTAACAGAGGACACAGACTGGTAGTGACAGAGGACACAGACTGGTAGTGACAGAGGACACAGGCTGGTAGTGACAGAGGACACAGACTGGTAGTGAAAGAGGACACAGATGTGGTAGTGACAGAGGACACAGACTGGTAGTGACAGGGGACACAGGCTGGTAGTGACAGAGGACACAGGGTGGTAGTGACAGAGGACACAGGCTGGTAGTGACAGAGGACACAGGCTGGTAGTGACAGAGGACACAGACTGGTAGTGAAAGAGGACACAGATGTGGTAGTGACAGGGGACACAGGCTGGTAGTGACAGAGGACACAGGCTGGTAGTGACAGACGACACAGGCTGGTAGTAACAGAGGACACATGCTGGTAGTAACAGAGGACACAGGCTGGTAGTGACAGGGGACACAGGCTGGTAGTGACAGAGGACACAGGGTGGTAGTGACAGAGGACACAGGCTGGTAGTGACAGAGGACACAGGCTGGTAGTGACAGAGGACACAGACTGGTAGTGAAAGAGGACACAGATGTGGTAGTGACAGGGGACACAGGCTGGTAGTGACAGAGGACACAGGCTGGTAGTGACAGAGGACACAGGCTGGTAGTAACAGAGGACACATGCTGGTAGTGACAGAGGACATAGGCTGGTAGTGACAGGACACAGGCTGGTAGTGACAGAGGACACAGGCTGGTAGTGACAGAGGACACAGGCTGGTAGTGACAGAGGACACAGTCTGGTAGTGACAGAGGACACAGACTTGTAGTGACAGAGGACACAGACTGGTAGTGACAGAGGACACAGGCTGGTAGTGACAGAGGACACAGTCTGATAGTGACAGAGAACACAGACTGGTATTGACAGAGGACACAGACTGGTAGTGACAGAGGACACAGGCTGGTAGTGACAGAGGACACAGTCTGGTAGTGACAGAGGACACAGTCTGGTAGTGACAGAGGACACAGTCTGGTAGTGACAGAGGACACAGTCTGGTAGTGACAGAGGACACAGGCTGGTAGTGACAGAGGACACAGACTGGTAGTAACAGAGGACACAGACTTGTAGAGACAGAGGACACAGACTTGTAGTGACAGAGGACTCAGACTGGTAGTGACAGAGGACACAGACTTGTAGTGACAGAGGACACAGACTTGTAGTGACAGAGGACACAGACTGGTAGTGACAGAGGACACAGGCTGGTAGTGACAGAGGACACAGGCTGGTAGTGACAGAGGACACAGACTGGTAGTGACAGAGGACACAGGCTGGTAGTGACAGAGGACACAGGCTGGTAGTGACAGAGGACACAGGCTGGTAGTGACAGAGGACACAGTCTGGTAGTGACAGAGGACACAGGCTGGTAGTGACAGAGGACACAGGCTGGTAGTGACAGAGGACACAGGCTGGTAGTGACAGAGGACACAGTCTGGTAGTGACAGAGGACACAGACTTGTAGTGACAGAGGACACAGACTTGTAGTGACAGAGGACACAGGCTGGTAGTGACAGAGGACACAGACTGGTAGTGACAGAGGACACAGGCTGGTAGTGACAGAGGACACAGTCTGGTAGTGACAGAGGACACAGACTGGTATTGACAGAGGACACAGACTGGTAGTGACAGAGGACACAGGCTGGTATTAACAGAGGACACAGGCTGGTAGTGACAGAGGACACAGACTGGTAGTGACAGAGGACACAGGCTGGTAGTGACAGAGGACACCGGCTGGTAGTGACAGAGGACACAGTCTTGTAGTGACAGAGGACACAGTCTTGTAGTGACAGAGGACACAGACTGGTAGTGACAGAGGACACAGACTGGTAGTGACAGAGGACACAGACTTGTAGTGACAGAGGACTCAGACTGGTAGTGACAGAGGACTCAGACTGGTAGTGACAGAGGACACAGACTTGTAGTGACAGAGGACACAGACTGGTAGTGACAGAGGACACAGTCTGGTAGTGACAGAGGACACAGTCTGGTAGTGACAGAGGACACAGTCTGGTAGTGACAGAGGACACAGGCTGGTAGTGACAGAGGACACAGACTGGTAGTGACAGAGGACACAGGCTGGTAGTGACAGAGGACACAGTCTGGTAGTGACAGAGGACACAGACTTGTAGTGACAGAGGACACAGACTTGTAGTGACAGAGGACACAGGCTGGTAGTGACAGAGGACACAGACTGGTAGTGACAGAGGACACAGGCTGGTAGTGACAGAGGACACAGTCTGGTAGTGACAGAGGACACAGACTGGTATTGACAGAGGACACAGACTGGTAGTGACAGAGGACACAGGCTGGTATTAACAGAGGACACAGGCTGGTAGTGACAGAGGACACAGGCTGGTAGTGACAGAGGACACCGGCTGGTAGTGACAGAGGACACAATCTTGTAGTGACAGAGGACACAGACTGGTAGTGACAGAGGACACAGACTGGTAGTAACAGAGGACACAGACTTGTAGTGACAGAGGACTCAGACTGGTAGTGACAGAGGACTCAGACTGGTAGTGACAGAGGACACAGACTTGTAGTGACAGAGGACACAGACTGGTAGTGACAGAGGACACAGGCTGGTAGTGACAGAGGACACAGACTGGTAGTGACAGAGGACACAGGCTGGTAGTGACAGAGGACACAGTCTGGTAGTGACAGAGGTCACAGACTGGTAGTGACAGAGGACACAGGCTGGTAGTGACAGAGGACACAGACTGGTAGTGATAGAGGACACAGGCTGGTAGTGACAGAGGACACAGTCTGGTAGTGACAAAGGACACAGACTGGTAGTGACAGAGGACACAGGCTGGTAGTGACAGAGGACACAGACTGGTAGTGACAGAGGACACAGGCTGGTAGTGACAGAGGACACAGTCTGGTAGTGACAGAGGACACAGACTGGTATTGACAGAGGACACAGACTGGTAGTGACAGAGGACACAGGCTGGTATTAACAGAGGACACAGGCTGGTAGTGACAGAGGACACAGTCTGGTAGTGACAGAGGACACAGACTTGTAGTGACAGAGGACACAGACTGGTAGTGACAGAGGACACAGGCTGGTAGTGACAGAGGACACAGTCTGGTAGTGACAGAGGACACAGTCTGGTAGTGACAGAGGACACAGACTTGTAGTGACAGAGGACACAGACTGGTAGTGACAGAGGACACAGGCTGGTAGTGACAGAGGACACAGACTGGTAGTGACAGAGGACACAGACTGGTAGTAACAGAGGACACAGACTTGTAGTGACAGAGGACACAGGCTGGTAGTGACAGAGGACACAGACTGGTAGTGGCAGAGGACACAGGCTGGTAGTGACAGAGGACACAGACTGGTAGTGACAGAGGACACAGGCTGGTAGTGACAGAGGACACAGGCTGGTAGTGACAGAGGACACAGGCTGGTAGTGACAGAGGACACAGGCTGGTAGTGACAGAGGACACAGGCTGGTAGTGACAGAGGACACATGCTGGTAGTAACAGAGGACACAGGCTGGTAGTGACAGAGGACATAGGCTGGTAGTGACAGGACACAGGCTGGTAGTGAAAGAGGACACAGGCTGGTATTAACAGAGGACACAGGCTGGTAGTGTCAGAGGACACAGGCTGGTAGTGACAGAGGACACAGTCTGGTAGTGACAGACGACACAGACTGGTAGTGACAGAGGACACAGACTGGTAGTGACAGAGGACACAGGCTGGTAGTGACAGAGGACACAGGCTGGTAGTGACAGAGGACACAGGCTGGTAGTGACAGAGGACACAGACTGGTAGTGACAGAGGACACAGGCTGGTATTGACAGAGTACACAGGCTGGTATTAACAGAGGACACAGGCTGGTATTAACAGACGACACAGGCTGGTAGTGACAGAGGACACAGGCTGGTAGTGACAGAGGACACAGGCTGGTAGAGACAGAGGACACAGGCTGGTAGTGACAGAGGACACAGGCTGGTAGTGACAGAGGACACAGACTGGTAGTGACAGAGCACACAGGCTGGTAGTGACAGAGGACACAGGCTGGTAGTGATAGAGGACACAGACTGGTAGTGACAGAGGACACAGGCTGGTAGTGACAGAGGACACAGACTGGTAGTGACAGAGGACACAAACTGGTAGTGACAGAGGACACAGACTGGTAGTGACAGAAGACACAGGCTGGTAGTAACAGAAGACACAGGCTGGTAGTAACAGAAGGCACAGGCTGGTAGTAACAGAAGGCACAGGCTGGTAGTAACAGAAGACACAGGCTGGTAGTAACAGAGGACACAGGTTGACCACTATGATGGAACTACATGTATATTGTGAAACCAAAGGAAAAGAAAGTGAATTGGGTGCACATAGATTGTAGAAATCTGCAAAGGAACAATATTTTTTATAAGATATCCTTGAATAAGGAACAGCATATGAAGAATTTTATTGTTCATTTTAAAAGAATTCCACGTTTGTTTAGGAACATCCGCCAGCCTCTACTTGCCCCATCGTCGCTTATATCCTTCAAATTCTCCTAACCATCATTAAAGGTAAGCCTTTAACATAGCTAATCCAAATAATTTATATGTAAGAATGTATGGAAATCAAATTAAGCTAAAAAAAAAAAAAGATGTAAACGGCCTAATTTGAGAGTGGTAACAGCTGTTCCATCCGGGATGGTAAATGACGTCCCTTTCAGAAATAATATCCACCCAATTTTCGTAATTTACGCAAATAATAATCGTCCAACATTACCAAAATCGATATTGCATTAGTATAAATATTTAATAGCCTAAATTTAATATTTTAACAAGTCCAAATATGTCAGGTGACCTGTACCAGGGTAGTTCCCAGGCCCTAACACATTTGGCAGTTTTTCTTATGTAATTTTTTCATGTTTTTGTTTTCATTATAGATGGCAAATCATGTTTTATGGCAATGTTGATATACAGTACTGTATATACAACCATTCTATATTTTGTCTACAAGTATAGTAGAATCAAGTCTGAATACATTGGCATTGTATGTCTATGATTCCAAGAAAAATGAATAATGTCTTCCAAAATAAAAGAACTTGATGTCTTATTATCTTTTCGGTCATCCAGGCAATTTTAGGATTTTAAATTGACTGAATTTTTCCAGTTACGTTAAGGTAGTTAGGTTAGGTTAACATTTTGAAAATTAAAATTTAAAGGGCTATATTTTTTTCATGAATTTTTAAAAAAAAATAAAATAAAATCAGTTTTGGAATCACCATAAAAATCTACATTAGATATTTTTTTTATTTTTTTAGTGTGTGTTGCATATCAAACCGAAAAAAATCCGAGTTTCCATCGGAAATTTATTTTTTTGGATTATTTTAACAGACAAAATTACCCACAATTTGTAGGTGTTGGAAACTTATTAATATTAACCCTCGTAAATAAAGATGTTTCAGAATTCGCAAAATTAACTAACACCATATTAATGACTACTATTTTCACTTACTGGTGGAGATACAGCAGACTATTCACCTTTCTCAGAAACTGAAGAAATAATTCTTCGTATCATGGTAAATGTGGAATTTTTCCGGTTACTGGGGAGATTCTGGAATTTGCTACCTAACCTAGGAATTGGTTCCCAGACTCGGAACAGAAAAATTGGGAAACTTTCCATAAAATCCACAAATTATAAATAATTTTATCCTTGAATTTTCCTCATAGACCAGAAAAATTGCAGTTTCTGTAATTTTCAGAAAATATGCCTCAGAGAAATCATAACATATGCCTTAATTAATATTTTTATTTTATTTTACAATTTACATATATACATGGATATGATGTATTAATATATTTCTGAATTTTTTTGATGATTTTTCCTTTAAAATACTGTACTCTTGATCATCCATATATTATATCATATCCTGCTTTTAATAAAGGCTATAATCTGACATTAGCATTATCATTGTATTCATATCCTTATTATTACTACACTTTATATCAAACATTAAAAAATGCAGAAATAATTTGCAATTAGCATTGCAGACTATAATAAGGATATTTTTGAACCATTTAATTATAATCTTGTTCTATGTTTAACATTTTTTGTCCCTGATTTGTTGGTAGATTTCATGAATTTACCTACTGTATATGGGTTCCATGACATTTGCTCACAAGGATGAACCTAATCTAACCTAACCTAACTTGTCTTCCTTTCCATTATTGTTGAGTACACTGTATATACCTTGTGAACAAATGTCTGCACACTTCTTATATTAAACCTCTTTGGTGAGGATCCATATACAGTATTTACAAGTAATGTTTTTCCAAATAAAAAACCATTTAAACAGCGGTTTCTTTTCTCCAACTGCTGGTTTAGTTCATGTCTTGCTATAATCAGGTGGAGACGAGTAGGAAACATTATCTCAAGGTTTCATATCTTGTAGATAACTGGTCTTTATACTTGTATAATATGAAAGTAAAAATTTTTGGTACAAAGATAATTTCCTGTTTGACAGAAAACTAACAGTAATGGTGATATTTTGTCAAGATTTTATCCCAATTCATCTGTACAGTGAGTTCATCACTGTCAGAGCAAAATTATAATACCTTGTAGGGGTATCGAGATATTAAAGTTGTCTAGCACTCAGGATGGAAGGAAACTCTAATGTGGTTTTCTTGTATAATATATAAGTTATATGATAGACAGTCTGGTGCTGGAGGTGCTGTGTGGTGAGGGGCTGCTTGGTAGAGACGTGCGGTGAGTAGCTTGTCGAAGGAGGTATGTGTGCAGGAGCTCCGTTAAAGAAGATGTTGCCTGTTCAGGAAGATCGGTCAGAGTGAGAGTTGGTTGGTGAGGAAGCTCAGAGAAGGACATGCTCGCTGGCGGGAGCGAGGACCGCCAGGCAGGCGGAGGAGAGGCGAGGGTCGCCAGGCAGCGGCAGAGGAGGAGGTGTTGCTTGTTCAAGAAGATTGGTCAGACTGCATCTCAATGGAGAGACAGAGCTTATATACACCCAGCAGCGGCTATGAGTCATGGTGGAAAAACCCGAGAAGTAGCCGGTGACTAGTTCCGTTGCTAGGATACGGCGGGCAATGGAATGCGGATAGCTTGGTTGCTAGGGAAGGCGGTAACAGGTGGTGCGTGGCAGCTTGTAGGGGAGACGTCCACTACAACCTAATACTGTACTTTGTTATATTCTACTGACTTAATCCACAGACCAGGCCATAGTTCTCTTCATTTATACTCACCTAACCTCAAGTTCGTGACAAACTTAATACTTTGTTAGATTTAATAAAGCCAAAGAAGAAAGGACGTCTCCCCTACAACTGCGTAGCTGCAGGCCACCTGCGACGTCTTCCCTAGCAACCAAACTAGCGGCCCAGGGGGGGGCGTCACCAGATGCCACAGTATCCTAGCACCGGAGTCAAAAGACCGGCGGCTTCCCACGGTTGACTCACGGGTGACTCACGGCTGCTGTGTATATAAGCTCTGTCTCTCCATTGAGATTCATTCTGGCCTCTCTTCTTGAACACGCAACACCTCCTCCTCCGCCGCTGCCTGGCGGCCCTCGCTTCTCCTCCGCCTGCCTGGCGGTCCTCGCTCCCGCCGGCGAGCATGGTGGCCCACCAGCTGTCCTTCTCTGAGCGTCCTCACCAACCAGCTCTCTTATTCTGCTCTCGGTTCCTGAACACGCAACACCTCCTCCAAGCAAGCTCCTCGCTGTCCCGTTCTCATTCAACCTGGAGGCCAGCAACAGGCAACATCTTCTCTAACGAAGCTCCTGCACATCTACCTCCTTCAACACGCTACTCACCGAACGTGTCTACTGAGCAGCTCCTCACCACACGGTACCTCCAGCACCAGACTGTCTACCATATAACTTATATTATATAAGAAAACCACCTTAGAGTTTCCATCCATCCTGAGTGCTAGACAACATTTATACCACGAAACCCTACAACACTCTATTCCAACATTCTTATGGTTGCTACATGCTTTATTTACCTATATTCACTGTAAGTGATCGTATTTCATACCCAGAATTGGCTTATAATCCAAGAAAATAGGAAAATAAGGTGCACCTTAGCTTGGGATGCAAGTTTTTCATGCTCGAAATCGTGTAGGAAGAGCAAACGTTTCGTGCCATTAATAACGTTTTGAGGGTGCAAGCATCCCAACCTCCTAGTCTTCCGCCAGTTGGTACACCTGACTACACCACGATGACGTAGTAACAACAAACGACCATCGGGGACCACCATGGCCCTTCTTGAATAATCACTAAACTTTTCTTCCATTGTATTACGACCGCCAGGATACCACAGCATCGTGTACACGACGGCAGTTCTTGCATTTGGCCCCCAGCCCCAGCCTTCCACCCCTCCCCTCTATCTCACGTAAAGAATATAACTGGGGTTCAGTTGGAGATGTAAAAATACACAAAATGCAAGATATTACATGTAAAATCGGCTCAGAATGAGCACTTACCCAGGGGAGAAATGTTGAGAAACTTTATCGGCCTGTATCTCAAAACGAACTTTTCCAACACTCAGATTGGAATTTCTCTGCCAATTTTTAACTGATTTCAATGAAACAAACACCCAGCACAGGAAGAACCCTTCCTCAACATAACTCCAGAGTCCATTTTTTTCTATCTTGTAAGATTAATTTTTGGTTGAATATTTAATATTGATATTTTGACAAAAATTTTAAACCAAACTTTAAAAATTTTTATTCATAAAATTAAAGAGAAAAACAAACATATCCCTCTGGAATAGTCAATGACAATACTAAATCTCTTGGTACTATCAATTTCAAGGCAAAATAGAAAGAAGTAATGAAGAAATTATACCTTGAAATTTTAGACAAATATGAGAAAATGTGTAAAGGGTTGAAAATTTTGAAAGGGTAGAAGAGGGTTATGGGGCTAGAATTTATGTACAGTCTTGTTCAAAATTCTCGAACACTACCGGAGACAGTTGGCAACTTAAGGCCTTTTGTTTACTATAGTACGGAGTATAATATAATACGAAACAACAAAGCCCAACCATTAATTAAGCAACAGGGAACTAAGTAACCAATCACTGATCATTTTTACATTTATTCATAAATTTTACTACGTACTATAGTAAACAAACGGCCTCGAGTTGCCAGTTGTCTCCAGCAGTGTTCGAAGAATCTTGAACGAGACTGTACATGTGATCCTTGATTGATGAACATAAGAACATAAGAATGGAGGAAACTGCAGCGGGCCTATTGGCCTATACTGGGCAGCTCCGTTTACACCCAACCCCTATTGCTCATATATCCACCCAACCTTACAATATGTTTGAAGCTATCCAGCGTATTCTAGTTTATGATAAAGTTTGGTAACTTGTTCTATTCATCCACTACTCTATTTCCAAACCAATATTTACCTATTTCGCGCCTAAATATAAATTTGTCTTATTTAAAACTATTGCCACGAGTTCGCTCCTGGTTGGATAGTTTGAGTACCTTTGTAATGTCCCCTTTGTTTAGCCACGCCTTCCATTTATACACCTCTATCATATCACCCCTCACTCTACATCTCTCGAGGGAGTGCAATTTCAGATGCTTTAACCTGTCTCTGTACTCAAGGTTCCTAATGCCCGGGATTAGTCTTGTCATTCTCCTCTGAATTCCTTCTAGGAATTCTATATCCATTCTGTCATACGGTGACCAGAATTGAACTGCGTAATCCAAGTGAGGTCTCACAAGCGCAATATATAGTTTTAGGATGATCTCTCTAGTCTTGTAAATATCACTCCTTTGTATGAACCCAAGTACTTTATTAGCCTTGTTTCGAGCAAATACACATTGTTTACTTAGCTTAAAATTCCTACTTATCATTACTCCTAAATCTTTCTCACATTCGGATATCTCTATAACATCGTTGTTCATCTGATATCTGGTTTCTCTATTTACATCTCCTAGACTAAGTACTTTACATTTGTCCACAAGGAATTTCATCTGCCATTTTTGTGACCATTCGAAAAATTGGTCCTCGTCAGATTTAATTACACGTCCTATTTTAGGGTCATCAGCAAATTTACTTATGTTGCTGTCTACGCCGATATCTATGTCGTTTATGTATATAATAAATAATAATGGTCCAAGTACTGAACCTTGGGGTACTCCAATCGGATTTAGTGCCGCTAATGTTCACTCGCCGTTTCCTGTCCTGTAACCACGCACTAATTCATTTAAGAATATCTCCTCCAATGCCATGAGCCTCCACTTTTCTTATTAGTCTTTCGTGGGGGACTCTGTCAAAGGCTTTGCTAAAGTCAAGATATACCACATCATAGTCGTGCCCTTCGTCCGCTGATTCGAAAACAGCTGAAAAGAATGTTAATAGATTAGTCAGACATGGACACCCACTTGTGAAGCCATGTTGGGAATCATTGATCAACTTATGCTTCTCCAGGTGATTTCGAATAGAGTTTGAAATTAGTGCTTCTAGTAATTTGCCTACAATTGATGTAAAGCTAATTGAACGGTAGTTAGATGATAGTTAGTCTTAGTTAGAGGATCTCCCTTCTTGAAAATCGGTATTACATTCGCTATCCTCCAGGATTCTGGTACTTCACCCATTTTTAAGGACATGTTAAACAAATTTGCTGAGGGCATACTAAGCTCTTCCTTTCATTCCTTTAATACTCTGTCAAATGACAGGAATATCATAACAATCGACCAAAATTAAAAGCACCTACACCAAAAACCGGACTCTCCTCTTAATCCCAGAATGTCCCACTGCGATTATTTTTTTTTCTTACAATCATTTCCATATTTACTTGCCTCATTTAATGTTCTCACATTCCATGTTCCATTTAATATCATTAATCGCCTAGTCTGGCGAAGTCATATTGACGGTGTTTGTAGCCAACTGAACATCTATACAATACAAAATGTTTCCACTGAACCATTAAGCTGACGGAGGCCAGCATGTGAACAAATGTTGATATCTATAGAGTTATCAGAATCGGAGTCCTATATTCATTCTGAAACACCTCACACAGATTGGCGAACTCTTACTGTAACGTGATAGCTAATATGGTAAGGGGAAAACATCTCAAAAACTGATGAAAAAATGTTTGATTTTAAACAACATAATAGGAACATTTCACGTGACGTCACGGTTTGTTTACTTTTCGAACTATGGGTACCAATAAATCCTGAAATTCAAAATCGTTGACGGAGTTCTCCTGGTAGACCCAAATGAAGAAGGATCCGTATCTTTATAGTTTGGGAAGTTTATGACCGTAGGCTACAAATCAGGGTCGGCAACAGTGTCTCCTTGTTTACTGAAGGATTATTGTACACTCAATTTTCACTCAATATCGTATTCCTTTGAACAGAAGTTTTGTGACTGAGGTAAATTACTGAAGAGGTTAATGTTAGCATTCACCTAGTCTCTGGCTATTGCAAATTATACCAAAGGATATCTCTGCAAATTCTCGTGGCCCACTTAAGTGTATTCGTTTTAACTACAAAGATATATAATTTTGTTAAGTTTTCACCCATTCATGTATTTTTCTATTTTTGTTGATTTGTTTAAAATACATCTTGCCATGTTTCTTTTAGAAGTCCATGGTAACACGACCGGGTTGATGGTCAGAATATAATAAAATAAATATACTCCAGAATCCTGGAGGATAGCGAATGTAATACGAAACCTTGGAGAATTTATAAAAACATCCTGAGAACGTTTAGAGTGGAGAACTATGGCCGCCAACCCTCAGATATGAGGACGGTACAGTACTTTCATTGGTTGATTCATTAATTAACTATTATTCCAACCTGTCCCAATGCAAGCACTAGTAATGGGTTTTGTTTTTTAAATGTACTAGTATGTTCCTTTGCACTCATCGTTCACTTTTACGAAGGCGTTCTATACCATGTTGATTTTTACTGTTTTCCTTAACTGAGTTTCGTTTGAAGACATTTATTGTCTAAGAAGGATCAATTATGTAAGAGAATACACATTCTAAATTTCTGACCTTTAAAGGCTGGCAATGTGTAATGTTATAAAATATTATTTTAATTTTGGTTAATTTCGTCCAAACTCTGGGTTTTTTTGTTTTTTTACAGCTCTTGTATTCGACTTTGTAATTTTGTCAATTTGTCTAGAAATACTGTACTGTGACATAATCAGGAAAATAACAATGATTTAAGAGGAAAATTGTGATAAATAAACCTGTTTCATCCCGTGTGACTTGACTCTTCTAGCAGTTAGACCACTAATTATGTCAGGGAAATTGTGAATTCTAACTTTTTCTCTGTGCAGTCTAGCTGTTGAAGGAACATTCCTTTATGTCACTACGAATGTTCATGTAAGTTTCTTTGGTTCCCCGGTTTCTCAAAGCACTTAGACACTGCACATAGGGAATTGAGGGGCAACGGTGATTGTAAGCCGAACAAATGGCACTGTATTACATTTAAATTAAAATTATGAAACATTTGAACGTTATATTTAAATTAATAATTTTATTCTTACAGGTGATTAACATCTCATGAGACAGACTGACGCGATGTCACTGTGGAAAAGACAAGTATTGTGTTGAGGTTATGACGTTACAGGAGAGCTGAGTTACAAAACAACACAACCCCCGTGAAGAACTCACTGTAGCATCACCCGCCTTCATGGTGTTTCAAGGTTAGACTTTTCTTTCTGCTAATACTGAGACGGTTTGATAATGTGTATTAGAGGGGATACTTACAATGTATTTCTCACTAATTTATATTCTGCTCTATTATATGGAAACAGTATACAGGTATATATATATATATATATATATATATATATATATATATATATATATATATATATATATATATATATATATATATATATATATATGTATATATATATCTTGATAAAATCACACTGGAAAAGGGAAACAACGGAGCACCTTAGCTTTCGTCTTTATTCAAGACATCTTCAGAGGCAACTGGATTACATGGACAGAGAGAGGCTTAAATATACAGGGTGACCTTAAAAACATGAGGTCAGGTCATAATGATGTCATCCACTAATCCCCACACCAATACATGGGACCAAGGAACGTTACCGACCATGCCACAAGGACATTAAAAGCAGTTCTAGACTATGTTGTATTTCACACAAAGTCTGTTCATCGAGCTGATGGCGCCGTGAACCTCCCATTGGGAACTGCCCGTGCCGCTTATGTTGATGTCAGTAGCATTTTACCGAATCCAGCTGGTATGAAACACGAGGTACCATATATACTTCATTTTTAGTCCATATAACACGCGGACTTTGAACATATAATCATAGTCTAGAACTGCTTTTAGTGTCCTTGTGGCATGGTCAGTAACGTTCCCTGGTCCCACGCAGTAGGTCGAGGGTTCGAGTCCTGGCTGGTGAGGTTGTTGAATATATATATATATATATATATATATATATATATATATATATATATATATATATATATATATAAATAAATATATATATATATATATATATATATATATATATATATATATAGGAACATAAGAAAATAAGGAGTCTGCAATAGGCCGGTTGGCCTGTGCATGGCAGCTCCTGTCGAGAGTTTCTATCATCCATGAATCTATCTAGCCTCCTTTTGAAACTTTCCAGAGTTCCAGCACTTACTACAAAGTTGCTAAGCTTGTTCCACTCGTCCACCACCCTATTTGTGAACCAGTTTCTTCCTATCTCCCTCCTGCTCGGATATTATAAGAACTTTATCTATATCCCCTTTATTGATTCCTTTCACCCACTTAAATACTTCTATCATATCTCCTCGCACTCTTCGTCTTTCTAGGGAATGCAAGTTAAGTTTCTTTAACCTATCCTGATATGGAAGGTTTCTAAGTCCCGGAATCAATTCAATTCAATTTCAATTGTTTATTCCTTGATAGAGGAAGCGGGATCCTAGTGCTGTCACTAGGTACCCCTGTACAATGACACCAGAATCATCTGGCAAGTGTGAAAAGTATATACAGTATAAATATTATAAAGGGGCTTACTAAAGCCTAAGGAAGGAAGGATGTTCCTTTAACACATAATTAATATTATTTACAAAATATCTGGCCAGTATTGGGAGGATCATCGTGTCTCCGTCAGGGGGTCGTGGAGTGGTGGTCCAGCAGGCGTCACGGAAGCGTTGTGTGTGGGGACATCTTAGGAGGTAGTGAATAAGGGTGCGGCTGTCGGGTCTTCTGCATAACGCACAAGAGCGTTGCTCAGGGGATGTGGGGATACCAATCTCCCAAGCAAAGTCATACCCAATGATGATAAGGGCAGCAATCACGTCCCCCTTCCGCGACCCTTTCCCGTAGACGTACGAGAAGTCAGGAAGTTTACGGAGGACATCGTACCATGTGGGCGGGGAGTCCAGGGGGATGGCTGCTTCCCGAGCTTCTCTCTGTTTGCGGCGGATTTGGGTCCTAATCTGTAAGAGTGTTCGAGGAACAACGTAGTCAGGTGTGGCCTTGTTGCAGCCAGTCTTGGCAAGGTCATCTGCTGCCTCATTCCCCAAGATACCGACATGACTAGGTATCCATAGGAATGTCACAGGACGGCCTTCATCCTGAAGTGTGGATGTTAACCCTCGTATTCGGAGGATGAGGTCCTTATTTTCCCCAGATCCAAATGCGATCCCGTCGAGAGCAGACCTGGAATCGCAGCAGACAAGCAAGGGGCAGAAACCATCTGCTTCTTCCTCAGCGAGAAGGGCAGCAAGGAGGACTATTAGTTCAGCCTGAGTGGAGGATGCCCCGTCAGAAACTCTGAGAGACAGTTTGATAGGCTCAGGGGCATGAGGACGGGAGATGTAGACACCAGCCCCGGCCCTACCTGTAGCGGGGTCAACAGAACCATCAGTGTAGAGGACGACCCTACCTGGGGACCAGTGAGCGATCCTGGAGAGGTGGTATTTGCAGAGAATAACAGGGTTCACCTGGGATTTCGGGAGCGGTCCACCGAGGGCAATCACTTCAGGTTGAAAATCCAGCCAGGGAGAAGGAGACGAACCAACAGCAGGGGTGACAACAATATCAGGCAGTAGGTCGTGTTCCTGAAGGGCTCGGATGAGTGACCCTCGCCACTGTCTTCTCGATGGAGGTCGGTCTCGAACAGCAGTAGTCAAGTTGGTTTGGACATAGTTGCCCCTAGGATCCCGTAGAATGGAAACGGCAGTTTTTAGGTAAAACTCCTGGACACGATCCTGTAAGGGGGAAAGACCAAGTTCGTTATATAGAGAAGTAGAGCGTGTCCACTGAGGAGCCCCAAGGATGATACGAGCAGCTTTCCTCTGGATAACTTCGAGACGGTTGACAGCAGTCCGACTAATGTTGACGAGGGCAGGGGCGGCGTAGTCGACACAGGAACGGACAAAAGACTTGTACATGGTGAGAAGTACAGGGATGCTGGCACCAAGGGAACCCCTGCACATGGTAGAGAGGGGAGCGAGACGCCGAAAACATATGTCTCGAAGATAGCGGACTTCAGGGATCTGACAACGTGTGCGAGTTACATACACACCCAGGTATTTTGTCTTATTAACCCAGTCCAAGGGCGTTCCTGATAAGAAAAGGGGTGGAGGTACAACACGACCGTGCCACATGGCTTTTGTTTTCGCAGTTGAAAGAAGGAAACCAAGTGAATCACACTCTCTGGAGACCAGATCAAGGGCTTCCTGCATGCTGAGGTAGTCAGGGGCTTGGAGGAGGACATCGTCGGCATATCCTGAGTGGACAACTTCTGTCGGCCACGGGAGTGATGCAATGGAGTGCATGAGAGTGTTAAACAAGGTGGGACTCAGGACTCCACCTTGAGGGGTGCCTAGGTTCATTTCTTGAACAGGAGACATAGAGCCTTCAACGCGAACCCGGGCCTGACGTCCAGTGAGGTAAGAGGCGATCCATTGTAGAAGTCTCCCTTTAACCCCTAACCGTGCAAGTTCAGCTAAAATGAGGGCAGGCTGAGCCGTATCAAAGGCTCCCTTGATATCAAGGAAGACGGAGACGCGGGCAGTCTGATTGCAATAAAAGGAAGCACTGGAGTGTGCTGTGCTGCCATGTTGTATGACACCATTGAGGGAGTTGTGGGCCGCCTATGGTGTGAAGAAGGCGACGATGGAGTATCCTCTCCATCATCTCGCAAACACAGGAGGTAAGACTAATGGGTCGATATTTCCCAGGATCTCCCGGCTTAGGGATGGGGATAATAGTGGCATTTTTCCAGTTGGACGGGAGAACCCCATGTTCATAAGACATATTGTAGAGAGCAAGCAAGGGGCCGTTAGGAATATTAGTACAGGCGTTGAGGACGGAGTAGGTTATCTGATCATCCCCAGGAGAGGTGTCTTTTCTAGAGCGACGAGCACTGTCAAGCTCGAACTGTGTGATGGGTTGATCAGTGGGGGCAGGGGAGGTAAGAACAGCACGAACAACAGGCTCAGACGCATCGATGCGAGCCTGCACTGCCTCCTGCATTGGATCTGGAAGTGCCTCAGGGGAGGAAGCTCGTGCCCAGTCCTCCATTAAAGAGCAGGCAAGGGAGGCGGTGTCAGGGTGGGGAGGAGGCCTCCGTCGAGTACCCCGTATAGCATTAATCCGATTCCATACATAAGAGGGTGACGACTGGAACGATAGAGACCCCGTGAAGGATAGCCAGTCCGCCTCACGTATCCGACGGCGCTCCTGAGTTGCAAAGGAGCACCAATTTTTGAAGTCTTCCCAGTCCTCTGGAGACCGAGACCTCCGTATGGCAGAGTGGAGATCAAGGGTTACCTGCCGGAGATGTCTCATGGCAGGGATACGATACCAGTAGTTGGTGGCACTTCTGGGGTGACGGGGAGGGCGTGGAGGGGTAGCGCGATTGACAGAGTCATACACGGCATCAACAAAATCAGCGCTGTAAGAGTCAAGGGACTGAGGGACAACATAGGAATCCACCCAGGTAGAAAGGTATTGGGTAAAGGAAGGAACAGCATCTTGTGTGAGACGAAGGCGAGGGGATCGATAAGGAGTTGATGTCGGGGCAGAGAAGGAGAGCCTGAGATGGGTAGTAACGGCAAGATGGTCACTATACAGAGCAGGCTCGGTGCAGACGGTAGGATGAAAGGAGGTATGACCGTTCAATAGTAAGCCAACATCAAGGAAACTATGGGGGAGGCGAGTAGGATCGTCAGGACAAAGAAAGCGAACATCATCTTCCCCATTAAGAAACTGTGAGAGATGTGATCCGTTAAGGGTACATGGAGTGGGATGATCCGGAGTAAGAGTGGGATGGCGGGCATTAAAGTCGCCAAGAACAATAGTGGGAACCCCATCATGGAGGTCGTGAAGAACCTGGGGGTCCAGAGAATCACTCTTGAAATGAACATTGACTACACGAAGGGTCCGGTCACCAAGAGTAAGGGAGACAGAAAGTAATTCAGACGGGGGTCCATGTGAGTCAGGTGAAGGGAGACGAACAGATGGAATGGTGTTACGCACAAGGGTGAGGAGGCCACGAGCCTGCCCACGGTACCGAGGCAGGGTGTAAACAGAATAGCCAGAGAGGAGGAGTGGAGTAACATCGTCTGTGATGGTTTCCTGAAGTAGAGCAACATCTACTTGATGGGAGAGCACAAACTGGGCGAGGTCTGTCCGGCGAGGTCTAAGTCCCTGGATGTTCCATTGTAAGAAGAGGAGGGAACGGCCTCCGGTGTGAGATGAGTCGGAGGGGCTAGACAGGGCTCCAGAGGAGGTAACAAATTCTGATGAGAGAAATGGAGAGGGAGGAGTGGGAGAGCGAGGGATGGATCCTCCATCTCGGGAGATGGAAGGAGGCGGGTCATCAGGGCTTGCAAAGTGCGCCCCTGTTGGGTCAGGGTGTCCAGAATGAGTTGTTGTTGCTTCTGCAATGTCGCAATTGTTTTCACAAACAAGTCGAGTTGGGCAGAGAGAAGGTTGATTTGCTTGGAGTGGCGATCCAGACGGAGAGTGATTGTTTCCATAGAACCAACTTGGTGTACCTGTGCAGGAGCTGGAGGTGGCGGCGAGGATTGCCGAGGGCCCGACTGGGCATGTGGTGGTGGTAGCGACGGAGAGGGATGGTGAGGGTTCAGTTGAGTAAGAGGTGCTGGTGCTGGTGAGAGACAGCGGGGGTCCGGGTGGGCAGGAGATGGTGGTGACTGTGTGGCAGGGCCGGCAACGACCTTGTTCCAAGAACAGTAGGGAGAGAGAGGGAGGGGAGAAAGGATGGGTGGTAGGGGTGATAGAGGGGGTGGTAGAGGAGAGGAGATCAATGGGAAATCCTTGGTGGATGGAAGAGGCGGTGGTGGATAGGATTGAGGTTTGGTTGACAGGGGCTTCGTCAGAGATGAGGGCGGTGGTACAAGGTAAGTTTTCCCCGGGCGAGTGCCAGGACGCTGTGGGCAATTGGCATTCCAGGCGTGGTGACTGCCATGGCAATTGACCACCGTGGAATAACTGGGATTTTGTTCTGAATTTTCGATTTGCATTCCACTGTGTCGCGAGGACCTGCACAGAAACCGCAGGCGACCATCCTCGTGCACTCCCAGGTGCGGTGTTTCCACGACTGGCAACGACCACAGATTTTCGGGGTTCCGATAAATCGGTCGAGAGGACAGTTGTGAATTGGTCCTGCATTCACCTTCGGGGGGAGGGGGCCCACCCACCAGCCGATGAGTTCGTTGGATGGACATTTGGAGACCGGGTTGATGCGGCGTTCCATGTCCAGTAGTTGTGGGAGAAGAGGGCGAAGATCGTCGATAGGGATCTCCCAGGGTACGTGGCGAACCATTACCTTGGTACGACGAGTTTCTGGGGTGATGATGGTGAACTTCAGCATCACCTCCCCCTGGGGAGCAGGAAAGTCCACCTGAATGAGCAGGCGTACCGTCTCGTCCATTTGTGTGGTGACTATCACGGCTGTGGGACCTCGGCGGAGGCGAAGTGTTGAGTCCTGAAGTGGAGAGCAGTGACAGAAGAACCAGGTCGTCCGTGTGCTCAGAGGCAAGTCCCGAGGGAAGGCGAGACGACGAAGGCGCGACGGGGCAGGGAGACAAAGGGAATCCCCTATGTCCATCGTCGGCGGAGGGTCGGTCATTGAGCCACATGTAGGCTCACTTGGGGACCCCGATGACAGGAGTCCACCCTCTACAGCCCCAGAAGGGGTGCAAGGGGGAGCCGTGGCCCCTGCTGGAGACCCTGACTTCTGAGGTTTCTGCTTCTTCTTTGACGTGTCTTCAAGAAGAAAGTCGTCAGCATCACTGTCACCTACTGCCGCCGTTTCCAACGAACGGGAGCGTTTAACGGCGGGCATAGGGCACGTTGACAACACTGCAGTCAGGTGGAGTGGTAACGACGTCACACTATCACATTGCGCATGCGCAAACTTGAAAAACTTTGCTCAGAGGGATCGGGTGGTAGGACCAGATGTTTTATCCCCAAAAAATGACAAAGTCCAAAAGTAACAAAAAAATTTATGCCACTGTGCTGATAACTGGGTCTTACTATAGTTGTCTGCACAGGCTGGGATTGGTAGACGCGCTGAATTCGTCAGAAATACGAATTTTAAGGAGCAGTCTCTTACAGCCTTTGTTGACACTACGCACGCATGCGCGTTCCTGTCCCGGAATCATTTTTGTCATTCTTCGCTGCACTGACTCTAGTGAATTTATATCCATTCTATAATAGGGGCACCAGAACTGAACCGCATAATCGAGGTGCGGCCTGACTAGCGCAAGATATAGTTGCAATAAGACCTCTGCACTCTTGTTACTTACACTTCTATATATAAAAACCAATACTCTGTTTGCCTTATTTCGAACATTAACGCACTGTTTTCTAGGCCGTAGGTCCGGGCTTACAAGTACCCCTAGGTTTCTTTCACAAGTCGACTTCTCTAGGTTGATGTTGTTAAGGCTGTATACATTATAAGTATATATATATATATATATATATATATATATATATATATATATACAGTATATATATATATATATATATATATATATATATATATATATATATATATATATATATATATATATATATATATTAGGGTGACAATAAAAAGTGAAAGTTTTTATTTTTAGATGGCCATTTGTCCAATACTGCGTACCCATGAAAAAAGAACACAGGCGAAATTCTGGGTCATTTGGACAATATTTAGAGGTGGCTCAAGCCATTTGAAGTTAACACTACTGAAATTATTATTGATTTTTTCTAATTTCTTTATTTATGAACCGATTACTATGAAACTTTGCAGGTATATGTAGAATGCAAATTCAAACTAAAGTTGTTCCTAACATTTTTTCTAAAAATGAGTAATGAGTATTTTGGCTGGTGCAGCTATTGGCAATGCAGAGGGGAGGGAGAGGCGGGTGTCAGTCCGGGTAGGGGGAAGAGGTTGTGTGCCAGTGTCTGACTGGTACAGTAGCATCAGTTGTGTGTGAGACGTGACGGTGGGTGTGTGTGCGTCGCTCTTGTTGCAGTATTACGGTTAGTACCATTGTCTTTGTCTAAAATCAATGCATCAATTTAGGTATATAACACTTTAAAAACTTTATACAAGTGATCTTGCATGCCGTATGCTTTATGGGTGCTGTTGTTTGCATAACAGTAACAACATAAGTTACATAAATGTTTTTGTTTGTTTCAGGTTCAATGGCGAGTACACGTTCAAAAACTGAAGTTTGGCTCATTGGTCAACACATAACCGAAATCACGGGTGCACAACTTCCTTCAAGAGGAGATGTTCTACGTCTGTTTTTCCACGGTCACAATGAACGTAAGAAAACAGTGAATGATTCTGCGAGTGAAGTTGCAGCATAGGTTATTAGTTTCTGGAATAAAGCACGAATTCCTACCATAACTGAGAAGAGTATTGGACGAAAGGTAGTGGATCTTTTTTTAATGTGGAAGGGACTTAAGAAAAACTGCACTCGCACTACAGACACACAACGTAAGAAAGAGGAAACTTTTTGTGATGAGTTAGAGGACCTCTTCGATGTTGCCCACCCCAAGGCAATGCAGCTCTTGACCATCAAAGAAGACCGAGCATTCCTGGCAGCGCAACGAGAAAAAGGGAGAAGAGGTGTAGTGGCAGGAGTAGACAAAAAGATTGCTTGTTCCATGAAGCGTCGGGAAGAAAGCAAGAGTAAGCAATCTCTACAACAGAATCAAGCCAGTTCTGCTCTTGAATATGATGAGTTGGGTTCTTCATCTGAAACAGAATCACAATCAAGCTCGTCATCATCTACAAGTTCCCTAGCGATATCACCAGTGGTATCTTCTTCCAATCGTAAACGTGCTACTCTCAAAGTTATCACCCCTGAATTGTCAAGTACATTGGACCGCACTGGGATCAGTCACCGCTCTGCCCTCCGGATCGTCAGTGCCACGGCTGCTAGTCTAGGTCATGACCCAATGGAACTAGTTTTAAACTATGAGACAGTGCGTACTTCGCAAGCGACCCACCGTTCTGGGATTGCCAACGAAATTAAAGAAAAATTTCAACCTAGTGAAGTGCTCACTGTGCACTGGGATGGAAAAATTATTCCTGATGAACAAGGAGCGAGTGTTGACCGAATCGCCATTCTTGTCTCCGGAATCAATACTGAAAAGCTGCTTGGTGTCCCGAAACTATTGTCAGGGACTGGACAGGCCATTGCTACAGCAGTCAGTGCAGCGCTGGAAGAGTGGAAAATATCAGAGAATGTTTCAGCACTCAGTTTTGACACAACAGCTTCAAACACTGGGCACTTGTCGGGGGCATGTGTCATTCTGGAGCAGAAACTCGGCCGCCGTCTTCTGCATCTTGCGTGTCGTCACCACATCCTTGAGCTTGTTGCCGAGAAAGCATATGTGGAATGCATGGGGCCTTCCTCTGGACCAGATATTACTCTCTTCTCTCGCTTCAAGCATAAGTGGAAGGACATCAGTCAAGATGACTACTGCCCTCTCTCAGACCTCCCTCCAAGTTTGTACGAGAAACGAGATGACCTCATCTGTTGCTGGAAACATCATCTGGGCAAGAAGCAGCAGCCACGTGATGATTACCGTGAGGTACTGGAGCTAGCAATCAGGTGTCTCGATGGAGCTCTACCCAAGTTTAATCTCCGACGGCCCGGAGCACTTCACCGAGCACGGTGGATGGCTAAGCTCATTTATGTCATGAAGATCCTGATTTTTGCTAATCAGTTTAAACTAACTGCTCGTGAGACATTAGGCTTGAAACGATTCACATTCTTTGTGCTAGAGGTGTATGTCAGTGCATGGTTCACGGCCTCCGTTCCATCCTCCGCTCCTGCTAATGATTTGTGGCTCCTCCAAGACCTGTCAGAGTACCACGACGTCAAAATATCAAGAACATGTCTCACAGTCTTCGGTCGTCACCTGTGGTACCTCAGTGAAGGCTTGGTGGGTCTTGCACTCTTCGATCCACAAGTTAATGCAACAATGAAGACAAACATAGTTCGGGCAATCGTTGAGAGGAAGGCGACCGAGGATTCACCAAAACGTGCTGCTCTTCCTGCCACATCTTCCCTTCCCACAAAGCAGCTCTCAGACTTTGCTTCTAGAGGATCAAACTTTCTATTTGAAAGTCTCAAAATGAAGACTTCTTTTTTGTCCAAGGAACCTGACACATGGTCTGATGATGAAGACTTAAAACTGGCGTCGCAGTTGTGGGTGGTCTCAGAGTCATCAACGACACTGCAGAGAGAGGGATTGCCTTGATACAGGCTTTCAACAGCAAGATCACGAAGAGTGAAGACCAGCGTCAACATCTGCTGCAGGTTGTTGAAGAGCAGAGGCGGTCACAACCAGGGACATCAAAACAGGACCTTACAAGCAAAAAGCGAAAACAATGAATGGGTTGTCCACACCTCTCCCACCCATTGATGTAAGCGTGTTCACTGCAGTTTCATTTTAAAAAGGAATTAATCATTTATATGTACAGTGTACACATAAACTTGCTCAATATGTAAATTTTAAAATAAACCGGCATATTATGAATATTCGTATTTTTTGCCTATAAGGATAAAACTTCAATTGACTTGAGCTACCTCTAAATATTGTCCAAATGACCCAGGATTTCGCCTGTGTTCTTTTTTCATGGGTACGCAGTATTGGACCAATGGCCATTACATTTAATCAATTTTAGAAATTCACCCCTATGCACTATTGTCACCCTAATATATATATATTAGTTCTTGAATTGATAAGTGGCAGGGCTGAAGTACACACTTTGTTGGTTTTCCTGTATTGTATAAAAATATAGTTTCACAGGTACTGAGTTCAGTTGAGAGTATATTGTACCTTCTCTGCTCAGGGAAGTGTCTTAGTGCACTTGTATAGGAGAACACTTAAGTGTGTTGTTCACTTGGTAACAGGTGATATGATAGTCTCTCTCTCACACCAGGGAGAGAGGGTGGTCAGGAAGGTCTTAAAGGAAACGCGTCAGATGTTTGTTGCTGAGCTGCACTGACCAAACTTGACCTCGCCCGCTCCCCAGAGGAAATGTCAACTCACCAATTGATTCATACTCATGGATGAATGACTTGGTGAATATATGGGTAATATACATTTAGGTAAATATTTATATAATACAAATGGTGCTGTTACACCACTCGGCTACCTCCAACCGATGTCCTCACGGATTAAAACCTAGGTGTACCAAACCTTGTTACAAAAAGGTGTGCTTAGCTAAACTTTTTCGTCGTTTACATGTTTTTGCAATTCCTTCCGAAAAGTTTTCTTAGAAACTATTGTGTACTAAGAAGAAATCGTCCTGTAACAAATTATCATAACAATCAAGGAGCTGATAAAATGATGGTAGGTATAATAAAACCAGGTAGGATTATACGGGGAGCTAAATATAAAGGAAGAGAATCCTGTAAGTCAGGAACTGTGTCTTATTAATATAAGATAGGAGGTTAAGCTTATCAGAAACAATATGAAGATTGCTGAAACTTATATTAAAGGGAAATGGTATGGGAATCAGCTCAGAAGTAATATTTGTGACAAATGCAAGAGGATGGCGAGTAGGCAAGGTTGTGATTGCATTACTGCTAATTTCACAAAAGTCTGGTGCTATATGATAACCTTCTACCATTAAATGTTTGCCTATATCCTGACATATAAGTATCACACTGGTTTGATTCGGGAAAAAGAAATATTGCACATTATTGACATGTGCGTGAAACACTAACCTATGTGGTATTGGAGTGCATACACATTGT
This sequence comes from Homarus gammarus, assembly GCA_958450375.1. Taxonomy (NCBI): domain Eukaryota; kingdom Metazoa; phylum Arthropoda; class Malacostraca; order Decapoda; family Nephropidae; genus Homarus; species Homarus gammarus. The sequence goes on from CAUDMG010000523.1 coordinate 2,067,527, forward strand.
TGTAGAGCTGTAGAGGCATTAGTTTGTAACAGAGCTAATTCACATGCAGCCTCAGCGATCCGTGTGAATGCCAAAGCATACGCCAGACAAACATGTGAATGCCAAAGCATACGCTGGACAAACATGTGAATGCCAAAGCATGCGCCGGACAAACATGCAAATATGTTGACTTACAATGATTTTGGACTTCATGCTTAGCCACAGCAACTAATGAAATACCCTCTGATACAACTATTAGTTCAGTTTGTTTGTTCAGAATTAATATTCCCTTACTCGCTTCTAGTGGAAATGGTTCCAAATGCTATGCATTGAATATTTTATTTTATTTTAGTGGTATGTGTGTTAGTATTCCGTGTGTGTTAATGTTGCTTCTAATAAGGGATTATAATATTCCACTTCCTGAAAGATAGGAGTTAGATGATAATTAGTTTGAGATATATGCAACGCAGCAATTAGTTGATGAACCGGCAACAACTGTGCGTCAACACGACGTAACCCTGCATTTACAAGATCAGCAATGAGCCTATTACTGATTTCTATGAAAAATTGTACAGAGGCCTCAGCAGCATGCATGTATTCAGATAAGCAGAGTTGCCATTCCAGTGTTGATTCTGACCGAATGAATCCTTCGACAATTTGTGTTAGTTGATTAGTTTGTTCAACAATAGCATTCATATGAGAGGTCAGAGTATGTATTGCCTTGTAGGACAGTGCAATGGCCCTAGTTTGTTTCCTAATCGCGTCTGAAACTGCACTCATTTTATTTCCTAGTTTGGCCACATCTTCGGCGGTTGCCGTACCAAACAAGGTGTTACTTATTAATCCTACAAAATTAAACAGACCACGTGATTGATGCCGCTGAGAATGTACATTTTTCTCGATGTCTTCAGGAGATACAGGGAGCTTTCCCTCGAAATGCCTTACTCGTTTGAGAAGTCTATTCATACGGTCATGTTGAGGGGATATGGTCTGACGGATTGTTGTAGAGACTGTAGATTGTTGTTCAAGATCTTGCAAGGTTTGCATAGCTGTTTCAATGTGGGCAGCTATCGACCTCAGATGCACTGGCATGCGCATTAAGTCATGGAGCTCGCATTTGATAGTTACAACGTCTTGTACTATCAGTACTTTGCCTAGTGGGGCAACTAAGGCTCCGGGTTTGACGAAGTCTGCTGGGGAGGCGGCTGTTGTCACCACACTCCAGACCAACAGTAGTAGTCATTAACGATTTGTGGTTGCTGATCGTAGTTTTTGACGATATGTATTGTCTATCGTTATATTTTGTTGAGCAACTGTTTTAGTTGAAGTAGGATGTACTTGACTGACATTAGGAGTCCCTACTAAGTCTCTGCTGACTTTATTTTTTCATTCTATCTACATGAACTATATCTAACATTTAACGTTGGCTCAACTACTTGGAATTTGTTTCCCTGTTCTTTCTCTCTAATCACGTACGGACCTGTGATTTTTAGGCGAGAGTTTTGATATGCGTTCCAGTGCTTTTATCATTACGTTGTCTCCTATTTCTAATATTATAGGCTTACCTTTTTTACGTTGCTTGCAGATCGTTTCAGCACGTGAGGCTGCTAAGTGTTTTCGTACTTTTCCATGAATGCTCGTGAAAACATTGATATGTTTCTTGGCATAATCAGCCATGTTGTACACAGGCTGTGTGTAAAGGCCTGGGACTTATGGATAGAAATCCCTTACCAGGCTAATCAGGATCTTAATAAAGGAAAGTCAAGGACCATGGTTTTCCGAGGAATAACAAACAACCGTTTGAGATTGGCATCTCTTTACTATAAAAATATAACACAAAACTCTGACACCACTCAACAAACATCAAATAATTACGAGAGTCAAACAATTAAGGCAGTCAACAGATAATGGGGTCAAACAATTAATGGAAGCAAACAAATAATGGGAGTCAGCAATTAATGGATTCAAACAATTAAATGGAGTCAACAATTGATAGAATCGAACAATAAAGGGGAGTCAGCAATTAATGGAAGCAAACCATGAACAATATTTCCTACGGCAGTGGCCCTGGGGGAAGGTTCTGGAACACGGTGATGCAGACTCAGGGTCGGGAAGCGTTCATTCAACTCCACACTCGAGCGACGTCTTATAATGGCAGGAGAACACCGGGGCACAGACGGAATGTGATGAACTGGCGGTCGTGGTATGCGGTAGTGGTAGATGACCAGAGAGTTGGCAGTTGATAGGTGAAGGTCTGGGAACACAGCCCACGAGTCCAGGACCTATGATGAGATCACAGCCAGAATTTGACGGACAGCAGGGTAGCTAGATACTGACGGTATGGCGGCTGGGTTGAACCTGCCGGTGACGCAGATAGTCGCTGCCGTTCTCACCTCTGTCCAACCACCCCAAGTGTCGTCTGCACCAGCAAACGAGCGAGTTAGCAGCGGTAACCAACCGGAGGATCGTTTCCGCCCTTACACAGTGGAATTCCTGTTAGGAGATCATATGGCAAGCATTTATCGGTACCGTAAATTATGTAATATGGCGATTTGCCTGTAAAGCTATTTATAGATCCATTGATGGATGATGCAACCTGTGGAAGTCAGTCCTCCCACGAACTATGCATTGGATTCACCACATGTCAGAGAATCTCAAGAAATTTTCTATTCACACGATCGACCAATCCATTTGAAGATGGATGGTAGGCGGTTGTGATGAGATGAGTGACTAATGCATGAGCCACTGATTCGGCAGACTTGTTCTGCAATTTTGCTAGTACCACAAATGTGGAAAAGTGGTCAACGCAGACAAGTACGTAACTAGAGCCTTGATAGCTTTTTGGTAGTTGCAATAAATCGATGGCAACTGTATACCATTAGGGTGTGTCATAGGAGGGAAGATCAGCTAAAACTAATGGCCCATCACTTTTTTGGTAGATTTTAGTGTATATTAACAGAAAATAATTTCAGTTTCAATATTTTGCAACCTTTTGCTAGGTAAATTTTAGCGTGAAATTTATCGAAAATCTAACGTACAGCTGCATTAGTGCATTACAATTAAATAGTGAACATTGCTTTCTGACTTCATTCTTTAACAACCCAACTAACAATATTTTTTTCTGTTTCAGATTCTGATGCATTTATAAGTTGATAATATTTGCGATGGCTGCTTGTGTCAGGACGAGGAACCAAAAATCCAGCCATCTCAGTCACTATCTTGGGTCTGGGAGAGAGCTCCTGAAGTCGGAGTTGCCTACATTGAGAGATGCTTTGAGATACTGTGTTTTAATCAGGTAAATCAGTGAAAAGAACCAAAGAACTTACACAAACAAAGACATTGCCAGTGATATGACCAAAGCTGTCTTGGCACAGTACACTCTGGCTAACGCTCAGTTCAAGCCTCTAGTCATAACAAGTCAGAAGAAGATTAGTGAGAGACTGCTAGCCAGTTGGGAAAAGGCAAGAGATATCTCTCTTGGGAGAGGAAAACTTGCAGTTATGGACAGCTTTGCCAAGCAACTGGACCAGTTATTTGACATAATTACTTGCAAGTGCCCAATTGTTCTCTGTCCTGAGTTTGGATGCGATCGTGACTGTATATCCGAGGCCCACATCTCCTGTATTTGCAAGCGTGAACTGAAGATTCCTGTGATCGATCTGGCATTTGTCAAAGCACAGAGAGAGAAGACTGGCAGTATAGGGGCTCTCATGATTTCTAGCCAAGATATTCCGGAGTCCAAGAGACAGGAGGCTGCCACAGAGAGACAGAAGAGGAGAAGAGTTGCCGAGGAAAAGAGACTTGAGAAGGCCCAGGGTGAGGTAAAAAAGGCCGATGATTGGAGTCAAGCAGATTCAGAGTTTAATGACTTCCCCATGGCTGATCCGAATGCTGACCAGGAGAATGGTGACTTTGTCCCTAACCCAGAAAATAATGATCCCAAACCTTCCAGGCATAAAATTCGAAATAGGAAAGATATCCCGAGCATAGCTCTGGCCAGCATGCGACACCACACTGGTCTCAGAGAAACTGCAGAGATAGCAACAGCTACCTGGATTGACGGTGGTTTGATAACACCTGATGATGTTCACCTGGTGATAGATCATAACAAAGTAAGGAGAGCTCAGGAGAAACTTGTCAGTAACCTAGAAGAGGAGTTTGATAAGGGGATAAGAGAAAATGGAATCAATTGTTTGTTCTTTGATGGGAGAAGGGATGACACTAAAGTGTTCATGAAAGTTGGAGATTCTGACAAGTTGTTCCCTGCCATGGTGAAGGAGGAACACTACTCCTGCTGCAGTGAACCAGGAGGGAAGTATTTGTGGCATTTCACTCCAGAGAAAGATGACATCAGGAAACCAGCTGAGATAGTGGCAGATAACATTGTGAACTGGCTCAGAGAGAGGAACATAGACCAGACCCTGCAGGCCATTGGAGGGGACAGCACCAACACGAACACAGGGTGGCAAGGGGGGGTCATACAGTGGATAGAGCGGAAGATTGGGAGGAAGCTGGTCTGGATTGTTTGTGACCTCCACACCAACGAGTTGCCACTCAGACATCTGATCCAGGAGCTGGATGGCAAGACTCTTTCAAACAACAGATGGTCTGGTCCTCTTGGCAAGATGCTGGACTCTGCCACTGAGTTAGAAATAAATCCGAGCTTTGAAAAAATCACAGTTGGCCCTCCACTCGTTGAGCTTGCACATACTGTTATTGACGACCTGAGTACTGACCAGTACTATGGTTACATGATTTGCAGTGCCATCAAAACTGGGGTCATGCCTGATAGACTTGCTTACCTGCAGATAGGTCCAGTCTCACATTCTAGGTGGCTCACAACGGCTCTCAGGTTCTGCAGAATTTGGGTCGCTCATCATAAACTGAAAGGGAACCAGCTTCACAACCTGAGACTTATTGTCCAATTCATCGTGAGTGTCTACTTGCCAAATTGGTTCAACACCAAGGTCAAGTCATCGTTCTCCGAAGGTCCGAGGCATGTTCTCTTCCAGCTTGAGCTCCTGAGGAGTCAGCCAAGGAAGGTTGTTCAGATTGTGGAGCAGACTGTGAGGAGATCTTCCTGGTATGCTCATCCCGAGGCAGTTCTGCAGACAATGTTCTGCAGTAAGGATGAGGAGGAGAGAAGAGTGGCAGTCAAAAAGATCTTGGATATGAGACTTATGAGAGGATCTGGGCATGACGAATCAGTTGGTGACGATTCCTTCAGGGTCAGGAAGACTCCTGAAGTCAATCTAGGTGCCAAGACCCTCACTGATCTCATAGATCTGGATAACATCCAGGCTGGCAGTGAGCCCCCTCTTACCTGCAGCCTCACCAATGTTCAAGTCAGAGCTTTCCTGGACAACCCCATGCATGTCCCTGCCTGGCCCTCGCACACCCAGAGTATAGAGCGTTGTGTACAGCAAGTGAGCGAGGCCAGCAGTCACGTGTACAGCCAGGAGAGGAGAGAAGGCTACATCCGAGCTCAGGTGGTCAGCAGGGAGGTGATGAGTAGAAACAGAAGCAAGAAAGACATGTTCTCTATGGTGTGCAGCAACACCGGGTCGTAGTAGTAAAACCGGTTTTTGTATTTGATGATTTTGTTTTCTAAAGGAATATTAAATTTAATAAATGTGTCAAGATCATTCGTTTCACTATTCTGGATCATTTTCATCCTAATAAATTAACTTGATACATTTACTTTACTTTAAATAAGCTATTTAGTGGTGTTGGTAAAAGGGTGGGAATACTGAATTTTCATAAGATTTCAAGTTAAAATTTACCTAGCAAAAAATGAAAACTTTTCAAATCTGAAGATATCACATGATTCTGCACATAGAACTACATCATTAATACCATGGGCCGATTTTTCAAACTCAAAAAAAAAAATTCGCCTCCGTATGACACACCCTAGTATACCATGGACGTTCCGGCGTCGGGTATTCTAAGATTGAAGCGGGATCCATCGTTGTTCCCTTGTGTTTTGCAAAAGATAAACATTTAGCAATGTGATGCTCGATGTCGATCCTCATAGATTTCCAACAATATTTTTGTCTAATTTTTGGTAGACATCTATCTCGCCTTGGATGCCCAGCTTGGGGTGCATCATGGAAGAGGGGGAGAACGTTTTCCTTTAATGATGTAGGAATAACAATTTGAGAGATTGACTCTTGTTGTATTTTCACTGAGCGATATAGCATGTCATGCCACAGCTCAAACTGTGAGAGTGGTAGAGATAATTTGTGCAAATTTACCTCATCTCCCGATTCTAAGGCATATATAACCTTGGACCATAGTGGATCCTGTAACTGTTCCGCCCTTAATTGTGACAGGGTGAATGTAGGCAGTGGCGTGACAGGAGCTATGTGTCTAGATAGCGAATCAGCTACCACGTTCGCATGCACGGTTCGGGTGCGAACTCCTGTATGATCAGATACCAGCGCGCTAAACGCCCTGATAAGTTCTTCCCATTAAATAGTTCTGTCACGGCTACATGATCTGTGTGGACTGTGACCGGATATCCCAAAATGAGATCCCGAAAATGCTTGAGAGCCCACACTACAGCTAATGCTTCTAAATGAGTAGCTGAATAACGTGTTTCTGCATCGTTGAGGGTGCGACTGGGGTATGCTATTACCCGCCATTTTCCTCGATAATCAGTTTGCATGAGCACCGCCTCTAAATCTAGGCCCGAGGCATTAGTACACATGGTAAATGGTTTTGTGTAGTCCGGAAAGGCTAACACTGGAGCTTTCGTTAAGGCGCTCTTGAGGGCATTAAAACTGTCATTTTGTTCCTTATTTCATGTTAACTCCACATCCTTTTTGAGGAGTTTTGTGGGTGATGATGCTAACTTGGCATAACCTTCAATGAAAGAACGGTAGTATCTTGATTATCCTAGGAAACTACGAAGTTGATCTACGTTCTTGGGACAAGGGAATTGTTTCACCGCGTTTACCTTGCAATCTATTGTGTGTATGCCATTGCCATCTAGTATGTGTCCAAGAAATTGGATTCTGGATTTGAGAAATTCACATTTGGAAAGTTTCACTTTCAATCCAGCTAGATGTAGCTTTGTAAAAACTTCTCGTAGCTTCTTTAGACGACTTTGTAAATCTTTGCTTACTATGATAAGATCATCTACATAGACATAGACTGTGTTACCTATCATTCCAGCAAACAAGGTGTTTATCATTCTTTGGAATGGTAGCGGCGCATTTCTTAGACTAATGTAAAGGCCTGGGACTTAGGGATAGAAATCCCTTACCAGACTAATCAGGATCTTAATAAAGGAAAGTCAAGGACCATGGTTTTCTGAGGAATAACAAACAACCGTTTGAGATTGACATCTGTTTACTATAAAAATATAACACAAAACTCTGACACCACTCAACAAACATCAAGCAACAATTACGGGAGTCAAACAGTTAATGCAGTAAACTGTTAATGGAGTCAAATAATTAAGGGAAGCAAACAATTAAAGGAAGCAAACAATTAATGGGAGTCAGCAATTAATAGAATCAAACAATTAATGGAATCAAACAGTTAATGGGAGTCAACAACTGATAGAATCAAACAATAAAAGGGGGGGTCAGCAATTAAAGGAATCAAACAATGAACAGATATTTCCTACGACAGTGGCCCTGGGGGAAGGTTCCAGAACACAGTGATCCACTCTCAGGGGGATGCGTCCGTTCAACCTCACTCGAGCGACAGCGGCCGATGTCTTGATACAACAGAAACAAACACCGGGGTCACCAACGGTGGGGAGGAGCAGCAGTAGTGGTTGATGTCCAGAGAATTGACAGTCGACAGGTGAAGGTCTGGGAAGACAGCCCACGAGTCCAGGACCTATGATGAGATCACAGCCAGAATTTGCCGAGGGGTAGCTAGATAGTGACTGTATGGCGGCTGGGGTGAATCTGCCGGTGACACAGGTAACCGCTGCCGTTCTCACCTCTGTCCACCCCCCCCCCCCCCCAAGAGTTGGTCGCACCAGCAAACGAGAGAGTTAGCAGCGGCAACGAGCAGGGAGGTCGTTTCCGCCCTTACAGCCAAATGGCATTTTTAAGAATTCGAAATGTCCCATTGGTGTACTGAACGCAGCTATTTCGAGGGAATCCTCATGTAAGGGAATTTGCCAGTACCCGCTAAGTAAATCTAAGTTGCCGAAGACTGCTTTGTCTTTTCTTAGCGACTGTAGTAAGTCAGTTAGGACAGACATTAGGAACCTGTCTGGTACAGTTACCTGGTTGACTCGTCTTAAATCTATGACCTTTTCGTCCAACATGTCTTGTACTATTTGCTGGACTACCAATCTTCTGCTGTGGGGTAGCCTATATGCTGGGATGTAGATTGGATCAGCTTCCGGTTTGAGTGGAATATGATGATTTGTCAACGTTGTTTTACCTAGGGGTTCTCCAGGTAATGCTACGATTTCCTTGAACTCGGCGAGTAATTCTAAAGATCACTTTTGCCTCGAGTATGATCGACTACTTTCACGTGTGACGCTATTAACGCTACATTATTTACAATATGTGATTTTTCGTTCGATTTACCCTGTGTTACACTACCTATTGGTAATTCTAATGGCTCTTCGACAACCGCTTTGTCATAAACAAGGAAATTACCTAAACAACACCCCCTTCTTAAGGTTATGGGTCTTCCAGTTCTATTGAGAACGAGGACATCTTATGAGACTACCTATTCTAACAGTGCTTAAGGTAGACTCAAGTGACAAACCTTTCACTCGTGAGCTTTCACTCAGATACACAACATCTGTTCCTTCACGCACATTTGGCAAACGTACTGTGACTCTAGTTAGTGCCTGGCTATGTAACCGTTGTACACCAGTTAACACAGCAGGCGTTAGAGTCCAGTTCTGGCCGCTTTCATCAGAAATGTCCTTTGAGCCACTGGGTGGAGTTTCAGAGAGTGACTCCATAACTAACTGCTGCTGTGCCAAAGACTCCCCACGCCTGTCGAGGCAGTTATTACACGAACACCGGAAGTAAGCAATGGATGTGAAATTTGCATTTCGTGATAAGTTTTACAATTATGCGTGATTGTTTGATCTCATGTTGTAGTGACCGTGTAGTATGGGTGTTGTAGTGACCGTGTAGTATGGGTGTTGTAGTGACCGTGTAGTATGGGTGTTGTAGTGACCGTGTAGTATGAGTGTTGTAGTGACCGTGTAGTATGAGTGTTGTAGTGACCGTGTAGTATGAGTGTTGTAGTGACCGTGTAGTATGGGTGTTGTAGTGACCGTGTAGTATGAGTGTTGTAGTGACCGTGTAGTATGAGTGTTGTAGTGACCGTGTAGTATGAGTGTTGTAGTGACCGTGTAGTATGGGTGTTGTAGTGACCGTGTAGTATGAGTGTTGTAGTGACCGTGTAGTATGAGTGTTGTAGTGACCGTGTAGTATGAGTGTTGTAGTGACCGTGTAGTATGGGTGTTGTAGTGACCGTGTAGTATGGGTGTTGTAGTGACCGTGTAGTATGAGTGTTGTAGTGACCGTGTAGTATGGGTGTTGTAGTGACCGTGTAGTATGAGTGTTGTAGTGACCGTGTAGTATGAGTGTTGTAGTGACCGTGTAGTATGAGTGTTGTAGTGACCGTGTAGTATGGGTGTTGTAGTGACCGTGTAGTATGAGTGTTGTAGTGACCGTGTAGTATGAGTGTTGTAGTGACCGTGTAGTATGAGTGTTGTAGTGACCGTGTAGTATGGGTGTTGTAGTGACCGTGTAGTATGGGTGTTGTAGTGACCGTGTAGTATGAGTGTTGTAGTGACCGTGTAGTATGGGTGTTGTAGTGACCGTGTAGTATGGGTGTTGTAGTGACCGTGTAGTATGGGTGTTGTAGTGACCGTGTAGTACGGGTGTTGTAGTGACCGTGTAGTATGGGTGTTGTAGTGACCGTGTAGTATGGGTGTTGTAGTGACCGTGTAGTATGGGTGTTGTAGTGACCGTGTAGTATGGGTGTTGTAGTGACCGTGTAGTATGGGTGTTGTAGTGACCGTGTAGTATGGGTGTTGTAGTGACCGTGTGTACTGGTGTTGTAGTGACCGTGTAGTATGGGTGTTGTAGTGACCGTGTAGTATGGGTGTTGTAGTGACCGTGTAGTATGGGTGTTGTAGTGAACGTGTAGTATGAGTGTTGTAGTGACCGTGTAGTATGAGTGTTGTAGTGACCGTGTAGTATGAGTGTTGTAGTGACCGTGTAGTATGGGTGTTGTAGTGACCGTGTAGTATGGGTGTTGTAGTGACCGTGTAGTATGGGTGTTGTAGTGACCGTGTAGTATGGGTGTTGTAGTGACCGTGTAGTATGGGTGTTGTAGTGACCGTGTAGTATGGGTGTTGTAGTGACCGTGTAGTATGAGTGTTGTAGTGACCGTGTAGTATGGGTGTTGTAGTGACCGTGTAGTATGGGTGTTGTAGTGACCGTGTAGTATGGGTGTTGTAGTGACCGTGTAGTATGGGTGTTGTAGTGACCGTGTAGTATGGGTGTTGTAGTGACCGTGTAGTATGGGTGTTGTAGTGACCGTGTAGTATGGGTGTTGTAGTGACCGTGTAGTATGGGTGTTGTAGTGACCGTGTAGTATGGGTGTTGTAGTGACCGTGTAGTATGGGTGTTGTAGTGACCGTGTAGTATGGGTGTTGTAGTGACCGTGTAGTATGGGTGTTGTAGTGACCGTGTAGTATGGGTGTTGTAGTGACCGTGTAGTATGGGTGTTGTAGTGACCGTGTAGTACGGGTGTTGTAGTGACCGTGTAGTACGGGTGTTGTAGTGACCGTGTAGTACGGGTGTTGTAGTGACCGTGTAGTATGGGTGTTGTAGTGACCGTGTAGTATGGGTGTTGTAATGACCGTGTAGTATGGGTGTTGTAGTGACCGTGTAGTATGGGTGTTGTAGTGACCGTGTAGTATGGGTGTTGTAGTGACCGTGTAGTATGGGTGTTGTAGTGACCGTGTAGTATGGGTGTTGTAGTGACCGTGTAGTATGGGTGTTGTAGTGACCGTGTAGTATGGGTGTTGTAATGACCGTGTAGTATGGGTGTTGTAGTGACCGTGTAGTATGGGTGTTGTAGTGACCGTGTAGTATGGGTGTTGTAGTGACCGTGTAGTACGGGTGTTGTAGTGACCGTGTAGTATGGGTGTTGTAGTGACCGTGTAGTATGGGTGTTGTAGTGACCGTGTAGTATGGGTGTTGTAGTGACCGTGTAGTATGGGTGTTGTAGTGACCGTGTAGTAGTAATATAAGGATAAAATTACCTATAAGACGTGGGATGTGATACTACTTTTCAACCTCTGTGTGGTTTAACGGGTCGGGTAGGGTTTGATGTGTCGGATAGGGTTGGTTGGAGTTTTTTTTTAGATCCCCACATGACACTTGCTATCCATGCCAAGTTTGGTCCGGGTGGCTCATTCGCAAGGTCACGTAGGACGCCACCATCCGGGAGGCTCCACATTGTCTCACTGTTCAGTCCCCAAAACTTCTTCTTCGATCAATAGTTCATTAACGGTGTATGTAAGTTCCACTACAACGGTACAACAAAGTATATTTTTTTAGCATTAAACTGTTATTATTTTATTGTCTAATCATCACTACATATAACACCATCCATCATCACTACACATATAACACCACCCATCATCACTACATATAACATCATCATCCATCATCACTATATATAACACCATCCATCATCACTACATATAACACCATCCATCATCACTACATATAACACCATCCATCATCACTACAGATCGGTAAAGTAGTTTCCGAGATTCTCGTGCGAACACACACACACCCAAACAAACTCACAGACATACTTCTTTGCTATATATATATATATATATATATATATATATATATATATATATATATATATATATATATATATATATATATATATCTTGATAAAATCACACGGGAAAATGGAAACAACGGAGTACCTTAGCTTTCGTCTTTATTCAAGACATCTTCAGAGGCAACTGTGTGTGTGTGTGTGTAATAATAATAATACAAATAATAATTGACGTTTTATTGAAAAAGTTCTGCGTGTGTGTGTGCGTCTGTGTGTTGTGTAGAATAGACTTGTATTCAGTTAACAATTTACCAATACTGTAACAGACTAACAGTTCGTACTTCTTCAGAACAATACCTTGGGCCTTTTGACCCGGCAAATACCTCAACCCACAACAACACTAAAGACCCTCGCGTGGAAGAAGCCAGATATGTCGCCTACGGCATTATCGCCCCCATTATCATCTCGGTGGGGTTGGTGGGCAACCTTCTCACGATCATCATCCTGAGACTGCCACAGTTCAGAGGTAGGTGGGTGGGACTCACAATGGGTCAGCCAGGGAATGTTTGCTGCTCCAAGATCTTTTGATACAGAGTAGGATGTACAGATGAAGAAACATGTGTCTATTAAGGTACACATACAGCGTGTGATAATAAAGACAAGTCTGTTGCACAGCCTAGCTACCATCTCGCATTGATGAGCTCAGTACATGTGTTATATTTAGCAAACGATGAAATAGAGGAACAATCATTAAATAAAAACGTGAAGATGATAACAATTTATGACGTCATCTATGATGTCATAATCGTTCCTATCACCACAACAAACTAGATATGGGGACAATACTTCAAGGTTAGTCTTATAGTTGTGACTGGACTAGAGTACAGTAGCCAGGATTCGGAGCGATTTCATATATTTAAAAAAAATTAATTAGGCATCTTCATCTTTCTTATCACTAGGTAAGCCAAGTTATGGCTATCTCCTCAGTCATGCACTTCAGAGGACACACCTGTCATGAGTACCTATTCTAGTCCATTGTAGGTTACAGTTAACAAATTGCAACTCATGGGTGTAATGATGTTGGTGAATTGTATGTAACGTTCACGATAAACATCCCCGTGTATATAACCACAGCTATACCATACACCGATTAATCCGTGTTCTTTCTCTTTTCAGGTGTGACGTACACATATTTTCTGGCTCTGGCCATCAGTGACTTCCTCTCCCTGACCATCAGTATTTCTTTGCTTCATCATCTCCTGGTGGAAGCTACACCACTCTACTCCACGGCTGTTTGGTGGTCCTACTGTGAGATTCTCTTTGATAACATTCCCTTGAGCACCTCAGTTGTTATTGTTGCTTGTATTGCCATAGACAGATTTTTTTCCGTTTGTCGACCAACGGACTTTAAACGGATCCATACAAGCCGCTATGCTCGAGCGGGCATCCTTGGATCTGTAATCCTTGCTGTTGTAATATGGTTGCCCGTTTGTGCTCTTAAGGAACCAAAACTGTATAATGAATGTGAAACTTCATCATTTGTGCCACCTGACAACCGGACATGGTGGGTCGCTTGTATGAAGATAGACATACGGAACAGCTTCTATTTTATTGCCTACCAATGGACCAGGCAGACAATTGTTACCTTTGTGCCGATCATCGTTCTTACAGTATCAAACACACTTATTGTTAAAGAATTTATACGGCTACGCAAGAGAAAAGATCAGATGTCTGGTAGTGATCAGCTCCAAGACAACCCCGTTACGGAAAGCCGACGTCGAAATGATCAGCACCTGGTCTCCCTACTGATGGCAGTCATGATAAGCTTTTTCATTACACAAGTGCCTTCAGGAGTATTAGGTGCGCTGTACACTGATAATCTTGCAGGACACCTGAAATTCGAAATCTTCAGGGCTGTTGCAAACAACTTGGAATTGCTAAACCATGCACTCAACTTTTACTTGTATGTTTTATGCAGCAAACCTATACGAGACACCATAAAATATTTCTTCCATCAACATAACTGTTTGTCGACAAATTTTTCATTCCCTGAAGTTGTGGAAGTCGCACGTCAGCCTACCAAAAAAAGTCCTGACTTTGTAAAAGCACAAGTAACATCGGCAACCAAAGCAAACATCGTCCGTCATGAGCAAGAAGTTGGTGGTAGCAATAAACATGCTCTGAGAAAATCTAAGACCGTATCTAGAGAAACAGAGCCAAGTAATATAACTTCAGACAGAGACTCCAGCCCAGAAAATGTAATTGGTCTGGAGATCAGTTCCTGTGCGAAACTTGAGCACTCCTTCAAAAACACCATCACTGGATCTACGGAATCTCCACACCTTGAAAGAAATACTGTCGACTGTGAGGGTAAGGATGAAATAAAGATCATTGAACACGAGTACTCGTGTGTGCTTCTTGATGCGAAACACAACATTCATCCTGATGATCCAAAACCTCCATTTCTTGTCACAGAAATGTGTATATCACAGAAAACAAATGGTAATATTTCAAGTGCTAATACACAATTGCCGCAGGAGGGATTGACAGCACATCTCAACGGCACATTTGAACTTAGAGAATGACTAGAAAACGAGCCTGATTGTGGGTTACCTTGGTTGTGATATAATGAAATATGTGACGAATATGATAAATAAGAATAACTTTTTATTTGTATTTTTATAACTTAATGAAAATCATTTCGCATATGGTAAAATGTGAATTGTTTCATTTAAGACGTGCTTTACAATCATGATAGTCTACTGTATGCCCAGTTAAAAGTAAAACAAAAATATTACCACAAGGGGACCAAGAAGCAATCTTAGGCCTTGTGATGTTTCAAACAAAGAGTGCTCCTTCGGTTTTTTTCTTAAATAGCGGGAGACTCCACCTGGGATTGCCCGTGCAATGTGGTCGGAGCAGCATTTTACAGACTCAATTGAAAGCACGAGGCTACCAATATACCTTAGGACTTCAATATACAAAAGAATACCTCACTAGTCAGGAACCAAATTCGGGACCTACGTACTGTACTTGTGGTAACGTGTGATAACGTGGCAGCGATCCCTGTTGACATATAGAGGTCCCGGGTTCGATTCCTGACTAGTGAGGTTTTGTTTGTATATTGAAATCTGCGTATATTTTTGTATATATATATATATATATATATATATATATATATATATATATATATATATATATATATATATATACGCCTCAGTGACACTTTTTTTTCTTATTTAGTACCAATGTTTCTACACTGTTGATTCTGGCGTTGTTTTCCTTTATGTTCTGGACAGTATGTGTTACACCACCTTTACCCATGGTGACAACACAATGCTCACATATAATGATCCGTTTACCTTTCTACAGTACAAAGCTCATTTGGTTACACTAAACCCAATTTCAACTATTACTTCCCTAACTCTTCTAAGTTTATGCAAATCTCCTGCTACCACATTCCTTCCCCATAATGAGCCGCAGTATTACCCTCACTTAGAAACTTTAATAATCTGTATATTACTTCTATTGTTAAAAAATTTGATGGAATTGGGTTTTATAAAACGAAACTCACTAATCATATTGTGCATTTGCATAGTATCCCTAATCATATTATACACTCCATTAATGTGTCTCAGCATTGATAATTATTTTGCAAGAGGAAATTTAAAAGTTAAAGAGGAGTTTATGGGGTATTTTCTCTGAAATACGTAATGGCGAATAATACAGAAGGCGCCAAACAAATGAAAGAAATTTTCTTGATAAATTGTCGGTACTTATCAATATCTTAAATCCAGAAAATAAACTTTGTTAAGTTACAGATTTCAACCTTAAACTATTAAAATCCGAGACGGACACCTCAGTGATAGACCTTGCTACCTGCAGTTCTAAGCTCTTCTTCAACACAATAACGAAACCACCTCCGCCACTGTGCTAGACCATATCAGATCTAGCAACACCCTTGATAATATATTATGATTATGATTATTTATAGCAATATCGCAGATAACTTCCTCAATTTTGCCACGTGTAAGACAGCCATCCCCTCCAAAAAATTAAAGACTAGTAAAGACAATAAAATACAGACTACTGTAACAACAATATGCTCCAGTTCGAAAACAGCTTAGTGAATGCTAAGTAGGATCTAGTCTATGCCTTCGAAAACCCAGACGTGATTACCTGCAACATCTCGTCTATCTTCAATGTCTGGTTGATATGTTTTCCCCTAAAAACTAAATAAGTAAAAGAAAACAAAAATCATGCCCTATAATACAATTGAAATCGGGGGAATGAGGGAATAACAGCAAAAGAAAAAGATAAAAAATAAGAGAACATTCGCAAAAGGCCCATAACATTCATTGCCGCTTACCGAAATATTTGAAATAGAGTAACACAAGCAGTTAGAAATGCCAAATAAATTGCAGCCGACATCGGGCATTAATAAGAAAATTTAGAGTCATAAATTATATCCAGAACAGAAACAGAACCGACGACACCCACTCAGCTTTTATGTTAGATGGTACAATTGTTACAGAACCCTCCCTTATTAACGACCACTTCAGTGATTATATTCTTAGTGTTGGCATTCCTGATCAACATAAGGAATTTAAATCCTAATAAGGCCACTGGCCTCCTTCCGTCGACATGGCCACCTCTAGTGAGTGGCCATTAGATAAATAAGGTAAAATACGGTAATTACCTGTGTAACAGGAAGCAGTACGTCTACTATAGCGACCATCAATATGACTCCTCGCCTATATTCTACAGCGTCTCCCAAAGCTCCTGTCTTGGACCAGTACTGTTTCTATTGTACAAAAATGATATAGTTCCACTCCAGATCTTCATTCTTTGATAAGAACCATGAATACTGAATTGACTTAAGTCAGAAACTGGATAATATGTAATAAACTGAGGCCTGGAATCTCAGAAAAACTCAGTAGAAAAAGCGAATACCCGCAGGTCTGGACCCCTATACCTTTGTAGTACAGTCCTTAAACGAGAACAAATTACTAAATTCCTAGGGGTTGTTGATGATGATCACCAAACAGGAGAAACAGTGTGGCATTCTGCATCACACTCGCCAGTCACTCACTCTGGCAGCAATGAAAAAAGTCTGTTATGATATGACAGTATTTACCAACACCTGATTCGCTGTCATACACTACGGGGGGATTCCAAAAACTGAAACGCAATCCCTGGTTTCTTCCCAAAAGAGAGTTGTGCGGCCTTGAAAAAAAAAATAAGACCACACAAACGGCCATTTGCCAAATTGAAAATGTTAATAAATGAGGATATTAATAGTTACTAATATTCTTTATTTCTTTATAAAGCAGTTAATCACTTGATTGAGAACAACTATTTCCAATTCCGGATAAACCAGACCTCCATAAATTATGGTGTAAAGGTGTGGAAAAACATACCCTATCCACGGCAGACTATGGTGCGTCCCTTTAAATCCTCTCTTAATTAAAGACATTTACTAAATATTATGATGTTTGTAACTTACTTTTCTACATTTTTTACCTTTGTACTGTCATTAAAAAAAATAACATGTCGATGCATTGATATACTGTACAGTAAATTACTACTGTCAAGGATTATATATTTTACCACGTCGATGTGATCCTGACTGCGATTGTTTTATTGCTTCACTTTAACATAACTCCTGTATCACTTCCACCCACTTGCCAGACTGCTGTGCACTTAGAAAAAAGTACACTCACACATACAAAGTCTAAATAATAAAAAAAAATGTGATGAAGGTGGTAGCATTCTAATATATATTTACTTACACCATGTAATATATTGTAATCCAGAATGATGATATTATGTTTATATAATAATTCCTTGAAATATATATACAATATTTTTAGGTGCCTGTAAGAGTGCCCTGACTCTCAGTTGGCTCAGCCACGTCGACATAGTTGTTTTTGATTACTTTGTATCTGCATTTTTCAGGTCAAATATATGACTTTAATATCAGCATGAAAATATAACTAGACTATTTCATGCTACTCTTTGACCACTTCCTCGTAAATATATCAAAACAGTCAAAGTTCACACCAAAATTTCAAGTTATCGTCAAAAGTTGTTTTTACGATGTGAAGTACTGAGTGAAGTAGACCATGGTGCTGTGTCAGTGCGTCCTTCAACATTCTGTTCACAATGTTTATTATCTTCATCATTAGCTGTTACTGTTACACTGTTAATCAACATTATTACTTCCGTCTGTTCTCTACTTGCACTAGGTTGAGGGTCACTCACTTCCATGTCAGCCATATAATCCAATAAACTGAAGACACTGGAGAAACTAAGCAACTCCAGGCTACAGCCACAACGAAACACAACACATCAGCATGTCCCAACAGCCACTGCCGAGTCTCCGTTTTTGTCGGCGTTACCAACAGTCTAACACTTTTATTAATATTTGCGATTTGAAAAAACATAGCTGTTTCACATATTATAGTACTGTTACGAGTGAGCGTTCAATCGTTGGTTGTGGATTCGCAACGTGAACGTCTTTTGTTTGTGACCATTTCTGCTCGCTGTGTTTACCTCGCAAGCCGCGTGACGCTAGTATTGGGCCGGCGGTGATAAGTTTAGTTCAGAGTATCTCCTTTCTTATTGTACAGTGTACTTCTAGTGGTATAACGTGTAAACCTTGCTCGACTTTTATAACACCAAGTAAAGTATTATTTGTGAAAGATTATTGTTAATCATATTTTAGAGTTCCACAGAAAATAACTTATTTATGAGGTTTCGTGTGGTGGATAGACTGTAGTGGATCCTCTCCTCTACAACTACCAACTGAGCTCCTGCCGCTTGCTTACCAGCCAATCAGCTTACAGCCAGCTATGCCGAGAGACTAGGTCTATGGTGCGAACATAAGGGTACGATCGCCGACCTAGTCTTGACCTTCCTCCTCAAGCTTAGGATCAGAGAGTTTCACACCTTTCGCGTTCTCCCCCGTGATTGGCTCTCGCGCTTTGCAAAACCTCGATTCTTGTTACGGCAGAATCCCATAAATACAGGACAGTGTTATATATATGTATGTTTATATGCTGCCTTTATTGAATATATATATTATATATTATGTTACTGCTTACCAAAGTCAGAAAGTGTTTAGGCTTGTGTAAACACGAAATGTGTTAGGCACGTTGTAACCAAGAACAGAGAATAAACGCCCAGCCAGACCGATCATGTGCTTGTCATTCTCCCATTAAATAACGCAAGATACTACACTGGCGACGAGGATGGGATTCACAAAGTGTTGGTGAAGTCCTTGAAGAGAGGATAGTGACCACTGAAGGGAAGGTCTACTTTGAACCTGGAGAATTTAAGTGAAGAGAGCAACCATGGCTGGCGTCAGTGGATACATCGGACGAGTGGGGGAGTATGATGCAGACAAGGAAGATTTCACATCATATTGTGAGAAAATGGACTTCTTCTTTCTGGCAAATGAATTAATGGACGACGGTGGGGATGCTGAGAAGAAAAAATCCTTGAAGAGAAAAGGAAAGCAATCTTTTTGACAGAGGTAGGAGCTAATGTTTATTCTACTCTGGTCAATCTGCTTACTCCAGACAAACCCAAAGACTCCTCACTGATTCAGATTACCAAGATTCTGAAGCAACATTTTGCTCCTGCTCCACTTGAGATCGCTGAAAATTACAGATTTGGCGCCAGAGATAGAGGTAAAGATGAATCAGTAAGTAATTATATAGTAGCTTTGAAGAAGTTATCCTTTCACTGTAACTTTTGACAGTTCTTGAACCGAGCACTAAGAGACAGGTTTGTAATAGGCCTGAATTATGAAAAAATACAGAATAAGTTAATGAACACCACTAACTTAACGTTTGAAAGTGCATGTCAGATAGCTACAAGCATGGAATTGGCCGAGAAAAACACCAGAGAATTTGTTCCCAATGCGGGTAGTGAAACAGTTGGCAGTAGTGGCTCAGTGTGTAAAGTAACTGTAGCCAAAAGGAATAAGTATACCACAAAACAAGGAACACATGCTGATTTAAAATGTTAGAGGTGCCGAGGGAAACATGAAAGCTTTCAGTGTAAGTTCAAGAATTCAAAATGTTACAATTGTCAACGTATTGGACATATTGCTCCTGCCTGTAGAAGTGATAAAGTTAGAGTATATGCCGTTGAAGGTGGAGAGAAGGAAATGAAAAACAGTATTCATGAGAGGGTTAGTAATTTTGGATCTGATAATGATGAGAGTGCCCATGTGTTTACTATTTACATCAGTCATGAAGAGAAAGTTAAACATAGGTATAATGTGGACTTGTGTATTAATGACACACCTGTACCCATGGAAGTGGATACTACTGCTGATTTCTCCATAATGAGTAAAGATATGTATGAGAAACTATTTGCGCATGTGCCTTTAGAAGACTCAGGTGTCAAGTTGAGAACTTATACTGGAGAGATTTTGAACACAGAAGGTAAATTAGAGTGTGAGGTAAAGTACAAAAATCAGAATTTAAAGTTGCCATTAATTATAGCTAGTTATGTGAATAGACCAACTTTGTTAGGTAAGAACGGGTTGTGTGAACTTAAAATGGACTGGAAGGAGATATTTAGTGTTAGAATGTGTAACAGTATTCCAGGCCTTGAGAAATTGCTTAAAAAATACAAGATTTTAGTTGTAAAGGAACAGGATGGTATAAAGGGTTATGAAGCTCATATCACCATTGACAAAGATGTTACACCCATATATGCTAAGTCCAGACCTGTTCCTTATGCATTGAAAGGTGAGGTTGAGAAGGAATTAGACAGACTTGTGAGTGAGGGAATTATTGTGAAAACCGCCAAGAGCAATTGGGCTGCTCCAATAGTAATTGTACCTAAAGCTGATAAATCTGTTAGACTATGTGGTGATTATAAAGTTACCATTAACCAAGCTGTTGAGGATGAGCAATAACCCTTACCCACATCTGAAGATTTGTTTGCTGCACTAACAGGTGGAACCATTTTCACTAAGTTAGACTTGTCCCAAGCATATGCTAAGGTCTCTGTTGATGCTGAAAGTCAACAGTACCTTACCATCAACACTCATAAAGGATTGTATAAGTTCGAAAGGTTGCCTTATGGTGATAAGCACCAAAGTTATTTCAGTGCTTCATGGACAAAATTCTTGTGGGTCTTCCCAATGTGTTATGTTTTCAGGATGATGTCCTTATTGTTGACAGTGACATCCAAAATCATGTCAAAACCCTAGTCACAGTATTCGAAAGATTGTTGGCACACAATGTCAGGCTCAACAAGAGCAAATGTTCATTCCTAGCTAAAGAAGTAACTTATCTTGGCTACAAAGTGAATGCAGAAGGGCTGAGACCTGTAGAAGATAAAGTAGGAGCCATAGTAAATTTACCTGCTCCAAAAAATGTCAGTGAATTGAAAGCTTTCCTAGGTATGATACAGTATTATTCAAGATTCTTGAGTGGACTTTCATCAGTTTTAGCCCCTCTGCATGAACTATTAAAGAAAGGGATACCATGGAAATGGAACAGTGCAACTCAGAAGTCATTTGAAGATTGTAAAGCTGCTCTGTCTAGTACTGATGTTTTGGTCCACTATGATACCGGTAGAACACTAAAGCTTGCTTGTGATGCATCGGGCTATGGATTAGGTGCTGTCATAAGTCACATAATGGATAACGGTGAAGAAAGACCCATTGCAAATGCCTCGAGAACTCTTACCCAAAGCGAGAAAAATTATGCACAAATAGAGAAAGAGGCTTTATCTATCATATTTGGAGTAAAGAAATTTCACCAGTATCTATATGGGAGGAATTTTGTTTTAATAACTGATCACAAGCCTCTCTTGGCAATTTTGGGTCCTAAATCACCTGTTTCTACACTTGCTGCAGCAAGAATGCAGAGATGGGCTTGATATTGTCGGCATATGACTATGAGATACAGTACAGACGTTCAGATGATCATTCCAATGCAGATGCTTTGTCAAGGTTGCCAGGTAGGGGATCAAATGATGGAGTAGAGCCTAAGGTTTATGCTGTAACCATGATAGCAGAAGATTTTCCAGTCACCTCCGGAATGATTGCTCATGAAACTAGGAAAGATGTTGTATTAGGAAGAGCCCTGGAGTATACACTAAATGGATGGCCAGAGATTTGTCCATCCTTAGACTTTCAACCGTATCATTTAAGGAGATGTCAATTATCAGTACAACAGGGATGTGTGTTGTGGGGTATGAGGGTGTTAATTCCACAGTGTTTTAGAGGGCAAATTTTGAATGAACTGCATTTTGAACATCCAGGTATATGTGTTATGAAAGCACTGGCCAGAAGTTTTGTGTGGTGGCCTAAACTGGATGGTGAAATAGAAATGATGGTACGTGAGTGCTCTGTTTGTCAGAATGTTAGGAGTATGCCACCCAGCACACCTTTGAAAACCTGGAAATGGCCTACCCGTCCCTTCCAAAGAGTACACATTGACTTCTGTGATAAGGGGACAGACAAATTTCTTGTATTAATTGATAGTCATTCAAAGTGGATTGATGTTAAGCACATGTACAGTACTAATGCTGGTAGCACTATTGATGAATTAAGATTAATGTTTGCCGAACATGGAATACCAGAAGAGGTAGTTTCTGACAATGGTCCTCCATTCCAATCATCAGAGTTTAAAAACTTCATGAGATTCAACGGTGTAAAGCATGTACTGACCCCACCCCATCATCCTGCCTCTAATTGTGCAGCTGAGAGATCAGTTAGAATTGTAAAGGAAGCACTTTCCAAGCAGGTAATTCAAGGAACTGTAGGAAAATCAATGAAACACAGACTAGCAAATTTCTTACTCAGATACAGAACCACGCCACATAGTGTGACAGGATGTACTCCTGCAGAGTTAATGATGAAGAGACAGTTGAGAACAAGATTAAGTTTAGTTAAGCCAAGTCTGTTTGAAGTTGTAGAGAGGAAACAAGCTCAACAAAAAATGTATCGTGATAAGAGTTCCAGTGAAAGAGTGTTCAAGGTAAATGATAGGGTGAGAGTTAGGAACATGGCTAAAGGTTATGGTACTGTACATGCAAAGTGGATAACTGGTGTCATTGACAAGGTATGTGGATCTAGGACATATTTAGTGAAATGTGGTAACTCTTTGAGATATGTTCATGTGGATCACATCATTCAGGCACATGACGAGATGAATGTAGCACCAGGACATGATGATAAACTTGACACAGTTGCAGATGATGATCATCATCATGATGTTAAAGATGATGTTTCCCAGCATCCACTCACTCTGTCAACTGATTGTAGTGATGATATGTCTGTCACTGATAATGCACAGAGTGCAAGTGAAACCCCTGTAAAACTTGATGGAGGGAATAGTCCTAGAAGATCAAACAGAGTTAGGAGACCTGTAATTAAATTAGACCTCTAATTATCTGAATTGTGAACTGGCCTTTCAAAACTGTTTAGTTAGGAAGTTATATTTGTTGTGTTCTATTCTCTTCTTCCCTGCCGTAGGTAATTCTGTAAGTTTTGTTTATTTAGGATTTGTAGCAGCCATGCTCTCTTTTGAAAGGGAGAAATAGTGTTATATATATGTATGTTTATATGCTGCCTTTATTGATTATATATATTATATATTATGTTGCTTCTTACCAAAGTCAGAAAGTGTTTAGGCGTGTGTAAACACGAAATGTGTTAGGCACGTTGTAGCCAACAACAAAGAATAAACAACCAGCCAGACAGACCATGTGACTCGTCATTCTCCCATTAAATAACGCAAGATACTACAGAAAGAAGCACTTGGGCATTGCAACATTCGGGGCAATGAACAGGCAGACAAACTAGCAAAAGCGACTGTGGGTTTCAGGGAGACAACCAATGTACCCTGGGAGCGTCAGTCGTGTCTCTCCTTCTGGAAGACATATACAACACGGAAGTGGCAACATGAATTGAATAGGTTAGATCTCCGCAACAACTGGAAGACTAACATAGGAAACTGGCCTTCAGCATACAGAAAGAATAGGAGGGAAGAGGTGGTTCTCGCCAGACTAAGGTTAAATTGTACCTATCTGACCCACCTAAAAGCTTACATTGATAACTCCTTTCCGCCTATCTGTGCCACGTGCAACAAATTTATTTCCATTCGACACATTCTGACGGAGTGCAGCCAGTACGAACCAGAACGCCGGCAGCTGGTGATGCTAGCTGCCAAGCGAGGCTTCATGCTGACTGTACCCAATTTATTGCAAGATGATGTCACCATAAGTGACGGTGTAATAATCTTCCTCAAGGAGACCCGTCTTATCGGCATGTTGTGAAAGACACACGCATGAACTCTTTTTATATTTATAATATGTATGTAACCATGCCCTAAAGCAAATAAAAATGAATAAAACAAAAATTAAAACATACAACATGAGAGACATATCACAAACCTTTCCATTACATACAACACGCACATATACCAAGTAAAACTGACACCTACCAACACTTATTCAAACAAAAAGACACGGGCTACAAAAAAGACAAAACAAAAAAAAACAAAAAATCACAAAGAAACTTGTCACCTGACCGGCCATTTCATCTGGACTGTCAGTAACTCACCATCATATCACTCACTCATACCATAATTCATCCCAAATAAAACAACACCAAGAAGAAAGAAGAAACTAAAATACCAAGAACAAGAAGAACACAAGAATAACAAGAAAAGAAGAAACAAGAACATCAGATTAGTTGTAGCAAGAAAGAAGACCAAGAATAGAAGAAGAAACCTCAAGAAGAGGAAAGAAGTCATCAGCTCCGGCCGAAATAGCCTAAAGGCGAAGTGGCCAGCAATCTACAAGCGTAACTAACTTGGGTTGAGCTCCAAGACCTAGCATTCTACTACTATTTTCCAATTTCCTCGCTTTTCTTCTTGCACTATCCACCAACCCCAAGGCCCTCCAAATTCTACCATCATTCTTCAAATCCAGTTCCCGCACCACCAATCTACGCACCAGCATCAAGATCTCTTCACACTTTACTTCACCCATCGATCGATCGATCGGCAGGTCATTCTACTCTGACCGACCGGACCAGCAACAACTCTCAACAGCGCCTCACCAACCAGCTCCCTCAGAAAGCTCCTCGCCCAGCAGGACCTCTGAGCAAACTACTCATTACCTAGTACAGTGGTTCTCAACCTGGGGTCCATGGCCCCCAAGGGATCCACGGCAAGAATTTAGGGGAGCCACGGCGAGCTGTTATAAATTGTACATTTCCAAATAATGTTGGGAATCTGAATTAAACAAAACTTGTATTACTTATTTTGACTTGGCAGAAGAGAATTCTCATTCTTTTTGTCATTAATCAAAACGACAATACAATTTTAATATTTACATACTCTGGTGCTAATTTTTTTTATTTTTTATGGATTATTTAAGATTTTACAGGTCCAGCCCCTGTCTGTGTGACAGGCGCTGGACCGAGCTGCTGAACTGACTTGTTCAGTACGTGTCCGTGTGTCATCCCTTTGCAAGTGGTGATGGGACCGAATGAGGGGGTTTGGGAGAAAAATGAAGGCGGCCACGAGGATGGTGAAAATTCCTCAAGGGGGGAATGGAGTGAAAAAGGTTGAGAACCACTGACCTAGTAACTCATCACATTCTCACTACATAAGTTGGGTGGTGGACACTGGTAAGCACAGCTGTGAGTGCTAGCTCCCAAATTTGGGATGTTTTCGAGCCTATTACATTATCTGAAGGATATATAGACTTACCTACTTGTGTATAAGGACCTGAGGATAAGATAAGTATCGTCAAGCAACTTTGGTGTTGGGAACTTACTGTTTACCACACGAAAATAGCTGCTCGGGGTCCCACCACTCCTGGCTGGGTGTTGTGGGATGTCAGCATTGCCCCATGGAAAGTGAATTATCGCTTAAGAACTCTACATGGAAGAGTAAAGAAAAGATAGTATTGGACGAAGTTCTTGAAGACCTTGAGTTGAGTAGTGATGAGTCTAATACGAGTGATGAAGCACAAGGGAAGTTCGAAAGTGAGATAATACAGCTACAACAAGAGGTAGTGAAAAAGAAAGAAATTTCTAAAAGGATGAGGGAGACAAGATGGCAAGAGGACAGTGAAAGTGGAGAAGTGAGAGAGGAGAAGAGACAAAAACATCTAGGACAAAAAACGTGTGTGGGTGGTAATAATAATGGAAATAACAGAAAGGAGATAGTGGAGAATGGATCAAGAACAGAGCAAAGTATGGAATTTGAAGGAAGCAGACAAGAACACACACAAGGTGAAGTTGGTCGTGTCAGGAAGAGATTAATTTTTCCACAGTCATGCCCGATGACCTTCCTTGAAAAATTAAAATGGGCAGTACAACTAGGACGGGAGCATCGCAGCTTTGAGCCTCTTTTGAAAGAAGGCACACACAAGCCTTATCTTACAGTGGGGACCATGGAGGCTGTGGAATTGTTGACAACTGTTGGGTACAAGGGATTACTGATGGTTTTGCCAGAGGAGAGCGACATACTACTTACAAAGGTTATAATCTTCAGGTACCCTGCAATACTAGATCCAGAATACTTATTGGATGACGAAAGATTTGTTTGGGTCAAGAGACATTTAATAAGGGGCGAAGAGAGAAGCCAGGTTATTGCTCTAATGAGAGGAAAGGTTCCAGAGAAAGTGTTTATCACAGGAGCAGGGTATAGGAAGGTGGCACTATATGTGGAGGGACCAATAATGTGTTGCAGATGGGGACATAAGGCCTGGAGCTGTCAACTGGACCCACGTTGTAGATTCTGTGGGAAGAGGCACGAATCTAGCAACTGTAAGGACAAGATCAAAGCAGGAGAGAAAGTGAAGCCTTGTTGTTGTAATTGTGGTAACACTCACAATGCTAGTTCAATTGCATGCGAGATGAGGCCACGTATGAGAAGTGACCAACAAAGGAATTATTCAGAGAACACTGAAGAAGTACGCTGTGGTCTGACAGTGACAAGACAGCAGGATAAGGACTGCGCTTGCGGCCGGAAGAGCTGTTGATGCCAGGAACAAACAGAGTAATAAACAAGTAGCAAGTGAGAGTTGTGGTGCAGCCCTCCAGGTTAGTGATAAAACTGTGCAAGAAATTCTGGGAGAAGAGGTGCGTAAGATGTTTCAGCTTTTGCAAAAGTTAGGTCAGAAAAAGAAGTGATAGAGAAAAGACTTGATACAGTGATAAATAAAGAAAGGGAAAACAAAGCTGTGAATAATGTAGAATTAGAAGGGAAAGAGGAAAGTGAAGAGATCAAGCTTTTGAAAAATTCAGTGCATAAAATAAGTATTAAAGGGAAGGAGAGGAAAATAAAGGATTGTGTAGTGCAGGGAGCAACAACTGAAAGTTTTAAAAATGTGTTGGTAAAGTGTAAAGATGCTGATAAAGAAAAACTTTTGAGGAAATGGGAATCTGTGCAGGAGGATTGGGCCTTCTTAAAGAATCTGATTGGAAAGGATATAAAATGTGTAAATATTAATCATGGATCTAGCTAGCCTTAAGATAATGTCCTGGAATGTTAATGGTCTACGAAATAGAGTGACAGATGTACATTACTTTACCCTTAAAAATAATATTGACATAATTACCCTTCAAGAGACTGGGAACAGGAAAGGCGACCTGCTTAAACTGTCTGGATATAAGGGATTTCATCTCTATTCGAGTGAAGGTATAAGAGGGGTCTCAACATACATTAAGAATTCCATACCAGCAGAACTAGTTGGAAGCCCGAGTAGAGTACAAGGAATAGAAAGTGTCTGTATAAAATTATATTTGAAGGAAGGAGAATTGAACATAGCAAATTTGTATATTTCTGGAGGCTGTTTTGACCTCAACTTCTTACCAGATTGCATGTTTTTGGACTCAACTTTGGCTGCAGGAGATTTTAAAGCTCGACATCCAAGACTCGAAACAATGGGGAGAATTGATAGTAATGGTATAAAATTTTGGCAATTTTTACAAGATCACCCAGATGCTTACTTGTTAGGAAATGAGGAAGTGACTCATATTAAAGGAGGAAGGTTAGACTATGCTTGCATGATAAGCAGTCAGGGAGTCCAGGGAGTATGTGAGATAATAAGGGTGACCATTTTGTTGTGTATGTTCAATTGCCATTAGGGAAGAGACAGGTGAGATATAGGAGGAAGAGATTGAAACTAAACAAGGATAACACAGAAATGTTTACCCAAAATATAGAGAAATGGTACAGAAATTATACACCAGTCTGTATGGATAGCTTTTATAATGACTTAGTTGGGGAGATAGAAAGATATTTAACCAAGTCAACACAGAAACAAATAAACGATAAGACACATGGGGCTAGGAAACACTGCTATACCAATGACAAAATGTTGAAGGGATGGACACAAATGTTAAGGGCAGCACATAAAGATTGGGTAAAGAATGGTAGAAGAGAAGAAGATAGGGAAATCTTCATGGATATAGCCAAAATATGTGGGCAGGCTAGGAAGGAGGCAAGGGAGAAATATTGGCAAGACTTTGCACAGCACATTGGGGAGAGTAAAAATTTCAAAGAAATATGGCAGGATATTAAAAAAATTAGAGGAAAAAGGAGTAATTTTATTAGTCGTCCTCATCCAGAGGAAGAAGCTAATAAACTGGTTGACAAGTGGGCTAAAGCAGCTAGTGTTGCCTCCCTGCCTAACAGGACAATAGAAGCATTAGATGAGTGGCAAAATGAAAGAAGGTTTATTTCATTAGCTTTAAATATTCGTAATGTAACATGTGTAGATATTACTCAAGATGAGTTATTAAATGCCGTTAAAAAAGGAAAATCTACAGCACCAGGCGAAGATGGTGTGGCTTATGAAATTTTGAACTGCTTAGTTGGTTTGGAAAATAAGTCCATTATTAGATTTATTCAACATGAGCTATACAGAGGGTAGATTACCAACAGAATGGAAGAAAGCGATAGTTATTCCTGTCCCTAAGGCAACTGGTGGATACAGGCCAGTGTCTTTAACATCTTGTTTTTCCAAGATGATGGAGAGAGTATTATTAAATAGGTTTGTATATATTGTGGGGGAAAATCTATCTTGTAATTTATTTGTTTTTTTGGAAGGGAAATGTACTTCAGACCGTGTTATAAAATGCTTTTCAAATGATGCAGACAGATGTAGAGTTTTTGTGGATTTACAAGGAGCATTTGATAAAGCTCACAGTGAAGTAGTTATGAATGAACTGGCTGCTCTAGGGGTATCAGGAAAGTTGTTACACTGGATAGGTGACTACTTGCATGGAAGGAGAACCTGTGTATGGTATCAGGGATGTTTGTCTGAGGAAAGAGCATTTGAACTAGGCACTCCCCAAGGGGGAGTATTGAGTCCAATGTTATTTAATGTGTTAATGAACAAGATAGCCTCACACAAATATCCCAAAGGAGTTGTAACCATCATTTATGCAGATGACATCTTATTTCAAGGAAACTCTGTAAAAAATTTGCAGATTGCATTAAATAATTTTAGTGTTCGTTCTCAAAAGATGGGCTTAGTTATCAATGAAGAAAAAACCAAGTGTGAATGTAAAGGAAGAGGAACTGAATCCGTTTTTCTAAATGGAAAAATTGTTGAGAAAGTGTCGAAGTATAAATATTTAGGAATGTATATTGGCTTTACTAGTGAAAGTAAAGAGGCAGAAATATATCATGTCCTCACTCAATGTAGAGCAAGATTACAGCCCTTGAAGGCTCTAGCATGTTGTGGTAAAGGTGCTGGGGTACCCATACTGAGAATGATGTGTATTTCTACCATCAGATCACTTATAGACTATGCAGCACCTGTCCTCGCTTGTACTGGTGAAGGAAGGCTACGGAAGCTTGGGATCATGCAAAATGAAGCAATGAGAATAATTTTAGGGTGTCAAAAGAATGCAATGATTGAGATAATGAAAATGGAACTAGGGTTACAGAGCATTTCACAGAGGGTCAATGAAATTAATACAGTTGCAGCAGTTCGATTAATGAGAGGGAACAGTGGGGGTAAATTTGTACAAGATATAAATGATGGTTTAAAAGATAAAAGGACCTTCTGCAGGCAAGGCAAGAGAGGATATATGAATGGATTAGTAAATATTATTAAAAAATGTAATCTGGCAGACTGGTGTACAGCTGTTCAGAAGAGTTGTAAGAATCCACCCTGGGAAGAACGAGAAGTAGAGTTAGACATAGTGCCTCTCACAATGAAGAAATCATTACATGAACCAGGACAGTTAAGGGCTTTATATGGGAATAAGATTAGTAATTTGCCTAAAATAAACACATTGCATGTATATTGTGACGGTTCAGTTATGTCAAGTGGCAGGGCAGGGTGAGGGATCCTTATAAGACAGTACACAGAACAAGGAAATGATGACATCAAAATTGGACTTCGGTTGAGCAGTTCTATATCATCAACACAAGCTGAGTTATATGCAGTGTTAGTAGGATTGGAAAATGTTGTAAATATGTATAAAGATGCATATTTTTTGGTTGATAGTAGGGCAGCTTTGGATTCTTTGAACAGTGGGAGTCCAGTCTTTGAACACATTATTGGTTCATGTAGAAAATTAGTAAATACAATAAGGAAAAATGGCCATAATGTTCAATTTGTATGGGTCCCTTCACATGTAGGCATTGGTCTTAATGAAGCAGTAGATATAATAGCAAAAAGAGCCTCGGAAAAGGCCGAGATCGACATAATATGTTCTAAAACCTTGAAACAATTGAGGAGCAAATTACGGAAAATACAATCAATAGAAGATAATTTTAAAAGGAATGAAATATACGAGAAAAGTGAAACAATGAAACATTACCATCATGTTCTCATGAACACAAAATTTACATATGGGAAAGATGGAAGTAGGTGGAAAGATTCAGTGTATATGAGGTTAAGATTAGGATATAAACATTATTGGGAACTTGGAGCTGAGAGAAGTGAACAGGATAAAGAATGTAGAGTTTGTAGAACATCCAGATCCCATACCCTGCCACATTATATACTGGAATGCCCACTGCTTAATGTATGTAGAAATGCCCATATAAATAATGTCCCCAAGCAAATAGAGTGGAAGTTTAAAAATAGAAAAATAGATGAAATATTAAAGAAATATAGAAATTTTGCATCTAGAATATAACTATGTATGTATATAACTGATTATATGAAATATTAGGGATTTATGTGAGTCCTGAGAGGGACATTCCTGGACTGGGGTGAGGATGACTTATGTCACTTCATCCCTTTGAGATGTATTAATGTTTTTTGTATCTCAATAAACGTATCAATCAATCAGTTCAACTTGTGCAGGTGTTGTTCTGTGCGGCATTCCCGTCCTGTGGTGGTCCTTTAAACTTCCCTCCTCTTCCCATCACTTAATCCAATAATGTACAGTTGACCGAGAAATCCCCAATTCTCGGGCAATTTCAGATGTTGAAAACCCAGCCTCCTTCATGCCGATTATTCTTTCACGTTCAGTGATTTTCTGCGTGTGGTATTCCGTGTTGGCAGGGGCCTTCTACAATTGAGGGAGTGGAAGGGTAGTCAGCACTGACGGGCCTTCTACAATTGAGGGAGTGGAAGGGTAGTCAGCACTGACAACACCTCTGTCTCCCTCACCTCCCGCCAATAACGTCAGCGTTATATTTATATTTTATTAGGCATTTACAAAAGTAAATGAATGAATAAATAAATAAAAAAGATACAAATTTGTAATACATCATACACATATTTGAAAAAAATAGAATATATATTTTTTAAAAGACACTGGACTAAAGATGACGAAATCTACACACGCCAGGAACAAGGATTTGGGGGGGGGGGGGGGGGGAATAGTCACTCAAAGAAAGATATACCATTTGCTATTTACAATATTCAGAGTCTTGGAATGACAATGATAAGGTCTTCTAAAAGTATAAGGCATGTGCTACCGCACTAATTCACACCATCAGACGGGTGGTTTGTAAGATTAATTACCATCACCTTCAATTGAACAACGCCATTATTAAATACAGACACAGGCTTACACACACACACACACTCCACACACACACACGCACACACACACTCACCACATGCACACACACTCACACACACACTCCACATGCACATACACACAAACACGCACTCCACATACACACAAACACACACTCCACATATGCATACACACACACACACACACTTACTACAGGTAGCAGTGAACCGATGATTCTGCTTAATCCCACAGCGAATTAAAACAGCAGTTTGTGTTGCATAAAATCAGCGTCTTTAGAAAGAAGTTTGTTTGGATCGGTTACATAGAACTGGATTAATTACCCGAAAGGGATTAAACGTTTGAAGACAATATTAGTATAAATTAATGATAAACAAACAACCTCATAAACAGCCTGCACACAGCTGTGCCTGATGCATGATGTTCGTTAACATACTTACCGATTTTTACTTATGTTTATTTGTCTAAACATAAATTCATATAGGTTGGCTCATTGCTCTATTCATTTTAAAATCAAATTAATATACCAGGAGAAAGGTATGATATAATACGAAACAACAAAGCCCAACCATTAATTAACCAACGGGGAACTAAGTAACCAATCACTGATCACTTTTACATTCATTCATAATTTTTACTACGGCCTTGAGTTGCCAGATGTCTCCAGCAGTGTTCGAAGAATTTTGAACGAGACTGTACATTAGAGCAGGCCACACAGGCTACCCAGATCTCGTGTTAACAAATCAACACCACCACCTAAACATACTACTCGAACCCGGCCCAATATCCACTAGTGATCATCTCCCTATCATAGCCACACTCTCCACAGCCCCAATGCAGATCCCGGCCAGGCTATGATTCAACAATAACCGGACTAACTGGGAAAACTTCAAACAAGAATTAAATAACCCGCAACCCATACAATTACACAACGGGCACACTTCTCTAATAGATCAATCACTGGATATATGGTATGAGCACGTCAGCCAGGCCATGGAACACAACATACCCAAGACCACTTACCGAACATTACCACACCCTCAATACTCACACCAATCAAGAATCATACAGACACAATTTAGCAACCTAATTAAACTAACCACACAACAAGGATGGACACCAGAACGCAGAAGGATATACAACATAATACACGAACAACTAAAAAACATCTCAAAAGAAGCATACAACAGGAACTGGCAGAAGCTGATTTCAGAAACGGAAGGAAACTACCATAAACCGAACCAGTTCTGGCAGAAAATAAAGCACTTAATGGGAACCTCCAGCAACGAGTCTAACTATATAGTAAATAGTAATCAAGTCAAATTAACAGAACCAACCGAACATGAAACGGAATTTAGATCTTTCTGGAGTAAGATCTTTCAAATCACCAACGAAGAAAACTTAAACTTTTGCATGACCACAGAGAGGGAAGTATCCAACCATATGTCGCAAATAACCCATACTTGGCAACCGAGTCCCACGATCGACCTGAATACACTGGATGACATGTCTCCACTAAACAAACCAATCACGGTGGACGAAATAGTAAGAACAATCAACAGTTTTAAGAACAAGGCTCCTGGAGTCAGTAAAATAAATAAAATCATTTTACAGCAATTACTAAGCAACATGGTACTTCTACTAAGAAATATATTCAACGTATCCATAGCTTCAGGCCACTACCCAAAGAAGTTTAAGACAGCAATTATCAGACTGATACCAAAACCGGGAAAAGCTCCCACAGCAGTAGAAAACTACAGACCGATCTCTCTATTAGAAACTCCAGGAAAATTTTTAGAAAAAATAATTAACCAACGATTAAGAACACACCTGGAACTAGAATACATTCCCTGTGAGGCATTAAAAATATAAATCTATATGTTTTATTTATTCATCTATTTATTTATGTTTCTATTATATGTCATGAAAGGGATACTACACAGTTTCTACGAAATGAAAGACTTTTCAATGCGATCCTGTAGTGAACCAGTTAAAAAACAATGTTTTTCTTGCAGGCAAATAATCAATAATGGAAATAAATGTCATGTGAAATATATTATAAGCTAAGTCTACTCAGATGACAATCGTAATGAAAGTTGAAAGATCTACAGCTATACAAAACATATGCTACCGCATTAGCTATGCCTTCAGAACGAGATTTCACTAATTAATGTAATATTTTTTAAAGTTAATAAAAATGGCAAGGGACCCCGTTGAAATCGACTTTCTTCACGAGGAACAAACACAGCCAGAGCCCTTATATACGAAAGTATAGCAAACGCAATGCATAACAGAGAACAGTGCAACATAGTTTTAAGGGACGTGGCAAAAGCGGTCGATAGGGTCTGGCACTTGGGACTTAAATATAAAATAACCAATCAAGAACTCCCCAACAACTTCACCTCTCTACTGTGTAATTTCTTAGACCATAGAGACGCACACATTATAATAGGCAATCACAAAGGCCCAAGCTTCAGACTTTATAGTGGAGTACCACAAGGAAGTAACCTATCCCCAACTCTTTACACAATCTACACTTCAGACATGCCGCCACCAATTCACGGTGAATACATCGCATATGCTGATGATGTCACCCAGATCATCCGCCATCCAGGCAAGGCCAAACAGATGGGGGCATTAAAGACAGCTCGCGCCATATTATAAATAAATAATTACGAGAAGAAATGGAAAATAAAAACTAATACACAGAAACTAAAGATCATACACATGTCAAGGATAAACCCAGCACCAATCACAGTAAACAACGAAGAAATACAATACTCAAACGAAGGAAAAATACTGGGGCTGACAATAACAAGAACCGGAATAAATATACACATAATAGAACGTAATAGACTAGCCCGAATACAGCTTACAAAATTAAGAAGATTCGGCAAAATGGAAGAGAAAATACAACTACACTTATTTAAAGCACTTGTCCGCCCCCATCTTGAATACCCGCCAATACCATTAAACACGATCAGCCTTACCAACCAATTAAAGCTCCAGGCCACACACAACAAAGCCATCCGCAGAGCCTCCAAACAACGTCCCCCATACACAACCAAAATTAAAGAGCTTCACGAAAAATACAACATTCCACTGAACATAAGAACATACAGCCAAGCACAGGCAGTATGGCACAAACTAGAAGTCATGGAAGACGAAATATATAATCGACCAAAAACAGAGGACACCACAAGATCACACAACTGGTGGCCAAAAAGCCTTCTCCATAACCCTCAAAAGCCAGAACTACTGTACACTAAATAGTACACAAAAGATGAGAGTATTCTACTAGTTACACAAGGACCCAGCAGACCTCTCCAACTTACACAATTATACACCACAGCATAAATAACTCCTTGACGCCAATAAGATAAAAGATGAGAGTTTTCTACTAGTTACACAAGGACCTAGTAGACCTCTCCAACTAACACAATAACAAACAACCCCTTGCTAGCTAGCTTAGCCTCCTCTTTCCCCCCCACCCCCCCTGTTCCCTTGAGCTCGGGCGACCTCTTAGTGCGGCCACAGCCAATCAAATCGTCTCTGCTTGGTGGATAGCCCACCTGCTCTTATTCTCTTGTACTTTACTTCCCGTTTCATAACTTTCCTTCTACCTTACCTCTTCTTTCCCTTTCCATGGCAAACCATTGCCATTTTATCTCCATTATCATCATCATCATCATCATCATGGAGATCATCACACACTCACTCGCCAGCCAGCCTTTGCTGTGATTGGACGTCTCTCCAGACCCTTCACTGCCAAGCCAGCCAGCCTGTCTCTTACCGTTGACGAACTGAACGCAAACGACCACCTCACTAACCATCACTTTTACACGTGGAAAGCTTGTTCCAGACAACGCCCTTTCTGCGCCTCCCCACTGATCAGGGGTGACTCCTGATCAGAGGCGGCCCTGACTGGATGCTCTGTAACGGCTTCTTGCAGAAGACTTGGGCCACGATCCCATCGGTGTTACTTACACCAGTAGCTAATCTTCCTCTTTTCTTCCTTCTTTTTCGCTCTGGCTTGGGGACCTGCACCCTAAAGGTGTATTCGTCCTTGGGTCCCCCCTGTAACTGTTCACCTCCCTCCCAGGAGTTTGTGAACAAGAAAGGGAGCAGGAGCAGTACGCATCCCTCTGCCGAGCCTTCCTAGGCAACTGTGATCGTGCGGGTCCACCTGGGAAGGTGGTCGCAATCCTGAATCCCTGACGGGGCTTCCGGGACAGAGTTGTGGGAACCACTCTACGACCACTTGACCAACAAGTGGCGGTGGGGAGTGTTGTAATTCCTGTAACAAACTCCTGTCCTGGAATAGGTAGGTCTCCAACCTCAAACCATGCAAGGGTGGCCTGTCCACCACATAGTCCCTGGAATGAGGGCACACCGGGTACGGATACGCTCCCATGAAGGGGGCGTGACTGACGAGAGAAAAACAGAATTAGCAAGACTGCTCAGTGCAACCCTACTCATCAAAATATCCAACCTCATCACGACCAAGGACTCCTTCATCGCCCTGTGCCTGACTGAGAATGATGTAGACTTACTCTTATCGAGCGAGAGCACAAGAAAACTCAAGTCTGCAAAATTTGAAGTTGCAGTTCCTCCACAACTCCGGGCAAGGAAGTCAATTGTGGTCAAACGACTAGATAAAGCGATCACCAAAGAAGCAAGTGAACAGCAATTGATATCTGACATAGAACACAGAAACGAATGGGCCAAGGTGGAGGAAGTGGTCAAGCTGCCCGGACTGCCATCCATGCTCAAAATAAGATTCACTGAAAAAGCCATGGCCCAAAGAGCAATCCAGGAGGGGCTTTGTCTCTCTTGCTACCTTGTCAGCAGCAGCCAGGTGGAGCAGGAGGAATTCTTCCCCATCACTCCATGCTGCAATTGCTACCAATATTCACACACGGCTACGGACTGCCCTAACAAGGACACCAAGCACTGCTCAGAATGCGGGAATAAGGGGCACACCTTCAGAGAGTGCAAAAACAAAGATAATCCCAAATGCCTAAACTGCGAAGGAGATCATAGAACACTGGCTACTCGCTGCCCCATACGAAAAGTAATAGTTAGCCAAAAGAGGGAGAAGGAGAAGACGCGGGAACAGCAAAACAGGACATATTCAGCTGTGACAAAACTAACCAGAGAAACGACAAAGATCCTCGAAAAAGTCGCCACACCATCCCCCCGCAAACCAACCTATTTTGCTCAACTTGGAAATAATCTTTCCGTAAAAATATTGACCTCCATAATCCACGCCCACCTCATGAATATAGCCAGACCTGATACTTTTGCCAAGGCAGCAAGGGACATGTTTGCCGCCAACAACCTGCCAGACATGGAATTCCCAAACGATTTGCATTCTACCGAAATTTTCAACTTAATATACAAACCAGAGAGCATTGCAACTCCAAAACCATCCACTCAAGAACAGACTATCTCAGACATACAACCCGAGCCAGCAAGCGAGGAAGAAACGATGGATGACGAAAACGAAGATGAAACCACCACAATAACAGAACAAGCCGCCAGAGTCAACACCCAAAAGAAGAATCAAGCAGGAACTATGGCACCACCACCTTCACCCAGAGAGACCACGGAGAACAAAGACCTTGGGTATGAAACTGGTATACGATTTTACTCCGCTACAGCTCCCCCCATAGTCTCACCAGAAAGACTGCTGGCAGATATAAGGCAAGGCAAGATAAAATGCACATAATCAGACAAAAACCGAGATGACACACATATTGAAACACTAATCAAGAAAGGAAGAATACTCACAAGACACAACAGAATAGAGAGAGTTGATCAGACAACATATAGAAAGATCCGCCTGGGCCTGCTGACGGACAGGAGGGAGTCAGGGGAACACCGGTCAACAAAAATGGCGCAAACCAGCTCTAGGCACCAGCCTTCATAATAAACAAGCTTAAAATAATCCAACATAATGTCTTAGCATGGATCCCACAAAGAGCAAGCGAATTATATAACACTTACTGTAACATAGAGCCAGATATTATCCTCATAAATTCGCATGGTAAGAAAAACTCAGAAAAAAATAGCAATATTTAACTACACGGTCTACCAAAAAAAAAACAACCAAGACACACCACATGATGGAATAGCCATAGCCATCAAACGAAACATACAACACAAGATACACGACTCATTTCAAGAAAACTTTCTGGCGATTGAAATTAACTGCCCAACAGGACCTACTATAATCGGCACCTGTTACCTCCCTCCGAGAAGACCCATATTCCCACTAGCAGACATGCTCAAACTGCTGAGAAGAAACATACCAGCATATTACCTGGGTGATTTAAATGCACGACACCGCGTCTTGGGGCACCAGGATAACAACGCCGTAGACAAGATTTTAAACACATTATTGAGCCACGGCAATGCAATAAAGTACACCTTGGCCCGGAATTCCCCACACACATCAGAGCAGGTCAAATCGGACATCCAGACATAGTACTAACAAACCAGCATCACCAACTTAACCTGCAAATGGAACCCGGCCCAATAACCACCAGTGACCATCTCCCAATCATAGCCACACTCTCCACGTCGCCAATACAGATCCCTGCCAGGATGAGATACAGCTACAGCCGGTCCAACTGGGAGGAATTCCAAAAGGAGTTAAGCAATCACCAAATAACCCAACTAAACAACAAACACACTTCCCAAATAGACAACACACTAGAGATATGGTACGAAAACGTGAGCCAAGCAATGGAACACCACATACCCACGACCACTCACCGTACATTACCACACCCTCAATACTCACATCAATTAAGAATTCTACAGACACAATTCAGTAATTTATTCAAATTAATCATAGAACAAGGATGGACGCCAGAATACAGAAGACAATATTACACCAGACACGAACAAAGAAGCATACGTGAATAACTGGGAGAAACTAATAGCAGACACAGAAGAAATTTACCACAACCCGAAAGAATGTTGGGGGAAAATTAAACACCTAATGGGAATCTCCAGCAACGAATCAAACTACATTCTAAACAGCAACCAAATCAAATTAACTGAACCCAAAGAACAAGAACCTGAATCCAGGAAATATTGGAGCAAAATTTTTCAAATAAGCCAGGAAGACAACTTGAACTTCTGTATGAACATCGAGCAACAAGTAACCAATCACATGACACACATAAGAACATAAGAACATAAGAATGGAGGAAACTGCAGCGGGCCTATTGGCCCATACTGGGCAGTCCCGTTTACACCCAACCCCTATTGCTCATATAAGCATCCAACCTATGTTTGAAGCTATTCAGCGTATTCGAGTTAATGATGATATTTGGTAACTTTTTCCATTCATCTACTACTCTGTTTCCAAACCAGTGTTTACCTATTTCGCGCCTAAATCTAAATTTGTCTAATTTAAAACCATTGTTATCAGCTCGCTCCTGGTTGGATAGTTTGAGTACCTTTGTAATGTCCCCTTTATTAAGCCCTGACTTCCACTTATACACCTCTATCAGGTCGCCCCTCGTTCTGCGTCTCTCGAGGGAGTGCAAATTAAGATGACTTAACCTGTCTCTATACTCAAGGTTCCTAATGCTCGGGATTAGTCTTGTCAATCTCCTCTGAATTCTTTCCAAGAATTCTATATCCATTCTGTAATACCGTGACCAGAACTGAACTGCGTAATCCATGTGTGGTCTCACAAGCCCAAGATACAGTTTTAGGATGACCTCGCTTGTCTTGTAACTAACACTCCTTTGTATGAACCCAAGTACTTTATTAGCCTTGTTACGAGCAAAAACGTATTGTTTACTTGGCTTAAGGTTCCTACTTATCATTACTCCTAAATCTCTCTCGCAGTCGGATTTCTCTATGGCATCGTTGTTCATCTGGTATCTGGTTTCCCTGTTTACATCTCCTATACTGAGTACTTTACATTTGTCCACGTTGAATTTCATCTGCCATTTTTCCGACCATTCGAAAAATTTGTTTAGATCTTCCTGTAGTTTTGCAGAGTCCTCGTCAGATTTAATAACATTCTATTTTAGTGTCATCAGCAAATTTACTTATGCTGCTGTCTATGCCGATATCTATGTCGTTTATGTATATTATAAATAATAATGGTCCAAGTACTGAGCCTTGTGGAACTCCACTTGTGACTTTGCTCCAATGGGACTTAGTGCCGTTAATGCTCACTGGCTGTTTCCTGTCCTGTAACCACACCCTAATCCATTTAAGGATGTTGCCTTTGATGCCATGTGCTTCTACCTTTCTAATTAGTCTTTTGTGGGGGACTCTCTGGAAGGCCTTGCTAAAGTCGAGATATACCACATCATAATTGTGCCCCTCGTCCACCTATTCGAAAACTGATGAAAAGAATGTTAATAGATTAGTTAAACAAGAATGTCTGCTTGTGAAGCCATGCTGGGAATCATTGATCAATCCGTGCTTCTCCAGGTGGTTTCGAATAGTTTGAAATGATTGCTTCCAGTAATTTGCCTACTATTGATGTTAGACTGATTGGG
Source organism: Homarus gammarus (assembly GCA_958450375.1). Classification (NCBI taxonomy): domain Eukaryota; kingdom Metazoa; phylum Arthropoda; class Malacostraca; order Decapoda; family Nephropidae; genus Homarus; species Homarus gammarus. Next base: position 2,107,847 of record CAUDMG010000523.1, read on the forward strand.
CGGTAGTTAGAGGAGAGTGATCTATCCCTCTTCTTGAAAATCGGTATTACATTCGCTATCCTCCAGGATTCTGGTACTACACCTGTTTTTAAGGACATGTTAAACAACTTTGCTAAGGGCATACTAAGCTCTTCCTTACATTACAACCCACATCTGGCAACCAAGTCCCAACATAGACATATGTAATGGCCCCTGTCTCATCAACAGAAGTATTATATAAATGGATTATTTACCTTTGATTTATATTTAAATTCATCCCCTGTAACTTTCCACTAACTATGAGGAGGTCATGATCAGAACAAGTGAGTGGAAGATTCCTTGGCTCATTTGACCATAGGTCAGCAATTGTGTGGGCCCTGTTAAGCCGGCGCCCATAACTCAGTCTCACTCACGACTTTATATCTAACGGACGTGGATTCGCGTCTATTTACATAGACGCCGTCCCTTCCTCACCACACTCATAAATAGTGGAACTTACGGTTGATCTACACTCAGGAATTATGTACATAATACTTTTTTAATAAAACAAGAAACTTCAACTGGGTTTCGTTACTAAAGCCAAATATATTATATGTGAACCAACCTGGTTAACTGGGAATTAACCAACTGGTTCATTGGTGGCAACGGTGGTGACGGATTATTATCAGTCTATATACCAAGACGTCAGTGTTTTGTGAAAACAAGGAAAACAAAACACAGTGACGTGTTACATAACGAATCCGAGTGTTACGACTATATCCCGTATTGAGACGATATTTCGTGAGTGCTTCTCATTCTGTTGCCAAGAAGAGGTGCAGAATTATTAAAGAATAATAATAATAATAAATAAATAAATAACCCCAACTGGTGAAATCCCTGTTAGTAACAAGTGTGGCAACCCAAGAAAGCATACTGTCAGCGATATTCTGATGTGTGGTCTACAGTACAGTGTTGCAGACATTCTCACAAACTTTACTAACAAGCAGACATTTTACAAATAGCTGGACGGTTGTGTGGTTTCGCGAGCATTGATTGCAGTATTTCCGGTGTCATCAGACAGTTCTCCATATATACGAGACTGAAGAAGATTTGACATTCAGTGAAGGCGACATCGTATCAGCGCATAGAAGAAGACTCGATCCGCCATACTCAGTGGCATTTGTTCTACTGTGGACGTGTCCCCCTGTAGTGAAGTGGACTCACCAGACGTCGTGATTGCAGCGCATCCTTCTCGCTGCTCGGGAAACCAGCCGGAGATGGGTGCATAAGTACAATTGGAGAGACCCCGCCTACAATTCCCCACCACAGATACCAGCTGGACGGATCGGGTTTTCTATACAGAAGCTATAACTCTTGTATTAGGTATTTCAAAAGTATACATAGTTTATACACACATTAACAAGTTTGAGACATAACTCCACATCGATAGGTCATCGGATAGGGTATGTCATTGTAATAAGTGTCTTACGTATATTCGTGTGTACTGACATAATATAATTTGCAGTAGTTATTTCTTATCTGTTTAATCATTCATATTTTAATTATTTTAACTATAATTTTTATCATTCCCTGTACATGAGAGGCAAGTAGTTTGCTTTTTCTGTTCATTATTGTCTGGCTCAAATAAAACTTATTGGATAAATTTTCAAAGTTCCCAATGTATAAATCCGAAGACATTGCTCACCTAGCACAATTATTAGCTGACGGCTTACAATTAGAGGATAAACGTCACGTGTCAACTGTAGAGATTGAGTTAGGACTTAAGCCGGAAGCACAGTTAGACGTTTCTGTAGAAGTAGTGAGCAGTTAATTGAGAAATCGTTTGACAACTTAAACCCTCATACTTACCGGTCGGTGAATTAATATAGTACCTCACCTAGACTTACACAGGTAGTTTCTAACCCTGTTCCGGCTGACAATGTGTCAGTTGGTTTATCATTACACCACCCCCATTAACTGAGACTTCAGTTAGGAGTAAAAGTACCGGCTTGCTAACTTCTAACGCTAAAATGGCATACCCTAACACTCTATCCAATAATGCTACCACGTCAACTAACCCTAATAATGTATTTCATATAATGCAGCGTGGTGACCACGTACGTAATTTTACGGGTCAGGATGATTATCGAGTAGCGCATTTCATTCGTGCATGTGAAGACACTATGCCCACTGCTAAAATTACCAGCGATGAAGATAAAAAGTAATTTGTGCGTTCCTACATTACGCACGCAGGGATCATTTGCTGGAAATCATTTAAATGCGTATGGTTTAACGGACCCTAGCTATGAAAAATTTAAGCTCACCATCATTGGAATTTTGGGGGGCAGGTCCCAGTTGGGCAAATTACAGTGGATCTTCAGGTGGCTGGATCGTTGTACTCCAGTGGTTCACGCAGGAACACCTGTGGAGGCAGTTGATATTGCTGGGGAATACTTCAGGATATGGAAGCGACCTTCCGGAGCTCAGATTGCTACGACAAAGATGAGAAAATGGCAGTAACCAATGTGGAAACGCTGATCGAATTAATTAGTTTCCTGTTAGTAGTTCGTCGTTATTTATACGGCCGGGCACAGGAGGTTCAGTTTGCACCACCTATTGATATGGTAGACTATGCAAACAAACTGTATCCCACGGCTATGGGACCTTTGATGGCGCGAGCCTCCCTGACTACCGCACAACCCCAGATGGCACAAATGACACCACCCCAGATACCTCATACGACACCATTGGCTCCAATTGCACCTACACACCGGACATTCAAGCAACGTCGTTTTCTAAGATGCACTCATTATAATAAACGAGGCCATTTGATTGACGATTGTTTCCAGCTCCAAGGTAATGGTGTTAAATTACAAGAGACAACAGGTGCCAAGCAGCAGTCAAAGTCATACACGGAGGCGATTAAGGCGACACCTCCGCCTTACCAGAAGTCACGCATATGGTGTGCACTCCACAAGTCAACAACTCACAACACACAAGAGTGCGCCATAGTGACGAAGGTCAGGAATTTAGACTATGGTGTACCCCCAGGTGGCGCAGAAGTATAAACAGAATCGTTCCCACGACAAAAAGTCGGGGGAAGACCAGCGCCCATCACAACAAGAAGAAGGATAGGTACATTGTTTCCTGCTTCTCCCCACAACACTTCTATAGCAGCCTCGTTAGTAGCGGCGCTAAGCAAAGTGGAAGTGTTGTCAGTGCCGGTGAGAGTGGATAGTACAAGATTGGCTCTTGATATAGATACGGGTGCTTGCGCGAATGTTTTGGCCTTGTCATCTTATCAGGAGTTACAACGTAAATTCCCTCACCGTGATTTCAAATGGAGACCTACTGACGCTGATCTCGAAGGAGTATCTGGCGCGCAGTTGAGCATTAACGGAATGGTGACGTTACCACTCAGATTCTCAAGACGTGGTGCTCCTTTCTACGCGGACTTTTATGTGGTTCAGCAGTTTAATTTGCCAGCTGACCGGTTACTTGGTCTCCCAACCCTTAGAACTCATAGAATAGATCTTCAACCACGTAATAATATTATTACGTTTAAAAGTGTTTCCTACAGCGCTATGCGTCATTCTACTCCTTTGCTCACCGCTAGGTCGAGAGTGTTGTCCACCATTCCCACTCAGAGGAAGGCGGAGAATGTGTCAGAGCTAACCCAAGACCTCACACCCTCACTTTCCCAGCGTGATTATAGCAGCAACAGTTGGAAGATCGTACCTGCAGTTTTGAAGAGTACTCTCCATTACCAGAATGAGGAATTCACCAATGCAACTGTCGAATTACCTGAAAGAGAAGGACTCTGTACTGGTAGAGGACCCCTGGCGTACCAAACGCTGTGATCTGCCGACTCTTCGGGTCCAGTGGGATTTGGAAGAACCCCTTGGTCAGGTCAAGTTTGGTAAGTAACTTGGAACCAGCTATTCTTGAAAAAATAGTTTTCTGATCACACATAGGTTCAGCATCCACCTGGGTAATGGCATTTACTCTCCTATACTCCTATAATCCCCACAGATCCTGACACCCCCATCCTTTTTTTGGACGACTACCATGGGACTTCAGTATGGAGACGATGATTTCTCAATGATTCCTACTGCTTCCATTTCCTCAATTTCTTGTTTGACAGTGTCCAGTAGTCGCATAGGTATAGGATAGAGCTTTACCCGAACAGGTGTAGGGCTGGTCAGTTCAATAGTGTGACAGTCGACCCGGGCAACTCCTGGCTTATCAGAGAAGATGTCCTTGTAGCGATGCAACAGAGAGCCGATGACATCTCTTTCCTCTGCTGATAGATTTCCATTCACCTCAACGTCCGTGAAAGTTTCATTCTGGCTGGAGTGTGCAGTGACAGGCCCATCCTCCTCATCACTGTCAGAGATCACTGTGGCAGCACAAGTTAACCCTGAATCACACTGGTAAGGCTCGTCCCTGTCTTCCTCAGTGGAGACTATACCCCCGATCTGTGACGGGAAGTACTTCTTCAGCATGTTGATGTGGAACTTCTTTCGTTGAGATCCCACCTGGACGCTGTAAGTCAGATCCGAGACACGCTCTGCAATGTCGAATGGCCCTTTCCACTGAGCCAGTAGCTTATTGCGCATCGTCGGCAACAGAACCAGGCACTGGTCACCTGGCTGGAAACAACGAAGCTTGGCCTTCTTGTCATAGTAAGTCTTCTGGACCTCTTGAGCCTTTATCAGCTCTTGCTTTGCCAGTTGACAGGTTTCTTGGAGACGATCAGCTAAATCAATGACGTATGTGTAAGTGGTCTTGACTTCCGGATCTGGTTCCTCATCATCCCACAGTTCCCGAAGAACCTGTAGAGGTCCCCGGACGGACCTGCCATACATAAGCTCGAAGGTAGACACCTTGAGTGAGCTCTGTGACACCTCTCGGTGTTTGGGGATACCGACCCGACAGAAGATTTCCAACATGGCTTCTGCAACAGTCGTGGCCTCAATGTTCCTCAAAGGCACAGCCTCGGGCCACCTCGTGCTAAATTCAACCAAGGTGAGAATATACTTTGCCCCATCGCTCGCCCTTGGGTTTATCGGCCCCACAATGTCCACCACCACCCTCTCAAAGGGTTCAGAGATCAGTGGAAGGGACTGTAGTGGTGCAGGTGGGACTAGCCCTCGACCACTGGTTTTCTGGCACACATCACAAGAGCGGACTGGTCGAGTGATCTCCTGGCCCATCCTTGGCCAGAAGAACGCTGCACTGATGCGATCAAAAGTCTTCTTTTTACCCATACGGCCGCCAAGGGCAGTGCAATGACCTAGCTTGAACACAACCAGGCGGTACTTGGAAGGAACCACGAACTGCAGTCGTGTTTCACCCAGAGACGTCACAGTCTCTCGGTAGAGACGGTTCCTCTTCTTTACGAACCTGGTTCGATTCCTAAATGTCTCCTTGATGGTCCCAACCATCAAACTCTTGTGTACTGAAGTGAGCGTGCTGTCATGCTCTTGCTCTTGGACGACATCCTGACTATTGATGAGATCAGACGATGTGGCAATAGCCAATGGGGTGACTCAAGGTTTTGTTTGAGCCATACCCCGAGTGACTGCAGCAGCATTAACTTGGGTCAAAGCGGCAGCATCAGTTTGGGTTGCAGCATCCACTGCACAACTGTTTCTTGCTCCCTTGATATTCCCAATGATGAGATCGTATATAGGTTCCCTCATGACTGCTGCAGTGACCCAACCTGAGAAGAAGGGGGTGTCCACCTCAATCTTGGCCACTGAAACCGTTTGAATGTAACTATTGGCTAATTTAACACTTACTTGTGCTCCGGTGTATTGATGTGGCTTCACCAATTCCTTCCTGACAATACAGCCTGATGCCCCACTATCTCGCATGGCAGTCACTGGAACTCATCCAGCGTATCCAGGCTTAACAAGAAAGGTGGAGTAACCCCTCGAGGAGACGGTGGAGGCGGCAGTTAGTCAGGAGGTGTGGTGGGGTAGACCTGATTCGGTATGAGCCCCTGCTTCAGGTTGCATGACGATCGGCCTTGCTGGAAGGTCAGGCCACTCCCCTTCCACAGTTTGAGCATCGGCGGCTTCCTGCTGCTGGTTATTTCGTGGATTGTTATTGCTGGCACCTTGGCCTACGAATTGAGCCACGGCGGCTTCCTGCCGCCGGTCCCATCGTGGATTGTTACCCGGGCGCCAACTGTCCTGGTACTTCGGGTGGCCTTGGTACTGCTTCTGCTGCTGTTTCTGTTGCTGCCTTTGCGGTTGTGGTTGCTGGTTATTTCCCTGCTGCCTGGGTGGGTTCGGTGGCTGTTTCTGTAGAGGTTGTTGACTTTGTTGGGTACCTGCCGACTCCCTGTTCGACCACCGCCTCCGAGTGTGGTACCCGAAAGCGCTGAAATGGGCGTCTGCTTGGCTTGCCATTTCCTTCGACGTCTTAACTCCATTGGCCCTGATTTGAGCAACAAGTTCAGGAGGACAAGACCTTACTCAGCCACTGAGCCACATAGTCCCTTAAACGTTCCTGGAACTGTGCAGCCGTTTCATTTTCTTTCAACATTGCCCTGTTGAACTGATGCCTGGCCTGTTCAGTAGTCAGCCCATATGCCCGCAGCAGTGCAGACTTCATGTCAGGGAATTTATTTTCAGAACGCTCTAGTCGTCGAAGAATCCCTAAAGCTTTCCCATCAAATAGGCTGTCATCAAGGTCGTAGGCTTCTGCGAGATGCTCTAACTGGGAAATGAACATTTCCATGGATTCGCCCTCCTTAAAGGTGGGCATCTGGGGAAATTTCCTATAAGTGACGTTTTGAGTGGGAGTTCCTGATGGAGAAGAATTTTGGTTCCTTTCCGCTATGGCCAGTTGGAACTCCAGTTCCGTTTGTCTCTCTTCTCGTTCCAGCTTCTTTTCCTCCTTCTGAAAGTCTAGCTGGGCTAAGAGTTCTTCGTGCTCGCGTTGCTTGTCTTCTCTCTCCTCAGCCTTCTCCAGGTATGCAACCGCCTCAGCCCCCTCCAGCCCGAGGTCACGTGCTTCCTCAAAAGCCGCTGCACGAGCTGACATGGTGTAGGTCTGGGCGATACAATTGTGCAATCATCCACGGTCTGTGTCCCTGTTCGGGCGCAAATTGTTAAGTTTTAAATGCAAGAAAGTGGTTTTCTTACCGTAGAACTCAGATACCTTCACACTGGTTACTCACCCAGGAGATTATGGTGTATCACTACGTAGAATTTCACTCTGCTTCCGGCATTCAATGCGTTGTGTACTTGATAAATGATGATTTAATGAATACCATTAACTTCCAACATCCATCTAAGTTATTGGTTATACTTTGTCATAACCAATCAGTCATTACCCTTGGTAATAATAATAATAGAGGGGTCACAGATGCGGGCAGATAAATGCACTTACGTTTATTTGGCACAATTCCATACACTGGACTTATAATTTGCATGGATAGGTCAGTCACTCACATTCAAGCCACAGTACCGTAAGTTATAAAGGAGAGTTTGTCAACCTGGTGAATTAATCGTTTAGATCTATTAGGTCGGCCTGGAGTGCTCTTGTAGCAAACAGGCCCTCACCATTGATCACTTCCTTTACAGGATGTGTTAACTTGTCGCTGGACTTAACAACAATCTCGGGGATTTGCACACACAGACTCGTAGCACTGGTAGGAATGTATGGCCCCTGTTCTAAATCTGCGGAGCAGGAGGTCTTCTATAACCCAAGGTCTAAAGCCTCCTGGCTAAAATGTGGTTTGGAGGTGTGAGATGACCCCTATCGGCTGGCTGGGTGCCTTATCTTTACCTAAACAATCATTTGGGATGGGTTGTGCGGGAGGCCCAGCGCAACCCATGACAATATATATATGCAAGTAAATCACTGTGGGTGCGCGTTAGGGTGGTCCTTTATTTGGGGCAAAAAACAAAATTTGCCACTTTTTTGTCACAGACCCTGGCAAAAGTTTTCATTTGGGGTAGAAATATTGCCTGTAATATATTTTTTAAATATCTTAATAATTAGAGCTCGCTCAAGTTAAATGAATTTTAACAATATTATGCCTATGCTTAATGTTCATAACACATCATTTCCTAGCCCCCTAGCCTGGGCCCCCCCCCCCCCACTTAGTCTAAGTGGGTATTAGCTGCTCAAGGCAGGAGTCGCATGAGGACCAGTCTTACTCTTTGTCGCCCAGTAAGGTCTGCTTGAGGGCATTAGGGAATGATTTCCTGTGGTCAAAAACTGCCTGCAGTGGATACTGCAGTTGCTGTTCGTCCTTGGTGATGCGGCCTGAGAAATCTTGGACTCCTCTTTCTGCATGATCATTAATCACAGACAAAGCTTGTACACTGGCTTTTGCATTTTGGAAGCCAGGATCATCTTTCCACTGTTCTACTGGGAGGGCCAGGAAATCTGTATTCAAGTTGAGCTTTTCGAAAAATGACTTTGTGTTCTTTGTCGTGAAATCATATGGGTTCTAGGAGTTACTAGGTGAGGAGTAGCTTGCTCAGAGTTCCTGCAGGGCGAGGAGCTCTCTGAGGAAGCTGGGTGGTTAGGTGCTGGAGAGAGATCGTGCTGGTCCTGCAGGTCAGAGTAGAATGGTCTCCCTGATGATGACGATGATAATGGAGATAAAATGGCAATGGCTTGCCATTGGAAGGGAGAGAAGAGGTAAGGTAGAAGGAAAGATATGAAACGGGAAGTAAAGTAATAGAGAATAAGAGCAGGTGGGCTATCCACCTAGCAGAGACGATTTGATTGCCTGTGATGAAGGCCGCACTGAGAGGTCGCCCGAGCTCGAGGGAACAGGGAGGGAGGAGGCTAAGCTAGCTAGCAAGGGGGTGTTAGTTATTGTGTTAGTTGGAGAGGTCCACTAGGTCCTTGTGTAACTAGTAGAAAACTCTCATCTTTTATCTTATTGGCGTTAAGAAGTTTTTTTTTATACTGTGGTATATAATTGTGTAAGTTGGAGAGGTCTGCTAGTTCCTTGTGTAACTAGTAGAATACTCTCATCTTTTGTGTACTATTTAGTGTACAGTAGTTCTGGCTTTTGAGGGTTATGGAGAAGGCTTTTTGGCCACCAGTTGTGTGATCTTGTGGTGTCCTCTGTTTTTGGTCGATTATATATTTCGTCTTCCATGACTTCTAGTTTGTGCCATACTGCCTGTGCTTGGCTGTATGTTCTTATGTTCAGTGGAATGTTGTATTTTTCGTGAAGCTCTTTAATTTTGGTTGTGTATGGGGGACGTTGTTTGGAGGCTCTGCGGATGGCTTTGTTGTGTGTGGCCTGGAGCTTTAATTGGTTGGTAAGGCTGATCGTGTTTAATGGTATTGGCGGGTATTCAAGATGGGGGCGGACAAGTGCTTTAAATAAGTGTAGTTGTATTTTCTCTTCCATTTTGCCGAATCTTCTTAATTTTGTAAGCTGTATTTGGGCTAGGCTATTGCGCTCTGTTATGTGTTTATTTATTCCGGTTCTTGTTATTGTCAGCCCCAGTATTTTTCCTTCGTTTGAGTATTGTATTTCTTCGTTGTTTACTGTGATTGGTGCTGGGTTTATCCTTGAAATGTGTATGATATTTAGTTTCTGTGTATTAGTTTTTATTTTCCATTTCTTCTCGTAATTATTTATTTGTATTATGGCGCGAGCTGTTTTTAATGCCATCATCTGTTTGGCCTTGCCTGGATGGCGGATGATCTGGGTGACATCATCAGCATATGCGATGTATTCACCGTGAATTGGTGGCGGCATGTCTGAAGTGTAGATTGTGTAAAGAGTTGGGGATAGGTTACTTCCTTGTGGTACTCCACTATAAAGTCTGAAGCTTGGGCCTTTGTGATTGCCTATTATAATGTGTGCGTCTCTATGGTCTAAGAAATTACACAGTAGAGAGGTGAAGTTGTTGGGGAGTTCTTGATTGGTTATTTTATATTTAAGTCCCAAGTGCCAGACCCTATCGACCGCTTTTGCCACGTCCCTTAAAACTATGTTGCACTGTTCTCTGTTATGCATTAGGGTGTGTCAATTTAGGGGGTGAACTGGCTAAATTGAAAATCGAGTAATTTGGTAGCAATTTATTGTAGTCTTTAAGCATGCAAAACAATATTCTGGCATAAATTTTTTTTTATAATAAGTCCTACCTACATCAAATGGATTTTTAAATGTACATATTTGTGAATTTATAACATAACCAGCGTTTGCACACATGTTACTGTTTCAAGTTTCAAATTATTATATTTTATTATCCGTAGTCTATTTGAAAGTAACCAATGCCTTCATACTCTCTTTGCTTTGGTTTCTTGTCATCAGTAGTCTGCTTGCTATTTGTGCTTTGATGTAACCTTCTCGCCTCTCGTGGCTGTAAACATGGCCCGCTGCTTCTGTGACCATTTTTACACATCTCTCCACACTTTGAGTGTGGGAAGGCCACTTCGGCACCTGCTTTGGAGTCTCTTTAAGGTTTCTCAATTCTTGGCTAGTTAGACTTGTTGTCAATGGTGGCTCTAAGACTTCCAAACTCAAGTCAACCAATTCTGACAATTTGGTGGCATTGACGTTTATTGGGGGAACTTTTCTTGAATGAAACGAACAGTCTCCCAACTGGTCGTCATCTATTAGCGTTCCTCTAATCTTTAGAATGACTTCTACAGCCTCGGTTCGGAGATTGGTACATTGACTGCAAAGCATTGCTTGCAAAACTGCTTCTGATCAAGCATACCAAGCGGACCTTCTTGCCACAGGTAACACGATGTCCCTCACTACCTTCCTCTGTGTTCTTACTAGCTGCAATTGAAGCAAAAGGTGATTGGGCCCATCCACCCACATAGGATTAAGTTTCACACTAAACCACTGTGGAAGATAAACTCCAATAATAAATTCAACAATTAACCTCAAATTCTTCAGCACTTTGCCCTTCAATTCGTGTTTGGAAATCCAAATCCTGCAGAAACGAAGAGCTGTAGTTAACCAACGGCTGTGACTGACAGGTCCAATCTCCAAGAGAGCCAATGACTGAGGCACTTCTCCTGATCTTATTGCTTGGGCAATACGATAAGCATAAGATTGATCTGTGCTGAGATCTTTGATGACTCCTTCAGACAACGCCGGAAGGGGAGGGCCAACTTCGACCTTTGGAAAGGTTGTATTTATTTCTAGTTGTGTTGCTTCATCCAGCATGATGCCAAGGGGACCTGACCACTTGTTGTTGCTCTTTGTAGGACCATCAAGTTCCTGGATGAGATGACGAAGAGGTAGCTCGCCTGTATGTAAATCACATACAATCCAAACAAGTCTTCTTCCTAGTTTTTTCTCTAAATGCGTCATTACACCCCCCTGCCATCCGGTGTTCACTGCAGTTGAATCTCCACCAACAGCCTGCAGTGAACTGCCAAGTCCTCTCTCCTGAACCCAACATAAAATATGATCAGCAATGACCTCTGCATGTTTCTTCCCTTCTACTTCAGTTTCGGGAGCAAAGTGAAACAAAAACCGACCACCAGGCTCAGAACAGACAGAGTAGTGTTCTTCTTTGATGAGACCTGGAAACTTTCTGTTCACTCCCTCTACTTCTAGCAAAACTTTTGTGTCATCTATTCTTCCATCAAATAAAAGACAGGAGAGCCCTCCCTCGCTTAAATCTTTTTCATGCTGATCAGATATTTCCTTCATTATTTTTTCTTGTGCTCTTCTAATTTTATTATGATCTATCACCAAAGATACATCCTCTCGGCTGATGAGGCCTGCATCTATCCAAGCGGCAGTTGCAATTTCTGCAGCCTCACGAAGTCCAGCATGGTGGCGGATACTAGCTAAAGCAATGTTTGAAATATTTCTTGTGTTGTATTTCATTTTCTTTGGTAAAGGTTCAGATGGCTCTTTGGAACTATCATCTGATGTTGCTTCCTGTTCATCAGAAGAACTATCAAAGAAGTGATAAACATCTTGACACAGCTCTTCCTCTCTTTGGATGGCTTCTTCACTCTTCATTTTCTTCTTTTGTTCCCTCTCTCGGATTTGTTCTCTCTTCTTGGCATTAGCAATCTGCTTCTTTGTTTCTGAATAATCTATTGAACCCATTTGCACACTTCCTTGGCCTTCTGCCTTTGTCCTCTGTGCCTTTATAAATTCAAGCTCTAAAACAGGGATCTTCTTTTCACGAGGACAACCACAATCAATGTGGGAATTATTTTCTCTCTTACCTGAGTGAGAACAGTTGGATTCGGAACATAATTGTATGGAGCACTTGCAGGTCAAAATGTCAAACAGAGTATCAAGTGTGTGCAGAAATTCATTTTTCCTGGCCAAGTTTCCTTTACCAAGTGATGTTTCAACTGCTTTGTGCCATAATTTCGTTAGTTTTAGCTCAATAGTTCGACACTGATTAATCACAGGTGGTTTGAATAGTGCATTAGCTTTTGTCCATTGATGCAGAAGAGGGACTATCATGTCATTTATGAGTTCTTTATCTGTATAGTTCCTTCTGTCCTTTGCATTTTTTTCTCGAAGGAGTAACCCTAATCTTAGCATGTCTCTCACTGTTGGAAGTTCTGATACAGGAAGCTCCTTCCCTTTACCAACTAGCAGGCTCAAGTGGGTTGACAACTGACTTCTTGTCTTCAATTTTGACATCTTCACACTATCTGACAAATAGAAAAATATTTCAATGTTTCATAATTCAATTGTTGTTTCAAAAAATATCAATTTGTTTATCAAAAATGCTGTAACAGAAATAACATAATAATTTCTTAGAACATAATGTTTTATACAATGATATAAATAACTGCGACAATCAATATGCCCTACTTACAATAATTAAAATGTAGAATTCGTCTGGTAGAGTAGGTGCAAGTGCAATGAGAGCAAACCACCGTCTATGATATCTAGAAGGAGAGTGAGCCGGGCGCCTTATCCTCACGCTTGGTACAAGTCAAAACAAGAATTAAACTGTCCCACACGGAGAGCCTGTTCATGTTCATGTTCTGACATGCATATTGTACACAAGCTATAGAACCATAAAATACTCCATAATCCATATGCTTACATGAGATTAGTTAATATCAAGTGAATAATTCTAATCAAGTCTCATTAATTTGTTGAAATACTGATGTTTGAAACTTTAAGGTATAATTGATGTAGGTGAGGGTTATTTCAATTCATTTTTGTTTGCTAATCTCAAGTTTAGACATAAAGAGGCACAATATTTTGACTACCAAATTTGATTTTTAACATGTTGACAAAATTGACACACCCTATTATGCATTGCGTTTGCAATACTTTCGTATATAAGGGCTATGGCCGTGTTTGTTCCTCTGTGTTTCCTAAACCCGTGTTGTCTAGGGTTGTATTTGTATTCCAGTTCCAGGTGTGTTCTTAATCGTTGGTTAAATATTTTTTCCAAAAATTTTCCTGGAGTTTCTAATAGAGAGATCGGTCTGTAGTTTTCTACTGCTGTGGGAGCTTTTCCCGGTTTTGGTATCAGTCTGATAATTGCTGTCTTAAATTTCTTTGGGTAGTGGCCTGAAGCTATGGATGCATTGAATATATTTCTTAGTAGAAGTACCATGTTGCTTAGTAATTGCTGTAAAATGAGTATATTTATTTTACTGACTCCAGGAGCCTTGTTCTTAAAACTGTTGATTGTTCTTACTATTTCGTCCACCGTGATTGGTTTGTTTAGTGGAGACATGTCATCCAGTGTATTCAGGTCGATCGTGGGACTCGGTTGCCAAGTATGGGTTATTTGCGACATATGGTTGGATACTTCCCTCTCTGTGGTCATGCAAAAGTTTAAGTTTTCTTCGTTGGTGATTTGAAAAATCTTACTCCAGAAAGATCTAAATTCCGGTTCGTGTTCGGTTGGTTCTGTTAATTTGACTTGATTACTATTTATTATATAGTTAGACTCGTTGCTGGAGGTTCACATTAAGTGCTTTATTTTCTGCCAGAACTGGTTCGGTTTATGGTAGTTTCCTTCCGTTTCTGAAATCAGCTTCTGCCAGTTCCTGTTGTATGCTTCTTTTGAGATGTTTTTTAGCTGTTCGTGTATTATGTTGTATATCCTTCTGCGTTCTGGTGTCCATCCTTGTTGTGTGGTTAGTTTAATTAGGTTGCTAAATTGTGTCTGTATGATTCTTGATTGGTGTGAGTATTGAGGGTGTGGTAATGTTCGGGAAGTGGTCTTGGGTATAATAATAATAATAATAATAATAATAATTAACGGTTTATTGAAGGAGCTTGGCAGCCAGAAGGCTGAAAATATACAGCTACATATTTGGGGAATGGGTTACGAATTACAAATAATATACAAGTAACATAAGTGACACAAATAAGACATATAATAACTTAGATGGGGAAAAGCTCAAACTACAGTTCATTTCAACATAGTGACAGTGTTACAGTATTACAAGTTGTTGATAATTTTTACAATGGTTGGGACTGGGCTGTTCTTATAGCGATCAGTTCGTGCACGTATGGGCTGGATGCGGTTGTGGTGTCGAACAGCAATTCTCGGACAAGGGATCTCAGGTGGTAGTAGGAGCCGGTGTCGGGGATGGTGTAGAAGCTTCTTACCAAATTTGCAGATGAGGTCGTGGTGATGGTCAGTGAGAGTCGAAAGGGTCAGTGTGTTGAGCGCTTCTTGATATGTGGAGTAGGAGGGGGAGAGAATAATCTTGCATGCCCTCTTTTGTACTTTTTCTAGGTGTTTACGTTGTGTGGCATTTAGGGAGGAAGACCAGGTGGGGGAGGCATAGGTGAGCTTGGGAAGTATGAATGTTGTGTAAACACTGAGGAGCTCGTGTGCAGGAACTCCGAGGGACTTGAGTCGGCGGAGGAGGTGGAGACGTGCTCGTACTATATATCCAGTGATTGGTCTATTAGAGAAGTGTGCCCGTTGTGTAATTGTATGGGTTGAGGGTTATTTAATTCTTGTTTGAAGTTTCCCAGTTAGTCCGGTTATAGTTGGATCTTAGCCTGGCCGGGATCTGTATTGGGGCTGTGGAGAGTGTGGCTATGATAGGGAGATGATCACTAGTGGATATTGGGCCGGGCTCGAGTAGTATGTTTAGGTGGTGGTGTTGATTTGTTAACACGAGATCTGGGTATCCTGTGTGGCCTGCTCTGATGTACGTGGGGAATTCCGGTCCGAGGTGTACACGTTGCCGTGGCTCACTGGTGTGTTCAGGACCTGGCCTACTGCGTTGTTGGTATGGTGTCCTAGTATGCGGTGTCTAGCGTTGAGATCACCCAGAAAGTATGCAGGTATGTTCCTCCTCATCAATCTGCGCATGTCTGCTATTGGAAAGATTGGTCGTCTTGGAGGGAGGTAGCAGGTGCCGATTATGATTGGACCCGTTGTGCTGTTAATTTCTATTGCCAGAAAGTTTTCTTGGAATGTATCACGGATTTTATGTTTTATACTTCTTTTAATTGCTATGGCAATTCCATCTTGTAAAGGGTTTAGGCTGTTTTTTTGGTATACTGTGTAATTAAATATCTTGATTTTATTTGAATTATCCCTGCCGTGAGAATTTAGTATGATGACGTCTGGGTCTAGGGTACGATATATGTTGTATAATTCGTGAGCTCTTGTATGTGTCCAGGCCAGGACATTATGTTGAATTATTTTAAGTCTGTTGATTATGAATGGTGATGTCTCGAGCTTGTTTGCGGCATTTTGGATGAACGATGTTCTCCTGAAGACCTCCTCTCCGTGTGCAGGCCGAGGCGAATTTTCCTGTATTTGGATTGCTCCACCTTTTCTATTCTATTGTATTTGGTCAGGATTCTTCCTCTCTTTATTAGTGTTTCTATATGGTGATCTTCCATATTCGTATCTCTATATGTATATTTTACTTTTCCTTCCCTTATCTCCGCCAGTAGTCTCTCGGTTGAGAGTATTTGGGGGGCTGAGCAGGTGTAAAACCTGATACCGGTTTCCTCCCCGAGGTCCTCATTCTCAGTCATTTTTCTTGGTGACGGTGGTGGAGCCACAATTCCCGTTTTGATCTTTTTAGGGGTGCTATATACGAACGCTTTTTCAGGTTGTATAACAGGTTCATATTGTGAAATGGGTTCCTGCTCCTCTTCGTCTTCTTCCATTCTCTCTTCGCTACTTTCTGATTGGGGGGTTGTCGGTAGTGGCTTGTGATTCGGTGACTTGCGCCTGACTGGTGGTTTCCGCTGGTTTGTAGATCAGGTTGAAGACTTCTGATGAGGGGACGTCGCTGGGGAATTCCATGTCTGGGGGGTTATTTGCCGCAAACATTTCCTTTACCCTTTTAGCAAAGCATCCTGGTTTGGCAATATTCAAGAGGTGGGCGTGTATTATCGCCGTCATGATCTTAACCGATAGTTGACTTCCCAGGTTGAGCACTATAGGTTGAGCTGGGGATTGTGAGGTTACCTTTTCAAGGACATTAGTTGTTTCCTTTGTCAATTTGGTTGCAGCCGAGTAGGTCCTGTTTTGCTTTTCCTGTGCTCTTTCCTTTTCAATTTTCCTCTTTTCCTTTACAATCTCTTTCCTTGCTGGACAGCGTGCTGCCAGTGTTCTGTGGTCCCCTTGGCAGTTCAGGCACCTAGGAGTTACACTGCTTTTGCACTCCCGGAATGTATGTCCCTCCTCCCCGCATTCGGAGCAGTATTTTGTGTTTTTGTTAGGACAGTCCGTGGCTAAGTGGGTATATTTGTAGCAATTCCAGCAAGGTGTGATGGGAAAAAATTCTTGCTCTTCAACTTGATTGCTGCCTATATGGTAGTAGGAGAGACAGAATCCTTCCTGTATTGCTTTTTGTGCCATTCCTATGTCCTGAAACCTAATTTTCAGCATAGATGGTAGCTTAGGTAGTTTAACTACCTCCTCTGCTTTGGCACATTGATTTCTTAGTTCCAGGTCTCGTTTCAATTGTTGTTCGCTCGATTCTTCTGTGATGGTCTTGTCCAGTCTTTTAACTACTACAGTCTTCCTGGCTCTTAGTTGTGGTGGGATTACTACTTCGAATTGCTACTTCTTCAATTCCTTTATGCTGTCGTTCGACAGTAGGGAGTCAACGTCTTCTTCTGTCAGGCAGAGGGCGATGAATGAATCCTTGGTTGTAATAAGGCTCGTGATCTTTATAAGTAGTTTTGCGCCGAGCAGTTCGGCTAGTGAGCTCTTCCGTGGCTCGGTTACATCCCCATCAAGGGAGCGTATCCTTACCCGATGTGCCCTCATTGTAGAGGGGGCAAAGTGGACAAGCCACCATTTGAAATACGATTGGTAGCCTACCTAGTCTGGGTGAGTTAACCTACCACAGGAATTACAACACCTCCCACCGCCTTTTGTCGGTCGAGTGGTCGAAAGGTGGTTCCCGTGTATCTCTCCCAGAGCCCCTTCAGGGGAGCCTACTTCCCTAGTGTCTATCTTATCTGCTCACTTATAGGCGTGAGCCCTAGTGTACCTACTTGGCGGGGGGGGGGGGGGGGGGGGATACAGGATATTCGACCCCCTTCCCGGGTGGACCCGCACGATCACGGTTTCCCAGGAAGGCTCGGCGGAGGGATGGTTCTGCTCCTTCTCCCTTTCGTGTTCACAAACTCCTGGGAGGGAGGTGAACATTTACAGGGAGGACCCAAGGACGAATACACCTCTAGGATGCAGGTCCCCAGGCCAGAGCGAAATAGAAGGAAGAATAAAGGAGGAATAGCCACTGGTGCAAGAAACACCAATGGGGTCGCGGCAGGCGTCCGCTACAGGAAACCGTCGCAGAGCACCCAATCTGGGCCGCCTCTGACCAGGAGTCACCCCTGATCAGTGGGGAGGCACAGAGAGGGCGTTGTCAGAGACGAGCTTCCCAAGTGGAGAAGTGTTGGTTGGTGAGGTGATATTTTGCGTTCCGGTCGTCAACAGTAAGAGACAAGCTAGCTGGCTTGGCTGTGAAGGATGAGAAGAGAGGTCCAATCACGACGAAGGCTGGCTGGCGAATGTGAGTGGAGTGGTCTCCCTGGCTGTTGTTGTTGTTGTTGAGATTGTCGGACCGTAGTCCGACACGGGCCTTTGACTACAGGCGGCCCGTTTGGTGGTTCCGGCTGGAGCTCCAGGAGCAGCCAGACCGGATTGGGATTGGAGGTGGTCCCACCTGCAGATTGGAAGGATACTGCAGGTTGCAAGTGTGAGCGGACCCCCGATCAGTGGACGCTTACCACCAACCCCCACTCTTGGACGTGGTCAGTTTCGGAGTGGCGCGCCCCCCGAACTGGGGTCCGCACTTGCTGGGAGAGGATACTTTCTAAGCTATCTGGGTGGTGGGTATCGTGTGATGACCCGGAGTAGGTGGTGAATGTGGTCTGTATGGGCCTTTCGGGTTAGAGTGGCCGCTGGTGTTGTGTGTGTTTCTTGGGAGATTTGAGTTCTGTTTCGGAGGCTTTGTGTGACCTCGCAGTCGAGGAGATAGTGTTCAAGTGGGTTGGCTGCTGGCTCCTGACAGTAGGTGTATTCCAATTTGCAAATGGACAGGCTTTGTGTGAAATATAACATAGTCTAGGATTGCTTTTAGTGTCTTTGTGGCATGGTGGGTAGCGTTCTCTGGTCACATGCATAAGGTCTAGGGTTCGAGTCCTGGCTGGTGAGGTCGTTGATTATATATATATAAAAAAAAAATGTATATATATATATATAAATTATTGGGTCTTATAAGAAGGTCGTTCAAATATCTAGACCAGTGGTTCTCAACCTTTATCATTCCATTCCCCCCTTGAGGAATTTTCAACATCCACGTGGCCTCCTTCATTTTTCTCACAAACCCCCCAAAACTAATGTTGAAAAATAAAATGCAGATGAAGAGAATACCCTTATTTTATCTCAAGGTTGACAATCATCATTATCTTATATTTTGATAGACTTACATGATTGACATAACTGACGTCACAAGACTGGAGTGACTACTAGACAAGCCTCACACCAAACTTGAATTTGGTTGGGAAAAAGTTCACATGACCTCTGCATATTTTGTCATAGCTCAACGGGAGGGCTGACATTGTTTCCTTTCAGTCAGGTGACTGATCCGAGGTTGTGTCACTGACAATGCACATCTCATGTCCGGGTCCACATTCAGTCGGTTCCGGCTTTTACTCTTTATATGTAGAAGGGTGGAGAAACCAGATTGGCATAAATAGGTAGTTGAAAAAGGCAAGGGGACTCGAAGTGCAATCTCGCTAACTTTTGGATATGACTGATACATTGAGCACCAGAATACAGACACAGATCTTTCTTCATAGAGATCTTTGGCAGCAGAATCATTCTTGAGATCAAGAAATTCGTCCTGAACATCATTAGGAATGGTGGCAATATCAAGAGTGCCAGAGAAAGGATTCCTCATCAATTTCCCATCTTCCTCCTCGAATTCTGGGAAATTCTTTTTGAGCTCACTTTCCAAGGATTTCAGGTGCTGAGTGACTTCAGTTTTGAGAATGTCAGAACAGACAAACAGACATGTGGTAAAGACTAAAGAATGATAAAGAAGGACAGATACATAGGACAAGAGTTAGAATGGCATACACACACACACACACACACATTCACATACATAACACGCCCATGCACTCACACATAAAGCACACATACAGTCATACACAAACATGCACACAGGTAAACATTCACACCCAAGCTAGCAAGCTGAAGTGTACTTCCTGTAAGCAAGAACACGCCTCCTTTGACAAGCACTGCCCAACTTGGAAGAATGAGAAGAATAGTGAGTCATACCAATTTAGCACTAAAAATGGTAGGATTATGTAAGTAAAGAATGAGTACGAACAACAATGGCACCAATAAATAAGGAAATAATTAATAAAGGAAGTGTACAATATTTCACCCACCTAAAGCAGCGACCACATGAATTATGAAACAAAATAAGTAACACCAATTACGGAGTATATTATGCTTGAGTCAAGCTCAAACACAATATATGGCTCAGAGACAATACACTCCTCTGTTCTCGTGATGGTATCCCAGGCCAGACTGAGATCATTCGGTCCTATCACCACTTGCAAAGGGATGACACACGGACACGTTCTGAACAAGTCAGTTCAGCAGCTCGGTCCAGCGCCTGTCACACAGACAGGGACTGGACCTGTGAAATCTTAAATAATCCATAAAAAATAAAAAAAATAGCACCAGAGTATGTAAATATTAAAATTGTATTGTCACTTTGATTAAACAAAATGACAAAAAAATGAAAATTCTCTTCTGCCAAGTCAAAATAAGTAATACAAGTTTTGTTTAATTCAGATTCCCAACATTATTTGGAAACTTACAATTTACAAGAGCTCGCCGTGTTTCCCCTAAATTCTTGCCGTGGATCCCTTGGGGGCCATGGACCCCAGGTTGAGAACCACTGATCTAGACGGTCCGTCCCTCGTAATGATCTTCAAGAGTGAAGTGCTTCCCCATCTGGAGTACTGTCACCCTGTCTGGTCCCAGTGATATGCTAGGGACTGTCAGTTGGTTGAAAATGTTCAAAGGAGGGCCACCAGACTGGTGCCTGCCCTTCGGCACCTCAGCTACCCTGAGAGATTGGAGCGCCTGAACTTGCCTAGCTTATACTACAGACGGGAAAGGGGTGACCTAATTGAGGTGTATAAGCATCTCAAGGGGCACTACTCAGTCGAGTGTCCTTACTTGGAACTGGCGAACGCTCGCCCCACAAGGGGTCCCAGCTCAAGATTGAAGAAGCCACAAGTCTAGAAAACTGTGAGGGCAAACTTTTTCGGAGTGAGAGTTGTAAACTCTTGGAACAATCTACCAGAAAGTATTGTGACGGCACCGAGTGTGAGCTCCTTCAAGACAAGACTTGACCAACACTGGAGCGGGTTCAGGCACATTCAGGAGCTGGTGCATGCCCAGTACTTGCCAACAGTGCGTAACAGAGACGTGACCGATCGCCCAAGCAGCTAACGAGCCGATCAGTGTTGAAGACTATAAAAGTAAATATATATATGTATATATACATATATACGTATACTTCATTAGCCCAATAAAGCACGCGAACTTCTCCATACAATCAACCCGCCAGGATTCGAACCCACAGCCCACGAGCCTATGACTAGGGAACGCTAACCACTGGACCACCAGGATACTAAAAGTAATCCTAGACTTTGTTATATTTCACACAAAGCCTGTTCAATGAGCTTATGGCGCCGTGAACTTCTAATGGGGACTACTCGTATCACGTAGGTGGTCAGAGTAACGTTTAATGGGCTAATGAAATATATATGGATTCTCTTCCTTACATATATATATTTGCTGATAACCACAAGGAAAGAAGAAAACACGAAGTTCCCAAGCGCTTTCGTGTAATTCACATCTTCAGGGGTGAGTACAGACTAGAGAGAGTAATACAAATCAAGGTGTGAAACACCTTGATTTGTATTACTCTCTCTAGTCTGTACTCACCCCTGAAGATGTGAATTACACGAAAGCGCTTGGGAACTTCGTGTTTTCTTCTTTCCTTGTGGTTATCAGCATACATATATATATATGTAAGAGGAGAACCAGTGTAAATACAAACATCTTGAAATAGGGCTTCTTTTAATAGCTAACGTATCGGAAATAATCCTTTTCCATCATCAGAGCCTAAAATGTTTTGAAAAAGTTAAAAAATACAGGCGAGTACAGAGAAGTGTAGTTAACATTATAACATAAGTGTCATTTTTCTATTACTACATGATTTAATGTGGATTAACGTGAATTACTTGAGCAAAAGTCGAACTTAATCACGTTATTCTTTTGATCATTGTAAATTTTTTATTGTATTAAGTCTCATGTTAAAAATTATTATTAATTTTGAAATTATTATATTTATCTTAGTATTTTGAATATTGTTAGTATTAGACACATTAACGTGGGTACATATTTATCGAGTGTGGTTCATTACGGACACCGTTGGCCGCCATGTTTCCTCTTCGCTTCCCTTCACCACCATGCCAGGCTTTAGTGAGAAGGTGCGTTCGTTTTCCTCAGTTTTTGTTACCATTATATATTTTTTCTACGTCTATTACTTTTGTAGCTATAGGTAAGGTTATATATTATTAATTACCGCGTCAAATATGGAGAATCAAGGAAATATAGTGAGATATAATACAAATCAACATAATGTTGGTGCTCGCGCGGTGTTGTGGTGGCCAGCGTGTTGACACTCAGGCACTTGATATAGCTGCTGCCCTATTAAGTCATTTTGGTAATTATATTGGACTAACCCGCGAGCGAAATTGATTGAAAACAACTGTAAAAACGCTGGATATTCATTGTTTTATTGTAGTGGACACTTGTAGTTTATGGAAATATGGGTAGATTTGTATAAGTGCACCCAACTCTGTTAGAACATAAGAAAATAAGGAGTCTGCAATAGGCCGGTTGGCCTGTGCATGGCAGCTCCTGTCGAGAGTTACTACCACTCTTTATCATCCATGAATCTATCTAGCCTCCTTTTGAAACTTTCCAGAGTTCCCGCACTTACTACAAAGTTGCTAAGCTTGTTCCACTCGTCCACCACCCTATTTGTGAACCAGTTCCTTCCTATCTCCCTCCTAAACCTAAACTTATCCAACTTAAATCCGTTGCTCCGAGTCCTATCCTGCTCGGATATTATACGAACTTTATCTATATCCCCTTTATTGATTCCTTTCACCCACTTAAATACTTCTATCATATCTCCCCGCACTCTTCGTAGTGTTATTTGTGTGTGTTTAGATCGGTTATGACCTTCATTGCTGTCGGAAATTGGCCGGTTTTTTTTTTTTTTTTGGTGCGTTTTCCGAAAAAAATAATGGCTAAGCGAATAAAAAAAAAACACTAGAAAAACATAATCCTGATCTAACCTAACCGACTCACCATATGATGGAATCACTTATTTCTTACCTTATTGGCCTGGTTCTCGTTCGTCGTTGGAGTTACCATAATGCCACATATGTTGGTCTTGACGATATTTACATCCGTTCTTGCACTTAGTACACTTTACTGAGGTCGGAAGAACACCATGAGATCTAAAAAAATGCTATAGTTTCTTTGTTTTTTCCTCCAAAACTCAGTCAGCTCCATATAATTGAAGTGACACCCATTGCAGACTTCCATGGTCGGAAATGAATTTGAATTTCGAAATATGAGACTATAAAAATCGAAATTGTTTGGGTAAATTTGCACTTCCACCTCCCCATCTGTTAGAAAGTTAAAAATATATTTTGCTAGTGTATTTGTGTGTATTTTGACCGAATATGACCTTCATTTCCTTCGGAAATTGGCCGTTTTTTTTTTTAGACTTTTCCAAAGAAATAAATCGCTAACCGTATAAAAAATACACCAAAACACTAGAAAAACTTGACCTAACCTAACTGACTCTCACCATATGATGGAATCATAAGAACTGAAGAAAATAGGCTGGTTGGCCTGTGCATGGCAGCTCCTGTCGAGAGTTACTACCACTCTCTATCATATATAAATCTATCTAGCTTCATTTTAAAACATTCCAGCACTTACTCCAAAGTTGTTAAGCTTGTTCCACTCGTCCACCACCCTATTTGTTAACCAGTTCCTTCCTATCTCCCTCCTAAACCTAAACTTATCCAACTTAAATCCGTTGCTACGAGTCCTATCCTGCTCGGATATTATAAGAACTTTATCTATATCCCCTTTATTGATTCCTTTCACCCACTTAAATACTTCTATCATATCTCCCTGCACTCTTCGTCTTTCTAGGAAATGCAAGTTTAGTTTCTTTAACCTATCTTGATATGGTAGGTTTCTTAAGTCCCGGAATCATTTTCGTCATTCTTTGCTGCACCGACTCCAGTGAATTGATATCCATTCTATAATAAGGGCACCAGAACTAAACCACACAATCGAGGTGCGGCCTCACTAGCGCAAGATATAGTTGTAATAAGACCTCTGCACACTTATTACTTACACTTTTAGATATAAAACCTAACACTGTTTGCCTTATTTCGAACATTAATGCACTGTTTTCTAGGCCGTAGGTCCGGGCTTACAAGTACCCCTAAGTCTCTCTCACAAGTCGACTTCTCTAGGTTGATGTTAAGGCTGTATACATTGACAGCATTTGTTCTTCCAATATTAAGTATGCTGCACTTGCTGATGTTGAATTTCATTTGCCATTTCTGACCACCCCTGCAGTTTATTTAAATCCTCTCTGTAGTGCATTTGCATCCTGCCCTGAATTAATCTGCTGCCCTATTTTGGTGTCATCCGCAAACTTGCTTATGTCACTGCTTATCCCAGTATCTAGATCATTTATGTAGATTATGAACAAGAGTGGGCCAAGTACTGACCCCTGGGGAACCCGACTGGTTACACGGCCCCACTCAGATTTAACACCATCTACGCTGACCCTCTGCGTTCTATCGGTGAGTCATGATTTTATCCAATTTAAAACTTCCTCTCACTGGGATCAGCAGCTCCTGTCGAGAGTTACTACCACTCTCTATCATCCATGAATCTATCTAGCCTCCTTTTGAAACTTTCCAGAGTTCCAGCACTTACTACAAAGGTGCTAAGCTTGTTCCACTCGTCCACCACCCTATTTGTGAACCAGTTTCTTCCTATCTCCCTCCTATCCTGCTCGGATATTATAAGAACTTTATCTATATCCCCTATATTGATTCCTTTCACCCACTTCTATCATATCTCCCCGCACTCTTCGTCTTTCTAGGGAATGCAAGTTAAGTTTCTTTAACCTATCCTGATATGGAAGGTTTCTAAGTCCCGGAATCATTTTTGTCATTCTTCGCTGCACCGACTCTAGTGAACTTATATCCATTCTATAATAGGGCACCAGAACTGAACCGCATAATCGAGGTGCGGCCTGACTAGCGCAAGATAAAGTTGCAATAAGACCTCTGCGCTCTTCTTACTTACCCTTCTAGATATAAAGCTGTTCCACATGCACTTCCTCCACTTCAAGGCCCAATGACTAACCAATGGACACAATCTCCTTGTCCAATTCTGCTTCTTCTTCAAATCCCTTAAAATCATGTACTGCTGATGGCCACAGTGCTTTCCATGCAGAATTGAGGGATCTGATGGAGACTTCTCGCCATGAGGACACAATCAATTTTACAGCCTCCAGGATGTCAAATTGTTTCTTCCAGAACTGTTTCAGTGTTAGTTCAGGATCATTGGAAGTTGCCTGATGACACCTCCTAAACATTTTCTTCATGTACAACTTCTTGAAGTTGCTGATCACATTCTGGTCCATTGGCTGCATGATTGATGTAGTGTTGGGAGGCAAAAACAACACTGACAAAGTCAAATTGAGCCTCCAAAGTGCTGGCAAGTTCAGGGTCATGACCAGGGGCATTATCCATGAGGAGAATAGCCTTTAAAGGAAGTTTATCGGTGGTTAGGTAGCTCTTGACAGAAGGGCAAAACACCTCAACAGCCCATTCATTAAAGAGCTGTCTTGCGGTTGGACTTCCAATAAACTCCAAGCTTTCCTCTTACCATTTTTGTTGCTTGAACACCCTGGGGTTTTCAGAGTGGTAGACAAGCATAGGCTTCAGTCGGAAATCCCCTGAAGCATTGGCACCAAGCAATAGAGTGAGACGGTCCTTCATGGGTTTATGCCCAGGTAAAGAGGCTTCGTCTCTTGTGATGAATGTCCTTTTGGGCATTTTCTTCCAGAACAGCCCAGTTTTGTCCACATTGAACACTTGCTGTGGAAGATAATTTTCTTCGTCCATCAGTTTCTTAAAGTCCACTACAAACTTTGCTGCTCCTTCTTTATTTGCACTTGCAGCCTCACCATGCCTAATAACACTGAAAAGTCACTTCTTTTCTTAAATTTTTCAAACCAGCCCTTGCTGGCCCTAAACTCTTCAAACTCTGTGCCAGAAGAACCAGGTTGATCTTCCTTCAAATGTTCGTAAGTCTCCCTGGCTCTTTCACAAATAAATTCTGTAGAAACTGAATCACCTTTCATCTGCTTTTCCCTGATCCAAATGAGAAGTAACCTCCCTGTTTCTGCTATCAATGATCTACATTTAAACAGTTTGGTAGGTGTGTCTCTTACTTTCACTTCTTTGAACTTGTCTTTCTGTTCAAGAATTGTCGACACAGTTGATGCCTACATGCCATAGTCTTTACTAAGCACATTTGTTCTAATGCCCTGTTCATGTTTCTTTGTTATTTCCTGCTTTACCTGGATTGAAATAACTTTTCTCGATTTCTTTGGAGCCATGCTGGATTCGATTTCAACACTGATATTTAAAGTTTTATTGCTGTAGATAAGGTATATTTTCTTGAAATAAACACTGCACTGCATTATATATTATCAATATGTAAAATATATTTCAAAATGACCAATAATTTGACTGAAAAAATGGAAAAAAAGAGTTTATGTTGAAGAGAGTCTCAAACAAGATGTTCCTTCCTCTGAACCGATACACAAACTGACGCCAAGCTTGGTGTGTTGAGTGGCTGTTTGGCACGCGAAAAACTAGTTTCCTGTACTTCAATTATGTTCAATAATTGTTAAAATGACTAAAAAAAAATTATATAAAACTTTTAAAATTATTGAATAGTACAACCTTCTTGATATTTACTAAAATGGTAATGAATTTAAGCCCTAGAACCGATTACTGTATTGGCGGACTAATACTACAGCTGGTGAGCAGCCGAAAGCAAGCGAAAACATGTTGGGGAAAATTCGTTAATCAAAATTTTTTTGTTAACCGAAGTGAAGAATCTTATGGAAGGTAATTCGTTAACCGAGGGATCACTGTACAATAAAAACGTAACATTATACAAAAATTTACTTTCCATAAAATTTAAAGAAAGAGCAATCCAATTTAAAACCGAAAAAAATGACGAGAGACCTATGTACAAAGCTAATATCACGAATAAAAATGTACAGGAGGTATTACCTTAATTTAGACGAGCCTTAGTGCGAAAACAACAATTCACAGGAAGCCATATCACAAATGTAAGGCTTCCATAATGAGGAGGTCCGTCTTACAGTTGCTCCTGCCAAGAACTGAGAAATCAGATGGCGAAAACGGGTGGTTATGTTGGTGGGCGTGGTTAGGGATAGCTGATTGTGGTGGTTGTGTGATTAACTGGCCTGTTCGGACGGAACGGCCCAAGTGTTCGTGGATGCGAATTATCAAATGTCTTTTTGTTTTACATATATATGCTGCCCTACAGCTAGCACACATAAATTGATAAACAACTGAGGATTGCAGTTGTCTGGGTTTGGTGTCTTAAATTTTAAAGATAAATTTCTGGATAGAATTCATTGAAAAGCTTCTTAGGTTTGTTTCTAAGGGTGAAACTGAGTGGGCCTGTGTACGGGATGGTGAAATAGATAGAATATTTAGGGACGGTGTGGATTTGAAGCTGTGGGAATAAGAAACCTATTAAGGGTTTTGCCAATATAAGTGTCTGTAAATCTCTTAGGAAACAATTGTTAAAGAGTAGTTCCTTTATGTATTTTAGTTCAATGTCCAAGTGGAAACAGCTTGAACATATATTAAAGGCTCTGTTGGTAAGAGTACTTACTAGATTACGTTTGTAATTAAGAGGAATAAAAGATGAAAATTTTGAACTCTAACCAGTGAATGTTGGTTTTCTGTATAAGGCTGTCTCGAAACTATTATGAAGACGGTGGATATTAACAACAAGGAATGGTAGAATATTGTCCTTTTCCAATTCACAAGTAAATTTGATGTTGCCATGTTTCGAATTTAAATAATTTAGGAACATAGAGACGTGATCAAGTGATCTGAAAATTAAAAAAGTGTCATCAACATATCGACGATAGAAGAGAGTCTTAAATTTGGGTGGGGACATTCTTGTAGCCAAAGCTTCTCATGGTGATAGAGGAAAGTGTTGGCCGACTTAGTCAAGATGTTTGTTTCCCTGGTTCTCCTCTTCTTTATGAAAGTATGCTTTCCATGTAACAAGTGCATTGCTGAAGTATACGTGTGTGTGTATATATATATATATATATATATATATATATATATATATATATATATATATATATATATATATATATATACACAGTCGACCCTCGTTAATTCGGACCCCTTTAATCCGGATTTCGGATAATCCGGACAAAATCTGAACAAACTTTTTTTTTTTTTTTTTTAAAGATTTGTAGGAATATTACCTACGCGGACCTTAAGCTAAAATGCTGGTTCACCCACTGCTGGGATAAAACACCAGCGTGTCTTTGGTTAAATGTAACATCTCCACCATTAGTGTGGGGGGGATGCAACTTTTAGCTTCAGACATGAAAAATATTTACCATTTACTGCCAGTAAACAATGGAAGCATAAAATATGTACCAATTAGTAATGAAAAGTTGTGCAGTTCCTTCAGCAAATGAAGCTCACCAATTTACAATAGGCTTAATTACCTTACAACGTGTTTTCAGTAGTCTATGTTGAAGTTCTTAGCACAGGCTAACTTATCATGTCATATACGGTATCACAGTTCTCATTGACCTACAAAAAATACTGGTAATAAAAACCTTTTCGATATTTCACACTTAATATAATAACCGGTAATCTACTTCAGCCTCCTATTGTTTACAACGACGCATGACGCACCACCAGCTGTTGAGTATCAGCTTTCGGGTACACGTGTTTTTCGAATCGTTTTCAGTTAAAAAACTGTTACATCAAATGTAGATTTTACCTTAACTGTGCCTAAATGAATATATTCTCGGAAATAAATAGTAGTTTTGCTGAAACGTGATGTATTTTAATGTAAAGTAGGATAAAATACATGACGAAAACAAAAGCTTTTACCTAACCTTCCGATGTTCAAGAGAAGTTACTCGTTTTTTTAATAGTTTTTGGTTAAAATACTGTTATATTACAATGGTATTCTATTCATACTGTGCTTGATATAATGCATTCATGGAAATGTAATATTTTTGCTGAAATGACGTATGTATTACAGTGGAAAGTTGGATAAAATCGTGACGAAAACAATGACTTTTGCTTTCCTTCGTTCAAAAGATGTTACCGTAATTGCTTATCAATTGGTTTTCAGTTAAAAAACTGTTGTATTACAATAATATTCTATCCTAATTGACCTGAATAAATACTACGATACCATATTTCTGAACATTTTCTTTAAAGTCCATCCAAATCATTTTCCTTGTCATCGTCTGCAGCACCAAACAGCTTCTCCCAGTCCTCTCCTTGAACAGGGCTAGAGGGTACGTGTTTTTCGAATCGCCTGAATGAATATATTCTCGGAAATAAACAGTAGTTTGCTGAAACGTGATGTATTTCAGTGTAAAATAGGATAAAATACAGGACGAAAACAAAAGACTTTGCCTATGCTTCCAATGTTCTTGAGATGTTATTCGTTTTTTTACTAGTTTTCGGTTAAAATACTGTTATGTTACAATGATATTCTATTCATACTGTGCTTGATATAATACATTCACAGAAATGTAATATTTTTGCTGAAATGACGTACGTATTACAGTGGAAAGTGGGATAAAATCGTGACGAAAACAATGACTTTGAAATATAATGCAATTAACCCCTAAATCGGTTAACTCGGACAATCAGCTAAAACGGACACCCTTCCCCCCTATTAGTCCGAATTAACGAGAATCGACTGTATATTATGACTAACCTGCCGGACTGCATAGCGCCAATGTGGCCGTATCATCTCGCGTCCAGAAATGCCTCAAATTTCACCATATCATAGTAAGTTCTTTCTGTTTAATATACCTGGGAAGTTAGGTAAGGTTTGTTTGGTTAGGTCTGTTCTTCATACCCATAAATGTTAAGTAGCATTTATTTTAAAAATATCCACTTTTAATATTTCCACAAACTACAATTGTCCACTATAATATAACAATGAAAATCCGGCATTTTTATAATTGTTTTCAATCAATTTCACCCGCGGGTTAGTCCTATATATAGGACTAACCTGCGGGCGAAAGTGATTGAAAACAAGAACTGTGTGTGTGTGTGTGTTCCCTTTTTCCTGTGTGACCTGCCACCCGGATATATGCCTCAGTCGTACCAAAATTTTGTCTAATTAGGTATTTTTGAGTCCCAACGTCAGTGATTGTGCAGTGACAAAATTTGTGTTTGTAATTCCCTTTAAAATGGCTGGCAAGCTTAAAAGTGTGAGTTTGTGGTGCTGAGAAGAAAAAGAGACACCCAATTTCGATTTTCTATGTATTATCTAAGCATTTTCGACTTACGACATAGATTTGGGTCCCTAACCCCGATGTAAGTCGGGGAGGAGCTGCACTGTACAGTATATGTTACTGGGAAAGTATGTACCTAGAGATTTCATGTAATCCCTGAAAATTTATGGTGTTTATGTAATTGCTGTAACCTTCATGGATTAGGTGAAATTGCTGATTTTTTTTTTCAGGGATTTCGTGAAATCACAGACTTCAAGTCCAGTGATTACACGAAATCACTGGATAGATTTATTTATTTCATTCATACAAAACATTCTCTTTAAGTAATTGCAATTTCAGGCAATGATAAATTGATATACTTATAACTTTAATATCCCAAAAAGGACAGCAAGGATGTGCAATTTTTGGTATTGTTGTTTCACCCCCAGTTTGATTAGAGCAGAAGTTATATCTCGTCAATTGCAAATTTTTTTCTGATAGCACGTCCATCGCAAATGTGTAATAACAAAGATGGTAAATTCACTTAGGAAGTTCGTCTAAATCTGCAGCAGTCACCCTATGTTGTCTGTTTATTTACAAATGACCCGTTTTGGTCCGACAATACTCTCACATCCACAAAATAACAAAATTACACCATGATGCTTCAACAAAGTTGCTTTCATTGGTACAGTACTAGATATCAAAAGTAGATTCAGTTAATATGGTGGAGGGCCTCCCCCCCCCCCGGCCAGGAATTTTGGTAAGGTTAGCTAGGTTTCTTTGGTTGGTTAAGTCAGGTTGTATGGGTGGATGACAACTCAAAAATGACTCCTTTCTGATGGAAATGAAGGTCAGATATGAATGAATCACACCAAATACCATGAGAAAAAAACCTACACGTGAACCCACTTCCCAGCTTGGTCCTTTTCATACCCAAATACTTTCAAGTTAGGGTTGTGCTTTGGAGGTTAGGGTGCTAGCATCTCAGGTTGTATGGAAAGGTCAGTCACTGGGAAGTGTTCTGTCACTTGGCATTCATTCAGTCAGTTGCTGGGAAGTGTGTTATCAACAACTCTATCAAAAACATGGCAGTGTTGTGTATACAACTGGAACAGCACGGGAAAACTAGGAAGAATGGCAAAATGTGCAGTTCCACCCAATTTGGTTTATTTTTTGAGGTAAAAATAGGTATTTTTCTCCAGAGATTTTTCTTTGGGTAGCTGGTTGACTCAGACTTACTTGTACAGTACATTTCTCTACTGTACATGGAAATTAAATGTGGTTTTATTTCTAATGTCATTTCTTTTTTTCAGCCAATTTTGATAGATGGTGCTGGGCACCTGCTGGGGCGCCTGGCTGCCATCGTTGCTAAGACAACACTGTCAGGGCAGCGTGTTATTGTAGTCCGGTAAGAAAATCTTCTTTGTTTCCTGTGTTTTCTTTCACCCTTTAATAGAATTGTGTTGTGAAAAGCACAAAATTTCCGTTTTGTTGTAATTATATACACCAGTAGATGGTTCCAATCTCATTCATTATGAAGCCTTAGGATAAGTGAGATAAGATTCTAATAAATTAGATTACATTTATCCCTAGTTATTGGACTAATTTGTGATGGTTTGGTTCTAAGAAACTATTTATAGTACTCAACTGCAAAAAGCAAAATTCACTTACACTATTTATGGTCTTGATCAAATAAACCTTTGAATGCCTTGCCTTCAGTAAATGTTTAAATAAGGGTTATAATACATGAGAATTCTAAAGAATTCGGTAAACCCTCGAAGATCCAGGCCCGCTAAATCCGGGTTTTGAAAGATTGGAACCAAAGAATTGTGGGTTCTGGGCTAAGAAGCTTTCCCAAAACAGGGTGAAGGTAGTTTTAGGCTTAAAGTTTTTATCTCATAAAGTGTCAGACTAAAATTAGTAAAAGATAACTTTCATTGCTGGAATCTTTGCAAGACAGCAAATAATTCGATTACCTGTATATACATCATATGAGGCGTCTAGCGTAGGAGGGACGAACTCGCCAGTCCCCCAAAAATCTGTTTTCTATGGTTTTGGAATTTTCCAGGCTTTATCTTTCCAACTGTGATGACAGGAAGTGGAGAGTTCGTCTCTACTCCCCGTTGTTTTTGTATGACGCTGTGATTTTACAGTTCTAAAACTTTTTTTGTGTGTTTACTCAAAACTATGATTTGGCGAGTTCGTCCTTCCTACGCTAGACACCTCATATTTTGCACAAGAGAAAAATTTTAGTCCTAAAGTGTATTACATTTTAGTACAAGTTTTTCAACTCGTATTTTTTATGTAACTTTCTTCATTTATTTTTACTCATTTACATGCACACACCATCCTAAATACATATTGTGAAAAATTAAAAGAAATAATTGTCCTAAGGGCAAACCTGTACTACTGCACTCAAATGTACTAAATATTTAAAAAAAAAAAATTTGTCGGGTGCAAACTATCGCATGTTTATATTCAAATTAATCACTATCTTACAAAAAAATTCCAGCAATGTAAGTTATATTCTCCCCGGTCACTTCAATGACATTTTATAAACACTCAATCTAAAGGACATAAATAAACAAATAAATACTTCTAGACCTTCAGCCCAACTGTCAAACATGTCATTGTCCCCCCCCCCCCAGCAAGAGTTTGGTGGTTATACAGCAGGCTTACAGTTTTTATCTTGTATAATATCACAGACTAAAGGTAGGAGAATATAATTTGCAGTGCTGGAATCTTTGCAAGAAAACGAATAATTTGAATATAAACGTCATATTTTGCACAAGAGATAAAAATTTTAGTACATTAGTGTACAGTATTGTAGTACATTTTATAATGTAAAGATTTTCAACTGTATTTTTGGGTAGATTTACATAAATTGCTTCATTTTTGTCATTCATTTACATGCACACACCATACTAAAAGAAACATAAAAGAAATAAATGACCTAAGTGCAAACCTGTACTGTACATGTACTAAATGATTACAGTACTAGAATTGTTATGTCTAGTGCAAATTATAGCATGTTTATATTCAAATTAATCATCATCTTATAAGAATCCCAGCAATGTAAATTATATTCTCCCAGGTCATTCCACTGGCATTTTATAAGAGAGAAGCTTAGTCACTTAAGGACTGATAAATAAACACACGAGACCTTCGGCTCTGTCAAACATATCACCTCACCTCTTGCTCCCTCCCTCCCTCTCCCCAGCCAGAGTTTTAGGCCTACAGTTTTTATCTTATATAATATCACAGACTAAAGTTAGGAGAATATAATTTACATTGCTGGAATCCTTGCAAGACAACGAATAATTTGAATATAAACGTCATATATTTTGCACAAGAGATAAAAATTAATCGCCTATATCACATTAAAGTACAGGTAGTGATTTAAGAGTAAGAGTGTTGGGGAATTTTAGGAGTGTTTCTGACTTTATTCGTTTTTGGCTTTACTTTGCATGTACTTTTCTGTCAGCTGGAACCAATTACCCAACATCCCATTGAAATAATGGATTCGGCTAACGAACGACTCTGAAACGAATTGTGTTTGTTAACCGAGGGACCACTTTATTTTGCTCAAAATTATGGCTTTTTCACAGTTAAAAGTCTGTATAAACCAGTGGTGGGCACGGTTCCGCTAATTAGCGAAGCTAACTTTCTCGTTAGCGGATTAGCGTTTTTGTTAACTTTGGATACCATTAGCGGACCAATTAGCTTCCGCTAACAAACTTTATACATGTTTGTTCCTGTCTGTTGTAAGCGTGTGACGCTGCGACGCGTTTCCAACAGCCAGTCAGGCACGCTTGGCTGACTGAGTGTTTATTTACATGACTAACCAACAATAAGTTATATAAAAATGCACTGGTATAATGACTAAGACCAATAATAAATTATATAAAAATGCACTGGTATAATGTGTATGTGGTTGGTATTGCATATTTACATGAATAATGAATAAGGCCAATAGGTTGTATGAGAATGCAAATTATCTGATCTTGGCATGATGCTATTTGCTACCTATGCTATACAGTACTATAGTTTTTGGATTCGCTTAATACTTTGTCTTTTCGTACAGTAAATAAAGATTATAAAGTGTATGTTGAAACTTGAATGTAAACTAATGTTTACGTAATTTCATTTGTTCATTTTATTATTTGTGTACACCTTGATCATCATCTGATCTTGGCATGCTATACGTTTTTGGAAAGCTCTGTCTAAGCTACAAGACAACATATGAAAATTTCAGCTCTCTAGGTCTGTTTTTAAGAGTTGTAGAGCCTCTCCCCCCCCCCCCCCCCCAAATGAAACTAAATTCATATAATAAAAGTTAGTGGTTAGCGTTAGCTTCCGCTAATTTTTTTAGCTGTTTAGCGTTAGCGAAGTTAACTTTTTAGTTAGCAGATTAGCGGTTAGCGAAGCTAACTTTTCGTTTAGCTGTGCCCACCACTGTGTATAACTAACCCCAGTAGTCAGGATAATATGTACAGTGGTCCCTCAGTTAATGAACGGTTCGGTTAACGAAATTTTGGTTAACGAATTACCTTCCATAAGGATCTTCAATTCGGTTAATGGACAAAAATTTGATTAAAGAAATCCTTACGAGAATCATGTTTTGTTGTGAGCATCAGCTGGTCAGCTGAATGTCCCAGTCTGCCAATTCAGTAATCCGTTCTATGTTTACATTTGTTTCCAATGGAGTAAATATCAATAAAGCTGTGTCTTTAATATTTTTACATTTTTTATATTAAAAGTATTAGTCTTTTTAACATTCATTTAACACATTGATAATATATGCAGTACAGGGAACTAGTTTGTTGTGCGCCCATCGACAAAAAAAAAAAGATTCATGAGTCGGCTACAAGGCGTCAGTTGGGCTTTGAAAACAGTGGAGAGAGCATCTATTTTGTTGCTGTCTTGAAAATTTTTGCATTTTTCATTGAAATTATTGGTCATTCTGAACTTTTCGGGTAACGAACGACCCTGGAGAATTGTGTTAGTTAACCGAGGGACCACTGTATTTATTTTTTGGCACATACTGTGTGTGATGCACATTTAAACTGAAATAGGCCTAACCAGCCAAGTTACAAGATGTGCTATTAATTGCTATTTTCAAGGGTATTTCTGACTACATGTTTTTGCTTATATGCACTTTCTTCAGAACGTAACTCCCATGTAATATGTGACAGTTGAATTGATGTCATGGTTAAACATTAGCTTCTTTCAGCAATTTATAAGGCGTTATACTTTGATTTCCCTTCCAAGCAGTTTACCCTGTTGAAAACATTAGCCACAAAAATTAACCTGTTTACACAATGGCCACCCAAACTAGAGGTGACTTATGTAGGATTCGGCCTGTGCAGATTTGCAGTGCCTGGCAGCCCGGACGTGCCCAACATTAAGAATTTGAGAGGAAAATTCTCAATAGAAGAATTTGTCAGGTGCTGCATGACTCCATCTGCCCATACATGTTAACCAGTGAGGTGGATGGAAGGAGAGAGCGTGACTTGTGTGTGCTTGACCTGACACCATATTGTGATGTCACAGCTGATCCCTCCAACAGTATTTCTATTATTATTTCAATGACTTTACCTGAAAATCTGTAAACAATCTCTTATTGATTGTTGTGGAAACAGTTGTGCCATAAATTGATGTGAAAACATCAACATTGAAAAAGAAGCCAAAATTGACCAGGTGAGGTAAAAGGCATTTAAGCTACACAAGAGATCTGTGAGCTGATACATGAAAGATATTTGTTTGTTTTCACTTATTTGACTCTCCCCATTAAAACACAAACCCACCAAAAACTGGCAAGCAAATCTCCTCCAAGCCTTGTCAGGGCTAGTACAAAAAATATCTAGGCAGTAAATGTCACAAGCCACTCGAGTAAGTCCAGGGCAAGTAAATGAGCCACATAATCTGTACAGTCTGGTTGGATCCCTCCATTGTTCTTGATAGTTTTGTCAATGGCTATCCTAGGACTGTAATGTTCTTGTTTCTACTACAGGTTGTACCTCTCTAGTCCGGCAACCTCGGTGCCGGACCATGGAAATTCACCCTTTTCCTGGATAGATAGTGACTTGTGCTTATGCCTGGAAGCACTAGCACCACTTTCTCTGCGTCATGGTCTCTTTGAAGACATATTGAAGGGTTAAATGTCGTATAGTAGCTTCTCAAATTTCGCGAGTTTTTAATTCTTAACGTATTTTATTGGAACACAAAAAAATAAATAAATAAAAATTTTGACGGCGGAAACTTGAATTTCGACTGGTTTGAACGGCCTGCCAACGTGCAGACGACATGCATAATCGTGTAAACGGCGTCATTCCTCTTATGTACAAAAGATTCATTATTGTTTATTACTGAATGTCTTTTTTATTGAATTTATGTTTGTGTGCAAAATGAGCAATACAATTCATTAATAATACATAGAATATTAAAACACACGAGGAAATGACACAGCATTGTTTTCGTTGATTACAAAACCAGTGACTGACTGGTTCTACATATAAAACTGAAGAAAATAAGAACTTGGTTGTAGCTGTAGTAAAATTAATATGGTTGTTTTAAGTAATGTTATTTAATTTTAATAAATGGAACAATAGAAGTAGCTAACGATAATGGTAAAGAAAAAAGTGAGACTGCGCGTATGTAAGTGCGCACATGTGAAAATATATCGTCATTACTCTACATAAGAATATGAAAGCAACACTTATTTACTGCTCATATATATTGAAGGGTTAAATGTTGTACTCTGTATAGACAAGCAGAGAGAAAGTGCAGCCGAACTGCCGGATGTAAACCCCTTAATTTCTCGCGGCTTTTTTTTTTTTTTTTTTTTTTTTTTTTTTTTTTTTAAGGGGATTAGCCCACCCGGGCATAGGTCACTGACCCACATTGGGGCCTGAGGGGCAAAAATTTAATACTCCTATAATAATAATAATTCAGATAAGTAAAAAAAAAAAAAAAAAAAAAAGAGCTGCCTATCTACCTATTGGACAAACCAAAATCGTTCTGGGCCACGGGAGTTTCTGGGCCACAGAATGCTGGACTAGAGAGGTACAACCTGTACTTTGATTGGGTCTGTCAACTTACTGCAGTGATTGAGTTAAAAGCTACTGTACCAGCTGTTGCCTCATTAAAGAATATAATATCCTGGGTCTTGCTTATTGTTATGAAGATGTCTATTTTTATAGTGATTAAAATACTAAAGAATTTCTAGTACACTGATACAAGATACTGTATACAGTATTTTAAGTGTACTAAACATGGCATCAGGTTTTTTTTTTCCTTCATTTTTCTTTTCTACTTTACTATGATACTGAGTAAACATAAACAAGAAAAATCGGGTAGTTGCCACTTATAAAAAATAAATTATTGTACTATAACATGTAACATTATCCTTTTGCAGATGTGAGAAAATCAATATCTCCGGATCATTCTACCGCAACAAGCTGAAGTATCTTGCTTTCTTGCGGAAAAGGTGTAATGTGAACCCCAAGCGTGGTCCTTTCCATTTCCGTGCACCCTCAAAGATTTTCCAGAGGACTGTCAGGGGTTAGTATTCAGTTACTTCTTCAATATACTTCTTAAACTCAGTTGTGTTAAAATCAATTATAAACACTAGCTACATAGATTGAAAAATAAGATATTTTCCTGAATTTATTTCTTGAAGAAAATCTATCCAATTGTAGATGTCATGTGGTTCGGTTAGAATATTTATTGGTATTTATTCAGCATCCATAGTCTTCTTAATTGAAATGTAATTTTGCATAATTGTTTTTATTGAATACTTTTACTTTGGCATGTACCAGTGTTGGATTATGCTTAAAAGTCTTCACACTAACCATTGGCTGTTATTTCCGTACTTTTAATGTGACTTGGTTTAATCTTGGTTGTACTGTTCTTTGGGTGGTCGTTAGATTAACCATAATGTTATTCAGGAATGCTGCCTCACAAGACCACTCGTGGCCAAGAAGCATTAAAGCGACTCAAGAGTTTTGAGGGTGTGCCCCCTCCCTATGACAAAGTGGCTCGTAAAGTTGTTCCTGACGCCATGAGGGTTACTCGCCTCAAACCTGGTCGGAAGGTATGTATCAAGGGTTTATATATTGAACTTGTCTCTTCTGTAAATACTCAAACCATTAGATATAAGATCCCTCCACAAGTCAATTGACTGGCCAACTCGAAAGAAAAAAAGCTTATCAGCATATTTATGCTGCTATTCATTAACAAACATTTATAATTCTCACTTAATTGATATGCTAAACATTTTTATTCCGTCATTCAGTCTTTTAACATTTGGTTTCAGGCTTCATTAAAAATTATAAAAAAAATTGTGTTTATATTCATAATTTTCTCTGTCCTTCAATCTTAACAGATAATATAGGAATAACTCCTAACCAGGTGTGCCTGAATAAGTCTCGTCAGTGTTGACTCGAATTATTGCGCTGCAGCATCCGGTTTAACAAACGTTTGGGCTATAGCATCAATGAAACAGAAAAGAAAAATAATATATATATGAATACTGTACCAGTTTATGGTAATTACCCGTAAATATTTGCAACACATAAAATTTTAAAAATATCAGTGGGCCATTGTTCCATGTTTGCAGCAGAGCTGCAGCCATGAGTATTATATATACAGTAAACTAGAACCTCTACATCAGAATTTGCATCAATCCAAACAGTTTGTGTTGATAAGTTCGGTTGAATGTCTGTGCGTGGGTGTTGGTTGGCACATGTCAGTACGAGTTCTGTCTTCACATGTATTATATCAGTGTGCTAATTACTCATTTACATGAACTTTTTTGTGCAGAGTATGTTATATCTATAATTGGGATACAGAGGGTTTGAATATATCACGCGATAGGGTCCAAGGATGTTCGCCATATACAGTAATATCTCCGTTAGCAGGAATCCCTCAAACACGGAACTCTCTGATTGCCGAAATTGAAATTCTCTCGGAAAATCGTTCCCAAAGCCTGAATTTTCTGGAAAATTCCAGCTTTGGGAACAATTTTGCCTGAATTTTCCGGAAAATTCAGGCTTTGGGGACGATTTTCCGAGCGGCACATTTTCCGTAAAATTCTGAGAAAATTTTCCCGATATCAGGGAAATTCTGGGGATGGGTGAGTTTTTTCTGGGTTTGAGAGATGAAAATCAGGCACATTTTCTGGAAATTCCAAGGAAAATTTTCCTTTACCTGGTAAATTCCGAGGATGGGAGACATTTTTCCGGAAATGTCTCATTGCCAGAAGTGCTCTGCATCAATTGTTCTGGCTAACGGAGATATCACTGTACTAAATTGCGATATATAATTACATATACAGGAGCTCCTCTACTTAAGAACGTTCAGCTTACAAACTTTTAGAGATACAAACATCATCATTGAGGGGGGTTACCTGCCAGCACAGGTGTTTAATGTGGATGAGACTGGATGATTTTGAAGAAAATTCCAGATAGAACAAACATTACCTAAGAGGAGAAGAGTGAGCAAGGTTTTACAATATGTTTGGTATCTACAAGAGTAAAGTTGAACTTAAAAACAAGCCTCAGGAACGTAACTCGTTCGTAAGTAGAGGAGCACCTGTAATCAATGGGGAAAAGAACGTTAGGTTCTGGAGGCCCAAAAAAGTGACTAAACTTGACTTAATGAGTTTAATTTCTTAATAACTAAAGCACCAATGAACACTAGACTCTGGAACAACAGACTTTCAATATCAAGGAACACCAGACCCCTCAGCAGACGCGCCATCCCGGGAACATCAGACTTGGCAGCAGACTCCACACTGCCACCCTCACTTGACAATCCCACACCTACATAAACGAACACCAAAAATATTAGTTACAGTATTAACTCATTTCCATTAAGCTTTCCATTATCTTCACTTCTCTTTTCACATCACTAGAAACCCATTTCCACTCACCTTAGAAGTCATAATCTGCAGCAGAGTCGGCTGCTTTCTTATCACTCACTCGGAAAGACTGAGTGGGCGAGCATGAATGCGTGAGTGAGCAGCCACCTCTGGTGAGCAAATAAAGCATTTGTTTGCCATTGCAGTACATGTGAAATATTTCCTCTCCAATTTCCCTCACGAAATAAAAATAATTATTGCTACAGCTCCTCCCCGACTTACGACCGCCTGCACTTACGACCTGCCTCAATTGTACCATAATTTTGTCAAATTACACATTTTCGAGTCCCAATGTCAGTACACAGACAAAATTTTCGTTTGTAATTCACTTTAAAATGGCTGATAAGCTTAAAAGTGAGAGTTTTGTGGTGCTGAGAAGAAAGACTCATTTTCGATTTTCTATGTATTATTTCAGCATTTTTGACTTACGAACTGGATTTGGGTCTCTAACCTCGCCGTAAGTCTGGGAGGAGCTGTATTACAGTCTCCTCGATTTACGATGGGGTTCCGTCCCGACGACCAGGTCGTAAGTCGAAAAGGCGAAAATAATACATAGAAATTCTAAAATGGGTGTCTCTTCTTCTTCTCAGCACCACGAGATCTCTCACTTTTAAACTTGCCAGCCATTTTAAAGGGAATTACAAAAAAAAATTTGTCAGTACACAGCGCGATCACTAACGTCGGAACTCGAAAATACGTAATGTAAAAAATATTTTATACGACCACGGCCGTTGTATGTCCGTGTTGTCGTAAGTCAAGGAGAGACTGTATAGGAAAATTTTGATAATTTTGGTAGCTGCGATATAAAAAACATCGTTATATAAAGTCGCGATATATCCTGACCCTATTGTACTTGAAAAAAATGCCTCCATGCATAAAGGGCACAACACAGTGAAACGAAAACCAATAATTTCCTTATTTACGGTGGTATAATGAAGTCACTGTTAATACTCTAATGTATTGCAGTACAGTACTATTATTTTTATTTTATTAATGACATTAATATATGACAGTATTACATTTAAATACTGTATTTGAGATATTTGAAAGATAGGGCATATCGAGCTATGAAACTATCTCCTCCTATTACCCACACCTCTTTCATTACTTCTAGGAATCGTTGAAAGGCTATTCTTCGTAGGGCCAAGCGGAATATTATTAAAAGAAAGACCGCTGTCCTGGCTAATTCTTCCTCTAGTAAATCCTTCTGGTCCTTAGCTAAAAACATCTGTGACAACTTCTGCACTCCTTCTTTTCCTCCCCTCTTCCGTCCCAATAACTATAGCCAACTCTCCCCCTGAGAAAGCCAACCTCTTTGGCACCTTATCCTCCTCTAATTCCACCTTAGACGA
The DNA here is from genome assembly GCA_958450375.1 of Homarus gammarus. Lineage (NCBI taxonomy): Eukaryota > Metazoa > Arthropoda > Malacostraca > Decapoda > Nephropidae > Homarus > Homarus gammarus. Next base: position 2,149,220 of record CAUDMG010000523.1, read on the forward strand.
TTCCCACTCGACCCCTCCTACCCCTGCACCTCCTACTGAACCTATGCACTTTCCTATAATCTCCACTCGCAGGGTTGCCGGTGTGTTATCCAGGTTGGATGTGAGTAAGGCGCATGGACTGGACGGAATACCTCCTCGTGTTCTGAGGGAGTGTGCTGAAGCCCTGGCCCCTGTGCTTGCTCGCCTCTTTCGCCTTTGCCTCAAAACCAAAACTTTTCCTTCTTCTTGGAAGCATGCCTTGGTTCAGCCCATCCCGAAGAAGGGTGACCATTCTAATCCCTCTAACTATTGCCCGATTGCCCTAACTTCATCCCTCTAAGATTTTCGAAACTATCTTGAACTCCCAATTTCTCCGTCACCTTGAACGCCTTTCTCTTTTGTCGGATCACCAGTATGGCTTTCGCCAGGCGAGATCTACTGGTGATCTCTCCTATTGCACCCATCTTTGGTCATCCTCTCTTAGGGATTATGGGGAAACTTTTTTCGTGGCCCTCGACATCTCCAAAGCATTTGACAGGGTATGGCACAAGTCTGCTATCTAAACTTCCCTCTTATGGTTTCTCTCCCCCACTTTGTTCTCTCATCTCTAGCTTCCTTGAGAATCGATCCATGGCAGTTGTTGTCGAGGGATCGATTTCTCGCTCTTTCTCTACCAATAGTGGCGTCCCACAGGGTTCTGTTCTTTCACAAACTCTCTTTCTTCTTTTTATCAATGATTTACTTCACGCTACAACTAATTCTATCCATTCCTACGCCGATGATTCTACTCTTCAATCTTCCTCACATTTTCCCCTTCCTCTTAACTCTCAAACTAGATCTGTTTCTAGAACTGATATCATTACTTCTATCAATGCGGATCTGTGCAGCATCTCTGAATGGGGAGATACAAACTTGGTTAAGTTCAATAGTAACAAAACTCAATATTTACCAATTACATTTCAGGACGCTATCATCCTCCCAAATTCTGAAATAAATATGTTAGGCCTCACCATTTCCTCCAATATGTCCTGGAAATCACACATCCTTAGTATAACTAAAGCTGCCTCCCGTAAGTTGGGAATGCTGTACAGATGCCGCAGCTACTTCACTCCTGAGCAGTTGCTCCAAGTATATAAGGGATTCATTTGTCCTAACTTGGATTATTGCTCTCATATCTGGGGTGGCTCTTCTTCTGTCCAACTATTAGATAGGGTGGAATCAAAGGCATTTCGTCTTATTAACTCTCCTCCTTTAGTCGACAATCTCTCTTCCCTTTCTCTTCGCCGCAATGTTGCTTCACTCTCTCTTTTACAGGTACTTTAACGGGCAATGTTCAGTGGATTTGGCATCCTGTGTACCGCCGGCAAGGCCGTGGGTTCGTAACACACGTCTTGCCCGCGGTGCCCACCATTTCTCTGTGGATGTCGGTCACACGAGAATAACCCGTTATAGTACCTCCTTCTTTCCCCACACAGCCAAACTGTGGAATGCTCTGCCTTCTTCTGTGTTTCCATGCTCTTACAATCTGTCTCACTTTAAAAAGATGGTTTTCCGGCATCTTCGTGGTGTGGATTAATACCTTTTTTTCTATATTTTCAATTTCTTTCCGTTCTTTTTTTTTTCGTCCCCCAGGCTCCGTTGTGGGTCGTTTGACCTGTGCCCCGGTGGGCTAATTCCCGTAAAAAAAAAAAAAAAAGATGGTTCGTTATAGAGTGAACGCGTTTGGTTTAGAGGTATTGCACAGTTGACCCTCGTTAATTCGGACCCCTTTAATCCGGATTTCAGATAATTCGGACAAAATCTGAACCTTTTTTTTTTTTTTTTTAGATTTGTAGGAATATTACCTCCGTGGACCTTAACCTAAAATGCTGGTCCACCCACTGCTGGGATAAAACACCAGCATCTTTTTGGTTAAATGTAACATCTCCACCATTAGTGTGGGGGGGGATGCAACTTTTAGCTTGACATGAAAAATATTTACCAATTACTGCCAGTAAACAATGGAAACATAAAATATGTACCAATTAGTATTGAAAAGTTGTGCAGTTCCTTCAGCAAATGAAGCTCACCAATTTACAATAGGCTTAATTACTTTACAACGTGTTTTCAGTAGTCTATGTTGAAGTTCTTAGCACAGGCTAACTTATCATGTCATATACGGTGTCACAGTTCTCATTGACCTACAAAAAATACTGGTAATAAAAACCTTTTCGATATTTCACACGTAATATAATACCCGGTAATCTACTTCAGCCTCCTATTGTTTACAACGACACATGATGCACCACCAGCTGTTGTGTATCAGCTAGACGGTACACGTGTTTTCCGAATCGTTTTCATTTAAAAAACTGTTACATCACATGTATATTTTACCTTAACTGTGCCTGAATGAATATATTCTCGGAAATAAATAGTAGTTTTGCTGAAACGTGATGTATTTTAATGTAAAGTAGGATAAAATACATGACGAAAACAAAAGCTTTTACCTAACCTTCCGATGTTCAAGAGAAGTTACTCGTTTTTTTAATAGTTTTTGGTTAAAATACTGTTATATTACAATGGTATTCTATTCATACTGTGCTTGATATAATGCATTCACGGAAATGTAATATTTTTGCTGAAATGACGTATGTATTACAGTGGAAAGTTGGATAAAATCGTGACGAAAACAATGACTTTCGCTTTCTTTCGTTCAAAAGATGTTACCGTAATCGCTTTTCGATTGGTTTTCAGTTAAAAAACTGTTGTATTACATTAATATTCTATCCTAATTGACTTGAATAAATACTACGATACCATATTTCTGAATATTTTCATTAAAATCCATCCAAATCATTTTCCTTGTCATCGTCTGCAGCACCAAACAGCTTCTCCCAGTCCTTTCCTTGAACAGGGCTAGAGGGTACGTGTTTTTTGAATCGTTTTCAGTTAAAAAACTGTTACATCACACGTATATTTTACCTAAACTGCGCCTGAATAAATATATTCTCGGAAATAAATAGTAGTTTTGCTGAAACGTGATGTATTTTAATGTAAAATAGGATAAAATACATGACGAAAACAAAAGACTTTACCTAAGCTTCCGATGTTCTTGAGATGTTATTCGGTTTTTTAATAGTTTTTGGTTAAAATACTGTTATATTACAATGATGTTCTACTCATACTGTGTTTGATATAATACATTCATGGAAATGTAATATTTTTGCTGAAATTACGTACGTATTACAGTGGAAAGTGGGATAAAATCGTGACGAAAACAATGACTTTGAAATATAATGCAATATTTACTCCTAAATCGGTTAATTCGGACAATCGGCTAAAACGGACACCCTTCCCCCCCTATTAGTCTGAATTAACAAGGGTCGACTGTATTACCGAATTCTGAGTAGCAGTTTGTCGTACGGTAAGTCCTTGCCATTCACGAGGGATATGTTCCAAGAAATGGCGTGAATTGACAAAACCACAAATAACTTATACTACCTTAGTGCACTACTGTGTACCTATACCAAACAACTGACCAGCCACGGCAGCACTCATCCCCTCTTTTAACTTTATTTTTTTATTTTTTTTTACGGAGCCCACCCGGGCACAGGTCGAACGACCCACAATGGGGCTTTGGTGGGCGAAAAAATAAGATTGGAAAGAAATTAAAAATATTAAAAGAAAAGGTTATGTTAATCTACACCGCGAAGATGCCAGAAAACCAACTTTTTAAAGTGAGACATTGTATGAGTATGGAAACATAGAAGAAGGCAGAGCATTCCACAGTTTGGCTGTGTGAGGAAAGAAGGGTATACTATAATGGGTTATTCTCGTGTGACCGACATCCATAGAGAAACTGTGGGTACTGCGGGCAAGCTGTGTGGTACAAGCCCATGGCCTTGCCAGTGGTACACAGAATGCCAAATTCACGGAACTTTGCCCGTTAAAGTACCTGTAAAAGAGGGAGAGAGTGAAGCAACACTGTGGTGAAGAGAAAGGGAGAAAATAATAAAACTTTCTTTGTCAGGGTCATCACTGACTTCTGCCTTTCACATTTCACTCCACTAGCATCACTAGCTCTGACACTAGGCATTCTTTTAGGGGACATTTCACACAGAAACACTGTAGTTTTGAGAGTACAAGGCGAGATGCTGTGTGGAGTGACTCTTTGTTCTGTGCGAAAAGGCTTGCAAGCTAGACACCATCTGTTTACCGTGAATCATCAAAATTTTGAATCACAAACTCGCGAATGGCAAGGGTCAACTGTATTGTCTAGTGAATTTTGGTATAGAGGTAATAATGTACTGTATAATGGTGTCACCCAGAGGTAGATTATGAGAAGGGAAAGGACTGTTTATGTAATATTGGAACAAATCCCTGTATTGTATTCACTTAATTTTAAGGGAATGAACCTCAAATGGCAAGGGTTGACTTTATAACAAGTTCACTAAAATCTTCTTATCTGCATACACAAACCAGTCAATATTGAAGATTTTTCTATTTAAGTTGAGTGTTTTGCCAGGTTACAGTTTATTGGACGAGATGCTAACTTATTATGGTGGTTTCTAGGCACTATTCTTTCTATTAGTTGTTAACCAGAAATCTAAACATTGTAACTTAAATTGTTGTATTGTTACACATTTATAAGGAAACAAAGACAAACAACAATTATGAATAAGATATGAATTAATGATATCAGACAGTCACAAAACAGCTGATCACAGTAGGCTGACATATCAGTCACAAAACAGCTGATCACAGTAGGCTGATAAATATCAGTTACAAAACAGTTGATCTCAGTAGGCTGACAGATGTGGGCTCCTTCCTTCCTCCCAACTTCATGTTCCAAGAAATTTTCTAATGTCTTCATTTATTTTATTTTTTTTTCCTGTCCAGTACTGCTTTTTGGGCCGTCTGTCTCATGAGGTTGGCTGGAAGTACAAGACTGTTGTTGCTACACTGGAAGCCCGCAGGAAAGTTAAGTCAACTGTTATCTTCAAGAAACGAAAGGCAGACATGGTAAGCAAGCTGATTTCTAAATATTTAAGATTTATTGTGCTTTACTTTATTGAATGATTGTGTTAAGTTCTGGGTGTTGCTTTTGGTTGGCATATCACTGAAATGATACATGTTCAAGCAGATTCTTTATCTGCTTATTGGGATGAAGAGTTCTGTTTCTGAATATGTTCTCCCGAGTTAACGTATGTGGATTTAATTGTGATAGATGATTAAAGACTCATCTTTGTTTCACTTTACCCTCGGGGTATTCTTGGAGTGGGTCTCTCCCCAAATCAGGACTCTTGGGAGTGGACACTTAAGTCTTTCAGAAGTTACAGCTGTTTTGTGGTATTACACAGTATGAGTTTTCTTGAGTCAGCAGATATTGCTTTCCTTTCCTGCTTAAAGCTCTGCCAGGAGTGGTCAGGTAGTGAAGTTTTTATCCTCAGTTTTATAAATGGATTCTTTAGTCGTTAGTTTACTTTTTTATTATATTGGGTCTAGGATTGTTTTGCATCAGTGATGGATCACCTGAGTGTTTTTTTAATTGTTGGGATTATATGTCTTACTAAATTCTATCCTCTCATCCTGGCCAGCGAGCACAATGTGTAAGATTCATGACTGGAGACATTTTTATCTAACTTGACTCTTGAGTAGACATAGTTTTACCTAATTAATGAAGCTCTTCTGACTAACTCTTGGCCTTAATAGACAACTTGCCTTGATAGCTTTAAATCTGCGTGGCCTGAAGAAAGATTCTGAATGTGGAGGGTGATCCCTCTTAGTCCAGTCAAGCAATTTTAGTAACGTCCCACTTCCTAGTCCAGAGCCAATCAACTTGGATAACCTTCCCCCGAGTCAATTGTCAAAATAACTTGGATAACCTCCCTGCACCTTTGGATTCAACGATTAGTCAGATGGATCAAAATTTTAAAACGATTTACCTTGGAATCAGAGATGCTAGACCAAGGGTTTCCCAAACTTTTTCAGTCAAGGCCCCTCAAATATGATGAGCCCCAGCCGAGGACCCCCAACTAAGAAAAATAATAAGACTAGTGACTGCCATCATATACCAAAATTTATCGTCCATGGTGTCATATTGTTTCCCACAAATTATGCACAGATAATTGTTTTAGCTACTGTACATGTAATTCTAATTATTCTTAAATGAAGTACAGGTAACTCGCGATTTACGCTCATTTGATTGCATCATTTTTTGAAAAATGCGATTGTTTAATTAATGCCAAAAGCTAATTTACGCTCACCTATTTTTGAAATAAAGTGGTCAAGACAGTTTAAATTTCCCGTGCGGAGTCACCTGGTAGCGGAGTCGCCTGGTGAGGCGATTGTAAGCTATTACTAAAAAGTCGCAGTCATATCAAGATAACGATTTTAATATTATTGATAACAATAATTATTATAATGTAATATTAAAGATTTTTTCTACTAATGATGAAGATAATGAAGTACAGTAGTGTCGGGATATATCGCAAGATAGGGTCCAATGATGTTTGCTATACTGTATACTACATTGCGATATATAATTACATGTAATCAATGGGGAAAATAGGGTTAGGTTCTGGAGGCCCAAAAAAGTGACTAAACTTGACTTAACGAGTTTAATTTCTTAATAACTAAAACACCAGTGAACACTAGACTCTGGAACAACAGACTTTCAATATCAAGGAACACCAGACCCCTCAGCAGACGCGCCATCCCGGGAACACCAGACCCCTCAGCAGACACCACACTGCCACCCTCACTTGACAATCCCACACCTACATAAACGAACACCAAAAATATTAGTTACATTATCTTCACTTTTCACGTCACTAGCAGCCCATTTACATTCACCTTAGAGGTCATAATCTGCAGCAGAGCCGGCTGCTGATTCGTCACTTGCGCCGCTTGGCTCACAGCCAGCCTCCTCCTCGTCAAGCGACGACTACGAGCGTGAATGTGCGAGTGAGCCGCCACAGTGGCGCCTCTGGTGAGCAAATAACGCATTTGTTTTCCATGGCGGTGCATTTGAAATATTTGCTGCCCTATTTCCCTTGCGAAATAAATATATATACTGTATGTATACAGTATATCGCTATACGTTTATAGGAAAATGTCGATAATTTTGGAAGCCTTGATTTTTTTTTATATATAAAGTTGCAATATATCCCGACCCTACTGTATTTTGTACAACAATTGTGACGACGTCCAGCAAGCTTCTCGTGTAGTGGTCCCTCGGTTAATGAACACAATTCGTTCCAGAAGGTCGTTCGTTAACTGAAACCATTGTTTCAATGGGATTTTGGGTAATTGGTTCCAGCTCACTGAAAATTACATACAAACTAAAAATAAATGCAGTAGAGCACACTTACTTTGAGGTGTGCATGTAGAAGGCTCCTGGTTGATGGTGATGGGAATTAGAAGTGGGGGTGGAGGAGAAGGGAGAAGAGAAGGCAGTGGGAGTGGAAGAGAAGTCGCTTCATGCTGCCATTTCACCCATAAAATTGTAAGTTCACTAGGTGTATATTCATTATATATTGTCAATATGTAAAATAAATTTCAGTGACCAGTAATTGTACTGTAAACACGTAAAAATAGTTTACATTCAAGAGTCTCAAGCAAGATGCTTCCTCCACTGACCAGAGACACAAACTGATGCCATTCTGGGTGAGTCAAGTGGCTGTTTGGTGTGCTAAAAACTAGTTCCCTGTACCTCAGTTACGTTAAATAATTGCTAAAATGACTAAAAAATTTATAAGACTTGGGAAATTATTGACCAGTACAACCTTCTTGGTATTTACTCAAATGGTAACGAATTTAAGCCCTAGAACCGATTACTGTATTGGTGGACTAATACTACAGCTGGTGAGCAGGCAAAAGCAGGCGAAAACATGTTGGGAAAAATTCGAAAAGAATTTGTTAACCTAATTGAATATTCCTATGATAGGTAATTCGCTAACCGAGGGATCACTGTATTGCTTTCTCAGTTCACACCAGCACTACTTCTTCTCTGTGCTTTCGTTTGCATTGTGTTTTTATTGCGTACCCTTTTAGTGTTAAACGCTGTTTTCCTTATTGAGCGTGTCTGGAAAACGTCCATCTGCTTCCTCTGGGCTGCCTGAAGCTAAAAAGGCACGAAAAGCAATCACAATGGACTTGCAATTAAATGTGATCACCTGCCTTCAGAGAGGAGAGCGTGTGTCGGAGGTTGGCCGTGTGCTTGGTTTAAGTGAGAGCACTGTTCGTACCCTGTGCCGTATATGATGGTTCCCCTAACCGTACCATTTACATGTATTCTTATGGGAAAATATGTTTAATTTACGTGTTTTTTAATTAAGCGGTGATTTTCAAGAACGTAACCCCCGCGTAAAATGAGAGGTGGGTGTAATTAGTAATAAACAAATAAATTTTCCTTTTCAATGTTTTTTATTGCTTTAAATTCAAAGCAATGTAAATTTTGTACAAACACAACCACAATACACGAACACAATATTGTGGCGCAACCAGACACCAAAATAAAAAAAAAAAAACCTACATATCAAAATTGCATAGCAACACAAATCAGGCGATCAGGCATATCCTATCTAGTGGGATAGATGGGCTTGGTGGCTTTTGCACAATCTGTCAGTGTGGGGCTTGATATTAGTGAGTGCCAGATGCATGTCGTTGTCCACCTGCAGGTGTGATCTGTGCTTGGTTTTCAGTACTTTGAGTATAGAAAATCCTGCCTCACATAAGTAGGTTGTGGCAAAGGCCAAAAGGCATTTCTGAGCCTTCTCAGCCAGGGCAAGATATTTCTTACGTAGATCCAGAACTCTGACAGTGGAAGGACAGGGAATCTGATTTTCTTACCCCCTTCATTTAACATTTCAAGGAGTTCCTCTTGCGACTTCAGATCAAGATGTGCACCTACCCCGGCTGTAAAAGGGTCTCTAATCCAGTTAAGGTGGGGGTTGTCAAGGTCAGGGAAATAGTCCCTGAAGTAGCCTTGCAGATGCGCTAGATGGGTGTGATGCTGTGTCGGCACTGGAAGTCATACATTCCTGGTAATAAAGTGGGAACATTTCAGTGACTCCTTCATGGAGTTTGCTATGCCACGGAAACTTTTTGCGTGAATGCACGTAGTTTGTCCTGCACATTCAAAATGCATACTTCACGGCCTTTCATGCTCTGGTTTAGTACATTTAGATGCTGGAAGATGTCTGCTAAATATGCTAACTTCATCATCCATGAACTCATCTCTGAAACAGCTACCTAGGTCTGACTTCTCTGGTGAAAGAAAATTGGCCAACGCTCTCCGTAGGGCAAACACATGATTCAAAACTGTCCCACGCATTAACCAGCGCACTTCAGAGTGGAGCAGCAAGCCCTCAAAGTCGGCACCCATTTCATGGGAAAGTGTTTCAAACAGCCTGTGTTTTAAGGGGTGTGCTTTTACATGTTCACCATTTTCACAACAACTTGCAGAACCTGATGCAATTCATCATCAGTGCATTTTGCAACAAGTGCCTCATGATGGAGCATGCAGTGTGTGTTGATGACATTGGGGGGGCTTTAGCTTTTATGAAGGCAACGACTCCATTACATTTACCTGTCATAGCAGTGGAGCCATCAGTGTACACACCCATGCAACGAGATTAGTCAACTGAATTATGCTCCATGTATTCATCCTAGATTCAAAAAATGTCTTGCCCGGTAGTTTTACCCTTTATGGCTTTGCAGAAAAGTTTCTCTTCAATAAATTTCCCCTCTGATAAATCTGATATACACAAGCAGCTGTGCTGTGTTTGCGATGTCTGTGCTCTTGTGCAGCTGCAATGCAAACTACTCACTGGCTCTCACCTGCTCCAAGAGTTGTACGTACAGTGACGTCCTCGGCCATGTCATCTATCCTTCTACTCACAGTATTGTGCGATAAGGGTACCAGATCAACTTGCTCGGCGGCATTCTTCCTAAATAACTCCTGAACAATGTCTCTCGTTGCTGGTAACAGGAATTCTTCCCCAATCGCATGTGGTTTCTTATTACGCCAATATGAAAGGAAGTAAAAAAGGATGCTTTGAGTGCCCTCTCTGGAACTGTGGCTTGCTGTCTGAATGTACTCGACTGTCTGGCTAGTGATGATTCTTGTCGTTTGAAGAAATCAACAGGTTTTCTGGCTTCAGTGGGGTGTTTTTATTGTGTCTTTGTAGGTTCAGTGGTTTCAAACATTCATTGGAGTATAACACACTTCGGGCTCTGCACTCCTTTTTTCACCACAGATAAACCCATATGCAATATAGGAGGGATCATGCTTCCTCAGTTTTGATTTCCCTCATTTGTGCTTGAGCTACTCAATTCACTTGATCTTGATGAAGTAGCAGTGGATGGCTCGTCAGATGATTTACATTTCAATAACCTGTCCACCTTGAATTTGCATCTAGGCTACCAAACACTTCCTGCAAGCATAAAAACAAAACAAAACAAAAATTTTCCGCTGTTGCCGACAAAATTGATTGTTGCTAAACGAAATGGATAGTATCCAGATTATCGTGTTTTTACTTAGCATGTATTCTGTTAAATTTAGTAAAAGTACAGATGATCTACAAATATACAGTTATTTTCACCATTATTATAGTTTCATAAGAGCTGAGTGAAACAAATATTGTCATGATTCATTCATTTCTAGTTTGTTTATGTAGGCAGATTATTGGTTATTATTTTTTTATGATTCCTTGTAAATAAAAACATGCAGCATAACTAGGGCTATCTCTTGTCAATTAAGACAATTTTTTCTAAGGTGGTAATAGTAATGATGTGGAAGGCATAAATACAAAGTTTTGCCCTAATCATAACCATTTGTAACTACCTGTTGACAGGAATACTAGTTGTATAATAGTGGTGAATGAAAACAAACAAACTTTCTCTTAAAGGTTTACTGATACTGTAGGTTGGGGGAGAGAGTGGAAACAAAAGATTCAAGAATGTGTGTTGATGGCATGAACTGTCCAATCATGAAAGACAAGATTAGGAGAAAGTGTCAATACCTCCAAGCTTATAGCCAATAAGATTTAAGTACAATGTGGCGAAACATGACGACAGACCCAGCGGTTTTCAAATCCTGGTTGTAAATCGGGTTCAACGGGCCTAGCTTGTGGCCTGTTGGTGCCAACGGGTAACCGTAAATGAATGGAAAACAAATAGGCAAAGGGAGAGAGAGAGTCGGTGATGGAAAAAATAATAATTTGATTATATATTTATTTTTGGGGCAAAAAATATTGCTTTCTATCATCTTGTTGCAGACCCCAGTTTGAGAACCTCTGTGCTAGACCATAACCTGGTGGTGTGTGCTAATTGGAGTATTTGGGGAGGGAGGTGTGGTTGGTATACCCAAATAGGTTAACAATTGAACTTTTGCTTGCATTATGGGAGACATCTAAAGACTGCTATCCCCTTAGTAAGCTTTCTGTGTTACAAGATACACCTGCACAAATGATATTTAGTTTTAGCAACTGTAATTTGGCTTGGTAATTGAACAAGATTCTGAATTTTCCTACTAAGCTTATTAAACCAAGTTCTTGTTCAGCGAGAGGAGACCTTACTGTATTCTATTTAGTTATATACAGGTTTACTCCAATAACCGACGCACATAAGGACTGAAAAGTCTAGTGAATCAATGGTTATGGCCCGAAGTGATTGTGTAGTGTGGGGGGGGGGGGGGGGTATTTTATTTGCTGTATTATTATTTTTTTTATTTACACCAACTTGCCACTCAGCCTATCAAATTTGACCAACTAATGAGGATTAAAAGAGGAATGGCAATGTGAACTGCAAAGTTTTCTTTATTGATTTTTTAATTATTAACATTAGCATAGAAATTTGATGGATAAATAAAATCTTTATTAAAATAGAAAGAAATAATGAAAATACTGTACTGTATATATATTTTTTATTTACTGCACGGATAAAATCAGCAGCTTTTACCTATTCATAGAAGTTAAACTTAAATTTTAGTTCTAGTTTTCTTAAGCTTCCAATTATCTGCAATCTTTTCCAAGACCCTAACTGATCAGTTATGTCATTTTCACAAGCTATGAGCATAAGATTATGTAACTGTTTTTGTGAGGTTCTGTTTCACAGGGATGGTGTCAAAAGCTTAAGCCTGCTAAAAGACCTTCCGTTTTACACACCGTATGTGGTGGTCGAGAATAGCCTGAAAACTTTTTCCACGAGGAAAAAAATTATACTTTCTATGAGCATTCAGTGCACATTCTACAACTGAGCGAATGTTTTTTTTTTTTTCTTTTCTGCATCGGGATGCTGCTCCACATATTCAGAAAAATTAATGTTGAACACTTCTAATTCAACTAGGAAAGATTTTGTCAGGTGTTTTAGATAGATACAGTAGGTTTTGGACAGATTTTTCATGGCTTCAATAAGCTTTCTGGGTCATAGTTTGCAACGTTAGGATCAAGAACATCCGCAAAATATTTGAATAAAGATTTCAGATTTTCGAATTTTGAAGTCAGCACAGAAATCGTCATATCTAAAACTGCATTCATTTCCTTACAATAATAGGAATACAAATTATACTGATCACTAAATAATTTTTTATATTTTGGAGGGGGGGGGGGGGTCCTTTGACGGTGAACAATCTTGAACTCTTCTCTCCAACATAAATATTTTTTTGCAAAGTTGGGTGCATCAGGTCAGATCAGTTACACAAAACCCACTAATCCCCCACAGCTCTATGAGAGTTGAAAATAACAGTCTTTGCTGTGGCATACAGCTTCATTCATGCCCGTATCTTTTAGAATTTTAATTTTTAAGTATATTTAATTAACCAAACTTTTAAGTAAACTATTCTGGATTATTATAGTAAAGAAATTAAGTTTGTAACTTAATTAGAACTGTATTTATAGATTCCAGTAGTTTAGACTCAAGCAAAACATCTCCAGCACCCAGAAACGTTCTGGGGAAGTGGGCTAGTGTGTGTGTCTGCAAGAGGTCTAGTTTAGACACTTGGTAACTTTTCCCAGTAACCGGAAAAGGTTCCGGGATAAGGAATTTTTCTGGGTTTGAGAGTAGTCTTGTTACCGGGAAGTCTCTCATCCCTGGAAGTGCTCTGCACCAATTGTTCCTGCTAACAGGGATATCACTCTACCTGTAATTTCACTTGAATTGCAGCCATGCCCAATCACTAAATTAGAGCCAAGAGGTAGACAAGGAATGTAAGTGATTGGTCTCAAGCATATCAGATAATTTCTTTTGAGCACCATTGTACTTGTCAGACATTGTTGCTGCATGTCATATGTTTGAAACCTTATGGTATGTGTGTCAATTTTACTTTCTGAAACCACATTTCATAGTTCACTAATTCACATTCATATTTCTTTCTTTATCTTGTGTGGCATCACCGTAATTATTCAAAACACGATCAACTGTGTTACCTCTTGCTACCAGTCTGTGTGTGTGCCCTTTCTTGACCATCTCCATAAATTTTTTTAGATCATTGTGATCAACTTCTGGCAACTTAACCAACTCAAGACCACTCATGGCTCTCTCTCTCTCTCCCCCCCCCCCCCATTGTGCCATCCCTGCACATGAGTATAAATTTTTTTGGTAGGTTAGGGACTTGCTACCCCCTCCCCACTAAAAAAAAACTTCCATCTACCCTTGATATATATCTGTTGTGCACACTGCCAAATAAGAAAATAAAGCAACTATAATAAACATTAAATAAGGAGTGTAAAGCATAAACTGAGACTGTTATTTACCTATGTTGAGAATGGTAAGAGACATTCCAGGGTGGCAAGTTAGTCTCTACCAATCTTTGCTTGTCCATCACCACTCTGACTTATCACACATGAAGGTCAGGGGCAACACAAGAGGAACTATCATTGGGGCATTTAGGCAGGATTGTATAACGCATAAAGTCGGAGACACATGGTAAGTGTAAGCAAGGGCAGAGAGGCAGTGCGCAGAGCCCTCCCGTGGCAAGAATTTGCACCACGCCACCGCTGGTCAAATTCAAAACAGCTCTGCCGATTGTCAGATCTCCGGGGTATCAATGAAACTTGGGGGTATTTCCCCTATATGTAATCTATGGTTATGCTTAGTTGCACTTACTGCTATGTTGGTTTTCAGGGTATACCTGTAAGGTTGTTCTCCTATTCATTTGTGATAGACTATTTATTAACTTAATTGAAGTTATTATAACATAGCAAACAAGCTTTCCCAGCAATTATTTTAGGGTATTCCTGTAACAAAATTATTTTTGCATTTTAGCATAAATTTTATGAATCTGAGTGTCAATTTTATTTGCAGAAACTGAGGAAACAGGCAATGGCCAAAGTCACCAAGAGGATTGAGCCGTACACTAAAGTCTTAGTTAGCTATGGCATTGAGAGTTAATAAATTTGTGTCATTGGTGGAGCGTTTCTATGCCCTTTGGACTTTTTGATATGTTGTCTGTGGATATTAATTATAAAGTTTATTTCTTTAATGTAGTGATGTTTTGTTAACATATATTTTCATGGTTTTTTATATTATCAAAATTAAATTAATGCCTCTTTCTTGAGCTTGGTTTTTGTTAACAAATACAGTACAGTATTATTACTAAAATTACATTTATTCCACTTTCTTGAGATAAAATTTCAAGCTTGGTTTTCATGAATAAATGGTTAACCCTCAAAAGCACTAAAGGATTTATTATGCCTCATTTATGATTTGTAGTGTTATGTTAGTATTGAAAACAACATAGGAATCTTGAAGAAACCACATCTCTTAAGGATTTTATTCATCAGGTATGTTGAAGTATTGTGTTATTAACTGTAGTAGTGAATCTGTCACACACACACACACACACATTGTAACTAATTTAAGGTGGATACTTCTAAGGTGACACTCTGCCATATGCCTTCTCCTTCCCCAGTTACCGTATTTTGTCTGAAAATGTACTAAAAAAAATCAACCTGCATCCTCTGTTAAGTTGCGGTCTCCCAAAAACTAATAGAATCCACTGCAGTAGTTGCTGCCTCCAGTAGGCTATATTCTACCTAACCCAAGCTCAGTTTATAACTACTGTTCTGATGATGATGATGACCTAAGACAATTAACGTCCGCACGGCAGACACCCAACTCTTCAGGGGTAGCTAAGCAGTAACCATTTCTGAATTCTAACAAGCATTACACAATTAATGTCGTACCTGTAACATTAAATTTTCAATCTACAAATACCTGATACAAATAAAGATTTACAGATAACTTTCTTTTCATATTTGCGTCTATTAACATTGCCGGTGACATTGTAACCAGGTTAGACTCATAACTGTAACCACCAGGCTAATGGGCCAAGCTGTGAGGTGTTACGGTTCTTTTTTATCTTATATTTTTGGGTAGGTACTATACATAACTTTCTTCATTTATTTATAGTTACTTGGATACACCATCCTACATACATTTTGTGAAAAAGGTAAAAGAAATAGTTGTCCAAAGGGCAAACACATAAAGGGAATATACAGTACCTCGTACATTTCTTTTTACACGAGTTAGCTGTCTCAGTGGGGGAGCGGGAGGAGACGTGTGGGGTGGAGCCTTGTTAGGGAATCGGTGGAGGTATCTTTCCGTTGCTATGGGGAGTATATGCATGTGGTGACTGTGTTAACTTTCAATTGGATTTTGTTTAATGATTTGGGAATACAGTATTTTTTTGGGGTAACTTTTTTATTGACATTATTAGTAATTATTCACCATTTACTGGTACTAAATATATTATTTTGAGAAAACTATGGCTACAGGAAGAAAATCCACAACTTTTTTGCTAAATACTCCCTGCTAAAATGGTGGGTGCTTCTTATATGCCATAAAATAAGGCACTTTTCTTTAATTTCAAGAACACCACCTGTATTTCATTATGTATACACTTGTCTCCTTATCAATTTTGTAATAAATTTTCACAACTTACATAGCCTGATCTAACAGCTTAAGGGAAGTGTCTGGCTGAAGCATGAAATTCATTAATAATTGTTCAAGCAATATTGATTTCCTGTTAGCAATTAAGGACTCCAGATACATTGTTGCTATACCACTGAATTGGTTCTGCCTAATCCCTGATACCTGATTTTTCCTTTATATTATCAGTGTTCAAAATCTTACTTTTCCAGAACTTTTCACTAGATTACATTTTCTATCCTTGTCAAATACACACACAATGACATTTGGTATAGCTCTGGGGCTATAATGAAATTGTGTTCTCCCAGCCGAGGATAATATTGGTCTGTATAAGTAACAAGTTTCTCATACTTTGGAATTGATATGGATTTGTTCTCTGCAGGACTACTGTACCAATGAAAGTAAGATGAGCTACAGAACCATCAAGGTAAGCTTTATTTGCTAATGTTCTGAGGAATCTGATGCACAGGTTTCATAATTCCAAATAATTTTTATGATGATAAATTATCACCAAAGAATGATATTTCATGAATTTTTCTTCATGCACTACCAACTGAGGATATAGAGAATTAACTATTCCATGTTTTATATAACTAAATTACTGAGATGCCCCCCCCCCCCCCTTCCCTCTCTCACTCTTTAGGAATGGCTGGATGAGGGTAGCCATGCTGCAGAATCTGGATTTCTGAAGCTGAAAGGAATTACAGTGTAAGTGTTATGCAACTCCTTTAGTGATTGTGAATAAAAAATCCTGTACACTGTACAGTATTCCACATTTCTGGTCGTTTTTACACTTCGCCTATTCTACTCGAGTCGCACCTTTTTGTTCCTGTTACTTTTGACTTGCATATTTATTTTAAATGTTGTGTACATTTCCACTCTTTATTTCACCTTTTTTAAATACCACCTAAACCCCTTAAGAACAAGTAATGTTAAGCATACTTTTTTCCAGCGATGCCCATGTTCTCCTACAGTAGTTTTGTTATATCAATGGAGACCCGGAAAGTCATTGGTTAATAGATTATGAATCATATGGTCAAAGGTCAAGTTGACTGTGATAGTTATAAATTGATTTTTATTTATATAAAAATTTCCTTTTCCCATCTATGTTTTCATAGACAAGTTTGAGCAGCTTTGTAGTTCACTGAAATTTAAGTTACCTTCCTTGGGGTCTGACCAACACAACCCCTTTACACTGCTTTCATATGACCCCCTCCTGCACGCTCCCTTTCTCTCTCTCTCACCTACTCATTCTTGCACACAAACATGCACACACCTACACACTGTTGCACACAACATGCACACACACATACCTACACACTATTGCACACAAACATGTAAACACACTTGCACACAAACATGCACACATCTACACACTGTTGCACACAACATGCACACACACATACCTACACACTATTGCACACAAACATGTACACACTCTTGCACACACAAACCTACACACTCTTGCACACAAACATGCACACACACACACCTACACACTCTTGTACACAACATGCACACACACACACACCTACACACTCTTGCACACAAACATGCACACACACACACACACCTACTCACTCTTGCACATAAACATGCACACACACACACACTTTTGCACACACCTACACATTCACACACATGCCTACACATTCACACACATGCCTACACACCTACACATTCACACACACACACACACCTACACATTCACACACACACACCTACACATTCACACACACCTACACATTCACACACACACACACCTACACATTCACACACACACCTACACATTCACACACACCTACACATTCACACACACACCTGCACATTCACACACACACCTACACATTCACACACACACCTACACATTCACACACCTACACATTCACACACACACCTACACATTCACACACCTACACATTCACACACACACCTACACATTCACACACACCTACACATTCACACACGCACACACCTACACATTCACACACACGCACACACCTACACATTCACACACACACACACACCTACACATTCACACACACACCTACACATCACACACACACACCTACACATTCACACACATACATATTCACACACACACGTTCACATCCACACACACCTACACACACACAAACACACACACCTCCACACACACACACACACCCCTCCACCCACACCCCTCCACCCACACCCCTCCACACACTCACCCCTCCACACACTCACACACACCCCTCCACACACACACACCTCCACACACACACACACACACACACCTCCACACACACACACACACACCTCCACACACACACACACACACCTCCACACACACACACACACCTCCACACACACACCTCCACACACACACACACACCTCCACACACACACACACACACACACCTCCACACACACACACACCTCCACACACACACACACACCTCCACACACACACACACCTCCACACACACACACCTCCACACACACACACACACCTCCACACACACACACACCTCCACACACACACACACCTCCACACACACACACACCTCCACACACACACCTCCACACACACACACACCTCCACACACACACACACACACCACACACACACACACACACACACACACACACACACACACACACCTACACACACACACACCTACACACAAACACACACACACACCTCCACACACACACACCTCCACACACACACACCTCCACACACACACACACACCACACACACACACACACCACACACACACACACACACACACCTACACACACCCCTACACACACCTCCACACACACACACACACCTCCACACACACATACACACACACCATTCTGTTAGCATTTCATCACAACACCCTCTTCATAATCACTCACTGGCATTTATAGTTTCCATAACCCTGTTTCTATCTATTTCATTGTATAAACGAATGAGCCCAATGTTTGTATTCATTATCCTGATTTGGGTTTGTTTTCATGGAGGAAGTAGTTTTCTATCCTTGTCAAATATACACACAGTATGATATTTGCTATACCTGTGAGGCTATAATGAAAGTGCGGTCTCCCAGCTGAGGATGATATTTGTCTGTATAAGTAGCAAGTTTCTCATACTTTGGAATTGATATGGATTTGTTCTCTACAGGACTACTGTACCAATGAAAGTAAGATGAGCTACAGAACCATCAAGGTAAGCTTTATTTGCTAGTGTTCTGAGGAATCTGATGCACAGGTTTCATAATTCCAAGTAATTTTTATGATGATAAATTATCACCAAAGAATGATATTTCATGAATTTTTCTTCATGCACTACCAACTGAGGATATAGAGATTTAACTTTTCCATGTTTTATATAACTAAATTACTGAGATGCCCCCATCCTCTCTCTCTTTAGGAATGGCTGGATGAGGGTAGCCATGCTGCAGAACCTGGATTTCTGAAGCTGAAAGAAATTACAGTGTAAGTGTTATGCAACTCCTTTAGTGATTGTGAATAAAAAATCCTGTACACTGTACAGTATTCCACTTTTCTGGTCGTTTTTACACTTCGCCTATTCTACTCGAGTCGCACCTTTTTGTTCCTGTTACTTTTGACTTGCATATTTATTTTAAATGTTGTGTACATTTCCACTCTTTATTTCACCATTTTTAAATACCACCTAAACCCCTTAAGAACAAGTAATGTTAAGCAAACTTTTTTCCAGCGATGCCCATGTTCTCCTACAGTAGTTTTGTTATATCAATGGAGACCCGGAAAGTGATTGGTTAATAGATTATGAATCATATGATCAAAGGTCAAGTTGACTGTGATAGTTATAAATTGATTTTTATTTATATAAAAATTTCCTTTTCCCATCTATGTTTTCACAGACAAGTTTGAGCAGCTTTGTAGTTCACTGAAATTTAAGTTACCTTCCTTGGGGTCTGATCAACACAACCCCTTTACACTGCTTTCATATGACCCCCTCCTGCACGCTCCCTTTCTCTCTCTCACACCTACTCATTCTTGGACACAAACATGCACACACCTACACACTGTTGCACACAACATGCACACCTACACACTATTGCACACAAACATGCACACAGTTATACACTCTTGCCCACAACATGCACACACACACACCTACACTCGTGCACACAAACATGCACACACCTACACACTGTTGCACACAACATGCACACACACATACCTTCACACTATTGCACACAAACATGCACACACCTACACACTGTTGCACACACACACACACACACCTACACACTCTTGCACACAAACACACCTACACACTCTTGCACACGAACATGCACACACACACCTACACACTCTTGTACACAACATGCACACACACACCTACACACTCTTGCACACAAACATGCACACACACACCTACTCACTCTTGCACACAAACACACACACACACTTTTGCACACACCTATACATTCACACACATGCCTACACATTCACACACATGCCTACACACCTACACATTCACACACACACACCTACACATTACACACACACACCTACACATTCACACACACACACTTACACATTCACACACACACTTACACATGCCTACACACCTACACATTCACACACACACACTCCTACACATTCACACACACACCTACACATTCACACACACACCTACACATTCACACACACACCTACACATTCATACACACACCTACACATTCACACACACACCTACACATTCACACACACACACACCTACACATTCACACACACCTACACATTCACACACACCTACACATTCACACACACACACCTACACATTCACACACACACACCTACACATTCACACACACCTACATATTCACACACACACACACCTACACATTCACACACACGCACACACCTACACATTCACACACACGCACACACCTACACATTCACACACACACCTACACATTCACACACACACACACACACCTACACATTCACACACACACACCTACACATTCACACACCTACATATTCACACACACACACGTTCACATTCACACATTCACACCTACACATTCACACACACACCCGCCTCCACCCACACCCCTCCACCCACACACACACACACACACACACACCTCCACACACACACACACACACCTCCACACACACACACCTCCACACACACACACCTCCACACACACACACCTCCACACACACACACACACACCTCCACACACACACACACACACCTCCACACACACACACACACCTCCACACACACACCTCCACACACACACACACCTCCACACACACACACCTCCACACACACACCTACACACACACACACCTCCACACACACACACACCTCCACACACACACCTCCACACACACACACACCTCCACACACACACACACACACACCACACACACCTCCACACACACACACCACACACACCTCCACACACACACCACACACACCTCCACACACACACACACCTACACATAAACACACACACACACAAACACACACACACACACCTCCACACACACAAACCTCCACACACACACACACACACACCACTCCACACACACACACACACGCAGACACACACACACACCTCCACACACACACACCTCCACACACACACACCTCCACACACACCATTCTGTTAGCATTTCATCACAACACCCTCTTCATAATCACTCACTGGCATTTAAAGTTTCCATAACCCTGTTTCTATCTATTTCATTGTATAAACCAATGAGCCCAATGTTTGTATTCATCATCCTGATTTGGGTTTGTTTTCATGGAGGAAGTAGTTTTCTATCCTTGTCAAATATACACACAGTATGATATTTGCTATACCTGTGAGGCTATAATGAAAGTGCGGTCTCCCAGCTGAGGATAATATTTGTCTGTATAAGTAGCAAGTTTCTCATACTTTGGAATTGATATGGATTTGTTCTACAGGACTACTGTACCAATGAAAGTAAGATGAGCTACAGAACCATCAAGGTAAGCTTTATTTGCTAATGTTCTGAGGAATCTGATGCACAGGTTTCATAATTCCAAATAATTTTTATGATGATAAATTATCACCAAAGAATGATATTTCATGAATTTTTCTTCATGCACTACCAACTGAGGATATAGAGATTTAACTTTTCCATGTTTTATATAACTAAATTACTGAGATGCCCCCACCCTCTCTCTCTCTTTAGGAATGGCTGGATGAGAGTAGCCATGCTGCAGAATCTGGATTTCTGAAGCTGAAAGAAATTACAGTGTAAGTGTTATGCAACTCCTTTAGTGATTGTGAATAAAAAAATCCTGTACACTGTACAGTATTCCACTTTTCTGGTCGTTTTTACACTTCACCTATTCTACTCGAGTCGCACCTTTTTGTTCCTGTTACTTTTGACCTGCATATTTATTTTAAATGTTGTGTACATTTCCACTCTTTATTTCACCTTTTTTAAATACCACCTAAACCCCTTAAGAA
This sequence comes from Homarus gammarus, assembly GCA_958450375.1. Classification (NCBI taxonomy): domain Eukaryota; kingdom Metazoa; phylum Arthropoda; class Malacostraca; order Decapoda; family Nephropidae; genus Homarus; species Homarus gammarus. The sequence goes on from CAUDMG010000523.1 coordinate 2,171,594, forward strand.
CAAGTAATGTTATGCAAACTTTTTTCCAGCGATGCCCATGTTCTCCTACAGTAGTTTTGTTATATCAATGGAGACCCGGAAAGTGAATGGTTAATAGATTATGAATCATATGATCAAAGGTCAAGTTGACTGTGATAGTTATAAATTGATTTTTATTTATATAAAAATTTCCTTTTCCCATCTATGTTTTCACAGACAAGTTTGAGCAGCTTTGTAGTTCACTGAAATTTAAGTTACCTTCCTTGGGGTCTGACCAACACAACCCCTTTACACTGCTTTCATATGACCCCCTCCTGCACGCTCCCTTTCTCTCTCTCTCACCTACTCATTCTTGCACACAAACATGCACACACCTACACACTGTTGCACACAACATGCACACACACACACCTACACACTATTGCACACAAACATGCACACAGTTATACACTCTTGCACACAACATGCACACACACACACACACCTACACACTCGTGCACACTCGTGCACACAAACATGCACACACCTACACACTGTTGCACACAACATGCACACACACATACCTACACACTATTGCACACAAACATGCACACACCTACACACTGTTGCACACACACACCTACACACTCTTGCACACAAACACCTACACACTCTTGCACACAAACATGCACACACACACCTACACACTCTTGCACACAAACATGCACACACACACACTCTTGCACACAAACATGCACACACACACTCTTGCACACAAACATGCACACACACACACACTCTTGCACACAAACATGCACACACACACTCTTGCACACAAACATGCACACACACACACTCTTGCACACTCTTGCACACAAACATGCACACACCTACACACTCTTGCACACAAACATGCACACACCTACACAAACATTAACCCACACACACCTACTCAGTCTTGCACACAAACATGCACACACACACACACACCTACTCACTCTTGCACACAAACATGCACACACACACCTTCTCACTCTTGCACACACCTACACACTGTTGCACACATGCCTACACATTCACACACATGCCTACACATTCACACACACACCTACACATTCACACACACACACCTACACATTCACACACACACACACTTACACATTCACACACACACTTACACATTCACACACACACACTTACACATTCACACACACACACTTACACATTCACACACATGCCTACACATTCACACACACACACACATACACATTCACACACCCACACCTACACATTCACACACACACACACACCTACACATTCACACACACACACCTACACATTCACACACACACACCTACACATTCACACACACACCTACACATGCACACACACACCTACACATTCACACACACACACCTACACATTCACACACACCTACACATTCACACACACACACACACCTACACATTCACACACACCTACATATTCACACACCTACATATTCACACACACCTACATATTCACTCACACCTACACATTCACACACACCTACATATTCACACACACACACCTACCCATTCACACACCTACATATTCACACACACACCTACACATTCACACACCTGCATATTCACACACACATGTACTCATTCACACACACACACCTACACATTCACACATACCTACACATTCACACACACCTACACATTCACACACCTACACACACACACACACACCTACACACACACACCTACACCTACACACACACACCTACACCTACACACACACACACACACACACACCTCCACACACACCCCTACACATACACACACCTACACATACACACACCTACACATACACACACACACACCTACACCTCCACACACACACACCTCCACACACACACACCTCCACACACACACACCTCCACACACACACACACACACACACACACATACACACACACCTCCACACACCTACACACACCACACTCACACACACACCTACACACACCTCCACACACACACACACCTACACACACCTCCACACACACACACCTCCACACACAAACACACGCAGACACACACACACACATGCAGACACACACACACACATGCAGACACACACACACACACGCAGACACACACACACACACACGCAGACACACACACACACGCAGACACACACACACACACACGCAGACACACACACACACACACGCAGACACACACACACCTCCACACACACATGCAGACACACACACACACACACCATTCTGTTAGCATTTCATCACAACACCCTCTTCATAATCACCCACTGGCATTTAAAGTTTCCATAACCCTGTTTCTATCTATTTCATTGTATAAACCAATGAGCCCAATGTTTGTATTCATCATCCTGATTTGGGTTTGTTTTCATGGAGGAAGTAGTTTTCTATCCTTGTCAAATATACACACAGTATGATATTTGCTATACCTGTGAGGCTATAATGAAAGTGCGGTCTCCCAGCTGAGGATAATATTTGTCTGTATAAGTAGCAAGTTTCTCATACTTTGGAATTGATATGGATTTGTTCTCTACAGGACTACTGTACCAATGAAAGTAAGATGAGCTACAGAACCATCAAGGTAAGCTTTATTTGCTAGTGTTCTGAGGAATCTGATGCACAGGTTTCATAATTCCAAGTAATTTTTATGATGATAAATTATCACCAAACAATGATATTTCATGAATTATTCTTCATGCACTACCAACTGAGGATATGGAGAATTAACTTTTCCATGTTTTATATAACTAAATTACTGAGATGCCCCCCCCCCCCCCTCTCCACCCTCTCTCTCTCTCTTTAGGTATGGCTGGATGAGGGTAGCCATGCTGCAGAATCTGGATTTCTGAAGCTGAAAGGAATTACAGTGTAAGTGTTATGCAACTCCTTTAGTGATTGTGAATAAAAAATCTTGTACACTGTACAGTATTCCATTTTTCTGGTCGTTTTTACACTTCGCCTATTCTACTCGAGTCGCACCTTTTTGTTCCTGTTACTTTTGACTTGCATATTTATTTTAAATGTTGTGTACATTTCCACTCTTTATTTCACCTTTTTTAAATACCACCTAAACCCCTTAAGAACAAGTAATGTTAAGCAAACTTTTTTCCAGCGATGCCCATGTTCTCCTACAGTAGTTTTGTTGTATCAATGGAGACCCGGAAAGTGATTGGTTAATAGATTATGAATCATATGGTCAAAGGTCAAGTTGACTGTGATTGTTATAAATTGATTTTTATTTATATAAAAATTTCCTTTTCCCATCTATGTTTTCACAGACAAGTTTGAGCAGCTTTGTAGTTCACTGAAATTTAAGTTACCTTCCTTGGGGTCTGACCAACACAACCCCTTTACACTGCTTTCATATGACCCCCTCCTGCACGCTCCCTTTCTCTCTCTCACACCTACTCATTCTTGCACACAAACATGCACACACCAACACACTGTTGCACACAACATGCACACACCAACACACTGTTGCACACAACATGCACACACACACACACACCTGCACACTATTGCACACAAACATGCACACAGTTATACACTCCTGCACACAACATGCACACACACACACACCTACACACTCGTGCACACAAACATGCACACACCTACACACTGTTGCACACAACATGCACACACACATACCTACACACTATTGCACACAAACATGTACACACACACACCTGCACACAAACATGTACACACCTACACACTCTTGCACACAACATGCACACACACACCTACACACTCGTGCACACAAACATGCAGACACGCACACACCTACACACTCGTGCACACAAACATGCACACACACACACCTACACACTCTTGCACACAAACATGCACACACACACACCTGCACACTTGCACACACCAATGCATTCACACACATGCCTACACATTCACACTCATGCCTACACACCTACACATTCACACACACACACCTACACATTCACACACACCTACACATTCACACACACCTACACATTCACACACACACCTACATATTCACACACACCTACACATTCACACACACACACCTACACATTCACACACACACACACCTACACATTCACACACACACACACACCTACACATTCACACACACACACACCTACACATTCACACCTACACATTCACACACACATTCACACACACACACCTCCACACACACACCTCCACACACACACACACACACACCTCCACACACACACACACACACACCTCCACACACACACACACACACACACCTCCACACACACACACACACCTCCACACACACACCTCCACACACATACACACACACACACACACACACCTCCACAAACACACACACACACACACCACCACACACACAACCTCCACACACACACCTCCCCACACACACACACCTCCACACACACACACACACGCACACAGACACTCCTCCACACACACACACACCTACACACACAGACACACTTCCACACACCTCCACACACACACACCTACACACACAGACACACTTCCACACACCTCCACACAAACACCCCTCCACACACGCACACGCGCACACACACACACGCACGCACCATTCTGTTAGCATTTCATCACAACACCCTCTTCATAATCACTCACTGGCATTTAAAGTTTCCATAACCCTGTTTCTATCTATTTCATTGTATAAACCAATGAGCCCAATGTTTGTATTCATCATCCTGATTTGGGTTTGTTTTCATGGAGGAAGTAGTTTTCTATCCTTGTCAAATATACACACAGTATGATATTTGCTATACCTGTGAGGCTATAATGAAAGTGCAGTCTCCCAGCTGAGGATAATATTTGTCTGTATAAGTAGCAAGTTTCTCATACTTTGGAATTGATATGGATTTGTTCTCTACAGGACTACTGTACCAATGAAAGTAAGATGAGCTACAGAACCATCAAGGTAAGCTTTATTTGCTAATGTTCTGAGGAATCTGATGCACAGGTTTCATAATTCCAAATAATTTTTATGATGATAAATTATCACCAAAGAATGATATTTCATGAATTTTTCTTCATGCACTACCAACTGAGGATATAGAGATTTAACTTTTCCATGTTTTATATAACTAAATTACTGAGATGCCCCCACCCTCTCTCTCTCTTTAGGAATGGCTGGATGAGGGTAGCCATTCTGCAGAATCTGGATTTCTGAAGCTGAAAGAAATTACAGTGTAAGTGTTATGCAACTCCTTTAGTGATTGTGAATAAAAAATCCTGTACACTGTACAGTATTCCATTTTTCTGGTCGTTTTTACACTTCGCCTATTCTACTCGAGTCGCACCTTTTTGTTCCTGTTACTTTTGACTTGCATATTTATTTTAAATGTTGTGTACATTTCCACTCTTTATTTCACCTTTTTTAAATACCACCTAAACCCCTTAAGAACAAGTAATGTTAAGCAAACTTTTTTCCAGCGATGCCCATGTTCTCCTACAGTAGTTTTGTTATATCAATGGAGACCCGGAAAGTGATTGGTTAATAGATTATGAATCATATGGTCAAAGGTCAAGTTGATGACTGTGATAGTTATAAATTGATTTTTATTTATATAAAAATTTCCTTTTCCCATCTGTTTTCACAGACAAGTTTGAGCAGCTTTGTAGTTCACTGAAATTTAAGTTACCTTCCTTGGGGTCTGACCAACACAACCCCTTTACACTGCTTTCATATGACCCCCTCCTGCACGCTCCCTTTCTCTCTCTCACACCTACTCATTCTTGCACACACACACACCTACACACTATTGCACACAAACATGCACACAGTTATACACTCTTGCACACAACATGCACACACACACACACCTACACACTCGTGCACACTCGTGCACACAAACATGCACACACCTACACACTGTTGCACACAACATGCACACACACATACCTACACACTATTGCACACAAACATGCACACACTGTTGCACACACACACCTACACACTCTTGCACACAAGCATGCACACACACACCTACACACTCTTGCACACAAACATGCACACACACACTCTTACACACACTCTTGCACACAAACATGCACACACACACACTCTTACACACACTCTTGCACACAAACATGCACACACACAAACATGCACACACACACACTCTTGCACACACACACTCTTGCACACAAACATGCACACACACACACTCTTGCACACAAACATGCACACACCTACACACTCTTGCACACAAACATGCACACACCTACACAAACATTAACCCACACACACCTACTCACTCTTGCACACAAACATGCACACACACACCTACTCACTCTTGCACACAAACATGCACACACCTACACACTGTTGCACACACCTATACATTCACACACATGCCTACACATTCACACACACACCTACACATTCACACACACACACACCTACACATTCACACACACACACTTACACATTCACACATGCCTACACATTCACATACACATTCACACACCCACACCTACACACACACACACCTACACATTCACACACACACACCTACACATTCACACACCTACACATTCACACACACACACCTACACATTCACACACACACACCTACACACACACACACACCTACACATTCACACACACACACACCTACACATTCACACACACACCTACACATTCACACACACACCTACACATTCACACACACACACCTACACATTCACACACACACACACCTACACATTCACACACCTACACATTCACACACCTACACATTCACACACACCTACATATTCACACACCTACATATTCACACACCTACATATTCACACACACCTACATATTCACTCACACCTACACATTCACACACACCTACATATTCACACACACACACACACCTATATATTCACACACACACCTACACATTCACACACCTGCATATTCACACACATGTACACATTCACACACACACACACCTACATATTCACACATACCTACACATTCACACACCTACACATTCACACACCTACACACACACCTACACACACACACCTACACACACACACACCTCCACACACACACCCACCTCCACACACACACCCCTCCACACACACCCCTACACATACACACACCTACACATACACACACACACACACACCTCCACACACACATACCACACACACACACCTCCACACACATACACCTCCACACACACACACACACCTCCACACACACACACCTCCACACACACACACCTCCACACACACACACCTCCACACACCTCCACACACACACACCTCCACACACACACCCCTCCACACACACCTACACACACACACACACACACACACACACACACCTCCACACACACACACACGCAGACACACACACACCTACACACACCTCCACACACCTCCACACACACACACACCTACACACACACACACACACACACACCTACACACACACACACCTCCACACACAAACACACGCAGACACACACACACACATGCAGACACACACACACACACACACACACGCACCATTCTGTTAGCATTTCATCACAACACCCTCTTCATAATCACCCACTGGCATTTAAAGTTTCCATAACCCTGTTTATCTATTTCATTGTATAAACCAATGAGCCCAATGTTTGTATTCATCATCCTGATTTGGGTTTGTTTTCATGGAGGAAGTAGTTTTCTATCCTTGTCAAATATACACACAGTATGATATTTGCTATACCTGTGAGGCTATAATGAAAGTGCGGTCTCCCAGCTGAGGATAATATTTGTCTGTATAAGTAGCAAGTTTCTCATACTTTGGAATTGATATGGATTTGTTCTCTACAGGACTACTGTACCAATGAAAGTAAGATGAGCTACAGAACCATCAAGGTAAGCTTTATTTGCTAATGTTCTGAGGAATCTGATGCATAGGTTTCATAATTCCAAATAATTTTTATGATGATAAATTATCACCAAACAATGATATTTCATGAATTATTCTTCATGCACTACCAACTGAGGATATGGAGAATTAACTTTTCCATGTTTTATATAACTAAATTACTGAGATGCCCCCCCCTCTCCACCCTCTCTCTCTCTCTTTAGGAATGGCTGGATGAGGGTAGCCATGCTGCAGAATCTGGATTTCTGAAGCTGAAAGGAATTACAGTGTAAGTGTTATGCAACTCCTTTAGTGATTGTGAATAAAAAATCTTGTACACTGTACAGTATTCCATTTTTCTGGTCGTTTTTACACTTCGCCTATTCTACTCGAGTCGCACCTTTTTGTTCCTGTTACTTTTGACTTGCATATTTATTTTAAATGTTGTGTACATTTCCACTCTTTATTTCACCTTTTTTAAATACCACCTAAACCCCTTAAGAACAAGTAATGTTAAGCAAACTTTTTTCCAGCGATGCCCATGTTCTCCTACAGTAGTTTTGTTGTATCAATGGAGACCCGGAAAGTGATTGGTTAATAGATTATGAATCATATGGTCAAAGGTCAAGTTGACTGTGATTGTTATAAATTGATTTTTATTTATATATAAATTTCCTTTTCCCATCTATGTTTTCACAGACAAGTTTGAGCAGCTTTGTAGTTCACTGAAATTTAAGTTACCTTCCTTGGGGTCTGACCAACACAACCCCTTTACACTGCTTTCATATGACCCCCTCCTGCACGCTCCCTTTCTCTCTCTCACACCTACTCATTCTTGCACACAAACATGCACACACCTACACACTGTTGCACACAACATGCACACACACACACCTACACACTATTGCACACAAACATGTACACACCTACACACTCTTGCACACAACATGCACACACACACACCTATGCACTCTTGCACACAAACATGCAGACACGCACACACCTACACACTCGTGCACACAAACATGCACACACACACACACCTACACACTCTTGCACACAAACATGCACACACACACACACACCTACACACTTGCACACACCAATGCATTCACACACATGCCTACACATTCACACTCATGCCTACACACCTACACACACACCTACACATTCACACACACCTACACATTCACACACACACCTACACATTCACACACACACCTACACATTCACACACACACCTACACATTCACACACACACACACACACACACACACCTACACATTCACACACACACCTACACATTCACACCTACACATTCACACACACACATTCACACACACACATTCACACCTACACATTCACACACACACATTCACACACACACATTCACACACACACACCTACACACACACACCTCCACACACACACCTCCACACACACACACACACACACACACACACCTCCACACACACACACACACACCTCCACACACACGCACACCTCCACACAGACACACCTCCACACACACACACACCTACACACACAGACACACTTCCACACACCTCCACACACACACACACACACACCTCCACACAAACACCCCTCCACACACGCGCACACACACACACGCACGCACCATTCTGTTAGCATTTCATCACAACACCCTCTTCATAATCACTCACTGGCATTTAAAGTTTCCATAACCCTGTTTCTATCTATTTCATTGTATAAACCAATGAGCCCAATGTTTGTATTCATCATCCTGATTTGGGTTTGTTTTCATGGAGGAAGTAGTTTTCTATCCTTGTCAAATATACACACAGTATGATATTTGCTATACCTGTGAGGCTATAATGAAAGTGCAGTCTCCCAGCTGAGGATAATATTTGTCTGTATAAGTAGCAAGTTTCTCATACTTTGGAATTGATATGGATTTGTTCTCTACAGGACTACTGTACCAATGAAAGTAAGATGAGCTACAGAACCATCAAGGTAAGCTTTATTTGCTAATGTTCTGAGGAATCTGATGCACAGGTTTCATAATTCCAAATAATTTTTATGATGATAAATTATCACCAAAGAATGATATTTCATGAATTTTTCTTCATGCACTACCAACTGAGGATATAGAGATTTAACTTTTCCATGTTTTATATAACTAAATTACTGAGATGCCCCCACCCTCTCTCTCTCTTTAGGAATGGCTGGATGAGGGTAGCCATTCTGCAGAATCTGGATTTCTGAAGCTGAAAGAAATTACAGTGTAAGTGTTATGCAACTCCTTTAGTGATTGTGAATAAAAAATCCTGTACACTGTACAGTATTCCATTTTTCTGGTCGTTTTTACACTTCGCCTATTCTACTCGAGTCGCACCTTTTTGTTCCTGTTACTTTTGACTTGCATATTTATTTTAAATGTTGTGTACATTTCCACTCTTTATTTCACCTTTTTTAAATACCACCTAAACCCCTTAAGAACAAGTAATGTTAAGCAAACTTTTTTCCAGCGATGCCCATGTTCTCCTACAGTAGTTTTGTTATATCAATGGAGACCCGGAAAGTGATTGGTTAATAGATTATGAATCATATGGTCAAAGGTCAAGTTGATGACTGTGATAGTTATAAATTGATTTTTATTTATATAAAAATTTCCTTTTCCCATCTGTTTTCACAGACAAGTTTGAGCAGCTTTGTAGTTCACTGAAATTTAAGTTACCTTCCTTGGGGTCTGACCAACACAACCCCTTTACACTGCTTTCATATGACCCCCTCCTGCACGCTCCCTTTCTCTCTCTCACACCTACTCATTCTTGCACACACACACACCTACACACTATTGCACACAAACATGCACACAGTTATACACTCTTGCACACAACATGCACACACACACACACCTACACACTCGTGCACACTCGTGCACACAAACATGCACACACCTACACACTGTTGCACACAACATGCACACACACATACCTACACACTATTGCACACAAACATGCACACACTGTTGCACACACACACCTACACACTCTTGCACACAAGCATGCACACACACACCTACACACTCTTGCACACAAACATGCACACACACACTCTTACACACACTCTTGCACACAAACATGCACACACACACACTCTTACACACACTCTTGCACACAAACATGCACACACACAAACATGCACACACACACACTCTTGCACACACACACACTCTTGCACACAAACATGCACACACACACACTCTTGCACACAAACATGCACACACCTACACACTCTTGCACACAAACATGCACACACCTACACAAACATTAACCCACACACACCTACTCACTCTTGCACACAAACATGCACACACACACCTACTCACTCTTGCACACAAACATGCACACACCTACACACTGTTGCACACACCTATACATTCACACACATGCCTACACATTCACACACACACCTACACATTCACACACACACACACCTACACATTCACACACACACACTTACACATTCACACATGCCTACACATTCACATACACATTCACACACCCACACCTACACACACACACACCTACACATTCACACACACACACCTACACATTCACACACCTACACATTCACACACACACACCTACACATTCACACACACACACCTACACACACACACACACACACCTACACATTCACACACACACACACCTACACATTCACACACACACCTACACATTCACACACACACACCTACACATTCACACACACACACCTACACATTCACACACACACACACCTACACATTCACACACACACCTACACATTCACACACCTACACATTCACACACACCTACATATTCACACACCTACATATTCACACACCTACATATTCACACACACCTACATATTCACTCACACCTACACATTCACACACACCTACATATTCACACACACACACACACACCTATATATTCACACACACACCTACACATTCACACACCTGCATATTCACACACATGTACACATTCACACACACACACACCTACATATTCACACATACCTACACATTCACACACCTACACATTCACACACCTACACACACACCTACACACACACACCTACACACACACACACCTCCACACACACACCCACCTCCACACACACACCCCTCCACACACACACCTACACATACACACACCTACACATACACACACACACACACCTCCACACACACATACCACACACACACACCTCCACACACATACACCTCCACACACACACACACACCTCCACACACACACACCTCCACACACACACACCTCCACACACACACACCTCCACACACCTCCACACACACACACCTCCACACACACACCCCTCCACACACACCTCCACACACACACACACACACACACACACACCTCCACACACACACACACGCAGACACACACACACCTACACACACCTCCACACACCTCCACACACACACACACCTACACACACACACACACACACACCTACACACACACACACCTCCACACACAAACACACGCAGACACACACACACACATGCAGACACACACACACACACACACACACGCACCATTCTGTTAGCATTTCATCACAACACCCTCTTCATAATCACCCACTGGCATTTAAAGTTTCCATAACCCTGTTTATCTATTTCATTGTATAAACCAATGAGCCCAATGTTTGTATTCATCATCCTGATTTGGGTTTGTTTTCATGGAGGAAGTAGTTTTCTATCCTTGTCAAATATACACACAGTATGATATTTGCTATACCTGTGAGGCTATAATGAAAGTGCGGTCTCCCAGCTGAGGATAATATTTGTCTGTATAAGTAGCAAGTTTCTCATACTTTGGAATTGATATGGATTTGTTCTCTACAGGACTACTGTACCAATGAAAGTAAGATGAGCTACAGAACCATCAAGGTAAGCTTTATTTGCTAATGTTCTGAGGAATCTGATGCATAGGTTTCATAATTCCAAATAATTTTTATGATGATAAATTATCACCAAACAATGATATTTCATGAATTATTCTTCATGCACTACCAACTGAGGATATGGAGAATTAACTTTTCCATGTTTTATATAACTAAATTACTGAGATGCCCCCCCCTCTCCACCCTCTCTCTCTCTCTTTAGGAATGGCTGGATGAGGGTAGCCATGCTGCAGAATCTGGATTTCTGAAGCTGAAAGGAATTACAGTGTAAGTGTTATGCAACTCCTTTAGTGATTGTGAATAAAAAATCTTGTACACTGTACAGTATTCCATTTTTCTGGTCGTTTTTACACTTCGCCTATTCTACTCGAGTCGCACCTTTTTGTTCCTGTTACTTTTGACTTGCATATTTATTTTAAATGTTGTGTACATTTCCACTCTTTATTTCACCTTTTTTAAATACCACCTAAACCCCTTAAGAACAAGTAATGTTAAGCAAACTTTTTTCCAGCGATGCCCATGTTCTCCTACAGTAGTTTTGTTGTATCAATGGAGACCCGGAAAGTGATTGGTTAATAGATTATGAATCATATGGTCAAAGGTCAAGTTGACTGTGATTGTTATAAATTGATTTTTATTTATATATAAATTTCCTTTTCCCATCTATGTTTTCACAGACAAGTTTGAGCAGCTTTGTAGTTCACTGAAATTTAAGTTACCTTCCTTGGGGTCTGACCAACACAACCCCTTTACACTGCTTTCATATGACCCCCTCCTGCACGCTCCCTTTCTCTCTCTCACACCTACTCATTCTTGCACACAAACATGCACACACCTACACACTGTTGCACACAACATGCACACACACACACCTACACACTATTGCACACAAACATGTACACACCTACACACTCTTGCACACAACATGCACACACACACACCTATGCACTCTTGCACACAAACATGCAGACACGCACACACCTACACACTCGTGCACACAAACATGCACACACACACACACCTACACACTCTTGCACACAAACATGCACACACACACACACACCTACACACTTGCACACACCAATGCATTCACACACATGCCTACACATTCACACTCATGCCTACACACCTACACACACACCTACACATTCACACACACCTACACATTCACACACACACCTACACATTCACACACACACCTACACATTCACACACACACCTACACATTCACACACACACACACACACCTACACATTCACACACACACCTACACATTCACACCTACACATTCACACACACACATTCACACACACACATTCACACCTACACATTCACACACACACATTCACACACACACATTCACACACACACACCTACACACACACACCTCCACACACACACCTCACACACACACACACACACACACACACCTCCACACACACACACACACCTCCACACACACGCACACCTCCACACACAGACACACCTCCACACACACACACACCTACACACACAGACACACTTCCACACACCTCCACACACACACACACACACACCTCCACACAAACACCCCTCCACACACGCGCACACACACACACGCACGCACCATTCTGTTAGCATTTCATCACAACACCCTCTTCATAATCACTCACTGGCATTTAAAGTTTCCATAACCCTGTTTCTATCTATTTCATTGTATAAACCAATGAGCCCAATGTTTGTATTCATCATCCTGATTTGGGTTTGTTTTCATGGAGGAAGTAGTTTTCTATCCTTGTCAAATATACACACAGTATGATATTTGCTATACCTGTGAGGCTATAATGAAAGTGCAGTCTCCCAGCTGAGGATAATATTTGTCTGTATAAGTAGCAAGTTTCTCATACTTTGGAATTGATATGGATTTGTTCTCTACAGGACTACTGTACCAATGAAAGTAAGATGAGCTACAGAACCATCAAGGTAAGCTTTATTTGCTAATGTTCTGAGGAATCTGATGCACAGGTTTCATAATTCCAAATAATTTTTATGATGATAAATTATCACCAAAGAATGATATTTCATGAATTTTTCTTCATGCACTACCAACTGAGGATATGGAGAATTAACTTTTCCATGTTTTATATAACTAAATTACTGAGATGCCCCCCCCTCTCCACCCTCTCTCTCTCTCTTTAGGAATGGCTGGATGAGGGTAGCCATGCTGCAGAATCTGGATTTCTGAAGCTGAAAGGAATTACAGTGTAAGTGTTATGCAACTCCTTTAGTGATTGTGAATAAAAAATCTTGTACACTGTACAGTATTCCATTTTTCTGGTCGTTTTTACACTTCGCCTATTCTACTCGAGTCGCACCTTTTTGTTCCTGTTACTTTTGACTTGCATATTTATTTTAAATGTTGTGTACATTTCCACTCTTTATTTCACCTTTTTTAAATACCACCTAAACCCCTTAAGAACAAGTAATGTTAAGCAAACTTTTTTCCAGCGATGCCCATGTTCTCCTACAGTAGTTTTGTTGTATCAATGGAGACCCGGAAAGTGATTGGTTAATAGATTATGAATCATATGGTCAAAGGTCAAGTTGACTGTGATTGTTATAAATTGATTTTTATTTATATAAAAATTTCCTTTTCCCATCTATGTTTTCACAGACAAGTTTGAGCAGCTTTGTAGTTCACTGAAATTTAAGTTACCTTCCTTGGGGTCTGACCAACACAACCCCTTTACACTGCTTTCATATGACCCCCTCCTGCACGCTCCCTTTCTCTCTCTCACACCTACTCATTCTTGCACACAAACATGCACACACCAACACACTGTTGCACACAACATGCACACACACCTACACACTATTGCACACAAACATGCACACAGTTATACACTCCTGCACACAACATGCACACACACACACACCTACACACTCGTGCACACAAACATGCACACACCTACACACTGTTGCACACAACATGCACACACACATACCTACACACTATTGCACACAAACATGCACACACCCTACACACTGTTGCACACACACACACCTACACACTCTTGCACACACACACACCTACATACTCTTGCACACAAACATGCACACACACACCTACACACTCTTGCACACAAACTTGCACTTGCACACAAACATGCACACACACACACACACTCTTGCACACAAACATGCACACACACACACACTTGCACACAAACATGCACACACCTACACACTCTTGCACACAAACATGCACACACACACCTACACACTCTTGCACACAAACATGCACACACACACACCTACACACTCTTGCACACAAACACACACACCTACACACTCTTGCACACAAACATGCACACACCTACACACTCTTGCACACAAACATGCACACACCTACACAAACATTAACCCACACACACCTACTCACTCTTGCACACAAACATGCACACACACACACCTACTCACTCTTGCACACAAACATGCACACACACACCTACTCACTCTTGCACACAAACATGCACACACCTACACACTGTTGCACACACCTACACATTCACACACGTGCCTACACATTCACACACATGCCTACACACCTACACATTCACACACACCTACACATTCACACACACACACACCTACACATTCACACACACACACTTACACACACACACTCCTACACATTCACACACACACACCTACACATTCACACACACGCACCTACACATTCACACACACCTACACATTCACACACCTACACATTCACACACACACACCTACACATTCACACACACACCTACACATTCACACACACCTACACATTCACACACCTACACATTCACACACACGCCTACACATTCACACACCTACATATTCACACACACCTCCATATTCACACACACCTCCATATTCACACACACCTACATATTCAAACACACCTACATATTCACTCACACCTACACATTCACACACACCTACATATTCACACACACACCTACACATTCACACACACACCTACACATTCACACACCTACATATTCACACACACACCTACACATTCACACACCTACACATTCACACACACACCTACATATTCACACACACACACATGTACACATTCACACACACACCTACATATTCACACATACCTACACATTCACACACACCTACACATTCACACACCCACACACACACCCACACCCACCTCCACACCCACACCCCCACCTCCACACACACACTCCCACCTCCACACACACACTCCCACCTCCACACACACACACACACACCCCTCCACACACATACACACACACACACCTACACACACACACACACCTCCCCACACACACACCTCCCCACACACACACCTCCCCACACACACACCTCCCCACACACACACACACCTCCCCACACACACACACCTCCCCACACACACACACCTCCCCACACACACACACCTCCCCACACACACACACCTCCCCACACACACACCTCCCCACACACACACACCTCCCCACACACACACACCTCCCCACACACACACACCTCCCCACACACACACACCTCCCCACACACACACACCTCCCCACACACACACACCTCCCCACACACACACACACCTCCCCACACACACACACCTCCCCACACACACACACCTCCCCACACACACACACCTCCCCACACACACACACCTCCCCACACACACACACCTCCCCACACACACACACCTCCCCACACACACACACACCTCCCCACACACACACACACCTCCCAACACACACACACACACACCTACACACACACACCTCCCCACACACACACACATCTCCCCACACACACACACACCTCCCCACACACACACACACACCTCCCCACACACACACCTCCCCACACACACACACACACACACACCTCCCCACACACACACACACACCTACACACACACACCTCCCCACACACACACACATCTCCCCACACACACACACACACCTCCCCACACACACACACACACACCTCCCCACACACACACACACACCTCCCCACACACACACACACACCTCCCCACACACACACACACACACCTCCCCACACACACACACACACACACCTCCCCACACACACACACACACACCTCCCCACACACACACACACACACCTCCCCACACACACACACCTCCCCACACACACACACCTCCCCACACACACACACCTCCCCACACACACACACCTACACACACCTCCCCACACACACACACCTACACACACCTCCCCACACACACACACCTCCCCACACACACACACACACTTACACACACACACACACACACTTACACACACACACACACCTACACACACACACACACCTACACACACACACACACCTACACACACACACACCTCCACACACACCTCCACACCTACACACACACACCTCCACACACACACCTCCACACACACACACACCACACACACACACACCTCCACACACACACACCTCCACACACACACACTCCTCCACACACACACCTCCCCACACACACACACACACACCTCCCCACACACACACACACACCTCCCCACACACACACACACACACACCTCCCCACACACACACACACACACCTCCCCACACACACACACCTCCCCACACACACCTCCCCACACACACACACACACTTACACACACACACACACACACACTTACACACACACACACACCTACACACACACCTCCCCACACACCGCCACACACCTCCACACCTACACACACACACCTCCACACACACCTCCACACACACACACACCTCCACACACACACACACCACACACACACACACACACCACACACACACACACCACCACACACACACACCTCCACACACACACACACTCCACACACACACACACTCCACACACACACACACCTCCACACACACACTCCTCCACACACACACACACACACACCTCCACACACACACACACCTACACACACACACACACACACCTACACACCTCCACACACACACCTTCACACACACACACACACCACACACACACACACCTTCACACACACACACACACCTCCACACACACACCTACACACCTCCACACACACACCTCCACACACACACACCTCCACACACACACACCTCCACACACACACACACCTCCACACACACACCTCCACACACACACTCCTCCACCCACACACACACACCACCACACACACCTCCACACACACACACACACACACCTCCACACACACACACACACACCTACACACACACACACCTACACACACACACACACACCTCCACACACACACACCTCCACACACACACACACCTCCACACACACACACCTCCACACACACACACACCTCCACACACACACACACCTCCACACACACACACACCACACACACACACACACACCACACACACACACACACCTCCACACACACACCTCCACACACACACCTACACACACACACACATACCTACACACACACACCTCCCCACACACACACACACATCTCCCCACACACACACACACACCTCCCCACACACACACACACACCTCCCCACACACACACACACACCTCCCCACACACACACACCTCCCCACACACACACACCTCCCCACACACACACACACACACCTCCCCACACACACACACACACACCTCCCCACACACACACACACACCTCCCCACACACACACACACACCTCCCCACACACACACACACACCTCCCCACACACACACACACACCTCCCCACACACACACACACACACCTCCCCACACACACACACACACACCTCCCCACACACACACACACACACCTCCCCACACACACACCTACACACACCTCCCCACACACACACCTACACACACCTCCCCACACACACACACCTACACACACCTCCCCACACACACACACCTACACACACACCTCCCCACACACACACACCTCCCCACACACACACACACACACTTACACACACACACACACACACTTACACACACACACACACACCTACACACACACACACACCTCCACACACACCTCCACACCTACACACACACACCTACACACACACACCTCCACACACACACCTCCACACACACACACACCTCCACACACACACACACCTCCACACACACACACACCTCCACACACACACACACCTCCACACACACACACACTCCTCCACACACACACCTCCCCACACACACACACACACCTCCCCACACACACACACACACCTCCCCACACACACACACACACCTCCCCACACACACACACACCTCCCCACACACACCTCCCCACACACACACACACACTTACACACACACACTTACACACACACACACACCTACACACACACCTCCACACACACCGCCACACACCTCCACACCTACACACACACACCTCCACACACACCTCCACACACACACACACCTCCACACACACACACACCACACACACACACACCTCCACACACACACACCTCCACACACACACACACTCCACACACACACACACTCCACACACACACACACCTCCACACACACACTCCTCCACACACACACACACACACACCTCCACACACACACACACCTACACACACACACACACCTACACACCTCCACACACACACCTTCACACACACACACACACACACCACACACACACACACCTTCACACACACACACACACCTCCACACACACACCTACACACCTCCACACACACACCTACACACACACACACACCTCCACACACACACACCTCCACACACACACACACCTCCACACACACACCTCCACACACACACTCCTCCACCCACACACACACACCACCACACACACCTCCACACACACACACACACACCTCCACACACACACACACACCTACACACACACACACACACACCTACACACACACACACCTCCACACACACACACCTCCACACACACACACACCTCCACACACACACACACCTCCACACACACACACACCTCCACACACACACACACCTCCACACACACACACCTCCACACACCACCTCCACACACACACACACACACACCACACACACACACCTCCACACACACACCTCCACACACACACACCTACACACACACACACATACCTACACACCTCCACACACACACCTTCACACACACACACACCTCCACACCTACACACACCTCCACACACACACCTTCACACACACACACACCTCCACACCTACACACACCTCCACACACACACACCTCCACACATGCACACACCTCCACACACACACCTACACACACCTCCACACACACACCTACACACACCTCCACACACACACGCAGACACCTACACTCACCTCCACACACACACACACCTCCACACACACACCTCCACACACACCTCCACACACATCCACACGCACCATTCTGTTAGCATTTCATCACAACACCCTCTTCATAATCACTCACTGGCATTTAAAGTTTCCATAACCCTGTTTCTATCTATTTCATTGTATAAACCAATGAGCCCAATGTTTGTATTCATCATCCTGATTTGGGTTTGTTTTCATGGAGGAAGTAGTTTTCTATCCTTGTCAAATATACACACAGTATGATATTTGCTATACCTGTGAGGCTATAATGAAAGTGCGGTCTCCCAGCTGAGGATAATATTTGTCTGTATAAGTAGCAAGTTTCTCATACTTTGGAATTGATATGGATTTGTTCTCTGCAGGACTACTGTACCAATGAAAGTAAGATGAGCTACAGAACCATCAAGGTAAGCTTTATTTGCTAATGTTCTGAGGAATCTGATGCACAGGTTTCATAATTCCAAATAATTTTTATGATAAATTATCACCAAACAATGATATTTCATGAATTTTTCTTCATGCACTACCAACTGAGGATATGGAGAATTAACTTTTCCATGTTTTATATAACTAAATTACTGAGATGCCCCCCCCCCCTCTCCACCCTCTCTCTCTCTTTAGGAATGGCTGGATGAGGGTAGCCATGCTGCAGAATCTGGATTTCTGAAGCTGAAAGGAAATACAGTACTGTAAGAAAATTGAGCAATTGATGGTTATGCATCTCATTTAGCAATTGTGAAGGAAAGATCTTGTACAGTGAACCCTTGAGGATTTGGACCCTGTAAATCCAGATTTCGAAAGATTTGGAGAAAAATCTGGTGGTTCTGGGCTAAGAAGCCTCCCCAAGAAGTGTTCCCAAAACAGAGGAAAGCCATTTTAGGCCTGTGGTTGCTGGTTGACTGAAAGGTGGGAAACAAATTGTTTGCAATCGTTTGTGGGAATATTTCATTCACTCGAGTAATGATACAATATTTCTTTTGTTATCGTAGGTAAATGCTTAGTTTATATAATTTATTACTGGACCCTTCATCGTTACACTACAAGGTATGTATTTTAATTGTACGCCTGGCAACGTGTGCTGGTAAGAGGAGTGAGTCATGTGACTGCTAGTTAACGCTTTGTCTGCACTTAACTCTCCTCCCTCCCTGAAATATTCCACTGGATTTACTGTTATTATTAGTGTTTACTGATATAATAATGCTTAATAGCGATATATCGTGGCACTGTAGCCAAGTTAGACTCGTCACATTAACCACCAGGCTACTGGGCCAAGCTGTGAGGTGTTGTGGTTGTTTTTCAACTCGTATTTTCGGGAAGATACAGTACAGTAGAATTTCGATTTAAAGCGATTCATTTTAAGATTATTTATTTAAAGTGACACCCACAATTAAGGACAATTTTTTAATTTAAAGCGAATCTTTCCTATTTTGTGAGAGTCAATCTGGTGCATCATATTTTAAAATTTCGCACCTGATGTTTCTCTGGGCACACTACACTGTCCTCAGGTCAAAGCTGTACTGTACTAAATGATTACTAAATTAATTTTCTAGTGGAAACTATAGCTTGATTATATTCATAATAATCACTATCTTATAAGAATTCCAGCAATGTAAATTATTCTACCTGGTCATTTCTGTGGCATTTTATAAACAAAAAAAACAAACACTCAATCTAAAGGACATGAATAAACAAATAAATACTTCACTAGACCTTCAGTGCCAACTGTGTCACTGTCACCCCTCCCCTTCCTGTCATCTTCCCAGCCAGGGTTTGGTGATTTTAGGCTTTAAGCTTGTCTTATATAATATCAGACTAAAGTTAGGAGAATATAATTTGCATTGCTAGAATCCTTGGAAGACAGCGAATAATTTGAATATAAACGTCATATATTTTGCACAAGAGATAAAATTTTTAGCCCTTTGTAATAAAATTAATTAGAACATGTCAGTTCAGTGCATTTTATAAGAGAAAAACTTAGTCACTCTTAAGGATAGATAAATAAGCACTAGACCTTGGCCTCAACTGTCAAACATCACCCCCCCCCCCCCCCCCTCCTCCATCTTCCCATTATCTGATCCCAAGTAATCAGACCATTTCATGTCCCATAATTTTAGCTGTGTTGATTAAGGAGTGTTGTTTTAACATAATGCTATAAATACTGTAACAATGTTTTGTTTATTCTAGGAAATGGGCTGAGATGCATCTGGGTAGACTCAGTCTTTTTAGTATTTTGTGTTTCTCTAAGTACCAAACTCTATTATTCCATTGAAACAACACTTCGATTTAAAGCGACCTCTCTTGGAACGTATCTCGTGTTATATCGACGTTCTGCTGTATATATATATTTATACAACTTTCTTAATTTATTTTTACTCATTTACATGCACACACCATCCTAGATACATATTGTGAAAATAGTTAAAGAAATAATTGTTCTTGGGCAAACCTGCACACAAATGTTCTTAGTTAATTACTATTTTTTGTTTTTTTTCTGGGATTAGCCCACTAGGGCACAGGTCAATGACCCACATCAGGGCCTGGGAGAGAAATAATAGTAATAATGAAAATTAATAAAAAAATAATAAATATAATATTAATAGTAATTATAAAGAACCATAAATAGGTAAAAAAAATAAAAACAAGATTAATAGTGAGAAACAATATATATATATGTATGTTGTGTTGTCAAAGTAAGAGAAACAAGTGAGACCCTGCAATTGTGTGTAAATGAGGCAGAAAGTCAGATCAGCAACCTGGGACTTGGTCACAATGTTTGTGATGCCATATGGCACCAGTGTCTACCATTAGACTATACATTATGCTGTGAGTGTGTGTGTGTGTGAATGATGTGAGTGTGTGTGTGAATGATATGAGTGTGTGTGTGTGAATGATGTGAGTGTGTGTGTGTGAATGATGTGAGTGTGTGTGTGTGAATGATGTGAGTGTGTGTGAATGATGTGAGTGTGTGTGTGTGAATGATGTGAGTGTGTGTGGGTGAATGATGTGAGTGTGGGTGAATGATGTGAGTGTGTGTGTGTGGGTGTGAATGATGTGAGTGTGTGTGTGTGTGAATGATGTGAGTGTGTGTGTGAGAATGATGTGAGTGTGTGAATGGTGTGTGTGTGTGTGAATGATGTGAGTGTGTATGTAAATGATGTGAGTGTGTGTGTGAATGATGAGTGTGTGTGTGTGTGAATGATGAGTGTGTGTGTGGGTGAATGATGTGAGTGTGTGTGTGTGAATGATGTGAGTGTGTGTGTGTGTGAATGATGTGAGTGTGTGTGTGTGTGAATGATGTGAGTGTGTGTGTGTGTGAATGATGTGAGTGTGTGTGTGTGTGTGAATGATGTGAGTGTGTGTGTGTGTGTGTGAATGATGTGAGTGTGTGTGTGTGATGTGTGTGTGTGTGTGTGAGTGATGTGTGTGTGTGTGTGTGTGTGTGAATGATGTGTGTGTGTGTGAATGATGTGTGTGCATGTGAGTGTGTGTGTGAATGATGTGAGTGTGTGTCTGTGAATGATGTGTATGAATGATGTGAGTGTATGTGAATGATGTAATAATAATAATTAACGGCTTATTGAAAGAGCACGGCAGCCGGAAAATATACAATTGCATAATTGGGGAATGGGTCTCATGATTTACAAATGATGTACAAGTTACATACAGTAAGTGATACAAATATGATATATAATAATTAAGTGTTGATAATTTTTACAATGGTTGGGACTGGTCTGTTCTTGTAGCAATCAGTTCGTGCTTGTATGGGCTGGATGCGGTTGGACAGGTGTGTGGCCACGTGGCCAGGACAGTAGCTTGGGGCAATGCAGGTGTGCCTCAGCCTTCAGGTTAGGTCAGGTGAAGCCTTAAGGTCAGGTCAGATCCAGCCACAGTCAGTATTGCTGTGTTTTTGTGCTTTTCCTTCGAGTTGAAATTGCCACTTTTGTATAACACTTCTGGGTTGATCGTCAATCTTTGCACTGTACTGTTGATGTGAAGTTGTTGATAAATCCAGATGGGGGAGGGGAGGGCCCAACAGACCGAGCTGGCAGCTGTCTCCATGATCAAGAGATCACGGCCGCGTTAGCGGGCAGCGCCGACTACACACGTCCTTACCCTGTGAAGGCTGAGGGGGTGTGTGTGTGTGTGAATAGCGAGGTATTCCTGTACAATAGCCAATGGCTATTCGACCGGATAACGGTCAAATATAACCAGTGGTTACTCCGCCAGACAGTGGTCAAATATCCCCTGCCAAATTTTATATTGCTAAGTGAATGAACATTAGCGAAGGATGTCTGTATAGCAAATTTGTTCTGAATAGACGGGTACTACTGAAACCTGAGGGGTGGTTGGGTTTATTAAAGTTCAATATAGAGCGGTAATACTGTACTATAAATATGATAGATCCTTTCTTGGGGATCTCATTGATAACTGCTCTTCCATCATTACACTTTCTTCATTACATCAAAAGTAAATTATGAAAACACCACCATTTCTTCTTTCCTATTTTTTATTCCTTTTCTCATGTAGCTATACACACACTACAGTTACACTTTACAGAACCATTCTCTAACTTGCTCCTTATTTGTTTTGGCCCCCCCCTTTACCTCATTTACTTCTGACCATATTATCTTGGTCATTTCTTTATAAATTTCATACACATCTTGTCAGCAAAAACAACCAAATCAAACTTTTTTTAACCTTTACCAACAAGACTCATTCATCCATTTCATTAAACACAAATTTAAAAGTTGTTTCATTATTGCTCTTACTCAAGACCCCTCATTGACTTCTAGCTCCAACAAATTGTATGTGTAAATTTACAGAGGAATGATAACTGCTCTGTTGATCTGACCCCATAATGACATTACTTCCTGATGCATAATGTAGTTTTATCTAAAAAAAATTATCTGTCCAAAAAGCTTATGATGATGCTTCGAGATAGGGTGTATTCCAGTACTCTACCTACATGTATTTTTTCATATTGGATTAAGAGGAAACTGAATTTTCTGTCATTTCTTGTAACAGATATAGCTTTACCATTTTTGGTTAATGGTGACTGCCACCATTCAGCTAATTAAAATAGATTTATCACTGGACTTATATTTCTAGATGGATTTCAGAAGCCAAAGAGGCCTTAAAAGTAAACAATAATGAAAATGAAGGAAAGTACTCTCTCATTTGGATGGTGCAGCCCCATAATTGTAAGAATGCTGTTGCACTAAATAATATTCATATGTTGTACTGTGTATTGCTTCTAATAGAACTTTGTTTTATTCAACAGACTTATTGGATTGGCACCCTGTTTGGATATAGATGTAGACACTGCAGTACTGAAATATGACAGGAGTGAAGGGAAGGCAAGTATTAGATATTAATTTCTTTTTCAAGATTTGCCTTCCTGTTATAAAGCTGAGAATGGCTGTAATAATTAGAGCTATGATGACAAAAACCAGTGCGAAGGCTGGCCTAGTTTATGGTGATCTTGGGTGACTAGGCAGCACAAGCTTGCTCTAAGGGTTAGCACAGGATTATTGTTTCCCGTCACCCCTGGGAAGGTCTGAGAGAAGGGACAGTAATGCTCCAGGCGGGCAACCTTCGAGAGGAGGGGCAGAACACCAGAAATCCTTAGGTACCCTGACTGAGGGCAAGTCTAGGACATGTGTTAAGGTCTAACAGTTGGAGACAATCTCTCGGTCTTGGTTGGAAGAATCTTGTGTCCAGCTTAGTTGAGTGTGATGAGCAAGGTGACTTTGGTCATAACTCAATTCAGACTAGTCTGTGCTGCTGGGTCCCTAGGTTAATCCAGAACTAGGTTGTGGTGCCATATGTGCATTGATTATGAGAGCTGAGCGGTTAGTTTTTTATGTACATAATATGTTTGTTGTTGAAAATAGTACAGTAAAGTGTTTATTTTCATTACAGCTGGTGGAAGGAAGATTACAACTGTGTAGCTCAAGATCTCTCAATAATACAGCAGGTGGAAGGAAGATTACAACTGTGTAGCTCAGGATTTCTTCATTAATACTGACAAGCTGCTGTTTCATGTTACTTATGGTTAGTATTTATTGTCCTTGTAATAATGAAATGCATGGGAAGTTTTACTATTTTTTGTTCAACGGGTTTACTTACATTACACTTCAATACATAAACAGTATCGTAGTCTTGTCATTTTTTAAAAAAAAAATTGGGGGGGGGGGGGGGCGGGCTCGCCTAATTAAGAATGATTATCAGAAATGTTAGTGACTCTATAACTCAGAGGTTATATCAGATGCGCAGATTAACAGTGGCCAGGCAAGTGATTTTTCATGACCATGTTCTCGTACTTGCTCAGGGGACTAGCTAATATTTTGAAAGGTAAATACCAAGGGAATTTGTATCAGGTGCTGTGTGATTCACCTCCCAGGACATGTTTAACCTGATTACTGTTGTAGAGTGATTCGCTGATCAACCAACCTCCCAGCGCACAGCAAACATGTTTAGTGGTCTCGCGATTAACGAACACAATTGGTTCCACAGATTTGTTTAACTGAATCTATTATTTCAATGGGATATTGGGTGATTGGTTCCAACTCACAGAAAAAGTACATACAAAGTAAAGCCAAAACATGCATGAAGTCAGAAACACTCCTAAGAATCCCCTAAATTGCCCTTAAATCACTATTTATATATACAGTGGTCCCTCGGTTAACGAGATTTCGGTTAACGAGCTGCCTCCCATAAGATTCTTAAATTCGGTTAACGAGTTTCTTACGAGCCGCCCTCAACATGTTTTCGCTTGCACTGGCTGGTCCACCAGCTGTAGTATTAGTCCGCCAATACATAAATCGGCTCTAGGGCTTAAATTCCTTACTATTTTAGTATATATCAAGAAGTTTATACTATTCAATAATTTTAAAAGTTTAATATTCAATTTTTTAGTCATTTTAACAATTATTGAAGGTAAAGTGACTAGTTTAATGCGCGGCATCCTGCCTCTTAACACAGCAAACAGGCGTTAGTCTCTCTCTGTTTTCACTGGAGGTAACATCTTACTTGAGACTCTCTTCAACTAAATGCTTTTTTTCTGTGTTTCCAAGCAAATTATTGGTCATTTTGAAATTTATTTTACATATTGACAATATATAGCGCAGTGCAGTGTTATTTTAAAGAAAATATTCTTTATTTACAACAAGTTTAACTTTGAAAAGCACGTGTTGACATTGTTTGAATCCAGCATGGGGCCTAAGAGATCAAGAAAAGCCATTTCAATCCAAACCAAGCAGGAAATCATAAAAAAACATGAACAAGGCATTAAAGCAAATGCGCTATGCAAAGAATATGGCATGTCGACATCAACTGTGTTGACAATTCTTGCACAGAAAGACAAATTTAAAGAAGTGAAAGTGAGAGACAAATCTACAAGAGTGTTTAAAAGTAGATACCTAATCGCAGAAACTGAGAGGTTACTTATCATCTGGATTAGGGAAAAACAGATGAAAGGTGATTCAGTTTCTACTGAATTCATTTGTGAAAGAGCCAGGGAGATCTACGAATATTTAAAGGCAGATCAACCTGGTTCTTCAGGCACAGAATTTGAAGATTTTCGGGCCAGCAAAGGCTGGTTCGAAAAATTTAAGAAAAGAAGTGACATTGTCAGTGTTGTTAGGCATGGTGAGGCTGCTAGTGCTGATAAGGAAGGGACAGCAAAGTTTTAGTGGAATTTAAAGAACTGATGGAAGAAGAAAATTATCTTCCACAGCAAGTGTTCAATGTAGACGAAACTGGGCTGTTCTGGAAAAAGATGCCCAAAAGAACATTCACAAGAGATGAAGCCTCTTTACCTGGGCATAAACCCATGAAAGACCATCTCACTCTATTGTTTGGTGCCAATGCTTCAGGGGATTTCTGACTGAAGCCTATGCTTGTCTACCACTCTGAAAACCCCAGGGTGTTCAAGCAACAGAAAGTGGTAAGAACAAAGCTTGGAGTTTATTGGAAGTCCAACCGTAAGGCATGGGTGACAAGACAGCTCTTTAATGAATGGGCTGTTGATGTGTTTGGCCCTTCTGTCAAGAGCTACCTAACCACCAATAAACTCCCTTTAAAGGCTCTTCTCCTCATGGATAATGCTCCTGGTCATGACCCTGACCTTGCCAGAAATTTGGAGTATCAATTTGACTTTGTGAAAGTGTTGTTTTTGCCTCCAAACACTACATCAATCATACAGCCAATGGACCAGAATGTAATCAGCAACTTCAAGAAGTTGTACATGAAGAAAATGTTTAGGTGTCATCAGGCAACTTCCAATGATCCTGAACTAACACTGGCACAGTTCTGGAAGACACAATTCAACATCCTGGAGGCTGTAAAATTGATTGTGTCATCATGGCAAGAAGTCTCCACTAGATCCCTCAATTCTTCATGGAAAGCACTGTGGCCATCAGTAGTCCATGATTTTGAGGGATTTGAGGAAGAAACAGAGTTGGACCAGGAGATTGTGTCCATTGGTCAGTCATTGGGCCTTGAAGTGGAGGAGGAGGATGTGGAAGAGCTTGTGATGTCTGATGAGGAGGAACTTACTCCTGATGACTTGAAGCAACTGGATGAGATGTTACAGGTAGAAGCTGACAGTGGTGAGGAGGAAATTGAAAGTGATGACCATATGTCAGCTAAACAGTTGAAAGATGTGATTTACTACTGGGAGAAGTTCAGGGAACTGGCTTCAAAGCACCCAGAAGTGGAAAAAACTGAACTAACCTTGTGTCATGTTGAGGACTCAGTGGTCTCCTTCTTTAAACATAAGTTAATGGTGAGGAGGACAGATGCCCCACAGACCACAATTGACACTTTCTTCAGTAAAAAGCAGAGGGAACAAGATGCTATCCCTCAGCCTTCCACTTCAAGGAGGAGAGAGGATGTTCATGGTGGAGAATCTGTCAGTCCAGAGGTTCCTGACATTTTCATGGAAGGTGACTCACCTTCCAAGAAGCAGTAAAATGCTTCTCCTCCACCTCCACTTCCTTCTCTTCTCCGTTCTCCTCCTCCACCTCCCACTTCAAATGCACATCATCATCATCATTCAGGAGCCTTCTACATACACACCTCAAAGCAAGTGAACTTTTCTCCCATTTTTGTTGAATTTAGGCAATTTTTGGTGAGCTGGAACCAATTACCCAGAAACCCATTGTGAAACAATGGTTTCGGTTAACGAGCAACCTGCTGGAACGGATTGTGCTCGTTAACCGAGGGACCACTGTTTGTACATACATATACACAAGAACTCTTAAATTACTATTGTAATGTGATACAGGTGGTTAATTTTTATCTCGTCAAAATATATGACGTTTATATTCAAATTATTCGCTGTCTTGCAAGGATTCTAGCAATGCAAATTATATTCTCCTAACTTTAGTCTGTTTGGCAGTTGGGCTGAAGGTCTAGTGAAGTATTTATTTGTTTGTTTATGTCCTTTAGGTTGAGTGTTTGTTTTTTGCTTATAAAATGTCACAGAAGTGACCGGGGAGAATATAATTTACATTGCTGGAATTCTTATAAGATAATGAATAATTTGAATATAAACAAGCTATAGTTTGCACTAGACAAAAATCTTAGTAATCATTTAGTACAGTGGTCCCTCAGTTAACGAGCACAATTCGTTCCAGAAGGTTGCTCGTTAACCGAAAAATTCGTTTACCGAAACCATTGTTTCAATGGGTTTTGGGGTAATTGGTTCCAGCTCACCAAAAATTACATACAAACTAAAAATAAATGCAGTAAAGTACAATTATTTTGAGATGTGCATGTAAAAGCCTCCTGCTTGATGATGATGATGGGAATTAGAATGAGGGTGGAGGAGAAGGGAGAAGAGAAGGCATTGGGGTGGAAGAGAAGTCACCCCATGCTGCCATTTCACCCATAAAATTTTAGTTCACTTGGTGTAATTCAAGATTATTTTCTTTAAATCAACACTGCACTGCATTATATATTGTCAATATGTAAAATAAACTTCAGAATGACCAATAATTGTACTGTAAAAACGTAAAAATAGTTTGTTCAAGAGAGTCTGAAGCAAGATGCTTCCTCCTCTTAGCAGGGACACACACTGATGCCATTTTGGGTGTGTTGAGTGGCTGTTTGGCGCGCTAAAAACTAGTTCCCTGTACTTCAATTATGTTAAATAATTGTTAAAATGACTAAAACCTTTAATATAAGATTTGGAAAATTATTGAATAGTATAAATTTCTTGATATTTACTCAAATGGAAACGAATTTAAGCCCTAAAACCGATTGCTGTATTGGCTGTACTGCTGGTGAGCAGGCGAAAACATGCTGGGAAAAATTCGTAAGGGATTCGTTAACCGAAGTGAAGAATCTTATGGAAGGTAATTCATTAACCGAGGGATCACTGTAGGTACATTATTTTGAGTACACGTACAGTACAGCTTTGCCCTTAGGACAGTGTGTGCATGTAAATGAGTAAAAATAAATTAATTAAGTTACATATATTGAGCCAAAAATATTAGTTGAAAAACTTTATGTAGACAGAGTTTGGATGGCTAAATTTTAGAATGACCTATAATTTCAATATAAAAAATGCAAAAATATTCAAGAGACCAACTTTATTGATATTTACTCCACTGGAAACGAATGTAAACGTAGAACCGTTTACTGTATTGGTGGACTAGCGATCGGCTGGTGCACACAACAAAGCATTTTTCTCCTAAGGCTTTTGTTAATCTAAGTTTTTTTTGTTAATGGAACTGAAAACCCTTATGGGAGCTATTTCGTTAAATGAACCTTTCGTTAATCGAGGACCACTGTATACTCATTTTCCCCGAGCATCATTTTAATTTTTGTGGATTAATAGATAGTATGTAGAAGAATGTGGAAACCAAATATGAGTGGTCCCTCGGTTAACGAGCACAATCCGTTCTAGAAGGTTGCTCGTTAACCGAAACCATTGTTTCAATGGGTTTTTGGGTAATTGGTTCCAGCTCACCGAAAATTGCCTAAATTCAACAA
Organism: Homarus gammarus; assembly: GCA_958450375.1. Taxonomy (NCBI): domain Eukaryota; kingdom Metazoa; phylum Arthropoda; class Malacostraca; order Decapoda; family Nephropidae; genus Homarus; species Homarus gammarus. The sequence continues at coordinate 2,203,810 of CAUDMG010000523.1, forward strand.
AAATGGTAGAAAAGTACAGTCATGCGCTGGTTAACGTCTTAGATACGTTCTTGGAAACGTGACGTCAACCGAAATGGACGTTGTCCGATCATCACATAAACTTTTTATTTATACTTATGTATGTGGAATACTATATACGTACATATACACTTTTACTGTTAAATCACTACTGTAATGTGATACAGGTGATTAATTTTTATCTCGTGCAAAATACATGACGTTTATATTAAAATTATTCACCGTTTTACAAGAATTCCAGCAACGCTGGGCAGATGGGTGGGGGAGGGGAGGTAGTAGTGTATATTTATCAGTTCTTAGGTGACTAAGCTTCTCTTATAAAAAGCCAGTGAAATGACCTGGGTGAATACAAGCTTGGATTCTTGTAACATACTGATTAATTTGAATATAAACATGCTATAATTTGCACTAGACAAAACAATTTTAGTACCGTAATCAAATTAGTACATGTGCACTCCAGCTTTGCACTAAGCGTACTATTATTATTATTATTATTATAAGAAATCAATGTAAATTTACCCAAAAATACAGTTGAAAAACTTTTTTATAAAATGTACTACAGTACTGTGCACTAATGTACAAGAATTTTTATCTCTTGAGCAAAATATATGACGTTTATATTCAAATTGTTGGCTGTCTTGCAAGGATTCCAGCAATGCAAATTATAATCTCCTAACTTTAGTCTGAGACATTATATATGATAAAAACTGTAAGCCTAAAAGCCTGGCTGGGGGTGGACCTGATGGCTCTGCCACCCAGCGAGGGGTTTCGGGGGGGGGGGGGGGAGGTGATAAGTTTGAGGCAAAGGTCTCTGTGTTTATTTAACAGTCCTACTAAGCTTCTCTCATTTTAAAATGCCAGTGATATGACCTAGGAGAATATAATTAACATAGCTGGGATTCTTGTAAGATACTGATTTATTGGAATATAAACATGTTGTAATTCGCATTAGACAACAATTTTAGTACCCGTAATCAAATTAGTACAAGTGCACTCTAGCTTTGCACTAATTTATTTTACGTTTCTTTTAGTATGGTGTGTGCATATAAATGGATGAAAATAAATGAAGAAATTTATGTAAATCTACCCAAAAATACAGTAGAAAAACTTTTTATAATATGTACTACAGTATTGAACACTAATGTACTACATTTTTTATATCTTGAGCAAAATATATGATGCTTATATTCAAATTAATCTCTGTCTTGCAAGGATTTCAGCAATGCAAATTATATTATTCTAACTTTAGTCTGAGATATTATATAAAATAAACAAAGAAATCACCACTCTTTTATCTTGAACTCCAGGGTGGTGGGGGGAACAGAATGTCTGGTGTTTGTTTGTTTGTTTATTTATTTGAGATAAGATTTGACAGTTGGCGCTGAAGGCCTGCCTGCATGTTTATTTATCATTACTTAAGAGTGACTAAGCTCTTCTCATAATTTTCCACCCAAACGACCTGGGTGAATATAACTTACATTGGAGGGATTCTTGTAAGATAGTAATTTATTTGAATGGTTTTTTTTTTTTTTTTTTTTTTTTTTTTTTTTTTTTTTCAATTTTAATTATTTATTCCTTGATAGAGGAAGTGGGATCCTAGTACTGTCACTTGGTACCCCTGTACCATAACACCAGAAGCAACTGGCCAGTGTCACAAGTATATACAGTACAGTCATCCCTTGGTTATCGCGCCTAATTGGGACCCCGCCGCCCATAACGAAAGTATAGAACCTATGGGATTTATTCTAATTGGTTCAGGCACCCAAGACCCAACCCCAAGTTTCCCATTTTACAACCATTTAGACCCACCAAATATATATATATAATGTTATGGTAAATATCATAAACACACAGGCATGGCTAGGTTTATTACAGTGATGAAAAGGGTACGCTTAATACTGTAGTCCACAAAACATGTAGCTATGCTCTTTTATTTGGTCCCCCATCATAGGAGTCTGTTTTCTCTCACATCAGGACACCTGAGTCCTCCGTTTTCTCTCTTAATCTTAGAGTGCACCAGAGACTTTACTATTTTCAGTAATGCCACAGAATTTGAAAGTGCAACCCCAGTTGCAATTGTTGAGGCAACTAGATATGTCTGATTACAGCAAATGTGTTATTGTCAATTTGTAGGTGAAAGATTTTATCCTCAGTAGATATAGGTTAACATTTCACCTGTAGGCAAATGCTTAAAAAAGCCTAAGTAAGGAAGCATATTCCTTTAACACATAATATCTGACCAGTATGGGAAGGATCATCATGTCTCGTCAGGGGGTCGTGGAGTGGTGGTCCAGCAGGCGTCACTTTTGGGGGGGGGGGCCACGGACGTATATGCGATCGGGCGTTGTTCGGTCGGACGTTAACCGATGCATGACTGTACTCTTATTTTGAGGTGTGTATGTAGAAGGCTCCTGGATGATGATGATGGGAATTAGAATGGGGGTGGAGGAGAAGGGAGAGGAGAAGGCATTGGGGTGGAAGAGAAGTCACCCCATGGCGCCATTTCACCCATAAAATTTTAGTTCTCTTGGTGTAATTCAAGATTATTTTCTTTAAATCAACACTGCACTCCTTTATATATTGTCAATATGTAAAATAAATTTCAAAATGACCAATAATTTGCTTGCAAACAAAAAAAAGCATTTAGTTGAAGAGTCTCAAGCAAGATGTTACCTCCACTGAAAAGAGACACAGACTGGCGCCTGTTTGCTGTGTTGGCAGGCTGGATGGCGCGCATAAAACTAGTTTCCTTACCTTCAATTATGTTCAATAATTGTTAAAATGATTAAATAATTTAATATTAAACTTTTAAAATTATTGAATAGTATAAACTTCTTGATATTTACTAAAATGGTAAGGAATATAAGCCCTAAAACCGATCACTGTATTGGCGGACTAATACTACAGTTGGTGGACTGCCAAATGCAAGCGAAAACATATTGAGGTCGGCTCGTAAGAAACTCGTTAATCGAGGGATTGCTCGTTAACCGAAGTTAAGAATCTTATGGAAGGTAACTCAAAATTCACTTGCCCTGGACAAGTAAATGTTCCACATAATCTGCACAGCCTGGTTTATGTTTACAGTACCTATATAGTGATTGTATAGGTTTATAATTGTATTTGATAGTGACAATAGCATATCAAATTGGATATATGTTGCAATGAACCAATAGTTATGCACCTTTCCCTGCACTGCAAGGAGGTTGTATTATTGCATCAGATTTTTTTATTTTATTTAATATTTATTTTTTTCACTGGGAACAGCCCACCCGGGCACAGGTCACTGACCCACAACAGGGTCTAGGTGGCAAAAAAATAAGAGTAAAGTGAAATTAAAAATAGAAAAGAAAAAAGATTATATTAATCTACACTACACCACAAAGATGCTGTAAAACCAGCTTTTTGAAGTGAGACAGATTGTATGAGTATGGAAACACAGAAGAAGGCAGAACATTCCACAGTTTGGCTGTGGGTGGAAAGAAGGATGAACTATAACGGGTTATTCTAGTGTGACCGACATCCACACAGAAACAGTGGGCACCGAGGGCAAGACGAATGTTACGAACCCACGGCCTTACTGGCGGTACACAGGATGCCAAATCCACCAAATTTGCCTGTTAAAGTACCTGTAAAAGAGAGAGTGAAACAACATTGTGGTGAAGAGAGATTATCAAGTAAAGGAGGAGAGTTAATAGGATGAAATGCCTTTGATTCCACCCAATCTAACGGTTGGACAGAAGAAGACACCCCAGATATGAGAGCAGTACTCCAAGTTAGGAGAAATGAATCCCTTGAAGCAACTGCTCAGTAGTGAAGCAGCTACAGCATCTATACAGCATTCCTAGCTTTTGGGAGGCAGCTTTAACAGTGTTGTGGATGTGTGGCTTCCATGACATATTAGAGGAAATGGTGAGGCATATCTACTTTAGAATTTGGCAGAATGATTGCATCTTGAAATGTGATTGGTGGGAGATCATCTAATTTGGAAAGTGTAATTGGCAAACACTGTTTTATTACTATTGAATATTACCAAGTTCCACCTCTCAATTCGGAGATACTGCACAGATCCGCATTGATAGATGTAATGATATCAGCTCTAGAAACAGATCTAGTTTGAGAATTAGGGGGAAGGGAAAAATATGAAGAAGAGTGAAGAGTAGAATCATCAGTGTAAGAATAGATAAAATTAGTCGTAGTGTGAAGTAAATCACTGATAAAAAGAAGGGAGAGAGTAGGTGAAAGAACATAACCCTGTGGGACACCACTATTGGTAGAGAAAGAGCGAGAGATCAATCCCTTGACGACAACTGCCATGGACCGGTTCTCGAGGAAGCTAGAAATTAGAGAACAAAGTGAGGGAGAGAAACCATAAGAGGGAAGTTTAGAAAGTAAGGCTTGGAAGATGTCGAGGGCCACGACGAAAGTTTCCCCATAATCCCTAGGAGAGGATGACCAAAGATGGGTGCAGTAGGAGAGCAGATCACCAGTAGATTTCACCAGGCGAAAGCTATACTGGCGATCTGACGAAAGAGAAAGGCGTTCTAGGTGACGGAGAAAATGGGATTTTAAGATAATTTCGAAAATCTGAGAGGAGGATGAAGTTAGGGCAATGGAGCGATAGAGGGATTGAAATTGTCTTCCTTCTTTGGGATGGGCTGAACCAAGGCATGCTTCCAAGAAGAAGGAAAAGTTTGGGCTTTGAGGCAGAGGCAAAAAAGGCGAGCATGCACAGGGGCCAGAACTTCAGCACACTCCCTCAACACAGGGGGGTATTCAGTTTGGCCCATGCGCCTTACTCACATCCAACATGGATAACACACCAGCAACCCTATGAGTGGATATTATAGGAAAGTGCATTGGTTCAGTAGGAGCAATTGAGTGGGAATTGTCTAAGGTGGAGTTAGAGGAGAATAAGGTGCCAAAGAGATAAGCTTGATCAGGGGGAGAGTTGGCTATAGAGTAATCAAGTCGGAAAAGAGAGTGTGCCGAGGTTATTACAGATGTTTTTGATTAAGGACCAGAAGGATTTACTGGAAGAAGAGTTAGTTGGGTCAGTTGTCTTTCTTTTTATAAAATTCCGCTTGGCCCTACGAAGAATAGCCTTACAACGATTCCTAGAAGTAATGAAAGAGGAGATAGTTTCATAACTTAATATGCCCTATATCTCTGCCTACATGCAAGAGAACAGGAGTGTTCAAACAATGATTGTAAAGTGAAAGTTTTGGTAGGAAATGGGATAAATCCACTCATTCCTCCCTGTATAACCCCAGCAATCCTGTCAGCACATACTGAGGCATCCCGAGTGGAAAAGCAACATTCATCCCAAGGAAAGTCGCTGAAGAATTCTCACAAGGATTGCCAGCTTGCTCTTCGATGGTGCCATAGGGTGGTGGGGGAGGTGGTCATGCCCAGTTTGTTTTAATAGAAATAAGGTTGTGATCAGAAGACCCTAAGGGGGCAGAAATTGAGTATGAATAGTGTGAGGGGTTAAAGGTAAAACAAAGATCAAGAATGTTAGCAAGTTGATCGTGTCGATCAGGAACTCGTGTAGGGTGTTTCATTATTTGTTCCAGATCATTAAGTAGGGAAAAAGAGAGTGCCTCAGCTCCACCTGGGTCATCCCTTGCAGAGCCAAGCCGCTCTCTATGATGTACATTGAAATCCCCTAGGTAGAGGATATTGATTTTGGGGTGTGGATAGCAATGACTCATGGCAAGAAGTGAGATAGTCAAAGAGTTCAAAATAATTAGAGTTGGGAGAACAGTATAGGAAACAAAGAAAAATAGTCACAGTTGGTAGAGATTTTGAGCCAGATGACATCATAAAGGGAAGATTCAAGATCCATGAGTCGAGCTATGGGTGTGTTGCAGTAGGCACATACACCTCCCTTAGAACAGAAAGAGGTATAAAGGTTGTAGTTGGAGATTTGAAAAGGTTTGGGTGAAGCTGCTTTGGTCAGTTGAAGTTCAGATAGTAGTAAGAGGTCAGGGGGAAGCGGTTAATAGATGGTGCTCCACAGAAGAAATATTGGATCTCAGGCCAGGAATTTTGGAAAAATAGTATGAAAAAAGCCGATCCTCCAGCAACTGCAGTGGCGTCAGTTGAGGCCCCAGTAGTTTGATGATGATCAGGTCCACAATCTTCCCGACCAGTGGGACCCATCTGAGAAGGCCTGTCTTCAATATTATTGTCAACTGATATTGCAGAATAAAAGAAGACAGTGATATTGCCGTTAGCTGGAACAATTGGTGCAGAACACTTCCGGGAATGAGAGATTTCCAGGTAACGAGACGACTCTCTCAAAACCTGGAAAAAATCCCTCATCCCTGGAATCTTCCGCGAAACAAATTTTTATTTATTTTTTTAATTCCAGAAATTGTCCATTACATCATTTCTCGAACCCAGAAAAATATCCCTCAAAACCTGTCAAAGATAACACTGGTCAACAAAGTTTTTGTTGCATTGCTATAAACACTTGATTCTACCTAATTTGGGTGTGCTGATCTCATATCTGAAGTTAGTTTCTTTCTGTAAGCTCTAGTTTTTTTGCAATCAAGGTATTTTGAAATTTTGAAATTTCGTCTTCGTCTTATTGACCTCGTCGTCTATCTTGAAAAATATGTCATTAAACTGTCATTAAATTAGCTGGGTAATAAACAATAAAATATTACATATTCTAAATTTATTCAACAACACAATTTGAAACATGTTCCATCTAAAACAAAGGTTGAAATTTGTATAAAACTCATTGTTAGGTAAGAAATTTGTTACTATGAGGAGACAAAGCCCAATCACATTTTAGCCAGGTAGGAATTTGCGCTTGAAGCTCTTGCGTTTGTGAAATGTCTCAGGGCACTCTCGTTTAATGCTCCAGCAGTAGTCTGCCATCATATGTTTGTCCCATCTCCCTTGGTAGCGGTCTTCCATGGTCTTGAGATCCTGATGAAACCGCTCGCCTTGCTCGTCACTTACTGCCCCTAGGTTCTCAGGGAATCTATCAAGATGACTATATAGGAAATGGAGTTTGACACTCATATTGCATTCAAGGTCATGAAAGGCTGACAACATGGTTGCTACAAGGGTTTCATAGTTGTCAGCCTTTTTATTACCAAGAAAGTTTTCCATTACCGCCACAAATGAAAGCCATGCACCCCTTTCCTTGTCGTCCATCTTTCTGACAAAGTCTTGATCACGTACACGTGCACGAATTTGTGGTCCATCAAACACACCTGCCTTTATCTTCTCAAATGACAAAGCAGGGTGAGCAGAGACTATGTGTTGGAAGCATTCACCATCAGTATTTAATGCTCTGACAAACTGTTTCATCAGGCCCAGCTTGATATGGAGAGGAGGAAATATGATCTTTTCTCGACTGACGATTGGATCATTGACAATGTTTGGCATACCAGCTTCCAGAGTCTCACGTAAGGGCCACTCCTTCAGGTTCCAATGCCTGTCTCTAGCTCGGCTGTCCCACATGCAAAGAAAGCAGGGATACTTTGTAAATCCTCTTTGTTGGCCAAGAAGGAAGTTCACCATTTTGAGGTCAACACAAATTGTCCAGTTGTGCTCATGGTATTTTAGCAGGTGAATCACAGTTTTAATGTCATTATACTCCTCTCATAAGCACACAGAATGACCCACTGGAACAGCTGCATAGACATTACCATTATGTAGTAGCACACACTTCAGGCTACGCTTACAACTATCTAGAAATAATCGCCAGTCATTTGGACTATACAATGGAATCCCTAATTCCTGGAGAAGACCCGGGATATTATGACAGTAAACAAACTTATTCTCCTCTGTAAAGAATGGCACAAAATCCTGTTCCCGCTTTCTGAAGTCTGAAACTTTTGTGGTCTGGTTCAGTAGAGCCTTTTCTTGCAACCTAGAAGCTAGAACTTCTGCTGCATTTTTGGAGAGACCCAAATCACGCACAAGGTCATTCAGCTCTGGCTGACTAAACTTCTGAGGGGTTGATGACTCTGGTGTACCATCAGAAGAATCGTCGGAATCTGCAAGTATTTCTTGAGTTTCATGTTCACTCTCTTGGTCTTTGTCGCTTCCCTCCTCTTCAGCTGGAGACAACCCATTAAAAACTGGAACTGGTAGCTCATCAGAGTGCAAAGTAGGTCGAATTGCTGAAGGGATACTAGGATACGATATTTTATGTCTGTTTTTCTTGCCAACACCCTTCGTATTGATCAGACAAAAATAGCAGTCAGTTGTGTGGTCCTTCGGTTCTCGCCAGGTCATGGGAATTCCGAACGGTAAGCCTTTTGTCCAGTCACGCAGCATTTCTTCGCAGTTATGACACACAGCATGTGGAGCCCATTTTTTGTCTTGGTCGCCAAGAGTAAGTCCGAAGTACGCTTTATAGCCGCGCCTCACAAACATTGCGCCTCTGACGAATAAGCGTGAAGTATCCACAAATATAACAGAAGGCATCAGGTTTGTTCACACATTGATTTCTCTTTGTAGCCATGACCAAATCTGAAAGAAAAAACAGACAAAATTATATCTCCCTATTGATACCATAATCGTGTAATTAATTAATTTGACCGCAAACGGCTAGAATGTAAAACCTCAAAATGCATGAAAACTGGAGCATGCAGAACAAAACTGGTTTCAAATATGAAATCAGCAGATCAAAAATGGTAAGAAACAGTAAAGAAATCTCATGCAACTGGGAATTATAAAAAATTTGTTGTCCTGTGTACAGGTAGTCGTCGACTTACGACCGAGATTGGTTACGGCCAACCGGTCGTAAGTTGATCTGGTCGTAAGTCGGCCTATGTTATAATTACCTTACGTATATTATAATGTGTAATCATCTTTAAGTCATATTTTATCAACATTTTCTTTGTTCATTATTGTTACGGTCGTCAGGTTTAAGTAAATCACTGCATATTACAGTACAATTGGTTTATTATTTACACAACATACAAAAAAAAAAAATACAGGTGCAAAACATATAAAACATTTTAGTTGCAAAACATACAAACATACAAAAAACATCTTATTGGCCGCTGGTGCTTGGCTGTGGATCGTCGGGGTCGTCAGCTGGGGCAGCCTTTGGGGTAGCCGGAGGAGTTGTTTTTTTCATGAACATGGTGAGCTTTGTCTGAATTGTTCGTTTCTTCTTCTCCTCGTAAATTTCTTGATATGGACGAAACGAATTGCGTGCCATCCGCTCAATCCTTGCAAATCGTTCAATGTTTGGGTCCATTCCTTCAAAATGGGCAAGAAGTTTATTTAGTAGAGATAAACCTTCTGATAATCCCTTAGTGGTGAACGTCCTTTGTGGCTCCTCCTCCTCTTCGTTATCCGCTGCTTCCCTCCTTTCTTCTTCTGCTACATTTTCTTCTTCCAATTCGATTAGCTCTTCATTTGTAAGTTCCTCTGATTCTTGGTCTAGCAACTCCTCAACATCTTCCACTTCACATTCCAAAGAAAGATCTTTTGCCAGTTTTACTATTTTTTCCCGAATAACTTCAAGCTCATTTTCACTGTCAAATCCTGCAAAAGTATGAACATAGCGCTTAACACACTGTTTCCAGATGCCATTCATGCACTTCTCCGTCACAGCCTCCCAGGCGTTTGCCAGATTCTTGATACCCATAAGAATGTTGTACTGTTTCCAAAAGTCACGCAACGATAGTTCTGGGTCGGCATCTATAGCGGCTATGGCTTGGGCAAAGGTGGTTCGGAGATAGATAGCCTTGAAAGTAGCAATTGAACCTTGGTCCATAGGCTGCAAAATTGAAGTCGTGTTTGGCGGCATAAAAATCACTTTCACGTCCGGATGAATATCTGATAGATGAGGTGGATGTCCAGGCGCATTGTCCAGTAGCAATAAAATCTTGAAAGGAATTTCTTTCGTCAAACAATATTCACGAGCTTGAGGAATAAAACAATTTACAAACCAGTCTTCAAACAGTGCCTGTGTCATCCATGCTTTACGGTTAGAACGAAAGTAAACGGGCAGCGTGTGCTTGTTTACATTTTTCAACGCCCGCGGGTTTTCTGAATGGAAGATTAGGAAAGGTTTCAGCTTAAACCCCGCGATGTTCCCGCCAAGCAGCAGAGTAAGCCTATCCTTAAATGCTTTAAATCCAGACATGCTTTTGGCTTCTTTTTGGATGTAAGTGCGTTCTGGCATCCGTTTCCAATACAATCCCGTTTCATCCACATTAAATATCTGCTCTGCTAGATATCCCTCATCCGTAATTAATTCATCCAGACTGTCAACAAACTTGCGTGCTCCTTCCTCGTCTGCACTCGCTGCTTCCCCAGTCACTCGAACATTATGAAATTGAAATCTTTTCTTGAATCTCTTGAACCAGCCAGTACTTGCTGCAAATTCTTGACTGTAGTCTTCTCCGGCGCGCTCCTTCAAAGTCTGAAATAGACTTCTAGCCTTCGTCTGCACAGTAAAAAGGCTTAACGGTGTCCGTTTCTGGATCTGATCTTCCATCCAAATGTAAAGTAATTTCTCCATTTCGTGGAGAGGCCCAGTCCGTTGCTTCGTTATAACTGTCGCTTGCATGGGTGCAGAACCTTTCACAGCTTCACGAATCCTTTCTTTATCCTTCAAAATCGTCGACACAGTAGAGTGTGATAGCGTCAGATCACGTGCAATCTCATTCACTTTCTTACCCCCTTCGTGCTGTTTAATCACCATCATTTTAGTGTTTAAATCAATGGCCTTTCTTTGCTTCTTGGCAGGTTGAGGAGTAGATGAAGACAGTTTCCTCTTGGTAGACATCTTGGGGGGGGTGGTGGTTCAAGAAAGATTTCCGAGACAAAAGAAAGGCACAAGGCAAACAGACACGGAGGGAAGTGTGCTGTACCAGCGAGCGTGTTTGTAATTGAGCGCGGGGATGCGCGCGGCTCCAGCTCCCGGCAGCGTCAGGAGGCTGGGGCCAAAACTGTCGTACCGCCGGTCGTAAAGTCGAACGGACGTAAGTCGCATAGGTCGTAAGTCGACGACTACCTGTAATTATTATAACGCAAGTACACCGCATTTGATACAACATTCTCAAAGACAATTATTACAACTTAAGTACACAGCATTTGATATAACATTCCTTAACATTATGAACTAAGCCCATTAATACAACTACAGTGGGAAATTAAGCACATTCCCTCACATAACTCATATATTTCGGGTCTTTGGGAGGAGTAGGGGTATTCCTTGTACGACTTCTAAGGGTGTTCTGCCCTCCTACTGTAGTAGGGGAGGGACATAAGCACATAACAGCGTCTTCGCCATGTCAACAAACACGCCCAGCACCCTTTTCTCTCTCTCTCTCTCTCTCTCCATAAAGTGTATACTAATGTATTTTATGATGTGCTATGTATCATTTTTTTTTTTTGCATTATTCATGGCAGTTTTTTGTAATTTATGGCACAAGCAAGATACAGAATAACAAAGGATTAGAACCTAGTCACATTTACTCCATGTTAAATCTACCGCTGACAACGAAGTGGATTTTGTGAACATATCCACTTTGTTGCTATCCTAAACTCCTTTGATGACAGTCAGTTCACAGTCGGTATATTCTTGGACATCTCTAAAGCCTTCGATACTGTCGACCATACCATCCTCATTTCAAAGCTTGAACATTTTGGCGTTAGGGGCCTGTCCCACAATTGGTTTACCTTATATCTGTCCAACAGGATGCAGTGTGTCTGCTGTAATAATCATCAGTCTGACTCCTCACCACTTTTGTATGGCGTCCCTCAAGGTTCTATTCTCGGTCCTGTACTGTTTTTGTTGTACATAAACGATATAGTTCATGCCAGCACACTTGTAAAATACAACTTATTTGTAGACGATAGTAATCTCTATGCCAGCAACTCAGATCTCCATTCCTTGACGAGAGCTATGAACACTGAATTGACAAAAGTTAGAACCTGGATAATACGTAATAAACTGACCTTAAACCTTTAATAAACCCACTACTCGATCTTTCACAGAAGGAAAAACATACCCCTAGATGTGGACCCCCTGTACCTTAGTAATGCAGTCCTCAAATGCGAGGAAAAATACTAAATTCCTCGGAATTATTGTTGAGAAACTTAACTGGAGAAACCACATAAAAGCCATTCACAGTAAAGTCGATAAACAGTGCGATATCATGTATCACACTCGACAGTCACTTACTCTTACAACAATGAAAGAAATCTACTATACTCTTGGTTACCAACACCTGATACACTGTCACACACTATGGGGGGGGCATCATCAAAAACACAATCCCTGGTTACTGCACAAAAGAGAGTTGTGCGGACAATGACCTACTTGAAAAAACTGATAACACAAACGAACAATTTGCTAAATTGAAAATAAGATTCAGGGATATTAACACCTCCTGCTGTGTCCTATTTGTTCACAAATCTTTTAATCACTTGCTTGATAACAATTATTTCCAGTTCTGGAATAATCGGAGATACAACTTTGGCACCCAGAGCTACTAAGACCCATGCACTCAGTCCCTGACTTCCATTAAATATCATGGTGTGAAGGTATAGAACAACTTGCATAAAATATCATGGTGTGAAGGTATAGAACAACTTAACCCCACCCATCCCAGCAAAGACTACTCTCCCTTCCTTTAAATCATCTCTTAAAAAATATCTATTGTCTAAGACTAAGTATTAATATTTTTTGTAATACCTACCTTTTATACCTGCTTTTATTGTACCTGAAATTATCATGTAGATAGATAGAAATTACCATTGCAATAAATATATTTGCCAACTAGACATAATCCTGACAGCTCTGTCCTCTTGTTCAACCTTAATACAACCCATGTTGTACTTCCTTACCATATTTATGTTTTTCAGTTCCACTGTAAATTATGTATATGTCTACTTATGATATAAATGTTAAAAAATTGCGAAGTGATAACTGTGGTAAAATTCTGATATGTTCTTATTACCACCATGCTATACAGTATGTACTATTCCAGTTGATACTAAATGTTGCATAATACTTCCTTGAGATACATGTACAGCGCCAAATTTAAAAACAGAAAAATGTGTTTAATGTTTTTTGAAGTTCAAACAACCATAACTTCGTTGTTTTTTATGCTAAAGGGTTCATTCTTTTTATCGTGCAGCTCAATCCCTTTCCTAGTGAACTGTGAAAACTGGAAGTTAGTACAGTTGTACCCCACTTAACGCGGTCAATAAAACCCAGAGGGTACCCTGTTAAGTGAAAACCACGTTAAGTGAACAACAGAACATATGGGATTAATTCCAATAGAAATTGGCCCATCCCCAAACTCCACTTTTTCCAACACAATACCTATGTTCTAGTAAAAATAACATCTTAATTTTATGATGGTACATGCACACAATTAATACTTAAGAGAAATACAGTCACCAAGTTAATGTCCATTTAAATAATGGACTCCACTCCCTCCCCATCTTCTCACAGTACACTCCCTGGCTCTTCCCTCCTAGAAATTTTGGGGGGAAAACCAGGTATAGTAATAAATAATTCCTCAAACTAAAGTTAGGATAATATAATTGACATTGCTGGATTCCTTGTAAGACCAGGAATATTTTGAATATAAATGTCATATATTTTGCACAAAAAATAACATATTTACTCAGAATAAACTTTACATCAAAAATTTGTATGTCTAATGCAAAATCTATGATGTTTATATTCAAAATGATCACCAAATTGTAAGAATTCCAGCAATGTAAATTATATTCTGGCCGGGTAATTTGTATGAATTTTATGAGCTAAAACAAATATCTTCAGTTAATAAAAAAAAAAAAAAAAATATTCTTCACTACACTATCTGTCAATCAAAGTACCCCAACTTGCCTCCACCCTCTTCCAACCCTCCCCCCCACCCCCCACCAATCCTCCCTTCAAGAGTTTTTAACATTTAGTATTAAATAATACCTCAGATTAAAGTTAGGATAATATAATTGACATTGCTGGATTCCTTGTAAGACCAGGAATATTTTGAATATAAATGTCATATATTTTGCACAAAAGATAACATATTTACTCAAGAGTAAACATTACATCTAAAATTTGTATGTCTAATGCAAAATCTATGATGTTTATATTCAAAGTGATCATCAAATTATAAGAATTCCAGCAATGTAAATTATATTCTGACCGGGTAATTTGTATGAATTTTATGAGCTAAAACAAATATCTTCAGTTAATAAAAAAAAAAAAATTCTTCTTCGGTACCTCCCTCCCCCCCACCCCCCGTCTCACCAGATGTGTGGGAAAACCAGAATATTTACCTTTATAGTAATAAGTAATACCTCAAACTAAAGTTAGGATAATATAATTGACATTGCTGGATTCCTTGAAAGCCCAGGAATATTTTGAATACAAATGTCATATATTTTGCACAAAAAATAACATATTTACTCAGAATAAACTTTATATCTAAAATTTGTATGTCTAATGCAAAATCTATGATGTTTATATTCAAAGTGATCATCATATTGTAAGAATTCCAGCAATGTAAATTATATTCTGGCTGGGTAATTTGTATGAATTTTATGAGCTAAAACAGGCAGTCAGGCCGGGTGGGGCGAATCTAAAAATAGCTCTCGAGCCGGACACTCACTGCGTATATGTGGAAAAAAACCCCTCACCGCGTATGTGGAAAAAACCCGCGTTAAGTGAAAGTTCAGCTCTGGCAAGGCACCGCGTATATGGTAAAACGCGCTAAGTGAAACCGCGTTAGGCGGGGTAATACTGTACTGTGAATAGTTATTATTTAATCGCATGTTGAATGAGAATAACTACCGTATTTTTCGGCTTAAAAGACGCACTTTTTATGAACAAAATATACCTCGAAAATTACCATGCGTCTTCCAGGATGCTAGTCGATGAGTTGTAGCAGAGGTTTTTGAAATCAGCCCCTTACAAAGACTGTTACCTCATTATAGCACTTAACAATTACAAGTATTCTCTATACAATACTATAAAACTATTGATTTAACTAATATTGTTGATATATTGCCAAAAAATTAATAATAAACCCTTGCTGCAGTGTGGTTTGTTTACTAATGGCAGTGGTGCAGCACCGCCATCTATTGAGGAATTGCTAAAGGTTGTCTGCTGGTCTCAAATGCAGGAATGTCTGTTTCTTTATATGTAGGCTTTCATATTTGGACCCCTATTTACAGTAGGCTCTCATATTTGGATACCCATTTAGACTGTAAAAACCCCACAAAATTAAAATCTTCCAAATTTAAATACACCTTCGTCATCCAAGTAAAAACACACACACAACATTGGCTGTCCTTATGTTTTCAACTTTATTGCCACTGGTGGGTAGATATTTTTTTTAATTCAGAAACATTAATTAAAATATATATGAACAGTAAATAAGTGTTGCTTTCATATTCTTATGTAGAGTGATGATATGTTTACACATGTGCTCACTTACATACATGATCTCACTTTTTTTTTACCCTTAATTGTTGGCTACTTCCATTGTTTCATTTATTAACATTAAATAACATTACTTAAAACAACCATACTAATTTTACTACAGCTACAACCAGGGTCTTATTTTCTTCAGTTTTATATGTAGAACCAATCAGTCACTGGTTTTGTAAACAACAAAAACAATGACGTGTTTTAATATTCTTCGCATTATTAATGAATTGTATTGTTCAATTTGCACACATAAACAATAATTCAATCAAAAAGAAATTCAAAAACATTAATTAAAACATATATGAACAGTAAATAAGTGTTGCTTTCATATTATGTAGAGTAATGATATGTTTACACGTGCACACTTACATACAGGATCTCTTTTTTTTTTTACCCTTAATTGTTAGCTACTTCCATTGTTCCATTTATTAACATTAAATAACATTACAGTCAGTTCTGCTGTAACGCGATAGTTGTGTTCTTGTAAAACATCGTGTTATAGAAATTCGCGTAGTAGAAAAGGGCTTATGGAGAAAATAGGGTTAGGCGCAGATTACTCCAAATCGAAAAAAAATTTCGTAGTTAGCTTAACACAAAGGATAGCACAGTCTAAATAAATGTTACATTCATATCTAATAATGAAATCATACAGTAAATGTTACATTTTACCTTGAAAAAATATGAATATAACTTGATGGGGGAGAAGGTTGAGGCTGAGGAGTCATGAAACATCAAGCTTTTCTTCAAGTGTTATAGCCTTTCTTTTGCGATCACCACCGGAAATGCGATCACCAGAACGCTGAGCTTTTCCCCATCTAAGTTATTATATGTCTTATTTGTGTCACTTATGTTACTTGTATATTATTTGCAATTCGCAACCCATTCCCCAAATATGTAACTGTATATTTTCAGCCTTTTGGCTGCCAAGCTCTTTCAATATACCGTTAATTATTATTATTATTATTATTATTATTATTCCCGGAGATATTCTTCTTTTCCATAGTCACAAAATTGGAGAAACAGTAATCAGAATTCACTGAGGACGCTTAAAAACTTCACACGTGTTTCAAACTGAAAGTGTGGAGTAAACAGAGCGCGCAGGTCTAAAACGCTATGTATTTTGTTTTTCTCTCTTATTTAAAATTTTACATTTTACATATACTGTACAGGTATACTGTATACATAAATATTACATAATTTATTGCTGCACTTGTTCACAAACAAAAAACATAAATCAATTGAACATGTGATGTCGAACGTGAACTGTAAACACTGCATAACCCCGCGCCAAGCCACAACAACCGTTAGAGCAAACGCGTTCGCGTTTTACAATATTGTTCCTCTATTCATCAATCGCGTTAGAGCCAATTCGCGTTGTCAAAACACGCGTTATAGCAGAACTCACTGTACTTAAAACAACCATATGAATTTTTCTACATTAATTTGAATACAGCTACAATGGAGGACTTATTTTCTTTAGTTCTATAATTATGTAGAACCAATCAGTCAGTGGTTTTGCAAAAAACGAGTTGTTTTTTTTACTTTTATTTTGTTTTTAAATAAAGATTTTTTGTTTTATATAGACGTTGATATACATGTTTACATTTGCTTACCTTCTACTGTTGGAAAATATTTCCCGTCATTGTCATACCGACAAAAACAAGAGAAAGAATGTAAACACTACAGCCCCTAAGACATGGAGGTGACCAGGTGTATAAAATGAGTGCTGTATTAAAGACTTCACCTTCTTGTATAGATTTTTTTTTAAATTGATGAAAATGACAACTGATAAGCAGTTCTAAGTGATGATATTCAAAGAGGTGTGTGTACTTGTGCCAAAAGGGCTGTATATCAAGCAACAGTTACACTGGTGTAGGTATTAGGCAGCTAATGTACCAAACAAGGAGGCACTACCGTCTGGGAAGATATTGGAAGCATAATGTATTGTCTTATGGTAGACCCTGCTGCTATGTGACCAAGTCCCAGGTTGATGATCTGACATTCTGCAGTCTCTCAATGGTTTCTCTTTGACTATACAACATTCATACAGGTATATTGTTTCTCACTCTTGATATTTTTTTTTCATTTTTGTATTTCTTCATTATTATTATTATTATTATTATTACATTTTCGCCCGCTAGGCCCCAATGTGGGTCGGTGGGCTAAAACCCGTAACTTTCTTTTTTTAGAATTTCATTTCCAAAGTCAGGGTGCGTCTTCCACGATGCAGCGTCTTCCAAGCCGAAAAATACGGTACCCGTCACGTATAGTTGTTTGATCGTCAAACCAACAATAATTGCGTTTTTCTCCAAAATTTTCTTATTGTGGGCTAATACTGTAAAACAAGTTAATGATTACCTGTGGTGTAGTGCTAGAAATAGAAGTGGGGTCCTGACTGATTTTGGGGGGTCAAAAGAGTGCTTGAGGGGGGGGGGGGGGCATTAACATTGGAGACAATATCATTTATATCAATGCTTAACTGACCCTCGCATAGGTCTAATCAATCTACAGTGGGGTATGCTATAACGAATGGATTCTACTATGAATATTCCTATAACGAACGGTTTTACCTATAAAATTGAGAATGCTATAACTAACGCAACTCCTACAACTAACTTTTTTTTTTTTTTTACTAATTTGTTGTTTTTTATTCCAAGTATTAATGACATTCTTTATTTCTGGGGTTTAGATGCATATTTATGCACTTTTTTACAATTTTATATATTTTTCAGTGTTAAGTGGTGGTATTTGGGGGCCTGGAACGGATTAATCCTATAACGAAAAAGGTTCTAGAACCAATTAGATTCGTTATAGCATACCCCATTGTATATGCCAATTTTAGTAACAAGTGGTCCCATTGTGTCGGAGGAGTTTCGTGACAGACAGATAAGCTGAACTTCCCAGATCCCTACATCCTACTGTAGTATACACGCGGGCGACATTTTACCCCCAGTTTCGATACCAAACCGATAAGGGTGATGTGTAGCTTATCATGATTTCACAGTCTCAAAGCAATACTATTTATTAAATACAATTTAAAAAATAATCTATTTAGGCTCACCTTAACTTTTGCAGTCTTGGAGAAATTTTTAACAGAATTTCCAAACTGGGTTCACAGTGAGATCCTTGGACTTGGCTATTCTTGTTTGTGTATCAGTTGCTGAACGATGACGCCTAAGCCATTTGTGTACGTAGTCGTCTGGTTTCTAGGTAGGGAGCGGAGGACTGTGAAGTTTAATAAACACGAGATTGCTCACACGGTTGATTAACAGCCTAGACCTCGTTTGCGTCACGATAAGGTTCATGCTGCTAAAGCCCTGTTCTCATTCAGAAGAGCTGCATGGGAATACCTTTGAACATCCAATTAAAGGCTTCAGGTCTGGGGGAATATGTCGCCCACCGTTGTCTAGATACTCCCTGTCTACTGTGATTGTTTTTGAAAATGGCAATCTAAAACGTTTACAAAGGGACTATTTCATTTTCTCCAAATCCTGGATTTATCTCAGCTGGCCAATTATCGACTTCTATGGTGCCCAGCTCAGAAATTATGTTTGGAAAGGAGTCAGAAGTTGCTGGGAGGGACTTTGTTGATTCATGGGAAGAAGTTGATGTGAATACTGAGTGATACTGGTTAAAAACTGACCATGATTGATTGAAACAATCTTGGTGTTATCTGTCAGTGTCACTGATGCAAACTTCATTTCCTTAATGACATTTTCTGTTTCAAAGACTTTTTTACCCTTGCATTCCTTTATTGCTTCTAAAAATCGTATGCTGCTACGAATTAACTTGTCTGCATAAACTATAGTAGTATCCCTTCTCTGTAAGGACTCCGAAAGAAGAGATAATTCAAATAATACATCGCACATAAGTGCCAGATCAAGGAGAAACTGTTTTGATGAAATGTGTTTATGAAGCCCCCCTGAGGGTACACTGCTTAACTTTTGATCGATTTTTTTCACTGTCACTGCCAACATGCTCAAAATGATAACACAGAGATGCATAGTCATTCCAAACTGCTGAAGGAGCTTGAAACCCATCAAGTTCCTCACACACTTCCAATTTTTTTTTATCTGTTCATCAAGCATTGCTGCGCACTGTTGAATTTCTCTCTGGTTCTTAGGAGATTGACTGTATGAAGAGTACAGTTTATCCATAAATGAACAAAAATGATTAACTCCATGTACTTCAGAAATTGTATCTGCTACTGACAATTCCAAGCGATGATTTAAGCAATGCCATTCTATAATATTAGGGTACTTCTGCAACAGTCGTTGAGCCACACCAGAGTTTTCCCCAACATTACACTGGCACCATCATGTTTAATCATTTAAGATCATATTTCATTTGGAAGTCATCAAGTATCTGGTGTGTTAATTGAGGGAGTCTTGCCTTTAGTTCAGGGAATTGCATCTTATTTGGCAGAAAATACATTGTATTCTCTTATACTGTAGTTGTAAAAGTGTCCTTTGTGTAAATAATTCTGTGTATAGTACATGTTGGCAATATAACTGCAATGTCTTATATTCAACAGGACCAGAGGACTGACTGTATGTGAAAATAGGTGCATAGACTAAGGTACTGAAAATAAACAAGTGTGAATAGAAGGTAAGTGTTTATGATTTTAACTTTTGTTTCAAACTTTTGTCTTCTTCCTAATGAACTGAGAATGACTTATTGGTTAAACTTAATAAAGAGAGCTATGATGACAAAATCCAGTGCGAAGGCTGGCCTAGTGTATGGTGATCTTGGGTGACTAGGCAGCACAAGCTTGCTCTAAGGGTTAGCACAGGATTATTGTTTCCCGTCACCCCTGGGAAGGTCTGAGAGAAGGGACAGTAATGCTCCAGGCGGGCAACCTTCGAGAGGAGGGGCAGAACACCAGAAATCCTTAGGTACCCTGACTGAGGGCAAGTCTAGGACATGTGTTAAGGTCTAACAGTTGGAGACAATCTCTCGGTCTTGGTTGGAAGGATCTTGTGTCCAGCTTAGTTGAGTGTGATGAGCAAGGTGACTTTGGTCATAACTCAATTCAGACTAGTCTGTGCTGCTGGGTCCCTAGGTCAATCCAGAACTAGGTTGTGGTGCCATATGTGCATTGATTATGAGAGCTGAGCGGTTAGTTTTGAATTACTGAATAATTTAAATTTGTACTGGTTATTACTGGATTTGTAAATCTTTTCTTTCATATTCTTTCCAGTTCATGGGAAATAGAATTAAATTTCCTTTGGTGTTTCTGCACTGAAGCAGCAGCTGCTGGAATGGGAGGTGATTTTGCTACAACTTAAGGTTGGTTTACCGGTAGTGTCAATTAATATAATGCAGGTAGTGGTAGTTAATCTTTTTAGGTTTCTTCACCCATTCAGTTCTCAGATTATTTTCTCATACCCCTTGTCAAAAAACAATGACTTAAGACATGTTTTAGAATTAGATTATTAGCAATCCTTTATTTTTACAGCAAAACCACAAATACAGCTCCTCCCCGACTTAAATTACGACGGGGCTAGGGACCCAAATCCATGTTGTAAGTCGAAATTTAAATTGAGTGTCTCTTTTTCTTCTCAGCTCCACAAAACTCTCACTTTTAAGCTTGCCAGCCAGTTTAAAGTGAATTACAAACAAATATTTTGTCGGTGCACAGTGCAATTACTGACGTTGGGACTCGAAAATACGTAATTTGAAAAAATTTTGGTACAACTGAGGCGGGTCGTAAGTCGGGGAGGAGCTGTAAATGAACCTAAGTGGCAAGTTTCGCACTTCCAAAGAGTATAATTCCTGAAGTTTCATTTGGTGCCTGGGAACCTGAAGAATGCCTGAAATTTGGGTGTGTGCCTGGATAAAGTTATTGAAGATGATTGTTAAGCACTGATGAAACTTTTTTTTCAAAATTAGGCTACAAAGTACAGAAAAATACCGATAGATTTACAATTGTTTTCATTAACTCTTTGCTGCGAGTCCCTCACTTGCCATTTAATTCTGGCTACGGTCAGACAGTTTTATGCAGCTTGAGGTACACTCCTGGAGCCAAAGGGTTGATTAATATCACTAGGCTCTTTGGTTTATGCCATTACTGTATTTGCTGCTGACAGTACTCTAACCCAGAGTTAAATCAAGAAAAAAAATCATTTCCAAAATTAATAAAAAAAAATGGCGGGAAAATTGGCGGACGTTCTGGAATGTCACCCGGGGCCTAAGGGTCAAGGTTCTTTGTTCATCTGTACAGGACCATTAAAAATTTTTTTTTTAATTCATACCATTATTAATGCCTAAACAGCTTAATACTTGCTTGGAAAAATTTTGAAAAATGGCCTAAAAACCTGGAAAATACCTGAAATTTTATTTATCTTCTGTCCACCCTGTTATAGAAAAGTTGTCCCTCGGTTAACGAATTACCTTCCATGAGAATCCTCAATTCGTTTAACGAAATCCTTACGAAAATCACGTTTTGTTTTGAACATCAGCTGATAAGCTGAGGAGGTACTCAGCCAATTCAGTGATCTCTTCTATGTTTACATTCATTTCTATTGGAGTAAATATCAAGAAAATTGTGCTCTTTTAATATTTGTGCATACGGGACCACTTATCCCCTACCCTACCTCCACCTGACATGGAGCCAGGTCCGGTCAGACACACCCCCCCCCCCCCCCCCACCCTCCCTTCCCAAACCATCTTTATTCAAGACATTTTCAGAAAATTCACTCGGTTTTCAACCTCAGAAAATTTGTTCCTAAAGCCCGAAGTTGTTGGAAAATTCCGGCTTTTGTGATGATTTTTTGAGCAAATTTCAATTCCTGCTATTGGAGATTTCCGGGATTCCGAGTACAGGTATATTATTGTACAGTGATCCCTCGGTTAACGAGATTTCGGTTAACGAATTACCTTCCATAAGAATCTTCAATTTGGTTAATGAAATTTTTACGAAATCGTGTTAACATGTTTTCGCTTGCTCACCAGCTGGAATATTAGTCTGCCAATACAGTAATCGGTTCTTGGGCTTAAATTCATTCCCATTTGAGTAAATATCAAGAAGGTTGTACTATTCAATAATTTTCCAAGTTTTATATTAAAATCTGTAGTAATTTTAACACTTATTTAACATAATTGCAGTACAGGGGCCCGAGACTCAAAAACATTTATGGGACTGTATGTCTTTGTGTACCCCGTAACTGGACTTACAGTCTCAGATCGGTATACTCAAAACAAATATTTGACATCGAACTCCGTAAGTGAGCCCATAATCTAGCACATAACTTACACCACCTCCTGAGGTTCTGTAACACACTCAATCCAGATGTAGTAGTTGTTAATTCCCGATTGTATAAAAAATAATAATAATATATGTTGTAATAATGCTTGTTATACTTGTTTTATTATAGAATAATGAAGAAAATGTTTTGTACATTAACATACTGAAATATAATATTTCAGTCTTTTTCGTACATTTTTTTTACGATAATAAGAGGCTTGATTGTTTGTATTTGTTGCAGTTTGGAAGAGATGCATCTTTTGTCTTCTTACAAATTATAAAGTATTTTTTTACCCCAACAGAAGGTTTGTATTGTTCACACTTAGGGTAAAATTATTTTTTATGACTGAAAAAACTTGCAGATAGACCTTATGCCTAGACTTCACCTTGTTTTTCTAATATTCAACCAATAGCCTTAGCCTATTTTCTTATGTATATGGCTTATGATAACATGAACAGCTCTAAGTTTCCATAGGCTAGCCAAAATTAAATGATTTTAGGCGTAAAATATGGATTGCAATTAACTTGATTAAGCTACGGGCATATAAAACTGCTTTTTCAGTCCAAGGCAAATAAATGTTTAAATGTGGGGCCTACTTAATTTAGTTAGAACATGAGGAATATTTAAATAAGAAATTATACCAATAGGTTAGGTTTGGTTATGTTATGTGTACATGGTTTTTTGGCGAATGTCAGGCTGTCAGTGAGACACTTTGTCTAGCAGCTACCTTAGGCCTAGTTCCAGACTTTCCATGAACAGTATCATCGGGTAGAGTATTAATTTAAGAAAATTTACGGCTAATGCGATATATTTTCAGGTTTTAAATTGTTGTTTTTTGTATGAACTTGAAGACAATTCAGACAAAATGATCCAAACATTGAAAGGAAAACACCATGTTCTAGGCTAAATGAGTAATTTAAGAGAAGTGATTTGTCATTTAGGTTAGGCAAGGCTATGCTATCATTATCCAATTTATTTGAATTTGCTCAGAATAAGGCTATCTTATTATAGCAGTGTGTCTTGTCACAGGCCAACATTAGGCCCATGGTTATTTACCCAAATTCTATTATGGGTAAAACACCAAATACTGTGAGATCTCTGTTAGCCGGAACAATTGGTGAAGAGCAGTGTTTTTCAAACTTTTTTTTACTGCGATCCACAGCCATAACAACAATTTGAATTGCGACCCATTAAACCTAAGTGTAATGATATGAAATGAGTAAATCAAAGACAAACACTGTTCACAATTTTCCTTTATTTAGCATCGACAAAATTCATGTAAATTTCTCATGATCCATTTCTTATTTATTTTCGCGACCCAATTTATTTATTTCGCAACCCACTGAAGGGTCGGGACCCTGGTGTAGAGCACTTCTGTGAATGAGAGTTTTCCCGTTAACGAGACGATTATCTCAAGTCGAGAAAATATCCCTCGTTCCCCGAATGTTTATGGCAATGGAAAAATGTTCTCGGTAGTTCCTGAAATTGCCCATTACATCATCTCTCGAACCCAGAAATATATCCCCCATCTCCGGAATTTTCTCGGTTATCTGGGAACCTTTTCTCATATTTTTCAGGAAAATGTGCCCTTTTGAAAGTCATTACCTAAGCCATAAGTTTCCTGCAAAATCATGCTTTGGGAATTAATTTTAGATAAAATTTCAATTACTGCTTTTAGAAAGTTCTGGGTTTCAGGGATTCCGGCTAACGGAGACATTGCTAACTAATAAAATGAACACAGGTCAAAAGACTCTCAGCTCCTGAGACTGTTGCTGTTCCTACCATAAAGCATTTTCAAATGCGAGTATGTGACAGACAAGAGGATGTCTTTTAAATGCTTTTAACACTTATTTACTTTCATATTGAACAATTTTATTCATTTTTTAATGAGTACAGAGATTTTAACACGCTGTGCATGTTTTAGTATTTTACCCCTAATGCCAGGCAAAACCTTAAGGCCGTAATTTTTTTTTTCTCGGGCATAACCCTTCTATTCTAGGCCTAATGATAAAACTTTGAATAAGTTAGTATCAACATAAACACACTACTGTAACAAACTTGTAAATTATTTTTTATTGCAGTATACAGAGGTAATGCTAATAAAGCATACATTGATTTAACTTTTATTTTCAATATACTGTACATAATAAAATAAACTTCTTCATAGAAAATACAGAAAAAAATGGCTTTCTTTTACCTTCATAGGAAAATACAGTATGTACTATATCCTTGAGCAAATTTGATTCCGATACAGTACACTGAGTACAGTATACTTTTAATACAGTGACACCTCGGTTAACGTAATTTCGATTAACGAACTGCCTTCCATAAGGATCTTCAATTCGGTTAACGAAAAAAAATTCAGTTAACGAAGTTCTTACGGACCGACCTCAACATGTTTTCGCTTGCACTGACCGGGCAACCAGCTTTAGTATCAGTCCGCCAATACATTAATTGGTTCTAGGGCTTAAATTCCTTACTATTTTATTAAATATCAAGAAGTTTATACTATTCAATAATTTTAAAAGCTTAATATTCAATTTTTTAGTCATTTTAACAATTATTGAAGGTAAAGTGACTAGTTTAATGCGTGGCATCCAGCCTCTTAACACAGTAAACAGGAGTTAGTCTCTCTCTGTTTTCACTGGAGGTAACATCTTGCTTGAGACTCTTCAACTAAACAATTTTCTGTGTTTCCAAGCAAATTATTCGTCATTTTGAAATATATTTTACATATTGACAATATATAATGCAGTGCAGTGTTGATTTAAAGAAAATAATCTTGAATTACACCAAGAGAGTTAAAATTTTATGGGTGAAATGGCACCATGGGGTGACTTCTCTTCCACCCCAATGCCTTCTCTTCTTCCTTCAACTCCACCCCCATTCTAAATCCCATCATCATCATCTGCACATTGGCACCTCAGCTACCCTGAGAGATTGGAGAGCCTGAACTTGCCTAGCTTATACTACAGGCGGGCAAGGGGTGACCTAATTGAGATGTATAAGCATCTCAAGAGGCACTACTCAGTCGAGTGTCCTTACTTGGAGCTGGCGGACGCTCGCCCCACAAGGGGTCACAGCTCAAGATTGAAGAAGTCGCAAGTTCAGAAAACTGTGAGGTCAAACTTTTTCGGTGTAAAAGTTGTGAACTCTTGGAACAATCTACCAGAAAGTGTTGTGACGGCACCGAGTGTGAGCTCTTTCAAGACAAGACTTGACCAACACTGGAGCGGGTTCAGGTACATTCAGGAGCCGGTGCATGCCCAGTACTTACCAACAGTGCTTAACAGAGACGTGATCGATCGCCCAAGCGGCTAACAAGCCGATATTTTTACATACATTAAATTCAGAATTAAAGGGAGTCAGAACTGGGATTTCTAACAGTTATATATGGATATACTTGGGATATATCAATATACTGTAGTATTAATCAAATAATATGTATGAACTAATGAGCAGTAAAGGGGGTGGGGCTTGTACCGGCAGCTAAAAAATAAATTGAAAAGACTACTATAGTTAAGTTGCAAGAGTCAAAAGTGGCTGGAGGAAATTTAAGGAGTTGCTGCCTTTATTGACGACACAAGGACCTTTCCTCTGTGCAAACGGAAAGTTGTATTAAACTTGCAGGAGAAGTGTGATGTTATTTGGCAGTGAAGCATTAGCAATTTAGAAGGCAGTTGAGCATTGAGAGTATTGGTAAAGTCTTGTATAGAGACAGGCCGAGATAGTTTGGTATATGGAGAGAATGGAGAAGAACTATTGGGTCAAGAGGTGCACGAGTCTAAATGAAGAGGGTAGGAGATCCAGAGGCAGGCGAAGAATAGCACGGAGAGGTGTTGCAAAAAATCACATCAGTTTAGAACATGACAAGAGGGGCTATAAGGGAATATGCAGAGTGGAGTGCTACCCTCATGTTATCACAGCTAATCTATGCAACCATGGAAAATGGACATAAAATGTTGAGGACTGTGATAATGAAACTGCAAATCAAGCCTTCGGCCTGTCGTAAATGTGCAGAATGACAAGACTTCCTTGTGGACGTTATTAATAAAAAGGTACCAATAATTGCCAATATGAAACCTGACCTAAATTTTATAAATATTAAGATCAATGTAAAGCTTAGTTGAAATTAATGTTAAGCATGCGGAAACAGGTGGAGCTACACCCTATACCAGTACCTCCCCACACTTAATCTCTGAGGGCAAGATAGCCGACATATTAAGACTGTGTCCACTTTTTTACACTTGGTAGCTATATCAGTTCCCATGTATACAGTAGAACCAAATACACAATGGGCTTGAATACCTCTCACGCAAATGTGAAGAACAAAGTGTGTGGCCAGACATATTGACACACTCCTGTACTCACGCAGTTGGGAATAAGTTACCCTTTATGTAAAAAACTAAAATAATATATTTTAAATCCTGTGTAACATTAAATGCCATAATATCCTGACCACGGGGGTTAGTTATACTGACCCTTTGTGAACTCTATTCAGTAATCTTTTTGCACTACCGCTCACAGGATGAGTATGGGGTGCACAATAAACTAGCCACTACGTAGCCAAAAAAAAAAAAATTCAATCCTTACTAAAATTGGAGGAAGCTTAAAAAGGTTGGTTTTTCTTGCATGGATCTACGCTAACAAAATGGTCCTCCTGCAGTATCATACACATGACATTACCTGATAACAAAGCTGGAGGCTCTCCTTACCTGGGTGACGTGTGTGGGGACCATGAGTTGGCCAAACAATCCTTGGCCCTGACACTCGCATATAATAGTGTCTTGGCCTTCTTCCTGGCTCTCTACTGTACAGGCGCTCAAGTCCCACATGAGTATAGTGTTTTCAAGCGTGCCTACACCACACTTCTTCACCCAAGTGATGTTTTCTGTATTACTGGGGAGGGGAAAGAAAAATTAATCTGAAAAAATTAGGTAAGCAAACAAGCAAGTAATTATACTGCCTGTACAGTATATGGTATTAATATGAGTTCAAAATATATAATTGAACTACTGAGCTACACAAGTACTGTAGCCCCAATAAATGAAGAAAAAGGTTACACTCGGACATATTGTTTTTTTTAATACATATCCAAACATTTGCCTGAACAATCAACAATCACATTTTGACACATTTTTAAAACAAGATCCTGATATAGGTAATTAATTGATTATAACTGAGGTATTCTCACCTACACTATAGTACAGTATAGTATATGTCACATCCTCATTCGCCATGAGCATCCGCGGGGGGGGGGGGGGGGTTTGCACGCTCTTGGATAATGAGATGTTTTTTTTTTTTGTAATTCTTTTCACAATGTGTGTATGATATTACAAGTTTTTAAGTGAATTGGTTGTTCCTTAATGTTCCAACAGCAACAATTAAGGTAAGTTGGTACTTTTGACAATTCCTCTGGGGGCTACGCTTGGGTGGCCGACTCCAGTACGACCATCATGACCTGATGTTTTGGACCTGACGTTTAGGTCATGAAGGAGCCTCGACCACTTCTCATTATTTTACAGTTAAATTACTACTTTGCATATTGTAGTTTTTTTTTAAATGTTGATTACTAGTTTAATATTTGGGTAACTGCACAAATCATCTAGTACAATACGACACAATTATAAACACTATAGTATATAATAATCGTTAACATTATTAATCATAAATGAAAATAAGGGCCAAAAAATATAGTGGAAAGCTCCGAGATCGGTACCGTTGGGATGACTTTCTTTTTTAATCTTATTTATGCAATGAATCCTTCATTGAAAACATGATTGATCATTTTGGAGAAGTTAAGAGCAGCCTGCAGTATTTATTTAACCATAGAAAGTAGGCAGCTACCAAACAGGGAGGTACTACCGCCTGGGAAGATATTGGAAGCATAATGTGTTGTCTAATGGTAGACCCTGCTGCCATATGTGACCAAGTCCCAGGTTGCTGATCTGACTGTGCCTCATTTACACACAATTGCAGGGTCTCAATTGTTTCGCTTACTTTGACAACACAACATACATATATTGTTTCTCACTCTTGATCTTTTTATTTTATATTTATGGCTCTTTATTATTATTATTATCATAATTATTATTATTATTTTATTATATTTTGCCCCCCAGACCCCAATGTGGGTCAGTGACCTGTGCCTGGGTGGGTTAATCCCCGTTAAAAAAAAAAAAAAAAAAAGCTGCTAATGTTGTGATCAAGTCACCATTGTGACAGACAGCCTTGGCCATCCCTAGATTTTCAGGATTAATTACACAAATAAATTACTTTTGTTAGTTATAATGCTTGAGGTCAACCCTATGATAATTTTAGAGATTAATAATTTGGTGAAAACACTGATAAGTGTTATTGCTGATCATACAGTACAGTACTCAACAGTAAATCGATTCTACTTGATTATAATATTTTAACAGCGCTGTTCATGTTATACGTGCAGAGTCTACAGCTTCATCAGGAGTCAGAGGAGGTCACCCCACTAAGGACAACAGCCTGCCGGCCGGCTCCCCTTCTCATGGTCACAGAGATCAGACTCCTACCACTAGTAACCAAGGGAACACTTCACTTAAGTGTTCTCCATAAGTGTACTCAATACACTTCCCCTGGAGAGAATTCACAATACATTCTCTCCCAAATTGAGTACCTGTGTATATAATCGCTTCTGCAATATAGAAAATCCAGAACAAGTGTTTACATCAGCCCTGTCACTTAAGAGTTCCAGAACTAATTTAAAACAAATATGTGTGATATAAAATACCCACGATCACAATATTATATAGATGTATATAATTTTTGTTTTAATAAATTGAAATGTCCGTGCTCAGGGGGATAGGTGACTTAATACTTACTTGTCACTGGAAGCTTGTGTGTGTGCAGGATAACCCATGAAGGAGAGATGTGATATGAAGGTCTGGTTGAGAGGTGATAACACTTGATTCACCAAGTTCACTGCCTTCAGTTCCACAACAGGAGTGTCCACTAATTGAACTGGGATGTTCAGTTTCCGGCAAGAACGAGATAAAATGTTCGACGATTATAATATGTCGTTCTATAAAGGAGACCTGAGTGATTTCAAAAACAAATAATTCTATTATTACCTAAAAAGCCAGAAGCCGTAAAGCGCATGTAGTTTTATTAAGCATAATTTTAAGCAGAATAAAATTTACAATACAGTAGATAGTGAGTTATGTGAAGATCAAAATTGGATTTAGAAAGGGAAAACGAACTAGAAAAGCCATATTTGGTTTCAGAATTTTGAGTGAAAAGGATTTAGAGGACCAAAGAACTTTGTATACAGGTTGAACCTCGATTTAACGGCATTGATGGAACTTTCTCACCCAAAATTTCGTTAACTCTCCCAGCCAGTTATTGCTGCACTGCCCAGCAACACGATCTAGGATAGAGTCAACAGTTCAAGAAAACAACGCTTCCATCACCGGTTCATTAATCACCGCATTAAACAAATTGTAGGTGTTGACTGTACCAGCAAGGATTGGTAATAATCCGTTATCTCTAGATATAAATACGGGGGCCTGTGCTAATTTTCTCATAATTGTCGTTCAATGAACTAAAGTGGCGATATCCTTCAAATAAGTGGTCAATAAGACCTACAGACTTTCCTTTGTCCGGGGTGTCAGGAATCCAATTAGACATAGCGGGGGTGATAACACTGCCAAACCGTTTTTCTAGGTCCAATAAAGCTTTTCTGGCGGATTTCTGCATAGTTAATGCATTTTCTTTGCCAGCGGACGGGTTACTTGGTCTGACCACTATAAGGCAGAACAACATTAACATTCAGCCACGAGATCAAACAATCACACATAATTGTAAAACATATCACGCAATGCAAACTTCACATCTATTGCTTACTTCAGGTGTTCGTGTAATAACTGCCTCAACTGGCGCTTGGGAGTCTAAGGCACAAAAGACATTAGCTATGGAGTCACTCCCTGAAACTCCACC
Organism: Homarus gammarus; assembly: GCA_958450375.1. NCBI lineage: Eukaryota > Metazoa > Arthropoda > Malacostraca > Decapoda > Nephropidae > Homarus > Homarus gammarus. The sequence goes on from CAUDMG010000523.1 coordinate 2,234,482, forward strand.
TAGTAGCTCAAAGGACAATTCTGATGAAAGCGGCCAGAACTAGATTGTAATGTTTGCTGTGTTATCTGGTGTACACCGGTTACATAGCCAGGAAGGAACTAGACTACTAGAGTCACAGAATATTTGCCAAATGTGAGTGAAGGAGCAGATGATGTGTGTCTGAGTGAAAGTTCACGAGTGAAAGGTGTGTCACTTGAGTCTACCTTAAGCACTGTTAGATTAGGTAGTCTCACAGATGTCCTCGTTCTCAGTAGAACTGGGGGACCCATAACCTTAAGAAAGGGAAGTTGTTTTGGTAATCTCCTTGTTTACGACAAAGCGGTTGTCGCAGAGCCAATAGAATTACCAATAGGTAGTGTAACACAAGGGGAATCGAACGACAAATTACATATTGTAGATAAAGCAGCGTTAATAGCGGCACACGTGAAAGTAGTTGATCATCCTGAAGGCAAAGGTGATCTTTTAGAATTATTAGCCGAGTTCAAGGAAATCATAGCATTACCTGGAGAACCCCGAGGTAAAACAACGTTGACAAACCATCATATTCCACTCAAGACGAACACTAACCCAATCTACATCCCAGCATATAGGCTACCCCAAAGCCGAAGGGCAGTAGTCCAACAGATAGTACAAGACATGGTGGACCAAAAGGTAATCCAACCTTTCCCATCACCATGGAACTCGCCATTATTCCTAGTTCCCAAGAATGATGGAGGATGGAGACCAGTCATAGATTTTCGATGAGTCAACCAGGCAACTGTACCAAACAGGTTCCCATGCCTGTTTTAACTGAATTACTACAGTCTCTAGGTAAAGACAACGCCGTCCTCAGTAACGTACATTTACTTAGCGGGTACTGGCAAATTCCCTTACATGAGGAATCCCGCGAGGTAACTGCGTTCAGTACACCAATGGGACATTTCGAATTTTTAAGAATGCCATTTGGCTGAGAAATGCACCCCTAACAATCAAAGGAATGATAAATACCTTGTTTGGTGGAATGGTAGGTAATACAGTCTATGCCTTTCTATATGATCTTATCATAGTAGCAAAGACTTATAAAGCCATTTAAAGGAACTACGAGAAGTTTTCACGAAGCTACAAAAATAGCTGCTTTGAAAGTAAAACTTTCCATATGTGAATTTCTTAAATCCAAAATCCAATTTCTCAGCCACATAGTGGATGGCAATGGTATCCACACAGTAGATTGCAAGGTAAACGCGGTGAAGCAATTCCCTTGTCCCAAAAACCCAGATCAACTTCGTAGTTTCTTTGGCTTATCAGGATACTACCGTTCTTTCATTGAAGGTTATGCTAAATTAGCCTCACAACTCGCTAAACTCCTCAAAAAGGATGTAGAGTTTACGTAGAATAAAGAATAAAAGGACAGTTTTAATGCCCTTAAGGGCGCCTTAACGAACGCTCCAGTGTTGGCCTTCCCAGACTACACAAAAAATTCACCATGTGCACTGATGCCTCGGGCCTAGGTTTAGAGGCAGTGCTCATGCAAACTGATCATCGAGGTAAATGGCGGGTAATAGCATACGCCAGTCGCACCTTCAACGATGCAGAAACACGTTATTCAGCTTCTCACTTGGAAGCATTAACTGTAGTGTGGGCTCTCAAGCATTTTCGGGATCTCCTTTTGGGATATTCGATCACAGTCCACACAGATCATGTAGCCGTGACAGAACTATTTAATGGGAAGGACTTATCAGGGCGTTTAGCACGCTGGTAACGGACCATGCAGGAATTCGCACCCGACTTAAAGTATTTGCCAGGCCGAGCGAACGTGGTAGCTGATTCGCTATCTAGACACGCAGCTCCTGTCACACCACTACCCACGTTCACCCTGTCACAGGTAAGGGCGGAACAGTTACAGGATCCACTGTGGTCCAAGGTTATCTATGCCTTAGAATCGGTAGATGAGGTAAATTTACCCAAATTACCTCTACCACTCTCACAGTTTAGGCTGCGGACGACATACTATATCATTCAGCGAAAACATAAGAAGAGTCAATCTCTCAAATTGTTATTCCTACATCACTAAAGGAACATCCTCTCCCTCTTCCATGATGCACCCCAAGCTGGGCATCCAGTGCGACACAGATGTCTAACAGAAATTAGACAAAAATATTATTGGAAAACTGGGAGTAATGACATTGTGCACCATATTGCTAAGTGTTTATGTTGTGCAAGACACATGGGGACAACGATCGATCCCGCTTCAATTTTAGAATACACGACGCCTGAACGTCCATGGGATACAGTTCCGATCGATTTATTGCAACTACCAAAAAGCCATCAAGTCTCTCGTTATTTTTTGTCTGCGTTGACCACTTCTCTATATTTGTGGTATTAGTACCAATACAGAACAAGTTTGCCGAAGTAGTGGCTCATGCATTAGTCATCTTATCTGTCCATCTCTAATAACGGGGCAGAATTTAAGAATCAACTCTTAGCTGCAATATGTCAACAATATGACATCATACAATCCTTCACAACCGCCTACCATCCATCTTCAAATGAGTTGGTCGAGCATACCAATAGAAAAATTCTTGAGTCTCCCCGACATGTGGTAAATCCCATGCATAGTTGCAGCATTCATTAATGGATCTATCAATAACTTAACAGGCAAATCTCCATCCTACGTAATTTACGGTACCGATAAATGCTTGCCATATGATATACTAGCAGGAACCCCACAACCTGTGTACAACATGGGTGACTAGGCCAAGAAGCAAATCAATGTTTTCACAAGCATCCATGGAATAGTACAAAAACATTTAGCAGCCTCACGTGCTGAAATGATCTGCAAACAACATAAAAATGCAAATAGGAGACACAGTAATGATAAAAGCGCCGGAACGCAGGTCAATACGTGATTAGAGCGAAATAACGTGGAAATAAATTCGAAATAGTCGAGCCAACGTCAAACGTCACAGATATAGTACACGTAGATAGAATGAAAAGAGTCAGCAGAGACTTAGTAGGGACTCCTAATTTCAGTCAAGTACATCCTACTTCTACTACAACAGATGCTCCACAAAATATAACAATAGACAATACATATCGTCAAAAACTACGATCAGCAAACAGATATCATTAATTATCTTCGCCTCTTCAGACATAGCTTGGATATCACTACTCCTGTTGATCTGAAGCGCGGTGACAACAGCCGCATCCTCAGCAGAAGTCAAACCCGGAGCCTTAGTTGCCCCACTAGGCAAAGTACTTGTAGTACAAGACGCTGTAACTGCCAAGGACGCGCTCCATGATTTAGTGCGCATGCGAGTGCACCTGAGGTCAATAGCTGTCCACACGGAAACAGCTATGCCCACCTTGCAAGATCTCGAACAACAATCTACCATATCTTACAACACTCCATCAGACCATCTCACTTCAGAACGACCGTATGAATAGTCTACTAAAACGAGTAAATCACTTCGAGGGAAAGCTCCCTATATCTCCTGAAGACATCGGGAAGAATGTACATTCTCAGCGGCGTCAAAAACGTGGTCTATTTAACTTTGTTTATTTAATAAGTAACACCCTGTTTGCTAAGGCAACGGCCGAAGATGTAGCTAAACTTGGGAACCGAATGAATGCAGTTTCAGAAGCGGTTAAGAAACAAACCAAGGTCACTGAACAGTCTTACAAGGCAGTACAAACTTGGACCTCTCTAATGAATGCTATTGTTGATGAAACTAATCAACTAATTCGCGTTTTCTAGGGATTCACACGTTCAGAATCAACACTGGAATGGCTACTCCACTTTACAGAATATATGCATGAAGCCGAAGCTTCTGTACAAGCTTTCATAGACACTACCAGTTGGCTCATAGCTGATCTAGTGAATGCAGGGTTAGGTTGTGTTGATGCAGAGTTGTTGCCAGTTGGTCAACTTATTACCTCTTTACATATAGCTGAAGCTAAATATCATCTAACTCCAGTCTTTCAGGAGCATGAAGTGGAATATTATTACCCCTTAATAGAGGCAACCTTCACACATAAGGACATATTAATACACATTCCACTAAAATCACACACAAAAAAAATAATGCATGGCACTTGGAACCATTTCCACTGAAAGCGAATGAAGACCTTTTAATTCTGAACAAACAAACTGAACTAATAGTAGTTTCAGAAAAAATTCTTTAGTTGCTGTGGCTGAGCGTGCAGTCCTAAATCATTGTAAGGTAACATACTTACACTTGCACGTTTGTCCAACTTATGCTTTCGCTTTCACACGGGCTGCAGAAGCGACATGTGAATTTGCGAGAGTACAAACTAATGCCTCTACAGCTCTACAACGATGTGAATACACTCCAATACCTCATAGGTTAGTGTTTCATGCACATGTCAATAATGTGCAATATTTCTAGTTTCCAAATCATACCAGTGTGATATTTACATGCCAGGGTGTAGGTAGACATTTAGTAGTGGAGGGTTATCATATAGCACCGGACTATTGTGAAATTAGCAGTAGTGCAATCACAACCTTGCCTACTCGCCATCACCATGCATTTGTCACAAACATTACTTCTGAACTGGTACCCATACTATTTTTCCTGAATATAAATTTCAGCAGTCTTCATATTGTATCTGATAAGCTTAAACTTCTATCTTACATTAATGAGACACAGTTTCCTGACTTACAGGATTCTCTTCCTTTATATTTATCCTCCAGTATAATCGTACCTGCCATCATAATTATCAGTTCCTTGATTGTGATGATAATTGTTACAGAAAGATTTCTTCTAGGTACACATTAGTTTCTACGAAAACTTTCAGGAAGGAATTGCAAAAGCATGTCCAAGAAGCAAAAGTTTAGCTATAGCATACCTAGGATTTAAACCGTGAGACCTTGGTTGGAGGTGGCCGAGCGGTGAAACAGCACCTTTGCATTATATAAATATTCACCCAAATGGACAACACAAAATTATTCACCAAGTTAATCAACAAATGACTCGGTAGTTATTCATGTTATACACGCTGAGCTAGTAACACTCGAGACTCAGGCGAGGTCACCTGACTAATCACAACTAATCACGCTCCTCTCCTGCACAGAGGAGAGGGCGGATTCTTACCACTTGTTAAGGGGAGAACACCTAACTTAAGTGCTCCCATACAAGTGTACCTAAAACATTTCCCCTGCAGAAAATCCACAATACACTCTCTCCCAAACTAAATACTGTGTATATAAACGCTTCAACAATTATGAGAGTCCAGAAGAAGTGTTTACATCAGCCCTGCCACTTTAAAAGAGTTCCAAAACTTATTTAAAACAATTGTGTGCGATGCAAAAAAAAAAACTACTGCACAATGTTCAGGGAAGATGTTTTCTTCTTCGGTCACTAGCAACTTAGGTAGGTTTTCAGGTCACCGATGCAAAGAACGTAGAAATTTAAGGTGATTACACAAGCGCAGCACTGGCTGGACTTCAATGCCAAAACAAACTGACCGCAGCTCCACAGGAGTGTTGCAGCAGGTAGAGGAACTACGTAGTGGAAATTATGGGCGGGCCTTTCAAATTCACAATCTCTAAATTTTGCAGTTAAATGCAAGTTGCCAGTAAATTCAGTGTTGTTAAATCAAGGTTCAACCTGTATCTTCTTTGTGATTTTAAAAAGCTTTTGATAAGGTAAAACATAATAAACTTATAGAGATGTGTCAAAAATAGGCATTAATGAACGAGATATTAGAATTCTAAAGAATCTTTACTGGCAACAGGAAGCTACGGTGTTAGTTAATAAATGGTAGTAGGCAGCTACCAAACAGGGAGGTACTACTGCCTGGGAAGATATTGGAAGCATAATGTGTTGTCTAATGATAGACCCTGCTGCTATATGGCATCACGAAAATTTTGACCAAGTCCCAAGTTGCTGATCTGACTTTCTGCCTCATTTACACACAATTGCAGGGTCTCAGTTGTTTCTCTTACTATTGACAAAACAACATACATATATTGTTTCTCACTATTGATCCTTTTTTTTCATTTTTATATTTCTTAATTATTATTATTATTATTATTATAAATACATTTTCGCCCCCCAGGCCCTGATGTGGGTCCGTGACCTGTGCCTGGGTGGGCTAATCCCCGTAAAAAAAAAAAAAAAATAATAATGAGCTTACTAATTGGTTCAAAGTTAGATAGCGAGTAAGATAAGGCTGTGTTCTCTCTCCAGCGTTGTATGATATATGTTCCTAATAACAGAAGTTATAGATGACAATGAAGGAATATAAAATAATGGTAAAGAAGTATGAAATATACGTTACGGGTGATACTGTTCTTACCAGATAGTGAAGTGGCATTGTAAAAACTGGTGAATACATTAGTGGAAAAAAAATGAAGAGTTAATGCTGTAAAGACGAAAGTAATGGTTGTTTCCAAATTGGAAATAAATCCTAAAATAAAAATTAAGGCACAAAAGGGAAATTAAACAAGTTAAAAAAAATTGTATTTCGGAAGTAACATTACGTGGGGGGGGGGGGGGGGTGCATAAGAAATCCTAACATGAATATAGGTCAAGAGCATTTAATAATATGAAAGATCCAATGAATAGGGAAATTAACTTCAATATGAGGAAAAGGCTGCTGAAAGGCTTAATATGGAAAGGATAGATGTATAGCTCTGAAGCGTGGACACTTTCAGCAGACACCAGAAAGAGGTTAAAGGCCTTTCAAATTTGGTATTATAGGCAAATCCTAGGAATAAGCTATGCAACCAGGAAAACAAATGAAGATGTAGTAATATAAGCAAAAACTTAAGAGAAATACTTAAAATTAAAAAAATTAAATAAATAAAAATAAAAATGAGATACCTTGGTCATATAATAGGGATGAGAAAATATGCCAGAAATATTTATGGGCTAATTAAAGGGTAGGGGTTCAGGGAAGGCAGACTATGGGATGGAAGGATGGGTGGATGGATGGATGAATGAAATTAAAAACTGGCTCCCCAGAAAGACTCAACCCTTAGAGAATTAATAAAAACAGCGCGAGAACGTTTTGAGTGGAGGACTGTGGTCGCCAACCCTCAGATATAAGGACAGTACGGACTCCGATTGATTGACATGTTGGTGTTTAATAAGGGTTTATAAAGCTTAAATGAAATGTAAATGTCCATTCATTTAACAAGTTTAAAAAAATTTACCTCATTAGTTGTACTGTACATACTGGTGTGATAACAAATGCTCAAAGTTTCCCCTGCAAGTATCGTAAAAGATAGAGTACAGTACTATATACTGAAAGGCATTATACTAAGCTTGAGGAACATAACTAGTGAGATATTTGACTAAATAAATTTTAAAAACAGGCATTATAAATACTTTACTGTAAATTACTTTTACATGATATAAAAGATGAAAAATACTTAAGTTGAAGATTTCACCTCCAGTATATCGAGCAATGGGATGTATGTGCAGCTAGAAAAATCTGGAACTGACCACGTAGCATTTTGGTCTTCAAGTAGACACTTTCGTTTAGCCTTGCCAAGGAAATTTTCTGGGCACACAGTCTCAGCATTTTGTCCTGACTGCAAAAACGAATAATTGCTCATCTTAGATAAAATGAAAATTTTCCTGCAGAATAACATAAATAAGCATCTTTAAGTTATATATTAACAATATTTTAAACAATCCTGTATGCAAAGAATCTTTTTCAATTCTTTATGAGCGTAAAACAAAAATGGCCACCACAATAAGTACTGTACTACACTTCACCCTGAAAATTATGTCATCATTTACAACTGTACAAAACTAGTAAGAGGGTACATACCAGATACTGTATGTGTTTGATGTTAATTTGAATAAATTCAAGGTATCCAACACACAACTGTTTCTTTAGACAGTCAAACAAAAAAACAGCAGAAAGAAAAACATATACCCTGTAGAAAACTTCGTTAGTCAGAATAATTGGTTTAGAGAGGTTCCGGGTTTGAAAGATTTCCCGGTATGGAGACGAATTTTCTCATCCCCAGAATTTTTCTGGGTACTGGTGAGAGAGACTTAATTGCAGTCGGACACGCAGACATCTGTGTTTATTTATGAAAACACCAATGCACACATACAATATATTGTATAGTACTGTACTATAATTATACACTATACTATACGATACTCACCAGCAGATGCTGTCCTCTTGAGCTTGTGATGCAGGCAAGCCAAATGGAGATAGGATGATACAGGATGGCCTGCCTTTGTCCTATTCCATCTCCTGTAGCAAGTGTTGCTAACTTTCACTCTCCTCTACCTCTATGAAGGAGGGATTGTACTCATACTGTAAACTGCACAGTACTGTACAGTCCCCTTCACTAAATGCATTTGCAGGGCTATTCATGTTAACATCCCACATTTCACAATCTTTGATATACAGTATTTGTTTTAATTGACTCTATAGTATACAGTCAACCCTCACTTTACGCGGTCCCACATTCCGCGTTTCCACGTTTACACGGTGCCCTGCCAGAACCCAGGATGCTCACATTCCGCGGTGGGTGTACCCCTTCACGCGGGTGAAGTATAATTTTTTTATTTAGCTCATAAAATTCATACAAATTACCCGGCCAGAATATAATTTACATTGCTGGAATTCTTACAATTTGATGATCATTTTGAATATAAACATCATAGATTTTGCATTAGGCATACAAATTTTAGATGTAATGTTAACTCTGAGTAAATGTGTTATCTTTTGTGAAAAATATGTGACATTTATATTCAAAATATTCCTGGTCTTACAAGGAATCCAGCAATGTCAATTATATTATCCTAACTTTAGTTTGAGGTATTATTTATTACTATACCTGGTTTTCCCCCCAAAATTTCTCAGAGGGAAGAGCCAGCGAGTGTAGTGTGAGAAGAGGGGGAGGGAGTTGAGTCCATTATTTGAATGGACATTAGCTTGGCGACTGTATTTCTCTATTTCTCTTAAGTATTAATTGTGTGCATGTACCATCATAAAATTAAGATGTTATTTTTACTAGAACATAGATATTGTGTTGGAAAAAGTGGAGTTTGGGGGTCAGCTGGTCTCTATTTCATTTAATCCCATATGTTATGTTATTCACTTTACGCGTTTCTCACTTTCCGCGGTACCCTGTGGGTTACATTAACCACGTAAAGTGAGGGTTCACTGTATATACTATTGCGAGCTTTCTTCTGTCGAATGTAAACAAACACAGAGCTGCCACACTGCACCAAACCCTGTAAAAGCATTAGTGAAGGAGACTGTACATATTGGAATGGAGGAATCTGTAGCGGGCCTATTGGCTACCCAGCGTATTTGAGTTAATAATGACGTTTGGTAACTTGTTCCACTCCTCCACGAATATATTTCCAAACCAATGTTTACCTATCTTACGCCTAAATCTAAATTTGTCTAATTTGAAACCGTTGCTACGAGTTGGCTCCTGTATGGATAGTTTAAGTACCTTTGCTATATCACTTTTGTTTAACCCCGACTTCCATTTATGCACCTCGATCATATTGCCCCTCACTCTACGTCTCTCGAGGGAGTGCAAATTAAGATGCTTTAACCTTCTTTGCACTCAAGGTTCCTAATGCCCGGGATTAGTATTGTCATTTTCCTCTGTATGCTTTCTGGGGATTCCATATCCATTCTGCTGTACAGTGACCAGAACTGAACTGCGTAATCCAAGTGAGGTCTCACAAGCGCAAGATATAGTTTTAGGATAACATCGCTAGTCTTGCAACTAACACTGTTGCATGAACCCAAGTACTTTGTTAGCATTGTTTCAAGCAAATACACATTGTTGTCTTGGTTTAAGATTCCAACTTATCATTACTCCTAAGTCTTTGTCACAGTCGGATTTCTTTTTAACAACGTTGTTCATCTGATATCTGGTTTCTCTATTTACATATCCTAGACTAAGTACTGTTCTTTACATTTGTCCACATTAAATTTCATCTGCCATTCTTCAGACCATGCGAAAAATGTATTTAGATATTCCTGTAGTTTTCTGGAGTCTTCGTTAGATTTAATTACACGCCCTATTTTAATGTCCTCAGCAAATTTACTTATGCTGCTGTCTTCGCCTATATCTATGTCGTTTATGGATATAATAAATAATAGTGGTCCAAATACAGAGCTTTGGGGCACTCCACTAGTGACGTTACCCCAAACGGATTTGGTGCCGTTAATGCTTACTGGCTATTTCCTGTCCTGTAACCATGCCCCAATCCATTTTAGAACATCATCTCCAATTCCATGAGCCTCCATTTGTTATATTAGTCTTTCGTGGTGGACTGTCGAAGGCTTTGCTAAAGTCGAAGTATACCACATCATAATCGTGTTTGTCATCCACCAATTCAAAAACAGTTGAAAAGAGTGTTAATAGATTTGTCAACCATGAATGCCCATTTGTGAAGCCATGTTGGGAGTCATTGATCAATTTGTGCTTCTCCAGGTGATTTCGAATAGTTTGAAATTATTGTTTCCAGCAACTTACCTACAATTGATGTTAAACTGATTGGACGGTAGTTAGAGGATAGTGATTCACTATCCTCTTTGTGATCGCTATTAGCAAGTTCTTTCACTACCCCGACATTTCTAATGAGGATTTCTCTGTTTGACATAACTAAATCTAGTATATTATTACCCCTGGTAAGTTCAGCTAATATGTTTACTTAGGAAATAGTCCTTAACCGTTTCAAGAAAATCCTCTGAGTTTGAGTTACCTGTAAGGTTGGTCCAATCTATTTGAATAAAGTTAAAGTCATCTACTATACAGACTTCGCTGTGTCTGGATGCCCTGAGCAATTCATCCCAAATAAGTTGCTCATTGATTCTATCGAGATTAAGAGGTCTGTATATTACTCCTATGATTAATTTTTCCCTATCGTCGATTAATTCTGACCAAATTGTTTCTGTATCCGCTCAGTTATAATTTCCTTATTCATTTCATTCTTCAGATTTTCCTCGACATGGATTGCAGATCCACCTCCTTTCCTAATCTGCCTACCGGTATGGAATAATTTGTAACCAATAAATTGGTTTTCGACAGGAAACTCACGTGAGTAAGTTTATTCACATTTTGGTGAATGTTATTACAGCATATCAAATTTTTCGGTACATACCAACGCCCTGATTTCATCCATTTTATTTCTCATATTTCTACTGTTTGTGTAGTAGACATTTAAGTTAGTTGTGATCGGAGTCCTCTCTTTGTCACGTTTAGGTTTTAACTCCCTGCCTAATTTTGCTGTGTCATCATTAACACTATTTCTGTGTAAACTTTCAATTTGTTTACCCACACCCACTGCAGTCTTCTCAATCCCTGTGCTCACATGTTCCCCTAGCAGTTTAAAGACTTAGACAGCCTTTGAACTGCCCTCTTGAGAGAGCCAGCCATAGCATAAAGATCCCCTCTGCCGTAAAAGTTGTCCCAGTTGTCAATGAATGGGGACTGATATTGACTTGCAATATCTGTCAAGACGGCCATTGACACCAACTGCCCTTGACAGCCCTCCAAACACTAGCCTACAGTAAGCATACTGTCCATTCTACTACAATAGAGTATATATGGTATTTTCACACTGATCATACAGTAACTGTAATCACTTTTTACATTTTAACACTGCTTTAACAGTATTCTTGACTCATTATATGCTGGTACAGTCATGCACAATACAGATCGCATGCAAAAACATCAGTGAGCAA